>JAXCHB010000015.1:7882500-8482500 GCA_036926305.1 Uropetala carovei
CGTCTCGCATCCGATGCACGTAAAAATAAACGTACCCTCATCGTCGGCGCACACACTCTCCCTCCGTCGTTTTCTCCGAATCGCACACTACCTCTTTCACGAGTTCTCACCTCTCCTATACGCCGCGGCGTCGCGGTGGCCTGCGGCGTTATGAGGTTGGGAGCTGGTTTGCGAAGGGAAGGGAGGGGCGGGGGAGGTGGGAGAGAATGACGGAGACGGGAGAAAGAGGTAGGGAGGGGGGCGGCGTTAAAGGGGTGGGAGAGGCAGGGAGAAAGAGGAGGAAAGAAGGTGGGAATATCGGCGGTTGCCTCGCTACTATCGGCCCCCCCTCACTCGATGGGCGCTCAAAACGCGGGTCGTATCCCTCTTTGGTGTCGCGCGAGAAGAAACAGTGTACCGCCACTGGCGAGAGTGATGCGGTGGGGTGCCACTGGAAAGTGGTGCGCCCCATGGCACCTGTGCGAGACCTCTTGGTGACCCGGAAGATACCCGGAGAGGAACGGTGTACCCGGTCCGCCACGCGCGCCCGCTGTTACCTAGGACTGCCGTAAAAACTTTCCCTTCCCCACCCCCTCCGTCTGGTCCCCCGCACCTTAGAATTACCGAATTCCTGCTCTCCCCCCCACCCACGTCCTAAACCGAGCGGGATATTACTTACCGTTTTAATTCGCCTTTTTACCTCTCTCCTTGAATTGCCACGTTGACCAGTTCGTTGGAATATTTTGCCGAGATTTCTTCTTGTCTCGTGCATTTCTATCGAATTCTTAATCACCACCAGGTATTGTTTTTGCTGAATAATCAATCGCTTAAGGCTTTTTCCCTCGGGGTTCTGGCCTCTTACTTCACTTTCTCGAACGTAACTGCGCGTTATTGTCGATTTTATTGCACTAGCGTCCTATTTGTCCTATAATACGAATTTAACTACCAAGTAAGAGAAAACTGTGCCTCGAGGAGAATTCCACTACCTTCGCCATCCATCCAAGTCAAAAGTGAGTCAAGCTTTTGAAATCTTTTCGCAGGCCATACTTTTTTGCTTCAATTCTCCTGGGTAATTCGATAGCTCTCATTCGGTTTTCGATTTCTTTCACGTCACTCCAAGTCGCGATATTTTTTTAAGGCCTATTTATTTCGTATAAAATTGAAATCGTGGGTGAAATTAAAGGGGGAATTTTCATTCTACTCTTCATTTTTCGCGCTGCTAAAGTGCCCCGCTTTTTCTCGCTTGCCGGTTTAAAAAGCCCTTCTTTTCCCTCCCCACCCCCTCTTGTACGTGTAACCCAAACTAGTTCTTAGATCAATATCCTTCTGCACTTTTTCCCCCCTACCCTCGCTTCTTATTCTCACGCCAGCGAGGCGATCGGAAAGGCTTCTCAAATATTCTTCCACCTTTTCCTTTCTTAAATCACTCGGCAATACGAGAATAAGAAATACGAGAATAAGAAGAAGAAAAAACATCTTTTTCCCCACCACTCTCGCTCTCCTCTTCCCGCACTCTGCTAAATCTGCTTCACTCCTTCCTTCCCACAATTATCTTCTCTTCTTCTTTCGTGCGTTCCTTTCATAGCCCCGTCCTCCCCCATCTTCTTCGCCTTCGTCCGATTCCCATTGTGTAGAAGATTCCGTTACGTGGCCCTTAAACCATCCTTTGGCAAGAGTTAATGCAGCCTCGGCCACGCCCCGATACTCAAGAACGGCGCATCCCTTGAAAAGAGGTTTCCGCGAAGCAAACTATTGCCCTCGAATCGTTCACTTGCCTCTCACTCTCTATAGAGAACTCTCCTTCACTCTCTCTCTTGATTACAACACTTCTCAACTGCTGGAAGGAAAAACACCTATCTTCTCGGCCCCCCTCTCTCTCTCCATCGCATTTCCTTTCTCCGTTGATTTACCTTTTCCATTTTCTTTTTTTCTTGCTTTTTTACCACGTTCTTTTATTTGTATCCCCTTTAAATTTGCCTCGTCTTTTTTTTCCATTTTGTCTATTTTTTTCCCTTGATTCTATCTATATCCGTACTCGTACCTGCCTCACATCATCCTCCACCTCTACCTCTTTCTCTCACTCCCTCTCTCCCATTCCTTCTTTCCCATTCCCTCTCTCTCATTCCCTTTCAATCCCCCTCTACCATTCCCTTTCATTCTCTCTCTATCTATTATTCTCATTCCTCTATTACTCTTTCTCTCTCTATTATTCTCATTCCTCTATTACTCTCTCTCTATTACTCTCTCTTTATCACTCCCTTTTTCTCACTCCTATCTCTCTCCCTCTTCTCCTTTCTTTCCCCCTCCATCCCCCACCACTGTCTTGAGCGGCATTCTCTTTTCACCTCAACTGTTCCTTCAAAGTCATTCAACTTCATTTTTCTTTTTTTCATTCCTCTGTGTCGCTTCAGCGACTTCCTCTTCTGCCTCATCGTGATTCGCTCTGTCCATCCCTTTCTCGATTCACGTTTTCTCGCGTCTTTTATTTCCATCTCGAGAGAGAGAGGGAACTGGTTTAGGAGACTTTTCCTCGTCTTTCTATTCGCCTTTTTTTTATCTCTTTATCGCCCCTCGCTTTTCTCTGGTTTCCTCCTCCTCCGTCTTCGGCGAGGATTGTTGCGTAAACTTCGCATTCGGAATTATCTCTCATAATGACCTCCATCACTTTATCATCCAGGTATTTATATTGCATTAAATGAGTGGATTTATCGTTTCCTTCGTATAGTCCTTGAACATTGTTTCAAACTCGTAATTTATCGCGAGTTTTGGATCTTTTAACGTGTTCAGTTTCTTTCGTAAATCGGGTGATTTCAATGTACATGGTACGTGTACGTGGTTTCTGACGGGTTATATGCATTGCCGCTTTATCCCAGTTCGCGGCGCATTCGTGCCGCAGACTGAATAGCGACGCTTCGGCGGGGATTTCCAACATTAGGCGTCTGAGAGGTCACGGACTCTTCTCACATCCCTCTAGTTAAACGAGAATAGCATTCTAGCTTTTCGCTCTCGTCGTTCGGCCAACATCTTAAAAGGTCGCCTTAAAAATCTCACATTCCGTCGTTACCGAAAAAGGGAAGTTCGATTAGGTATCCAAGCGGTAATTTATTTTTTTCGTTCGTCCCATTCTTTCCGAACTCGTTTTCACGTCGACTCCGAACTGACCTACAACCATTTTTTTCTTTAAGTCCCCGTTCCTTTACACTCCCTTCTCGCTCATTTGCCTCTCTTCCCCTTCCTATCGAAAAACTTCCCCTCTTTACACGATGAAAACCTCTCTCTGACTCTCTTCCTCATCTTTAGCCCGTTAAAGCTCGCGGGTGGAGTGTTGTGCGTGTGTGTGCGTGCGTGTTTGCGTGCGCGAATTCCATCTTAACCTCCTCACGTCTCCTCGTGTCGCGATCTTCCAATGTTTTGCTGCGCGATGGGAACCTCTGGCAGCCGGGGCCGCTACAGAGGAATGCCCAACGAAGGTAAGGAAGGGGAGGGGGAGAAAGGAGGCCAGAAAGAGTGTTCAGTGTCGGTTAAACCGGCATACCAGCTGGTGGTGTGTGTTCGTCTCGCGCTTCTTTATCCTTCTTCTGGTTTAAAACCGGCGTCCCCTCGTACGCCGTTATCCCCGTCTCGTTTTTGACCGTTCTTTCAGTTCCCGTTTCTATCCCACGTTTCTTTCGTCTATCCCTATATCGAAATACCTTCCCTGCTCCGCCTCTTCAGTCGTGTTATCCTCTTTCAACCTCGGGACGCTTTCAATCTCTCGCCGTTTCGGAGGTTTGGTTCCCGTGGAGAGTTGTTATTTCTGATGTGGTTTTTATACGCTGCCGTCGGAAATGCCAGGACGTGTCGAGTTGTTTTTATAATCTGCGCCGTGAGTGTGTTATCGTAATAAGTCGCCGTTGGATGTATTAGAAGAATCGACAGGATGTTGAAGAGTGCGCCAACTTTTCCGTCGTTTATGTTTTGGGACTTGAGGTGAATGCTTTGTTTAGTTGAAAGTTATTTATGTATTTTTAAGGTTGTAGTGATACTCGGTATCAACGTGGTGCGGATGAGGTATTTTCTGTTCGTGTCATGCAAGAATACCGCCTTTGTGACCTTATTTACGCTTACTCTTGTTTTTCAAACTCTCACCAAGATTTTACTATCGAAAGTCTGAATAAATGCTTAAAAACATGTACCGTTGGAATTATTTGTAGCGTTAGCCCAATTTCTGTGACCATTGTTCCGGTATGTTGATAACAAGTCCCGGTTTTTGTGCTCATATTATTCTTTGATATTTTGACTCGCGGACGATATCTTGTTTCGATTCGTAGTTAATGCTATAAATAGGAAAATTTTTAATATTATTTTTCCTTTATCACCACATGTTTACATAAAAATCTTAATCTAGAGTGTTAATTATTTAATTACTAATAAGAACGATATAATGTTTTACTTTTCCACATTTCGAAAAATGCTATATCTTAAGTGAGATTTTACGCTTAGGGAAGGAATTTATCTGTAAAATGTCGGCCAATGATATGAAGTCTATTTTATTGTTTTATTATTTAGTTGTACTCGTTTATCTCTCTTGTTTCTTTTAAAACCGGTCGTCAGCTGATCTCGTTTCCCATTTGTTTTATGTTAGAAAGAGGGACGGACCCGTCCGCCGCAATACCGCAGACCTGCCGTTGAGTTTGATGTCAAATGGCAAGAAAGCCAACCAGGGTAATGAATTTTAAGATTTGCTCTTGGAATGAGGGTTCTTTCATCTTTAACTAGTGGTGATGGCATAATGCAACTAATAACGATTGACAATTTCCACCTAAAATTTGAATTTTGGTTTAATATTATATAGAAAATGAGGTAAGAATGCCTCTTAAACGCATTTATTATGCTCGCGTGGAAAAACGAAAGGCTTTTTACGTAACGTGAGATAAATCTCAAAGTCCTTAGCGGTGTTTATGCGCTGTTAGGAATAACAAACACGCATCATCGACAAATACACAAGCAATCAGCATTTTCACGTTGAGAAACAGCAGTCGCTTTTTATCTCGATTAAAAATAAAAAATCAACAAATACGGGAGTTTATTTTTCTGCGGTATTAATCAGTCTATTAGTAGAACGGTTTTTTCTATAAGACATATTTGAATATTTCCTACTCATAACGATGGAAATTGGAACTTGTATTCATCACCACGATTGAAGATCGGTTTAATATTATTTCAGCTTGCTTATATAAGTAACAAAGTGAAAGTCATAGTTGCAGTTTGCTAAATGGATTACATGCATGACAAATGGACAAACTATTACTCGGGAATACAAGGTTAAACCCTTTTCTTTTGCATGCCCGTTTTAAGTCTTCTAAATCTCGCTTCAAAACGTTTTGTTAACGTAACTAATTGTCCCATTATCATAATTATTCCGCAATGTATGTAACTCTTTTTTTCGCCATAAAGAAAGAGAATTTATCGTAATGTCGTTGAGATCCTGTTAAAATAATTGTTTTTTTCGCTCACCTTTCGTTAGGATCGCTGAATTCACGGAATTTGAATTTTCCCAAAATATTCAGTTCTCCTAATCTTCGAACGCATTCGAATAAAATAACATTTCCGCGACCGGAAATAAAATGATGAGTTATTTCGGAGCCTAGATAACGGGTCGCTTTCTTTGCGAAACTACATGGAAGCGTTTTAAACTAGGAATATTTCTAGCGAAGATGTTTCGCTGGCAACATTTCATCCCTCTTGTCTCCGTCGCGAGGCAAAACAAGCAGTCGATCAGGTTGAAAGCTCTATTTTAAGGCACCTTAACCGGCCTTTTTTTTGAGGTATCGAACTGCTTTGTATGAAAGGGGAAGGGGATGGAAAATTTCCATCGACATAACAGAAAATTTCGTGTGGGGGGGGAGAGGATTTAGTTGAAAATAAACAGAGGCGGGGATTATCTGCGGGGACGGAAACGTATAAAGGAACGAATCTCGGTTTTGATCCTTCAACCTGGGTATGGATAAAACGGCGGGGCGATGACATATTGGAGGATTTCGGATAATTGATTTCATCGAATTATGGATATTCTCGCGCGAGTTTTGCAAGCGACAAATGGGAAATTTTAATCGGAGATAAATGTACGGGTGGGGTTGTTACGGGATGTGGGTTGGGGATATAATTAAAGAAATTTCTATGTCATCTTCCAACCTATGGCGACAATTGGATAGGTTAATACCGTGAGTAATTTATTGTAGGAGATTGAAGGGGCGGAAAATCGTTGTTTCCTGTGTGTGTGTCTATGTGTGTGTGTGTGTATGTATGTGTGTGTGTATATATACACATACACACCGTATTAGCCCGAATATAAGGCGACTCCTTATTTTCTCAATGAGAAAATCCAAAAAAAAGTAACTTGTTCATAATTAAGGACCCGAATATAAGGCGACCCCCCAATTTTCTGAAAGACAATTTTTGGAAAAAACCTCGCCTTATGTTCGGGCTAAGACGGTATATGTGTGTGTGTGTGTGTGTGCGCGTGCGTGCGTGTGTGGATACAGAGCGCCTCTTTTCAGGTGTCGTTTTTCTTTTCGGATTTGGTTCTTGTTTGTTTTCTGGAGAACCGTTTCGTGTGACTTTGGAGCCGAGGTCTTGAAGCTTGGCTCCGGCTCCGGCCAGACTTTTAAGTTTCATTTAATAATTTTTCATTTTAATATTACTATATTTTTTTAAAGTTATCATGTTTATTCATAAAAAATATAAAATTGTGTCCAGATTTTTAAATATAAGCTCAGTTTTATTTCTTAATTAACTTAATTACATTTACAACTAAACAAATACCAAAAAATATGAATCGGATCAGGTGTTACATGCAAATATAAAATTACTAAAATTCTCTCAATGGTAAGATAAATTACAAATACTTTGGATAAATTTATTTTATTTTGATGTCCCTTACAATTAGCAAAAATCAATTTTTTTAAATTTTATACCTCTTGATTCATACGTAGATAGAGAATCACGTTTCGTTGATGATCTGAAGTAACTACAAATGAACTTTAGGGCTGAAAATAATCGCGCAGCACTAGCTTGAGAAACAGGCAAACTTGATACAACCCTGCGTGCCTCCTGGATCCGATTAGTGTACATTTCAATTCCCTCAAAAACAGATTTTACTCTTAACCGCCCCAATTCTTCAATGGCCTTGCAATCATCTTCAAAATGTTGTTCAAAATGTCCTCTTTCTGACTTCAACACTAAATTTATATGACGTCTTCTTTCCTTCTGATCAAGCTCTCTTTCAAAATCATCCTCCTTCTGTGTTTAACGTACTTATTGAAATTGTGGATTGTATTTTTACCTCAAAAGAAGAAATTTCATTCTTGCCTTAGCAAGTCTTGATGCAAGTTCAAAAGCGTGTGAGACCTTTACATGATCGCGACTCTTCTGATTGGCTACTAGCAAGGCTGGAAGTTCGGCACGGTCCGAAATCTTTTTCGTAATTCGAAGTTGTAAAATTATCATATCGTAATTCTATACCGTAACTCAATTTTTTTTTCGTATCTTACCGTAGTTTCGTACGTTGGGGGCCGCAATAAATAAATATGACATATATTTATAAATTTAAAAAGAAGAACCACTCCAGAAAGGCCAGTTTGACAAGAATGCTTAAATTAATTTTTTATTTTGTAATTGTTTCGTTGGGATGATGAAAGTAGCGGGAGAAAAATGTCTCAATCTGAGAAGATTTAAAAAAAAAAAACGGTGGTCGGAGCCGGAGCGGGGAAAATTACGCAACAATTTAGAGCTCCGACTCCGGCTCCAACTCCAGCAAAAAAAAAAGCACCTCAGGCTCCAAAGTCCTGGTGACAAGGGTTTCTGGAGAATTAGTATTTATGTCGAACGACAAAGAATGGTATCTTTAATCGAAAAATAATTCAAGTGAACGTATTTAAGTCTTATAACTCTCCCATAATTAATAAACTAATTTAGTTCAGATTGCGATCTCTTGTTTATCCGTTTTAAAAATGCACTCCACTGCTCATCTTTTTCCATTCATTATAGAGTTTTTGTTATTGTCTCCCTCTTGGATATTCTTTAGCAAAAGGGGAAGCCGAGAGGGTTGTCATGCTGCAGGAGGTTGTCCTCAATAGGCTTCACTGTGATAATTATCATGCTATTCTATCGCGTTCCATGGTTTATTAATAAAAAATAATTTTGAGAAAGATTTAGTGTACAAATGAAAAATATGCTCCACCCTCGTGGAACAATAGTCAGTAATCGCCCCGCCCCCCTTGGGTATTTTCTAGATCCACCCATGCCTATTATTCGATAAAATTAGAAGATGAAAATGATATCGTCGTGTAGTATGTTCTCTGATTAAAGAGTGCCATACCAATATAATTAAAGTTAAAAATTTCATCCTTCTCAATACTATGTTAAAACTTATTTAGGTAGGGCGTTTATAAACGTTAATATCTCATTGTGTTTATAGTATATTTGAATCATTTAGTGGGGAATAAAACCTTACTGGAAACTAAAATTGACATTTCAAATTCTAAATCTTATAAGATCAGCACACCTAATTTATTACACCAATCTCTTATAGGTCAATTTAGCTGCCCAATTAATCGGGAAGACCATATTTATTTAAAAATCTAAATGATAGGAAAATAAGTACAATATGTATATGTACATTCGCACATTGAGAAAAGTAAAGTCCAGCTGGAGTTAAAAATGTTATCATTTCGATTCTCCCGTTGGTTTTGATATACGCTATTAATAATACATAGACATGCAATGTTCGTGTGTCATCTATCAAATGGTTAAAATTCAATTAAGCTTTTGGGAGGGCTAATCAAAAATTCGCCGGACTTTTACTCTGAATTTCAATTATCATATTGATACGATTTCAAATTGTGTGCTGTTTTTGTTTACGTGTCGTCTCCTTAATCCCCGGAATTTTTTTCCATTTCTGATGTACGGAAATTCGGCGAATCTTCCATTTTTTAACGATCTCCGTTTAAATTTTTTCCCTCGTGATGTCACATTTTACTTTGACTAGTGTATAGCCCGTCAAAAATGACGGAATTAAAGATTCGATCGTTCAAGCTATTTATGAAAATCAAATTAGAATCAGAAACATAAATTGTATTGAAAGTCATTTCCCTCTCCTTCATTCCCCCTCTCCCACCCTCTTCCCCTCTCTCCTTTCCCTCTCCCTTCCTCTACCTCCCTCTCCTTCCCTCTCTCACCCTCCCTCCCTTCCTCTCTCTCGTATTAAAAGCAATCAAAGCACGTTTACGCCCATAAGGATTGAAATAACAATATGATATCAAGGTCTAACAATGGAATTGGCAGGCAAGGCAGAATGGCTAGATTTCCTCAAACTGTGTGAATTAAACGTTTATATCGAGCGATTTCAAACTGTAGTCGGAGAAAGACGAACAGAATAAGAACCTTTATAATGTTTTCTTCAAAGTGGTTCATATCCGAAGTTCGTAGCTCAATTCTTTTTAATTTTAATCAATAAAAGAATGAAAGCCCGCGCATCGAAAAGTTCATTTTTACGTGAAATTACGTGTTATCTCATTGGAAATGGAAATTATCCCCTGGAGTCGAACCCGGGTCTTTGATCTCGAGTTTGATACATTAATTGCGAGATGTTAAGCTTCAGAAAGTATTACTGACAAAGTGACACTGTCTTTTCTACAGTTTGGATGCTCATCGTTAAAGCATTTATGTTCGTTGACGTATACATTACAAATATATTGCGAAGTTCACACAGATTAAGTTAAAATCTGTATACTGAATAATTCTCATTTTCGATGGCGTTTTTTTCCTACATAATGTCTGGATCGAGAGATAAATTAACAACGTGAGTCAAATGTAACTTTACTAAGAAGTCTTCAGTGGGCGTAACATTTTCTCAACTTTCAGTTTTAAAATAAATTCGAAATCTTTTATAATGACGGTGATTTTTGTTTTTTTTTAAAAGGTATTATCGTTTTGTATTCGAAGCAAGTTGATCCTTTTTGCGATTATATAATACGTTAAAAGTTCAAAATAGCGGTAATATTTTAACGTGTGCGGATAGCAGGAAAATCGGATATTGCCACATTTTGGTTCGGGAGCAGCTTTGACAACGCGACGTAAAACATTTGCCCTCCTTGGACTGAGATCAAGTCGGAATTGTTCCGTTTCGGAACGATGGATGGCATTCTTATGCCGATGTTCGTAGCACGTGGGTGGGATTTGTTTGCGAGGTACGAATTACAACGAGTCGGAGAGAGATTTGGTGGAAGGCTCGAGTGGGTGCCGAAAGGATGCATGGGAGCAATTTGCGAAGAGGAGCGAGTTATTAGGGGTGGTGAGATGCCGCAAAGGAATTATAGGGGATGAGAAGAGAAATTCACGAAGGATTTGGAAATTTCGATCAACTTTTATCTTCTTTAATAGCTAAATTTAACATGATGGTCCGTTAACCAGGAGGGCATTATGTTGCCATTATGAGGAATTTTTTCCCGTGTTTCACCGTTTCGTTAATAGCTTATATCTCGTTTTATTATCTTTTGCCTTTCGAGTTTGTAGTTCCGTAAAGCTTGTGGAACCGCATTTGTCGTCTATTTTAATTTCTTGTGTAAGAATCATATAAAGAAAGGATTGTGATCTTGTAAGAATCGAACTACGGGATTTTGATATCTACGGTTAAGCTATATGTGCCCGAAAAAGTGGTAATTATCATTTCTCATTTCATTTTTCGTTACCACGCCATAATCTATTTATTTGATGAAAAATTATTGCCCTAACCAAATAGTGTCCAATTTTAGAAAAAGCGTTGAATTTCTAAGGCTAAAAAAAATAAGTTCTTATCTTACGTAACTCCAAAAGCCATTACAAAGTTATGAAAAAACATGTGTATTCCGGCTACAATGCAGCCGTCTTCTGTGGCGATTCACCGAATGTAGATTCTAAAATAGAACTTGTTCTACAAGCTTTTCCCATCGCAACAGCAGCAAATATTTTCCAAGCGTAAATGCGTAAACGTAACCACTGACGTAATTGAATGGACTAGAAGTGCACGGATGTATAAAATTATAACATTATATTTTTGTATCTCTGATATAATTAATTCTACCAGAGGACGAACCCCCTGCTCGCTTCGCTCGCAAACACTTCGTTCTTACCATGTAAATAAAGTAACAAGTAAGAATTTAAAAAAATTAAAAAATAAAATCTTTTTGCTTTATCCTTAAAAGGATAAAACAAGGAAAATTTCAGATTATTTTCTTCGATTGTTCTGCCCTACACGAGAGGGCGTCATGTACCGAAGCATAAACTCCACAGGCTAAATTTGATGCTCTTCGAGTTTTGATTCAATCCAAGCACGCTGCTGCCTTCAAACAAGTTATTTTTCGCATGCTAGCATCTGTGTTTTTAATTTCCTCGGTCTCAAAATAGCGCAAAGAAATTCCGCCTGCTTTTAATTCTCTTTATCTCTCCCGTCAATATTATTTTTGATTTTTTTCTAATTTTTCCTGTTTACTCCACTAATTTGTTCTTTTATAATTCCTATTATATTTGGGGTCATATTTTATAATGTATTCTCTTATCTAGAGTTTCCACTTCTGACTAAATCTTAACCCTAAGATTTTGAAAAAATAAGTTTCAATGAAAAACAATTGTCGCCAGTAATACGGAAACTTATTCGCATATTTAACAACATCGTTAATAAAATTCAGTCAGTAACTTATTAAATTTTTCTTGATTATTTTCAGTGGCTGTTTCAATATCAATCTATTTTCTTTCGGTAAAAAGTCTATTCCACTGTTCCTCTCCATCTTTAACACTCCATGGAACGTTTTCGAAAAAAATACATTTGTCATTACCTTAATGTCAGAACTCACAATCAGTAACAAACTACGTTAAGATTTTTTAATAGTAACAACGCTGAATCCTTGCTTCCCTGACATAGGGTGGGAATAAATTCCACAAACTTATAACGGGAAAAATTTCATTTTATTACCGACATCAGAAGCGATTTTACTTCAAAGACCAGGTATTCGTAATTATTTTGGACAAGTTTAATAAAAATTATTTAGCAAATGCAAGAGAAATGCGTATAATGACATGAAGTGGCGAGTTATCAGGACCATACTCGTATAAAACTATTATCTTTGTCAGGAGTTTTAATAACTTAACTCTTGACAATCCTGCGTGTTTAAACGAAGTCTTTTGTTTCTAATATTGCACTGTTGGATATATACGATTTTTTTAATCTTCGGGTAATGGTTAGAACCATGTGAATCATATTTATGCGAAGAAATGTTTGTTAAAAAAGTAGAAATTAGGGAAGAGTTTCTTCAGTGATGGATTCCTACGGCATAAATAGCGAGTCTCACTCGATTAAAATCGAAATAACTCGGTTTATTCGATTGTTCATATTCTCTAATTCTGCCTTGGCCTTGAAACTATAAAAATAATTTATTTCACGAGTTAAACGAGTTATCTCTTAATTTATTTATGGCTTTATTTTTGGAGCAGTCACATCGGCGGATAATTTCAATAAATGACAACGTAGTTATTATGGATTCAATGTCTCGATTCAGTCAATTAATTAGCGAACGTCTATCCGTAAATAAATTAGGCCTACTTCCTCTAGAGTTAATCAAACGATCATCAGGTCGTAATGCTTCTCACCGTAAATTTTCTCTCTTTATCCTTAGGTCAACAAATTAAATATAGACGTTGCGCAACCTTCGCTACGTCGAGAAAAAGCAAATAATTTTAGCTAAAGTGCAGACGCGAATTGCGTAATGCCACCTTTATCTAGTTTGAGCTTCTTCGCTGTATAACGTGATACGAAACCATTAATACAAAGATGATTTCGCTGTCGTTGGAGTTTTAAATCTCGATTAACCTTGGCACACGTTCGACGAATTCCTCGGCGCGGTAAAGAAAATATTAGGAAGGGCATCGCTCTTACATCTTCGCGGGATTAGCCAAGAAAAGATCCAAATCAACGCGAATTAAAAAAAAACACAAAAACCTCAGGAAACAACGAAACTAAAATCTTTCCCGTTCATTTAGGTGATCGTTAACGGGTGTGTATTTACACGCGTTCCTGGTTTCAGAAGCGACTATTTGCGAAATCCCAAATGGGTTAGCGTTCGGTGCATGTGAAGGTTCTTTCCTTTTCGCTTTGGCTTTTATTTTATTTTTATTTTACAACGATCTCACGGAGCTGTGGAAAGCGGTATCACGTGTGTCTCTCTCTCTACCCAAACCGGAAAATGGCGATAACCAGTCTCGGCAACTCTCTTTCCCTATTTTTGTTGCCGCCAGGCCGCTCGAGCCATTCTCTCCTCTCCCCTTCTGCACCATCGCTTACAACCACCGACAACTGGAGGTCATTATAGCTTGTTGCCATGGCGATTAAAGCTTTTAATTTAGTTCTTAGGATCGAGATACGTTCTTGTGAAGATCGCGAAGGAAATGGATGACTGTCACTTAAACGCTTAGGAAGTCTTGGGTCATTTCCGAGAGAGATCGAAGATAATTTTTTTACGGAGAATTTGGAAGAGCTCCGGAATGGAGAAAGTTACGGAGTTTTTTTCTCTTTTAGGGGAAACACCGGGTTCACTTTATATTTCCTAGTTTTTTTTTGTCGCGTAGTAACTGGAGTCACTCGAGAAACTTTTAATGTCGCATAACTGGCGCTTCAAAATCTGGAGAAATTTTTGTGGTCTCATAAAAAGTTTGATTGGTGACATCGCTATTAAAAAATTAATAAATTTTTCATTTGGTTGTGGAAGCTCGAAGAAGATTAAGAACTCTTGAGTACCGAACACCTAATTGTATGGATGACTGTAAAGATATATTAAGGGCGTATCCATTAAAGTTTATGAGTATCGTCGTTCAGCTATTGCAAAAAGTTGATCAGTATAAACGTTCTTTGAGTAATAGCTGATTTTTACTCAGTACAAAGTGCATCTACAAAGAGCTAGGGGCGTTTGTTTCCGGTTTTTCTTAATTATGGATGTCACAAAGTTAAGGCCAGCACCGTGCAGTTTAAAGTACAACTATTTATATGTAACAGTTTCATTTTAGGATTATTATTTTCTAGCCGATGATCGACTCAGGCACTAGATATTTATTATCTACACGTGGCCTCACCTTTGGTCGCCTCGTTTATTCCTTCTGATAGATAGGATTAGATGGAAGAGGAAATTCCTACTTCTCTATCAGTCATATAAAGATTATATTTCACTTTTGAAAAAAGTAGCATTACGTGTAATCGTAGTGAAACCTAGGATTAATGAATAAGTTTTTTTGTTGTGTTTCACGATGAAATTCTTGTTCAGAATTACGCTCGAACCATAAATATCTGTAGCTTATCACGATAAGGAAATAATTCCTTCTCTTAACCTTCTGTACGATTCATTCATTTCTATATTTTCTTTCTCTTCTCTCAGTTTCCAATCCTTTATTTTTTTCGATAACTTCAGTGGTTCCCAACGTTTTTCATCCCATTACCCATTTTTCCATCATTTAATTCTGCCATTACCCGAATTGCAACTGTCCAAATTAAAATAAGCTAACTTAATGGCATTCGGTAAACCGCAGGAGTAGGTACAGCTGTCCCTTATAAGTTCCAGCCTTCCTTACATGTGGTAGGGGAATTAAAACTTTCAAAATTGAGAAGAAACAATGTTTGCTGTCAATTTTTTGTTTTGATAAGGTTAAAAGAAGGCATTATCAGAAACACAAAGAAAAAAAGTTTTCCACCCTTCTGTTTCATCTTCCAATACTGTTAAGATGCAATTATCAAGCATATGTTTTTATTCTCAGTAACTTATGAAAAACCTGGAATAGAACTTTTTAACTTTAATCCTCAACGATGTTATCATGTGCGATAGAAAATATTTTAATTAAAACAGAAAAAAGTTATTTACTAAGGTGAAACTGCTGGAACTTAAGATCTCCGAATAATAAACAACATTTCTGGTATACACCAACACACTGTATGTTCAATAAACCTGTGCGTATGAAGGAAGATAATAAATATATGCAGTTATATATTTCATGTATATATGTTCTATCAAGAGCATATGTATATTCTGGCAGAAAAAATCACAAGCATCTTTAATAGGAATACCTGTTACAAAAATTTTTATAGCGATTGATTTTCTTATAAATCCATTGTGGTGAATGCGAACTATGATGATTCTGATTGGCTTACAAATAGAGAATAATTAAATGGCTCAGGCAGTCTTCTTCTATTGCCATTTTAGGTAGTTTTTCACGCCTTTTCTTCAGTTTTCCCTATGAAACAATTCCCACAAACGTCCATTACCCCCTAAAATACCTTAAATTATCCTCGGGGGGCAATTATCCACAGGTTGATAAACATTGCCTTAGATGTACATGATTACGAGAATTATAAATCCGTGCGTGGTAATTCACTGATCGTTGATTTTGACGAAAAAGGCGTCATATACTCAACTATTTCACGATTAAATAACTTAAATAGATTTTCTGTAAATTACTACCGTAAGAATTGATCTATTGTGAATTTTAATGATTTTTCTTATCGTCGAACTTCACGTCTGTGTCTTTCTCTTTCGCAAATGTATTTTACTCATTTGGTTGTATTTCTATCAATAAAAGATTACTATACATGCCGAGAAATTAGGATTTACTGCTCCTAAGTTTTTCTGTCATTGATGTTTTTTTTAAAGGGGCATGGGCATTATTTCATCAAACGTCGATGAGATATTTGTAGGGTATTTCTTTTCCGTGAAGTTGTGTTTGGCCAATCACAAGAAGGATATATCATCGCGGATTATCCATATATGGAGTCAATTTTCACTTTTCCTTGGTATCGCGTTGCGTGAATGTGGCTTGAAACTTGACGGTGAAAGCAGGCATTCCCGTTAAAGTTCAATATTTTATTTTATACTTTCGATCATAAAATTCGCGTCACAACAACTCCTGGTGGAATTACACGGAAAAATTCCGTGCTGTTAGGATTAAAAGTAAATGAAATACATACAAGGATAATTTCAATAATATCTCGTAAATAATATAGCGTCCTATTGCAAAAATAAAAAAACAATGGATTACTATCCGGTTTACCTCCTTTTAAAAACAATTTCATCTTCAATTTTGCATTATCTTTTAGGAAATTCCATCTACGTACACGGACGAGTCACCGAATATTTACGTTCAAGTGGAAATTATGTCGATTCATATGTACGTACACCAAATCCTGCAAAAATAAGACTGATTATATTAAAGTATTTTTTTCAGGTTCACTCCTAATACATATCGGTGCGCAGTACGTCAGATTAAGTCGTCTTTTGCGGAGAACGTCTCCGATAGAAGGGAAGTGCATTTCGATCACGCTTATGGCGAACTCACCGTCTTCGTTAGCAGTCTGCCCATGATCACATGTTAAACCGGGGTCTTCGCATCACTCTCTTCCTCGACTTTAATTTCTTGATAACTCTCTTTCTTCTTTAAAACGCCTTTTCCTCGCCTTTAGATTTCAAATTGTCCTTTAGTCGCACATTTAATCGTGTAGGCTCATTTCTAGTTTCATTCTTTTTCTTCCATTTCCCCTTATTACCTTCTCATTCCTTGCCTTTTCTTCCACTTTATTTTCTTCATTCTTCTTTGCACTAACGTTTCGAAATTTTACAAGTGTTTAATATAAATTTTCCGAAAACCCCATACAAGACAACAAAACGCCGATATGTTATATTTCGATTGGAACAAATCGTATTTTGTTATCAGAGTAAAACGTCGTCGGTGTTTCTAAAATACTCAGAAATAGCCTTAGGAGAGCTACTATCTTCATAAAAGGTCACCTTTTATATATAACGTCACTGGACGAACATTCACTTTCATCGGGAAAGTACCTGGGGGCGTTTCTCCAGCAAATACATCAGGTAAAGAAGTTTAACCACTCGTGACCGAGACTCGAAGGCCGAACGAAACCATCTTGAGAAGTCGATAGGAGTGGAAGGGCTATTTTTATGTCCTCTGCACGTCTTTGAGATATGAACCTGATTTGTATTGTTGGAGATAACACCTTGACCCCGCGATAAGAACCTGTATAATGGATATGCGGCTTTTCTTAACCCTTTCCCTACCAACAGGATATATGAGTCTCACTAGGTATTTTATTACTTGAGCCCTCTTTTAAATGGTACATTTCGCGACCTGACATTCAAATCTATCATGGCTATTATTGTCTCGTCATGCATAATTAATTTGCATATTATTCCTGAAATTTTCTGGGTAACGTTAAAAATAAATGTTAATTCGTCATTAATTTCGAATTAATACATGATTTCATCTCAGAACTTTTACAGACGCTTTCGTATTGCAGATTCAATTTTCCCTGATATATACAATCATAAAGATATGTATTTTAATGTCAGGTTGATGATAGTATGGCACTTTATTAATTTGTCCTGATATTCGTTGAAAAATCGAATTCCCTTTTCTTTTCCTTATTTTCTAAATTTCCAACCAGAAAATACTTTTTACTGTTTCACATATCAATCAAGTAAGGAAAAGGAACGTTCCCGGAAACTTTTGATTTTTTACCACAATATGTGATCAATGTTCTTCTAGTGTGTACAATTATAATAGTACTAATTAAACTTTAAACAAATTTGCTTAGTTGTTTTTGAATGTTAGTTTTGTATCAATGTTTGAACTTTAAAATATTGCAATTTTTTTGGTTTATGATCTGAAATCTAATGTTCGCGATGCGGTTTGCGAATAAAGCTTATTTTTGTGATCAGTATTCAGTTATGGCTATTTATATCTTAAATTGAAGTTATTACATAAGAAAAAGCATTCTTTTCTTATTTTTGATAATATCCGGACTCGAATATCCATTTCTCCGAGCATGAAAAAAACCATAGCGGCACTTGGGAGAGGAGCGCGTAAATACGTGCAGAATTTCGTTATGCATCGTCTAATATCCGTGCTCGCAGCATCCATTCTCTTTCGCGTATCGCGCATGCGTATCTCTTCCCTCTTATCCAAGCGGATACGGGCTCAATTAAGACTGCAACGTGCTGCGTATAAAAACTTCATACTGCAATCCGGTTGGCGTGGATGAGAACAAAATTGTACTCGTAGGATTTGCTAGGTTATGCCGCATTGGAAGAGGGGTGAATTTTTCAAATCAAGAGTTGTCCTTTTTATTTCTTCGCGGACGGAAGATATTAAAGTGTTTCGTAGCATGTGAGGCGCGGAAATTGCGTGAAATATGAATCAAACGTGGAGTTCGAGCACGGATGCGTAATATCAGGCGTGCTGAACGAAAAAGTCCGAAGGGAAAGTATTTGTTTGAAATCACTGCTGAGTCGGTTATTTCACTTGCATTTATTTAAGGATGAATTTTAGCCACAATATGTTATTATAAAATAATACAAAAAATATGTTCTTTGCTCTTGTTCACTTCAAAAAGCGATCAAAGAGGAACTTTCAACTAGTGCTATACAAAGCGCGCACGTAGACATATCTCGCGCACGCACAAATACATTGCGATTTCTCGATGAAGATATGTTTCGTTGCTACCTATATGCGCAAAAATGAAGTTTTATGACTCAAACTATTTTCTATAATTTCCTCAAAGGTACGAGCTATAGAGGAAGGTCTAACTACACTCGTACATGTTTTGAGCACGGATTTTCGATAACACACTAACGGAAACAGTAATACTACTTACAATTAAGTTATAATGCAACTAGTGGGTTATACTGCTGAACGTATTTAATTAATTGTCTACTGTAGAAGTTTTAGCTACCTTAATCCACGTCACTTTGATAATCGTCTCGCAGCTGATTTTTAGAGACGCCGAAAAAAACTTCGTTTTTTTTTACAAAAATTAACGAATTGGAAGTGGATATAAGACGTGGTGGTAATAATGATTCTTCTAATAAATTGATTACAGTTTAATACCAACAAATGGGTGCATTCAAAGATTGTAATGTCCGAATCTAAAAATATAAAATCTTGCTTCAAAGCTGGAGTGTCGCGAATTTCTGCCTATCTCTGAAACTACAGTTCTAAAAACGAAACATCAAGCTCACTCTATTGCTGGATAACTCTAATAGCTATAAAATTTTTAAGAAGAGTACACGCGCATTATGCTCAGTGTTCAGTGGTAATTCACCTATCTTGGATTTTGAAAAAAGAAGAAGAAGCGGAGATAATAGTTTGCGCCGCATTTTATCGCAAATTCAGATATCTTCTACGTGTATTTCTATTTTTTAGGAAACGTGTTCATGGGCTAATTTTGATAATATGAGCAACAACTGAAGATGCTGCTATGTAGTCGAAATGTTCATATGGATTTCCTCAAATTTTCTTTCGATTACCGTAGATTATTATTGCGTTTAGTTATTTTTGTGTTTATTCAAGACGAATATAATGGTACTTATGTCGGTTAACACTTTTCTCTCCCTATCGTCTTTTTAGAGATTAATTGCTTAAGAGGAGTCGCCGTTTATGGTTAAATTCAACTAAAATTACTCGCTTTAACATTTATTGGGAGCGCTGAAATAACGCAGTTAATAACTAAGGTGGAATTTTTCGGAAATCACCATCGGTGAAGGTACTTCACACGACTTAATTTTTCTATCGTTTGCTCGGTTCGGAGCATTTATTTTTCAGTGCGACTTTTCGAACACACAAATCCTCTCCGGATTTTGCGCAACGCCAACTTGACAACTGACTGGCCGCATGAATCCCCGCCGATTCTCTCGGCTCGATATCCGTTTCGATCCGCTGCCGTCCTTCGGTCAGACCTGTTTTCCAACTGGCTCAATTCCGAATGCATCGTAATCCTACACTTTGCATTCCACCACGCCCGGCAACTTTTTTTTTTAAAGAAAGGGTTACGTGTGTCGTTCGTCCGAGGAGGAAAATAAAGGTAAGAAATAAAAATAAAAAGTGAAAGCGAAAAACCGACTAGCAATTTATGTGTCGTTATATTCATCTCCTATGCGTTTTCATGGTCGACTGTTTGGACCAGTGATAAGAAACCTACTGCTCTCGAGTCGAATGCGGCCCTCGTGTTCGTTTTGTGTCCCGAGAAGCTATGATGAAAAAGAGATTTAGCAAAAATTCATATAATAGATATACATTCAATTACGAAAGTAAAACTCTTGATGTTGAAATTTTAACCTTAAAAACTTGATTTTCACTGATTTAACTCAATCTCTAGTCCGGTTAAACGTCTAATCTGGCTCGCCGAAGCATTGACGACATGCAGTGCAGACTTCCATGTAGAAAAGGCTGCCTACCGTTGGTTTAGACCAGTGGTTCTCAACCGGGGTGACGCGACGGTTATTGAGGGGTGACGCGAATATTTGATAAATTCAGTATGTATCATATTCTGGCCTATAAACATAAATAAAACCAGGAGAATAAACACTCGAGCTTATTTAAATGTCAGAATTTTATCTTTATGTGGTAAGGAAAGCCCAATTTATCTTTAAAGGTGACTTGAAGGTAATGGAACTGTAAATGGGGTGACGTATAACTGAACGAACTAAACATAGGGTGACGCAGACAAAAAACCACTGATTTAGACAAACTGGGGGGCTGATCCATAATAAAACTCGAAAGAAGAATCGATGCAACATGTATTGCATAAAAAACACTCTTTCGGTCTCAGGAATACCTGATATGCGTATACTCATCAAAATCTCTGTCGATTTTTTTCACAATCACAATACATAATCTATATACTTCTTAAAAGAAAAATTTTAAAACGGTTCGGTAGTTCTTTTTCTAATTCAATAATAAGCGTTTATTTATCAAAAATAAAAAAAAATCAAGTATGTACTTCTCTTCGGTATCTCCAGTAGCCATAAGAAGGTTATGAAAATGAGTACTTGATTTTTCAATTTTTCTTGAATTTGTTTTGTTTTTTTTAACGGTAAATTCAGTAGAAGAGATAATATGAAATCAAATAAGGAAAGAGCCGTTGAGGCAGACCGTAAATGGGGTTTATTTGAGACAGACGGAAAAACCGAGATAACCCTCTTACGAGATGGAATTGATTAGCGAAAAAAACAAAATCTCTATATATACTGACAAATGGAACACATAAGCGGTTTTGAAACCGCTAAAAATGGTAAGGAGAATCTGAGGTCAAAAAAATATTTAACTGCTAAAAGAATATAAGTGGGTGGATACTTATCGAAAAAATAGTGGAATGCGAAATACATGCCGAGGTGGAGAATAGGGTTTAAACTGTAATAGCGGACAGATGAATAAGGGAGAGCGCTAATATATATAACGATTTAATTTGAGTTAAAACAATTAGATCAATAAAATTGTTTCATGGACTTTGGGTTTTTTTCTCTGTCGAGCTTCGAGATAGAATTCAAAAAGAATTTCAAATATCAGTCAGCGTAAAATAAATTATGCATGTACTCATATCTCTTTTACCAAGAGTATCAGAGGAGCGTAAATGCATTGGGCAGGAATTTAAAGGCTTTTAAAATGAGAGCTGTAGTGGAGAAAATATCTCATTCGGTTCGTAGAAATTTTTAACTAAATATGATAGACAGCAGATAATTACTATGACTATGATTCCGCACTGATTTATTGATATAGAACTGTCAAATATTGAATCAAACAAATATTTCATGTTAAAATGGTTTCTGAAAATGTTTATATTTTACATCGCGACTTATTTCCTATTCGTGCATATAATCCGAAGAGAAACTACACAATAGGTTTAGGTTGAAATAATCATTCAACCTTTGCATTAGAATCTACCATACCTGCAGAAATAAACTAAAATGGATGTGTATGAATTATACGAATTTTTGTGATCAAAAAACCTCATTAGCCATTCGCTAGTCGTTTTAAGTTTTTGTTAGAATAAACAACCCGTGAATTACCATATATGCTGGCTCTTTCCTCATTTGTACGCACATACGGTTTATTCAAACTTTTTATAGCGAAAAAGAGCCACGAAATAATATTTATGTAATATTCCATATAAGACGAGATGGCTAAATTAACGATCACTGCATCAGCATAATTGTGATTAGAATTTGCCGAACGATAAATTAAAAAGAAATCGAAAGGATTTTTTTTTTCAGATCTGTATCAGAGTCAAATTTTAGCTGTGTAGACTGTGACCGTGAGAGGTTATTCATCCATCGAGCAACGTGACCGCACTTGTGATGTCGAAATCGCGCAGGGCGATGCACCCTCCTCTTTTTAGTGTCGCAACGTGGGCTTTCCCCATTGTGAGTTGCAGCTGCCCTTTTTACCTTTAAGGATGTAAGTCATAAAAACCCAACTTTATACCCACGCAGTAACTCGAGTGGTATTTCATAGCTGTGCATTTGTTAAGTCTAACTTATATATGTCGTCGTATTCGTTCAGAGTTGAATTTGCGAGGTCACAATATGGTTTTCTGTAAAGAACTGGTAGAGATAACTTCGACATTCATAAAGCGTTTGAGTAAAACTTTTAGCAACCTAAGAAATAGCGATCGGTGGTTTTCCGTTGAAGACGGTTATTTTGTAATTGAAAGCTGGCGTGATTTTATTATTATCTTTATTGCCGCAATAGTTAAATGTATCGACGGGAAGTGTCATAAAATTTTCGTTGACGAAATTACGTCGAACTACAGCGTATCTTTTGTGGTGCGTGGCCAGAGAAATTGCCCCTATTATTTTTACTTTCTCGTATACGAAGTATATTGAGAAAGTATTTTTATCGCGAAAAAATTCGACCTCGAGATTTTGACGGAAATATACGTTTTAGATGTAGCTGAGTCTGAAAAAGTGGTTTTCGCAATGCAGTCTGTCTGTTACTGCCTCTAGAGCCAAAAGGGTAGAGCGAAAATGAATGGCATTTTATCATACTGAGCAGAGGCTATGAAGAAATGGTTGACATTGCTCAATAATTAATTCTACGGATTTTTAACAATTTGATTTTCTCAAAAACGGCTGTAACGATTTTGATCAAATTTCGTACAATTACTTGAGTTTACGTCTTCAATACTACGAAATAGTTCGTATTTCTCAAAAAATGAATATAAGGATAGTTTATTCTAGGCAACTTTAACAATAATTTGATTTTCTCAAAAACGGCTCGAACGATTTTAATCAAATTTCTTACAGCTACTTGAGTATACATCTGCAATAATACTACATATTTCATCTTTCTCAATGAATGAATATAAAGCTAGTTTATTCTTGGGCAACTTTAACAAAAATTGGATTTTCTAAAAACATACGATTTTCATTTTCTAAAGCTAACTAAACGACGCATTAGTATATGAGAAAGTATGTACAATGTATGTAGTACCGATTTTTTTACTGCTGATCGTGATCCATTCCAGGGACTCATATTTACTCTTTTAAACGTTTGGAGGTTTTGATTGTTGGTGAAATAAATCGTGATCTTAGTATATCAGAATTATTGCCTGCAAACATACGAAGTTTAATTTGCATTTGTGATAAGGCCATTTTTAAATTTCTTATTTTTCATTTTTCTTTAGTCTCATTACTCTTCGTTTCCATGAAAACTGTTTGTACTTGCATGGCACGTGGCGATGGATACGTATAAGGTTGTGAGGGGGGGAGGTGGGGGAGGGGGGGGGGAAGGAGAGAGGAATAAAAAGGCGTGAATGTCATGAAGTTGGGAGGAGAGAAGGATATTAGTTTATTAACGAAGCATTTTGCAGTGACACATTTATTTAGAATTGTATTCGCTTAGACACATAACCATAAAAAGTCAGAAATACCTGATGTACATCTCGGATACAAAACAGCCAACAACAGACGTGATCCAATGATAAATCGCTGTTAGAATCTATTATCGATATGGAAGGGCTGATTAGTAATCGAAATGCTCATCTTTTTATTGATATTGAAGAATCGTACTGTCTCAACTGAATTGAATTCATAAATATTGTTCTACAACTCTTTATTGAATCGATTCGCACTACTCATTTTAGGAAGATTTAATGCTTTTTCGTTGCAGGAAATGAGAATTTGGCGGCTTGATGAGTGAAACGTTGAGCTCGATTTACATTTTTACGCAACAATTTTTCTACTCAACTGGAAGAATTAAATTTTTATTATGGAAGTAACTTACTGCAGGTTTTTTTCCAATCTTCTCGGACACTTTCTAGATCAAGGCTAGAGAATAACGGGCGCGTGTTCCCAAAGCATCTTGGCACGCCAATTATACGACCGGTTGTCTCATTTTTACTATCACAGACGCCTGGTTCGAATTTTAACGTCTCGAAACTGTATTATCGACTGCGCAGAATCAAACACCAAAACAAAAAAATACCGGTAGTTCTAGTTCTGATTATTTTTCATCGAAAGCCTAAAAATATACATAGGTAAATGTGAAACGGCCGCCATCTGAAATTTAGTCGATGAAAAGGGATTTATAAATGAGGGTGTTTGGTTCATTTAGGACATTGTATCTAAGTTCTAAAGCGCGTTAAAATCTTTAACTGATTTAACAGTTACGTTCAGCGAGTTCAAAAAGGTCTTGAAAATAACTAGAAATCACATCTTGTATATTTTCTTTGTTTTCCATCCTACGAATAAATTATTTACTTCGACCGTTGGCTATAAAAGAGTGAATTCGTCACTACTCTAATTAAGTTCCAGAAGTTTAAATTTGTATCATTTGGATTATTTTATTTCATGTTTACGCCAACTCTAATTAGACTAATCTAGACATTTATTTTCAATTCGAGGTATTGCTAGCTCCAGTTCTGACCCTGAGAATTAATCTGGTTTATTTAACGCACACGAAACCAGGACAGTATATACACCACATGGATGGAATCGTCAAACTCGCCATAAGGGTCTAATCAGTGTAAGCCTTCCGTCTTCTAAAAAATAACTCCCAAGCTATGACATTGGAGTAGTCCATTGTTAATAGTTTATGTTTAGACACTAAAATGTGTCCTAATTTGAGAACTATGTTAGAATTAAACGATAGTGTAATAAAAGTAACGGTCGTTTAAGCCATTTGCAATATAATTGGAGAAATAAGCTTATATATAATTTTCTTTGGTGTAATATGTTATTTTTAAAGCTAATCTATTCGAATGTAAGTTTATAATCGAGGAAATTATATCGATTTCGGTAAATTTCGGGCGCTGCTCTGTTCAAATCATTATTTAATTGGACTATGTTTAATTCAAAAATAGATTAATTCAACGGAAAAAATGTAACGCAGTTTTCCGTTTAATAATCTAACCACGAATATTATGTACTCGTCTCTTAATTTAATCTCCTATCCATTAGTTCTAGTTACAAGTAGAATTTTTCGCTCTCTGGCCAGCGAAAAATTTGCACCACTTGACCGCGATGTAATGTATGAACAAAGATATTTTGATAAGAATATACAAATTAACAGCTGCATAACGCAAATTTATTTCCTATGCGAAAGACGCAGCTGCGCTTACGCAATGCTTACGCGAAAAAGATCCACTAAGGCAGTGCTCCCCAACCTTTTTTGCTCCACGGCACACCTTCATGCATGCTTGAAAACATCGCGGCGGCGGCGCACCAAACCACCCCTAATTAATTTCACTACATAAATACACATTTTTGAAGAAAAAGCTAGCATAAAACCAGTAAAAGTCGCAATTATATTAGATAGTTATGATTGGTAAAGTAATATTCAAATAAATGTATAATTTTATTGTAAATTAATTCAACGTGTAAAAATGTTATGCTCTTCGACGGAAAATTTAGTATTTCCTCTTTTGTACAAAGGCTCAATAATAGAAAGAGCTACAAGAACTTTTCATCTAGGTTCTTTAAACATGCCCTTTTAATATGAGGCATTGACGAACAATTAAATTCGCATAAATACGTTGTTGATGACATACACAGATATTGAAGAATATTCACCTTCAGTTTTTAGTCAAAATACATCTTAAGATAGAATACTACATTTAAGTTGTATGATCGTTGCTAAGGTCTTATCAAATCCTCTCGTAGTTTCGGAATAAACTTCTTGGATGATAAAATTTATGCGAATTTGTTTGTTCCAAACGCTTTTGTGAAAATTAAATATCCTCAGACTGGAGGCACACTAGTGCCTTCCTCGCGGCGCACCGGTTGGAGAGCACTGCATTAAGGGACGCTAAATATCATTAATTTGATTCGTTTATATAGATAACCAGGAAACTTATTTCCATCCAACCTAATATTTACGCCACTATATATCTTAAAATAACATCAAGGTCAAATTAAAAAAAAAACTAAACTAAAAACTTTCCACCCTTGTCCATAATATTTCTTCGCTACAATAATCTAAGAATTGCTTTTCTTACTTTTAGAAGCTAACATTATCGACATAGATTTTTAATATTTTTATCTCTTAATGCGACGTAATGCACTTTCCCATTCCATTATTTATTAGTCATTAGACCGTTTCTCGTCGATAACGCTTTTATCTTGACTCGCCGTTGGCTCTGTCCAATAAACTAGTTCGAGATGAACAAGCGGTATTTATTACCGATGTCGGTCAAAACTTGACGATCGAAGCTCGACGTGGAAGAATTTTCGACGAGATTAGCGGATTTAAATCGATAGAGGGAAATGTTAAACCTGACCGCAGGACCCCTGTTCTTCCTCAGCGTGATTACACGTTGTCATCCGTGAGTCCCAGAGCTTCGCTTATTGCTTCAAAACATAATGGCCGCTCCGGTTTCAAGTATGCATGTTTGGGTGCGGGAATGTCTATTCCGCGGGACAAGGGACACAGCATTGTTACGGCGCCATTTGGGCCGACGTCACATTCGACGACACAGGCATCGCTAGTTTCGTCGCAAAATCAAATCTGCGATAAATTTACGTCTCTCGCTGGAGGTGTGACTAATCATGGAAAACAAAAACTGAACATGCGGAAATACCGTCACCGAAGGAAGTGAGGGGTGGTAGCTAAAAATTTCTAGGAACTAGACTATGTGACTAGAACTCATCATTTTCTTTTAAATATAACAGTTCGCTTAACTATTTTACTGCCAACCCTAGAGCTGTATACCTCGCTAGAAATGTCAGGCTGATATCGATAATTGTAAGATATTGGTAATATATAAGTACTTAACTCATTTTTGAAGCTAGGGGGTTGAAGTTTTAATATATCTTGTTAAGTGCAAACGAAAATAAACCTACATCGGGTTGGCTAAATTGACATTCTTAGCATGGTACGCTGTATCGACCCAATCGGCTCACTGGCAGCAAAAAGGTTAAAACTGTTCGATGAATTATGGAAAATATCTATAGAGTGAAATTTACAATGCCTGAAAAATAGTCCCTTCGCATTAAAAGATTTTTTTTTAATTTCGTGGAAATTTTTAACATTTTCAAAAATCTAAGGTCTCTGGCGGGTGTAACTATGAAATATCCGGAGAATTTTATTTCTTGAAACTAATACTATATCAGGAACTATTCATAGTAACAGGACTTTACGGAAAATTTTGAATAACTTAAAGCGGAAAATTAATGTCGTATACATATTCGAAAGAAAGAGTACAGAAGAAATACACACGTCATATTATTTATGTCTTATACGTTATGCATATATTATTTACATGTATTATTATTTATATTATTACACATAATATTACTCAAGAACAAGTTAATGACTAATCCTTATACAGTCTCCGGTTAAAATCATTGGCGTCAAAAAGTGGGAGCAAAGCTTTTACGGAAATACAAAGAAAAACACCGCTCAGGTTTTCCGTCACTTATAGAAACACGGCTGGCAAGAGGGTTTGATTGCTTTGGCACTTCGTTGTTGTAAGCAAGCCAATCGGGTCAGCTTACATTGCGCCCCAATATTCCCCACGGAGCCTTCGACATTCTACGCACGTCCTTCCCGACACGGTGAACAACAGATTGGCATCAAAACAAAACGTTCATATCGTCGGAGCCATCTACACCTCGTTAAAAGGACCAACTACTTTAACTGTAGTAGGTGCTTAGGTAATTACAAAATTTTGGCCTGATACTAGTTTCAGCTAAAATTTCCATCGTAAGGAAAGCGGTTAATTTTTCAAGCTCTAGTGCAGATAACATTTTTGCTCATTAAAAAGAAACGAATTCGGGAATCCTTTGGTGATAAAGAAAACAATCTGTATTCACTTATTTTGCCAAATGTTATAGTATCAGTTTCAAAAATTGGATTTGTATTAGTTTTTACAAAATTCTCTTACATAAATTCAATCAATCGTTGAACGTTTTAAACTAATAACTTGGCTACGAAGTATTGTTTAGCATAGGGACAGAAATAGAGTTTTAAAATGCCGACGAGAAAGATTATCGAGACAATTTATGTAGTGAGGAATAATGTTCGTGAAAAATGACAGAAAGTAAATCGGTGCAGCTCGGAATTAATCACTACGGTTAGTCACTTTAATCGCTAGCGACGTGCCGCATTGGGATTTAATTTTTACCGAAAGTGAACTATCCAATGTTAAGCTTTTCATCAAGATTGCGTCTCCGCTCCTGCACGCGCGCGTATTACTCTCTTTTGTGTATGCTTGCGTGCTGGTTTCATGTTTGTTCGTAAAAGGTATAAATGGAGCAACGTGTGAATGAAACCAAATGCTTTGACCTTTGTTGGCTTTTTACTTTCTCATATACGAAGTATATTGAGAAAGTATTGTTATCGCGAAAAAATTCGACCTCGAGATTTTGATGGAAATGTACGTTTTAGGTGTACCTGAGTCAGAAAAGGTGGTTTTCGCAATGCCGTCTGTCCGTGGGTTTGTCTGTTCGCAGCTCTAGAGCCTAAACGGTAAAGCGAAAATGAATGAAATCTCGTACTTAGGCATTTCACCATACATAATAGAAGCTATGAAGAAATGGTTGACATTGCTCAATAATTAAGGGAGGTTTATTCTGCGTATTTTTTACAACAATTTGATTTTCTCAAAAACGGCTCTAACGATTTTGATAAAATTTCGTACAGTTACCAGAATTTACGTCTTCAATGATAGAAATTAGTTCATATTCCTCAAAAAATGAATATAAGGTTAGTTTATTCTAGGCAACTTTGACAATAATTTGATTTTCTCAAAAATGGCTCAAAAGATTTTGATAAAATTTCGTACCGTTACTTGAGTATGCGTCTGCAATAATACTACATAAGTCACATTTCTCAGAAAATTATTGTAAGGCTAGTATATTCTTAGGCAACTTTAACAAAAATTGGATTTTCTAAACACCGGCTGATACGATTTTCATTTTCTAAAGATAACTAAACGACGCATTAATGTATGAGAAAGTTTGTACAATGTATGCTGTACCGATTTTTACTTTCTCATATAGTATATTGAGAAAGTATTTTTATCGCGAAAAAATTCGACCTCGAGATTTTGATGGAAATATACGTTTTAGGTGTCGCTGAATCCGAAAGAGTGATTTTCGCAATGTCGTCTGTCTGTCTGCCTGTTACTGGCTCTGGAGCCTTAACGGTAGTGCAAAAATGAATGAAATCTCGTATTTAAGAATTTTATCATACTGATTGTGAGCAGAGTATGTGAAGAAACGGTTGACATTTCTCAGTAATTAAGGGAAGTTTATTCTACGCATTTTTAGCAACAATTTGATTTTCTCATAAACGGCTATAACGATTTTGATCAAATTTCGCACAGTTACTTGAATTTACGTCTTCAATAATACTGTATAGTTCATATTTCTCAAAAAATGAATATAAGGCTAGTTTATTCTAGGCAACTTTAACAATAATTTGATTTTCTCAAAAACGGCTCGAACGATTTTAAATTTCGTACAGTTACTTGAGTATACTTCTGCAATAATACTACATATTTTATTTTTCTCGATGAATGAATATAAAGCTAGTTTATTCTTGGGCAACTTTAACAGAAATTGGATTTTCTAAAAACATACGATTTTCATTTTCTAAAGATAACTAAACGACGCATTTGTATATGAGAAAGTATGTACAATATATGTTGTACCGATTTTTTATTTTTATTATCATGGACAAGTTCTAAGTTATGCCGAAAACTATTAGGTCTTGATAGAAATTTCACCTTCATCATTTTCTGTTAGATTCAGCTAATGTTTTATCATAGGCAGTTGTAAAAAAATACTCAATTTTTCTCTTAGTCTTGACTCACTTAAAGTGACAGAAGAACCCACCCGATCTAAAATGTCGGACCTGATGAGTGACAGGACCCAAATATGTCATTCCCGTCTTTTTTTCTAACCGAAGTCACAAAAGATAAACATCTCCTAACAGATCTTTATCTCGAAACTATCTAGCCTGACAGACATGGTGGAAAATACTTGGCGATGCCTGTAGAAAAACTCTCACCCTGTCTATATACTTCAGCAATAAGAAAATATTTCATTTATTTTATTCCACTGATCTTGTTGGGGAGGGTTTAAAAAACAGGTGAATTTTCCTCCGTATTGCAAAATAGTTTTCGTGAGTGGTGGAAGATATACATCCCACTAAATATTTCCTTCATATACGTCCGTGGAATGTCTCTTTCCCATTATTTGTTACTGGTGTCATTTACCATATTCTATTCTCACTTCATAAAGAGTACGGAGTGATTTTCTGCCATATTGGTAGGTCTTCGATGAAATAATAAATACCCCTAAAGCCCGAAAAAATCTAATAGAATCCAAAACAGAATACATTTTTAAAAAATGAATTTATTAGTTTATTTTGTTTCTGGATATTTTATATGAGAAAAGTTGTACACCGAATTCCCTGATTATTCTGAACTGCATGTTGCTTATTGGGTGGTGGGAAGGGTGCTTCCTACCCGATTTTTAATTATACATGAAGCTTAAAAAAATTATATCGATGTAAAAATAAATAAATATATATATATATATATAGTATATATATATATGTGTGTGTGTGTGTGTGTTTTTCGTTTGTCTTCAGCACCCCCATCGGCTCTCCAATCTAGGTAAGTGTCCACTGTGCTTCCTCCAACACCTTGTTGCCCCCTTTATTATTACCTTTCCTATTCTTTAAGCATTTATATTTAGCTATATGTATATATATATATTTAGGGCAACTAGGTGTTGAAGGAAACCCAGTGAACACTTACCGGAAGTAGAGCCTCTGGGGTGTTGGAGAGACATTTGTAGAGATTAGAGCTTTCGGGATGATCCCTTCGTCAGCACAAGAGAGACACAACTGACGAAGGGATCATCCCGAAAGCTCTAACCTCTACAAATGTGTCTCTCCAACACCCCAGAGACTCTACTTCCGGTAAGTGTTCACTGGGTTTCCTTAAACACGTAGTTGCCCTAAATATCCTTACTTACCTTTCCTCTACCGTAGTGTATATATATATATATATCTATCTATAGTTCACCCTGCAAGCCACCGCAATGGTGTGTGGCATATAGATATACTTAAAAGTCATGACCATGCAACTTCAGAAAATAATTTGTCCTCGGAAGGGTTAAAGAAAAAGGAAGGCAAGTATGCAGACATGAATTCAGACAGAGTATGAATTCTTTAATATCTCTTTGGTTTTAGCAAACGCTTCTAAAACGAGTGAGCAGTGTACGGGCATGAAGTTTATCTTCTTACATCCTCCCGTTCGCTCCGTTAGTTTAGGTGCGATACGCTCCCGTCGGAGGGTCAACAATGCCTCGTGGGATGAGCGAGCAGACATCCCCCTCCTTCACCCTCTCACCCCTCTCACCCTCTCTCAAAACCCTCCCTTTACAATTGCACCCTGGGAGATTGCATAGCGTGCGTTAGCGAGGGTCTCAGTTGCACCATGCTTCTTTAATGAAAAACTCACTTTCCCATCCACTGCCTCTCGTTGCTTGGAGAGGAAGAGAGAGGAGAGGATGCAGTCTCTCCCTCTCTCTCTCTCTGGAGTATGATTCTTGAATTCAACTCCTCTCTTTCTACCCTATCCCGTCTTTTCAACAACACGCGACGAGGGCAGGGCAGCTACGCCGAGATCTATACTCGGAACAAACCCTTCGTCCTGTTCCATCCGTGTCTTTCATCTTTGTTCCCCTTCCTTTCTTGAACATTCCCTCCCCCCCCCCCCCCCCCCCCCTTTGCCTATTCTTCTATCTGCGTATCTTTTCTCTCTCCCCCCGTCTTTCTTCACTAGCATCGATTTTTTAAAACTTTCCCGTATCACTTGAGAAAATTGAGTCGACGGCTGGTACGCGTACGAATCGCATCTATGCGAACAGTTTTTTCCGTAACCTATGAGTGATAAACTTAAGATAATATGTTTTTGATCAGAAAAAATGTTAAGGTGGCGCTGATGGATATATTAAAATTGGAATTTTTAATGTAAGTTTGTTAGTAGTTGCGTTAAGTGTTCAAGAACAAACACTTAAAAATACTTGTATCAGGTATTTGCAATAGTCACAACAATAAATAAAATAAAGAACTCAAAACACGGTGAAGACAAGATAAATACAATTGGGAATGATAACTCACCGTAAAGGCGGTACTTACGTGGCAGGGCACAGAAGACCCGCAGAATCAACCAGGACGCGCGTTTCGACAGCAACGCTGTCATCTTCAGCAATGTCAAAGTGTGTAGGGTTGGAAGGAGTATTTATACTATTGTTGACCTTTAGAGAAGTGGGGGAAGGGAAAGGGAAAGGTGTATTGGTCGTTAACTGAAATAAGGGAGAGTGGGGGATGGGACCACGGTCGTTATTCATTATCTTGTTTTGGTTTTGGTGTATGTCACAACAATGTTATAAAAAAGCATACGCAGTTCGTCTACAAAGGAGACAGATTCTTTAGAATCTATTTTCGGTGAATTACCGTTGATGACGGCCTCTTTGTAGCCGAAATGCGCATCTCGTTATGACTATTGGAGATACCTGATCAAGTATTTTTTAAGTGCTTGTTTTTTAATTTTTTCAGCCATAAGACGAGCTCGATAATTCTCTGTTGAGATAGCGTTAGTAGATTTATAATTTTTTGATAACATAAATTATTCCTCTGCCATGACATCATATGACACAGTAAAAAACTAAATATTTTAATTAGAGCTTCCGGAATCGTGTGTGTATGACATTAAATTTATTCAGAATAAGATTATCCGGCTCGCATTTTAGTTTCTTTCACGACGACTTTAAAAATCGAAGAAACCATTTTAAAGGTTTATTTTCTCTTACCATAATTTAATACAGTCATACAGAATGCTGGTATGTATCTGCATCCTTATAAAATTATTTTTTTAAAGATTTAGTAATCGGTAAGCGTCGATAAACGCTTGCGTTTCAGTGTTAATTTTGGCCGAGACTTCAACCGGGAATTATTTTAAAGAGTTTGATAGAGAATAATCGAGCTTGTATTACGGCTAAACTCAAATTGACACGTTTCTTAAATAGCCAGAGAAAGGTTAGGAGAACCGGATGCATATTTCGGCCCCAAAGCAGCCTTCATTAGCGGCGATTCCCAGATGATAACCTTGGAAAACTAGGGCCTTTTGGTGCACTGCACCCCCTGCCATCCACCAATAAATAGACTTGCAGGGTATCAAGTAGACAGATGTAGACGGTAGATTCCAACAAACAACCTCGTACGGCTGTTTGAAGGACATATTGCGTAAGTTTGATCTTAATGAGGCACTTTTGTGGTCATGCCTCATCTTTGTAATACCTTTTATATTAACTTCGCCTCTGTATATATGTTTTCAAAACTCCCTTTAAAGTTTCAAAGAAAAATATCTGAAAATGTTTGGAGCTATCGTGATTCGACCTCGGAACCTCGGCTTAGAAAGCCAACACCTTATCACGGAGCTAACAGGTAAATTTATATTTCGTTTTCGATAGTGAGTCGTTAAACTTGATCCTCAGTTTCTCTATCTTTGTTTTCTAAATAAATTTTACGTTTATTTTTACTACCATACTGTATCTCCATGTCAAATTTAACATACAATATAATAACTAAATGCAACGCTATAACACGGCTCAACAATGACATTCTAATTTTAAAGTTTGCATATTTTCAGCTTTGTTTTTGTTTATATTATTGCCGTACAATTTCATGCTATTCTACAGGAAAGGATAAAAATAATTCATGATACGAGTCTATAACTAGCTTAACACCTGTGCATCGGCGGCGTTCCTTAACTTCCACAACCCTTTTTTCGTCATTCTGTTTTTTCTCTCAGTATCCATAGAAATACTGTTGTTTATTATAACCTGGGTTCAATCAACTCGTTGTTATATGTAAGTAATATTTTAACTTGCATCAAAATCTCATCAACATAGGTTCAGGAAAAATATGACAAATGTTTAACTTTGCCAAGTTTTAACAATTATTGTATATTTTAATGAATCGCCACGCAAAATCTTGCATGTTCATACTATTTCATTTAGTATCGCAGGATTTTGTAATGATTGTCTAATAATATCGATTATTTATCTTTGATATTACTCGTGCTGTGCTTCGTTGACAACAAGAAAAGTCATCAGCCTTGATATCCAGATTAATTGAATATAACACCGTATCTACCAGTAACTTATGCAGGTAATTTCACAAAATTAAATTTGAATGAGTAATGAGTATAATAAAAATAAATTTATGTAAATATATCTTAAAATATAAAAGTTATTTATAAAATTTTATTTTTATACCCTTTATTTGTTTCAATTTTTCCCGCCGTTTTCCTTCCATCTTGTCCGTTCGGATAGCTTGTAATATGACGTTCTTCCAATTTCCCTCCATCTCAATCTCGTCCCAATCATCCATTCCCCTACGCGCGTTTTCTATCACGAAGTTCATCCATCCAATCCTTCCCTTTCCCTCTTTTCCTGTGCTGCAGTATTCATCTTGTAAGAACATCCCGAGGAATTCTTCCTCCTTCCATTCTCCTCACGTTCCCGATACGAACGAGTCTTTTCCTTTCTGTCTTCCTCTCCCAAAGTTTCTCCTCTGCTGCTTTTCTGTCTGTGACACGTACATTTCTCATTCTACCTTGGTCTTTTCTTCCTCCCTTGCATGCTTATCAAAAAAACTCCCATCTCGTCCGAATGCGTCTCGTACTTGTATTTAAAATTTTTTCCTCCCAATGTTTCATGTTTCCAATGCAAAATCGATCGTTTTCCCGGAAACCGTTTCCTTACAAAGTATGTTTACATTTCGCCGACATCCCTTTGCCATTTATCCGATTTTTCGCGGAAAAAGAAATCGGTTTTTCGTTGGAGTGTTTATTTCTATCGGTGAGTAATGGAATTAAATACTCCCGGGATCCGTGTCGATTTAAATCCACGCAGTATGTTTAACCTAAATTCTATAAGGAGCGCGTTCTTAATGCTTGTCATGTTTATTTCTCACGCTGAGAAATTTTTGAGAAACAAATTATCCGCATTACGAAATATTTATCGTAGCCGTTGACAAATGTAGTATGTGTCAGAGGAAAAGAATAACTATGTAACTTCCACTATTTTAATTCTACTTTAATAACTATGTAACTTCCACTATTTTAATAGTGGAAGTTACATAGTTATTCTTTTCCTCTGAAATATGAGTATCAATTACCACAAGGTTGGGCCAAATTCCTTGGATTATATTAAATGTTATAAGTTTTAAAATATTACTGATATATCTTCTGGGTTGTCTACATTCAAAGAAATTCTGCGTTTTTTTTTCAGGATTAAGGATTTATTGATACGATTTGTATTATTTGCATCTAGTGCCCATTAATTTTGGTCTGGTTACAATATAAATGCTAATATGCATCTATGTAATGTTAGGCTTAAGAATGGATGGTTATCGTGTAATTTATTTCCTTTTTACTTTCTCCATACGTAGTAATGGGAAAATATTGTATTCATGAAAAAAATCGACTTCGAGATTTCAACGGAAATACATGTTTTGAGGTCCCTAGAATACGTTTAGACTATTTTCGGAATGATGTCTGTGTGTGTATGTTATTGTGGGCGCTCTAACTCAAAAAGTACGTGCCATATCGTTACCAAACTTCAAATATAACACTTTAACATGAGCACAAAGAACTGATTAGTTTTTGGACAATAACGGTTAACCGTAAGTCGAGGTTTATTCGTAACCCGATTAGGTTTTTGCGATATTTCTTCGTTAAAACATCATTATTGTATATACAATTCTATACAAAAGTTATAGAGAATGTCATTTCCTACAGTTTTCATTTGAAACAATTTTCTATAGGAGTTATTGTTTAGGAGTTATTTATAAATAACCGGTTTTTCGGTTTCCGTCAAATATCTCCTTAAAAACATCGTTATTGGTAATCTTCGTAAGGACCAAAGTTGTAGAGAATATTATTTCTTCCAAGTTTTGTTTGTAACTAATTTTCGTAGACCCATCCATTTCGGATATATTTCGCTTTATCTTAATACAAGCCTACAGCGCCAACACCATGTAGCGGTGAATTCTGTAAACATTCAAAATATACGTAATTACGGCAAGGACGTGTCTTCTTCTGCGATACGAAATAATAATTTTGCCTCGTAATATTATTCATAATAATTTAAATATCTATGCCCCAAATATGGAGAAAGTCATGTGTTGGCCACATCAGATTTTTTTATTCGTATTGTCCGCACTAATTAATTCCGTAGCACTTCAATTATATTTTAGTGATTTAGATGACCTATAACAGAGATCCGCAATCTGATGCTCTCCTAATTTAATTTATTGCTCGCCAACTAGTCAGAAAATAATTCTCGCGTGAAGTCTCACTTATGTAGCACAGATAATAACTTTTTATGATATTTTTGCCGTTATAATTTTTTAGTTCGATATGATCAAAAGACATTTCTAATGGGGAGAATTTATAAAATAACTATTGGCCTTAGAGAAGTTAACTATTTAAAGCTGTTCATGAGTCATTTAATATTTATTTTTCTAACTGTTGACATCACGTTATTATTCCATTCCGTTAATAACATATTATGCATTGCTGTGTGAGTCTTGTGACCGCTTTCAAATAAGAAGGCCTAAATTATTCGTGAATGTGTCTTATTTTCTTTAAGTTCTAATTGATTTAACTGGATTATATTGCGGTCTCCTGATCAGTAACTTGTTGTTTAGTTAACTCGAAGTCTAAGTTCCTATTTATACTAGTTGAAGTCCTAAGGCTCAATTAATTGTTATCTTCTCGCTACTCTTGAGAAATGGGTTTTTGCATAGGAATAGGCCTCGCATGAGGTTTTTTGACTTTGAGTTTTTCCTTTAATCTCTTAAAGACGCTATGCAAAGGATGCCAAACGGTAGGTACGTTACCTCAAGAGAGATTAATCGTGTATTTCATTTCGGAATGTTTGCGCATCCGCAGCTACACATTCATAAGACGTTCGCGTGGGTGTGTGTACTTCCTTTCTATATTTCCGCATACATAGGGAGTTTCCGTTCCTTCGTGTATTTGAAGTGGAAGTGCTCATCGGACATGACAGTACAGTAAAGCTGCGAGCGAGGGACGAGATTCCTTTCGGGGAAGGGCTAAACAGTACAGATCTCATTCGCTAGCATCAATCGTAGCATTTCGCAATAGCTTTGAGTGAAGGAGCGGAGGAAGGATTTTCTCCCGTGGGATTTATGGGTAAGGGGGAGGAGCCTTTGTGCTTCTATCCTTCTCTCTGTCTCTCTTTCTCTCTTTGGGATCACTCAGTCACTTGATGCAAACTGACGTGCAAGGGTTAGGATGTTTTTATTTACTCTGCCGTGTCCTTCAACTTTTCTTTCCGAAAGTTTAAAAAATTTTTTTTAAAGACTCCCTTCAAATGTGCCGAAAAAAACATTCGTGTTCGGTATTCATTTTTGTGTAACGGACTTGATTTTTACGCAGATTTATTATTTTTTCCTGCCACTTTTCATGGCCCAAAACCTATTGACTCGATGGTCAAAATCGATTCTGATTGGATGAGTTATTCCATTCGGGGCATTACGTTTGCTCCTAAGTGCAGGAAGGAACGGTTTGTTTAGGTGGAAATTATTCCTCGTGACGTAAAGTTTCGAGGACAGTCGTTTTTGTTTTATTTTTAATAATTTAAGAAAATAGTTTTTCGCCGTTAAGAAACGCCGAAAATCTATGCGAAATGTGCAACTGATAAATGCATTTTTGTGGAATGAACTCTGCATGAGATCAAATATGTTCAACGAAAGAAATGTGGTGATTTAGATGTGTTGATGTTTCTTTATATTTATTTAAGGGGCAGTTTATTTTTGTTTGTGCTGAGTTTATGGACAGTAAGAATTTCAAAATTACGGCAGTTAGGTGTATGGAATACCGTTTTTCCCTTTGGAAATTTTACTACAACGAAATTAAGTACTTAGCTCCTACTATCGCAAGATAAATTAGTGACGCTGAGAGGGACCGACGCGTCCTTTATTTTATTAAATTAAAACGTGAGATCAGAATTACTAGAAATATGCCAGGTGTTGCTTCGGAGAAATAAATATGTATTATCAAAAAATGAATAGTTTAAAAAATATATATGTATCTATAGATTTATTAAATGTTCATTATTGTAACTTAAATTGTCTTATTTTACAAGTTGATCACTACATTCGATTAGGAAATTTTTCATGTCACGGGAAATTCCACAACGTTAAGTTTTCTGTATAGAAATATATAAAAAAAATTCTATAAAAGGTCGCCGAGAGGAATTTTTTATTCCGCTTTTGTTGATGAAGAATTTTCCTTTGTTCATTTCTGTTTTTCAAACTTCCTATTTACGTAAAAAAAATTCATTGATTTCGGTGACGCGATTGGTTTTGTCTATGCGGGGCGTTTCTGCTCGCTTTCTTTGACGATACGGTTCTGTCTGTCAGTTTGCTATACTTCCTCTCGGTTGCTTTTTAACGCTCGTTTGATGTTATGCTCGTTGCCATTTTCAATTGATTTTCGGTTTCAGACTCGATGCTTGTTTCTGTTTCCTATGGAGTATTTGGCACATTTCTGTTTTTCGGTGAGCGTTTGTTGTTACCTTTGAATTTTTTTCTATATTTTTTGCGACTCGCCCCGTAAAACCTCGGTTGCTGGATCTCAATGGCACTTTTGTGTCGTTATAATATTTTTCCAGTGGCACTTTGACTACGGATGTTTGCACGCTATTGGTCTTTCTACCTTCTAATTGTCACTTTTATCAAAGCTAATAAATTCTCTTTGTGAGAGTTATCTCTTTTGTATTTAGTTTCATGGTAAGAAATCCTTTTGAAGTAGTACTTAGATTTAAGTTTACATGATTTACGACGAAATCAATTAAAACTTAGTAGTTAGCCATTAGTTGAATTGCGATGAATAATAAGGAATTCGAGATTTCTAAATATAGTCTGATTCTAAAAATATTTGTTGATACTGTCGCCGTTACGAGATTAGTTTCTATCGTTTTTTCTTAAACCTTTTTTCATAAGAATTAGTTAAGGAACATTAGTAACACTTGAGGTCAAACTCTTGAGAATCCTTTGCAATTTAAGGGACGCGACTTTAGAATTCTTTCCTACTAAGGGAGACGATTTTTTAAAAATGATCGCGATGATAAAGCTGTCTGTTTCACGTATTTATTGGGACATCTTTCATATTAAATGATTATTTCTAGAACAGGCAGTCGAAAATTCTCTGATTAATTTTTTTTAAGGATATACCTACAGGATGAGGCGATCTGCGTAAATTTCGAAGCACTCTATTTTAAATTGCTGTATCACCGCTTCATATTGGTATATAGAACCTCAGTTTTTAGTTTATATTTAGAGCGCAAAGATGCATAAGACTTACAAGTAAATAGCCAAAATATTTAAACGGCTACGTATGATATAACTATTTTTCATAATATTCCCCCGAGAGTGATGGAAACATCTTTATTTAATACGGCCAATTAATGTTTCAGATATAAGCTTTAAGAGACCAAATGATTATTCTGCTTTTATGTATATTTTTTTAACACAATACGTAAACCATTAAAAAAACTAAATTTATGTTGAACGAAAATGGCATTTGATAACCTTAGATAATCATTCCAGTATTTTAACTCCATGTCATTCATACTGCTTAAATCTTTGTAGTACGGTGTTCTCAATACTCAGATTTGATATTCAAAAACTAACCAAATTATACAATGTGTGTTTTGGCGACATTCGAAAAATCCCTATATTTCTCATTTTTTTAAGTAACTGTTTGTAAATTTTGTAAAAGTAAGAGAACTTTGACATTTTCTTAGGAAAATGAAACTTTGGTGTATATCAAAGACACGCTGCACGTTTTTCTTTGGTCGCAAACTGTACTGTCGTGCATGTTGACAGTGACTCACATTCGCAACACGTACAAATATAGTAGGTTACTGTCACTAATTGGTGTAAAAAACAATATAGATACTTCTAGGGATAAAAGTAAACTCAGTATGGCCCGTGAGCGATTTTATATACAGGCATACGTCATGACTTCTATGCCACGATTCCAAGAAAAGATATTTTCATCGGAATAGAAGTTCTGAAACTAGTAGCGGCGTTTGTAGGCGGTAAAATATTGGCGGCATAGTTGGAGACAATAAAACAATGAAAAGGTGGCAGGCGACCCAACCAGAATATAGAAAAACCAGAGCTGCTTCAATAACGTAAATTGTGACAACAATATTTGGCTGTGATAATCATACGCATACGAAGAATTTTTTGTATGTATGATATTGTAAACTCCTGTACTTACTTGGCGTTGTCTTATTGAAGAGTGCTAAGCGCTGTCGTCCTGTCTAAATTATAATCGTCTTTGACATTGGGTGAAGGAAAGCCGGCAAATAATCATATAACAATATTCGGCTAGACATGTATTCACCCCCAACGCATTAAGAATGGCAGCTCGTGTGATTTACACGAGAGCCAATTATCCCCACCCTCAAGTCTGACCTTCACTCGACCGGAGTGAATAATCTGCTTTCCACTGCCGGTATACAAAGATTCCGAACTGTAAGCATGTGAAACACCCCTCCTGTTTTTATGCGGAGAGTTTAAAGCAGGAGTCCCTAACCTTTTCCCGACCACTATTCACATTTGAAAGTTACAATATCTGACAAGCTACATATGCAACATAAGAAAGGCATAACATAAAAATAATAAACGTGCTAAATAATTATAAGACATTTATTAAAAATGAAGTTTAGTTAATGCAATTATAATCATATTCCGGAGTGTAAGGATCTTTAACAAGTCTCATGCTGCCATTCCGATGAGCATGAGGCAATTGCGATCTAATCGAAGGCTTTAATATCTTCAATATTGAGAATCCACAATTTTAAATTAATGAGTAGACCCAAAACATGCATTCGTTCGTTGAAATATTTCCGTCAACAGAGGATATTTTTCATTTTCAACCAGTGCCCAAAAATGTTTCTGTGCTTATCTTGCTTTCAACTGCAAATCAGAGTGATAATTTCGATTTCCGCATCAGCAATTTTATAAATTTATATTTTCTGGTAGTGTTTACATTTCGCTAATGTCAGTTTCAATAATTGGATTTAAAAGAAAAGTGACCGTTGGTTGAATCTTGTGAAAATCGAACTACAAAATTTCTCTTGATCTCTTCTACGTGTTTACAATAGATATTCTTGTCAAGTTTTATATTTTCTTGTGCCCATTCCTCTAAGCTGGGAAAATATCAGAATAATTCCACTTTTATTTGGGCCACTCATAAGATTAATTTGTATTTGAGTGCATTTACAGATCGAATCATTTGGGGGACACTTTTTCCTTTACCTTGAAGCTCAAAGTTAAGATAGTTGAGTTTTGATGTTTAATCTATGAGAAATGTCAAGTCCAATAGCCCCCGAGACTCAGTGATTTTTTAAAATATTTCCAATAATCTGAATCTTTGATTATCCGCACCAAAATTGCTCCAATGACAATAAACTTACGGTAACATTTTTATTGACCATGAAAAATGACAATTTTTAAAATTTGCTATTTAGTGTCTTCAATTACATTTTCCTGCTAGATAAGTTCAAGATCTGTTCCGCCCAAGCGATGGCTTCTTTCAAAGAATTATTACTGATGGTAAGTAAAGCAAATTTTTATATTTTTTTTAGTTTTTAATGTTTAGTCGTAATATCAAAGTACTCGTATAGGTATTTTTATCACGTCAGATTCTTCCTTAGCTCATCATTTTCTTGTTTACTTCTTTCTCTTTCGTTATTGTCATTGATTTCGTTTGCCCATCTCTTCTTAATTTCCATTCAATTATTACAACATCGCTAACAAGTCAAAAGTACCTTTGCGTCGCTACGTTTCGCGAAATGCGCTAGTAATTTCATGCATTTCAAAACGCACGGCCCTTGTGTAGCTTTGCTGATGGATGATGATTTAATGGAGCTGCTCTTTAATTAAGGCTCGTCTCATCTCTCTCCCGTGACCGCCGCTTCGAGGCATGCGGGAGCTTTTTTATCTAGAGCGCGCAGCGATGTTACTACACGCGCGTAGATCTTATCGCTATTGCCCTATGAGCGTCACGCGAATCGTTCGGTATATTCCACTTTGATGAGATAATCTAGATTTTAGTTTTTGATAACCTTCGTAATAAATCGGGTGAAATTTAATGCGCCCGTAAAGATTTGTATCCGCGTTTAACATGATTTCTTGATGTGCTTTGTTTACTCCTGATTCGATTAGTTTCCCGTCTACGGCTCATTTCATTAACGGGTCAGAATTTTAAGATTATTAATATCGCCTGCTGCGTTGTATCAAGTTTAATAAAATGCTCCGTTTGAAATTTTAGCTACGATTTGTGTTCTTGTTTGAGCCTTGAAATCTAAATCCACACTTTGAAGAGACAGCGCCAAGTAAAAGTTTTCTTCGGAATTCATTTTAACTTTTTTAATAGATCAGTTAATGCAAACATGGTCATCGTTTTTATTTTTCCTAATACGAGATATTTAGATCAAGTGTCTCGATTGCGACAAAATCGAATTCGAAATTTTTATATGCACTTTTAAGAGTCCTTTTTTTCGAAAAAGTTGTTTTTGCAATACGGCTGTTTGTAGTCTGTTCGCTATTATAGAGCTATGTGATATTATTAAATTATTTATCTAGGATATTACCCTAAACAGAAACCCTGTTGAAAGGAATGTTACCGTGCAACAACGACTATTTGCTCAAAATTAGTCTATGGATTTTGAATAATGTTCATAAAGCTGTAGAACGTATTGCCATAGGTAATACTACTTAAGCTACATTTCTAAAAAAAATAACATTACGTATATCGCCCAGTGGTATTATTACTTATCGAGTCTTACGCTCAGTTACCGCAAAGATATTATCACTCTAAAAGCAGCTTCGTTGTTGCTACGAGTCAAACCGCGAGTAAATACATATTAATGTAGCCAGTATCATTATTGTAAGGACTAGAAGTATGTGAATATGAGAATATTTGTGCAATGTACGTTGCACTGATTTTTGTACATATATAAGCTCTTGTAGAGCTTCAAAATAAGCGGAGCCCTTGGTAGTACTGCCACCTTGTCACGGGAGGAACCGAGGTTCGATTCCCCACTGGGATTTTTCATTTTTGCCGGCCTCTTGAATAAGTAGGTTATCGGATTCCGATTTTTCCGCGGGCATGGGTATTTTTTTGTGGTAGTAGTTACTGTTTTGAAGGAGGTAATTTAGCCTTGAGTGCTCATTATCAGCGAATGATATAATTTTTAAATGCTTGAAGGAGAGATGTTGAGCATCTCTTCTTGAAATGGCTTTCAAAATTCCATTCATTTGCTGGAAATGAGTCGATGAATAATAATTATTTTTTTCCCTACCATAAACTTGTCATATCACTTGTCTCAAACTAGACTTCATTCATAGAGCTAAATTAAACTCTTCAATTTTAAGAAAATTAGACTCTTCTTGCGAGACACTGTATTTTTCTTTTTCATGGTAAAAGAAGATATTTTCAAATAGCATAATATTAAATAGATCACTTCGTTAGAAATATTATTGTTTTTCCTCTCAATTTTTTGTAACACTGTGTTTAAAAAGTATTACTTCACACATCACTTACTAGGAAGTAATTTTTACAATTATTTATCGAAATAGAAACGTTATAACTTAAATATATCATGCTTTGTCCTGTAACAAATAATTTTTTAAAGTTTTTCTTTAATTTTTTCTGATACAGTATAACATTATGGGAGAATTTTCATTTTCAAGTTAATTTCTGCGTAAGGAATGCGCCAAAGATTGATTAAAGTTACAATTATATTCTAAGTTAGATTAATTTGTGTTGGAAAAATATTCAATCCTTGATATTTGAGCAATTTCATTTGAAATAACACCAAAAATGGTTTGTATTTGAAGAAAGCATTTTTTCAATTAAATTTCGTGAACATTGTAAGTCTTACTAAAAGTATTTTTAGGCTGTATGCAAAGAAAGACTATTTTGAAATTTGTATGATGATTGTGTTTGCGATGATTGTTTCATGTTAGATAGACGAATTTATTCCTAATGCTCATTTCAGCAATATATCACCCACGCTTCAGTTTTCATTTGTACTAGCGTATCGAAGAAATACGTGTTGCGTTCTGCGTATTCGTCACGTATATACCTCGCCAGAGTAAAATATCCGAGAGAAAAATTTAACACTTGTTTGACTTCTTGTTCAACACCTAGCGGCACACGCAAGAATAAAAAAAGCGTGAATAAATTAATATTTTCCGTCTTTTCCCTTTCTTACCACCTATGTCCTTTGCCGTTCTTTTCTCTCACTCTTTCCCTGTTTTTTTCATTTTAGTGTTCTCACAGTGCGAACGACTGCCTGCGAGGAGAAAAAAATTCAAAAAGCGATCTTTTTTAGGAGTGTCATTTATTGCTCCAACCAATCCTTCTCTTTCGCGAGTTTCCAGACGCTGACCAGACGCGAAGATGGTTGCGCGTTAGGGCTGTCGGACAGGTGGGTCTGTTAAAAGGGAAAAAGATGGTACACAAGTGGAGTAAAGGAGGAGAGTGGGGGGTGTTATCGGCGGGAAGGAATTGGGAGAGAAGGAGAGGGAGAGAGAGAGAGAGGAGAAGCGAACCTCAGGAAGGAGTGAGAGAACCAGGGCCAGAGTTACGGGTGCCAGAGAGAGAGAAAGAGGGGGAGGGGGTAGGGGCGTAAAATTGGAAGCGGGAGGAAAAAAAGAAGAGAGAGAGGGGTGGTAAGGATGGAGGAAGTTACGATGAGGTTTAGGGAGGAGGCGGGCAGGGAAAGAGAGAAAAGAGAGGGGAGATGAAGCCTTATTCATGTAACCGTTACGAGTCGAGGGAGGAACATCCCAGTACGAAGACGCTCATTTGACAGCGGACGCAGCCGAAAGCTGGTTTCCGTTCGGTTCGAGAGTGTGGGGTGTTCCTCCGATAATAAGACGGCGTTATAGTCAGAGGACTACGTCTTCTCAAAGAGTGTTGGAACATTTCGTATGTGCCGGAGGGTTGGTGAGGCGGTGGAGAAGGAGGAGGAGGGAGGAGGCGGCGGAAGATGCGAGTTCCTCCGACCGAATGAGTGGGGGGCGTAGCGTGAAGAAGGGTCGTCGTGTGTGTGTGTATTTTGTTGACGCGGTGAGTGACCAGTTACGCCCACGGGGAAGAGAAAGGCGGCAACTTATATTAGAAAAATCTTTTTTAAAAGGCTTCGGACGTGGAACTTGTCGAAACGCGCCGTGGAGCGTAAATAGAGAGATATGGCATTTTGAACGCGAGAGGAAAGGATTCTTCCGAGCTAAAATGGTTGGACCGGTCGATGAAAATCATGCATTCCTAATGAGGTTTTTTTGGCTGTTTCCCTGACGAAGTGTTCGATCGGAGTTGATGGTCGAGAATGCGGGATTGAAATTTCGAGAGATCACGATTGTGGCTTTGGAGTTCCTACACGCGACGTGTGTGTTTTTTTTGTGATGTGATCGGTGTTCGTACCGACTTCTGCGGCCCAAAGTCCAACTCCATTTTAACCAGATGTGTGGATTCTAAGGGTTATTCTGGTTTTAACTTCAACATTTGGTCGATTTAGGGCTGGAATCCAATCGATGACAGTAGTGACTCCGGTAGATACAAACGAGCTGGGAAACAATGCGTAATTCGAATACAAAGCCACCTTTCTCGGCGTTGATCCATTTTTTTGGTCGATTCTGATAGGCAGAAGAGGAAAAGAGGTACTTTTTATTTTAGAATCAATGATCTATTAATCTCCATTGAGAACGCATGCTTTGTGGCTGAAATGCATGACGAAATTTTGCCTACCTTTTTGGAAATATTTCGTTGCCTAAAATTGACTGATGTAGCCGTAACTTTGTGAAGTTGCTCCGTAATGATTACTATTTTTTTTTAATAGAAAACACATGCTTAATCTGTAGAAAATTCACTTGGAATATAAATGCACGATCCGAGTCGAGACATGGGACAAGCATCTATATTATTAGTGGATTTTTGCGAGTTAGAATAAATTTGTTTTTTGTTAAGAAAAAAAGTGTTGTCATTATTTTATTCTCGATTGGAATCCCCGCTATAACGTGGGCGCGATATTTCAGATTCGAAATTTTGGTGTTCGTTTAAAAAAAAATCTGCGGGATGATAAAAAAAAACTTTTACGTTATAAGAAGACGGCGTTCTTCGGGAGTGTGCGTGGATGAAGAGTGCTCGGAGATTGAGTGTGGGTGTTGTTGTGCGTGTGTACGCGCTTGTATATGTATTGTGTATACTTTGGTTTGTCGTTGTACTCGAGCACGTGCGTAACATATACATTTCTGTTTACCCCTTAAACAGGTCTCGACCCGAGGACCCTTATACAAGAACGTACACTCTGGGAGGCACGCTACCTTATGAAGGACCACCGTCGGGCAGGCCATGCGACCTTCCAGGGAGAAGTATACAACTTCCTGGAGAGGCCCACCGGGTGGAAATGTTTCGTCTACCACTGCACTGTGTGAGTTACCATCTTCCCTCATAGCTCTCTCTCCCAAACCACGTGACGTGTGTGGCATCACGTGATCTCCGTGCCTTCATCTTTTTTAGAAACCCCGCTATATTCACTGTTTCGCTACTTACATAAACCTCGTTACGTAGACGTTGCGGTGAGGTCGATCGTTTTCAGCCATCAATACAATTTTAAGTGTTGTTCAAACAAATACGACCGAGATATCTATTTTCGGTGTTTGAGAAGATGGTAGGAGGTTAAGGAAGAATATTACGAATAGAATGGAAGGGGAAAAAATTGGGGATGTTGGACAAAGACCAATCGGATTATATTTGGTCTCCCTTGGACACTCGCCCACGAACCGTGAAATTTTTATTGCGTCGTAAATTAGACAAAGGAATGACATTTACTACGATCGTGTTTATTATTACAAAGTTGATTATCACAATTCATCTCTCCAAGAAAATGCATGATGAGTCATGTCACGGTCACCTAAATTTTTTATTGTAATTGTTTACGTTTTAAAGCGGCTGTAAATGATTGTTTTATTTTGACTCGGTGTTTGATATCCAAGGATGTAAACAGCAGTATTTTTCGAGAGTGTAACACTACTGATCGATGGCTTGAGAAGAACTGCCTGCTACATAAATCTTTAATTTTAGATTTCTAAAGGTCAAGGGTCCATTCATTTTCAATCAGGAAGGTTACATTCATGCTGAAGTGTATTTTACCAAAATGTTGGAGTTAAATTGAAATCGGATATGTATCGTCAGTAATAATTCTCTATAATAAAAACGTTGTTCTGTAAGGAACGCAAGATGGCCGACAGCGAAATGTAGTCCTCATTCTTCCCGATAGGTCGGCGCCACATGTACGTCAACAACTCACCCTTCTTTCTTACAATGTTGAAATAAATTGGTGATTTGTTTTTGTTCAGATAGTATTCAAAGAAATTATTCCGCTGATTGATTAATTAGTTAGTTTGTAATTTAAATCTTTTCAAGAATTTTATTTACATAACGACGGAGAACATTGTTGAGGATTCGAGTAAGCTTTCTTTCTTCGTAAGTACAGAGTACAATTTTAAAACAATCATAACGTTAAGTGCACGAAATTTAATTGTTTTCCCTACGTTATATATGTATACGTATAATTATTTCCCTGTCTTTGCACACCGACAATTATATGTAGCATTGACGAGAACAAGGTGGGAGAAGAATATCAGAATTTTATAGCAGAAAATAAAAACCAAAGGCATTTACTAAACGACCACAGAATATTCATTAGAAATGTAATGTATGACGAAATATTTCATATGTAATAGTGTGCTATTAATTATTTTAAATGCAAATATTAATAATTAATCTATTTATAATTCTTCCGTTGATATTTCAACGGGAATTACACTAGTTATTTATAAAATCAAGCACAAAATTAGTTTTGGGTCAGTGTACTTGTTGCTGGCAATCAAGGAAAGAAGTTGACACCGATTTCATTTTCTTAAGCTTATGGTTTATATGGAACTTGGCAGAGACGAATGTAATGGCTTCATTCCCACGTAAAAATGTTTATGCGGTAAGAAAGCCTATGAAGTTAATTATGCTTTATATTTTCATTATTATCCTAGATTACATGATACCCTGCAAGTCACGTTATTGATGGATGTCAGGAGATGCAGTACATCAGAGGTCACAAGTTTTCCTATGTTACCTCTTCCTATTAATTTCAAATAATAGAGTATGACACATACATTCTAATTAATATCTCTATTGGCCTGTCTTAGCGCATCTGAGAAAACATGATCTGCAGTTGCATTCTGTTCTAGAGCTTATTCCAATGAGTTGTTGTGAACGCTATGATCTACACCACTGGTGCCCAAACTACGGCCCGCGAAGGGTATTTATGCGGCCCGCGAAGCCATGATGGAAAAGCAAACCGAAAAATTTAACACACAAATTCATACATGTTTTATGAAATTTTTTATAAAAAACTTTTAGCATTGGAATTTTTATCATAAAAAGCCCATTTAAATTGATTTTCACTAAGATTGCACCTTAGAATATATATAGGTAATATCCGATTTAAACTAATCCGACCCGCCGAATAATTGGCAACTTACAATGTGGTCCGCCGAAGGATTCGCAACCAGCGATGTGGCCCGCCACGTAGAAAAGTTTGGGCACCACTGGTCTACACTCACGTTCATTAGCACCCGTTGGTACAAAAATGCCCCGTACACCATCTCAAAAGGTATTTTTTAAAAACAGTATTTGATTTCATGTTCTGCAGTTGTTGCGATGCTTTTAATGTTGCAGTATGTGATTTAGAAAAAAAATTGTACTTGAAGTCTTTACCTTTAGGAACTACATTTCAAACAAGAAAAGTGAAAATACCTTATGATGGCGGAATCTTTTATTATTAGTTTTATACTTTTCATTCGCCTGCAGTTAGGTTTACACGTGACGATACGAGATATCCAAGCTGCGCATGATATGTCTAAATTAAGTTCAAGACTATTTTAAGGTTAACAGCTGTTGATGGGTAATGCTCGAGTTTATGGCAGAAAAATGAATTGTGGTCCATGCAAAAGCAAATAACTAATATAGATATTAACTGTATAAACAATTAAAATACACGATCGCAAAGATACGTTAAGCAGTTTTATGGAGGATATAATTATATGAAGCATGGATATAATTTATTCATCACTGTTATCGTTAGCTTATTTTATTCTCTCTTACCTTTACTTTTTTCCCCTTTAAATATTTATAAATCTTTGCCGTGTGATAGCTGTAACATGTTCGGCGTATCAAGTTTATTGACGAGGAACTAGAATATAAAATAGCAGTTGAGTGTATCTCAATCGAATCGATTACTCACCACCTTTAAGCACCCCTCGTGATTTTGGCCAAACAGCTCGTTACGCGTAGGGATGGAAGGCGTCAATTTTTGAAAGTGTGCCGTGACGTCATCATCGGGACTTCATCCAGCGGCCTTTCAAATCCCATGGTCCCGTAAACCCATTCTTTAAACCAAGGTTGGGATGGTAAGCCTTTGCGCCGCACGTGAATACTTAAATAAGGCTTCCGTAGGCGTAGGGAAGAGTGCTTCTTTGCCGTTTAAGCGCCTGCCGTACATCACAAGGGCTCTTCAGAGTTACTCTCGTACATTGCGCAGACATTTTTTGTTATTATTGCATCCTCAGATCACGCAGTTTTATTTCCACGTGAGATATAATTTAAACTATAGGAATACGGCTTCTGGTGGAAAAGTAATTTGTCAGCTACGTTTGAGGATTACTGATCATGGTGTCTAATCAAGGCGAGGCAAGAGGCCTGGAGACGTTTGTTGCTGTTATTATCTATGTGAATCGATTTGATTGACATGTTTCCATAAATTAAGTAATCATATGAATTTAACCGTTTCGACGTAAAAGAAAAGTATTTTGAGGAACTGGCCGCCGGTCTCTAAAGATAACTTTCGTGTAAATTCCTGGAGGCAAGGAGGAAAATTATGTACTTGACAGACAATCGAACCCTACTCTACAGATTTACGGGTAGATGGATTAACCAGCTTAGCTGGTTGGAAGCGATAGCTCCGGGTTGGATTCTCGGTCGAATCGGTATTTTCATCCTTCTTTCCCTCGGAATTTATATTCAGGCATATGTTCCTATGCTTACATAATTTCATTCCTTTACATCAACGGTGTCCAACTGAATTTTCAGATTCGCCACAAATATATACAATATATTAATATTGTAAGTCATACTTAATTTAAAGTTTACAGTGATATACAATAATTTAAATTATTTATTGGTCAAATAAATCATTAAATTTTAATATGATACTTGACTTCATTTGTCCAAGTAGCGCACTGAAATTTGGCATGAAATCCACAAATTTTAGTACTTTTACTATGTTGTGCAAAATGCTACTGCGCGTACAATATAGCCAATGGTGTATATGTACTGTGTGCGCGGCAGTCGCAGGCCGAGCAAGCGGCCGTTACCGTGCTCTTGGACGTCGTATTGTTGGCTGTGTAGAATTTAGAAAGTAGTGGCAGCAGTAGCCGAGAAGTGAGAAGGCGCGAATTATATTTGTTGTCCTATTTATAAAATAATTATTATTTTGTATTATGTTGCGAAAAGGCCGTTGTATGTAAATTTTACACAACCAGATATTAATGAATTTGTATTATATGATTTAATAAACTAATAAAAAATAGTAGACTGTAGGTCAGTGGTTCTCAACCTAGGTGACGTGACATCCCAGGGTTATTGAGGTTATTGAGGCGAATATTTGATAAATTCAGAGTGTATCATATTCTGGTTTATAAACATAAATAAAAGCAGGAGAATAAACACTCATGCTAATTTAAATGCCAGAATGTTATCTTTATGTGGTTGGGAAAGCCAAATTTATCTTTATAGGAGACGAATTTAATGGAAACGGGGTGACGCGTAACTGAATGAACTGAACATAGTGTGACGCAGATAAAAAAAGGTTGATAACCACTGCTGTAGACAGTGAACATCAATTCGCCACATATCAACGATTCGCCATAAGTGGCGATGGGGTTGGAAGCCTCTGCTTTACATTAACCCTTAAGCGCTCACATTTCCTAAGTATTCTATTTCATAAATGAAATGTGTCTTAATATTTAGCCATCTGTATATATTTTTAACAATGAAAGGGATTGGCCAAAAACTATTTCCTGTGCAATGAATTAAACATTAAATGACTAATATGAGTAACTTATCCAATTTAGCTGGAAAAAATTGGAACACTCAGAGAAAAATGTGGTAGCTAAATATTTATTCACTAAGCGCGGAAGGGTTAAATCTCACACTTGCTAATTTCATTGCCGAAATTCACTTTGTAGGATGGATCTTGCATCAGCAACTCGAAACTTAGGAGTAGATAAATAATCGAATGACGGCACTTAATTTCTTGGAAATACTAAAGAGAAAAATATTATTGTTCGAGGTGCCAAAACTGGGGGATATTAATATTCTTGTTCGGTGATGGCCAACTGGCTGCCCGCGAGCCACATCCGGCTCGCGGAAGCATTTTATCCGGCCCGCGTTTTTTTTTAAATAAAATATTTGTTATCGTATTAACTCAGATTGCGTTCGGCATATTCTTTGGCAAAAGGATAAATATTATTCGTCCAAATACTTTATGACGGAATTAAAGTTATAAAAATTTTTAGTTTCGGTCTCAGAATAACAGTCTGGATAAAAAAGTGGCTTGTGAAAATGAAGAAGTTGGCCTTCACTGTTCTAGTTAAAGAGCGTTTACTGTATTTGTTGCCAAAACTAACGTTATTACAATCAATAGCCGGCATGTTCATATTTACCTCAAAGTAGATTAAGCCAATGCTTCTCAACCTTTTTTGCTCCACGGCACACCTTCATGCATGCTTAAGAACATCGCGGCACACCAAACCACCCCTAATTAATTTCATTACCTTAATACACATTTTTAAAGATAAAAAATAGCGTAGCAAGTGAAACTCGCAGTTATATTAGATTGTTTCGATTGGTAAAGCAATAACTGTATAATTTCATTGTACATAATTTAAAAATTAAATTTCTTCGGGGTGTGCGGCACACTACTCCCTTCCTCGCGGCACACCGGTTGAGAACCACTGGATTAAGCTACCTCAAAATACTACATAGATATCCAATTACAATATTACAAAAAATTCATGCAGAACAATTCCATCCCAAATTAAATGCATTATAGTATAATGTGTTTTTAGGCGCGTTTCGCTTACAGCGTGAGCGCCTATTATTGTCGGTCTGTCCGTCCGTCTGTCCGTCCGTCCGCATGTTCGTTCTCGGCTTCTACTGAACGGATTTTATGAAATTTGATATTAAGGACTTTCAATCAAATATATTAAGAAAATCGCAAAAATGAATCATGTAAGCCAATCAGGGGTACCACTTTACTGGTGACAAAAAATTAAATTTTCGTCATATCTCGTAAAGTATTGCTTATATCAAAATATTTTTCAAATAAAAGTTGTAGAACTGATAAAGTAAAGTATTTCCTTTCCTATACATTTTTATCGTAGGAGTAGCCGTTATCGAGAAAATCAAACAAGAAAGTCTTATATCGAGTTGAACTTGGAAAATTTCTTGCATGGTAATTCGTTGTTGCTAACATAAACAATCTCCCAAACAAACGTTTAATTTCCTTACGTGTGCATGTAATACTATTAAATTGGAAGAAAATGGATTATTTATGATGAAGAAAAGGACTTTAAAACGCTATTTTCCGTACGTACAGGTATATAATTGCTTTCTAATACTCCATTGCACGAAACGCGCCCATTTGTGATACGTTGTACACATTCCTAACTTGTTGTGTTTTTACTAACTATTGTATCATTTTCACGCTAAAATAAAATAAATAAATTGGTTGTGTATTAACAATTATTGCTTGTTTTTTCCTTTAAAGCTCATTGCCTTCAGTCAGGCTGATACATGTACATATGCATCTGTACGATTACACATTATATATGTATATTTATTTTACAACTTGCATATGTGTGTGTGTAATAACGTTTACAAATGTATTGTAATAACATTGTGTTGGGGGGGGGGGGGGGGGGGGGGGGGGGGGGGGGGGAGCAGTTTTTGGCAGATTCCGAAGGGAGGATCGGGGGTGAAAAGTTTGAGAACCACTGCATTATACGATTAGGTAAAGTTATGTCAGTAAGGCCTTAAAAGTACGAGTTTTAACATTGAAGTAGACTGTTAAAGGGAAGTCGAGAGACTTTTCCTTTGTCTGAAATCTCCGTAGTCATAATACACATCTTCCGATGTGGCCTCTTTTTTTTAAGCGAGAAAACAAATGCGAAAGATAGGGCACGGAGCAATGCTTTATTTAGCGGAAAAAGTTCAAAATATTTTTGCTTGAAGGCGTTATCGATTTCTGAGTCGATTATTCTGTCTATACAGGAAACGGACGTTCTAAAATTACAGATTTATTGTTTGAATGAATTACGGATCGATCTCGAATTTAAAAAGGCAGTGAACGGAACGTTTGATTCCGTCAGTTCAGATCTCTTGCGTATCTCTCACGTTTTTAACGATAATTTCCCTTGATGAGAAAAAGACTATTATAGGAATTCCATATTGTCCCTTGTGCGAATGTTCGTCACTCGATTAAATAACCCTCCTGTAGATTTCTCTGATACAAAATGGGGTTTTATATAACAAGAAACCATGCAACGTCTTTCTCGATAATCTTTTTATATGTAAAAAGAGCGCTTGTGGTTTCGCACTTTTGTTTTTCAGTTGCAGAAATGATCTTTCATTTAATAGTAAAATAGGCACTATATCCATAAATTTTAATGATGCATGCATTATTAAAGTAATTCATTAAGTTTCACGCCTCACACGAGTTGAGATGAGAATAAAAACGACAAATACTTCCAAATGCTGCTTCAATTGTGGTTGTCTTTAATTAGAAAGTAAACTTTATATTATTTAAATTGATCGTTTGCAGGTTACTGTAAATCCAGCGTTTCAAAGAACGTTGTACTCAATAGTACAATGAGCTAGGTACAGGAGAAAGTTCCTTATGTATGAAAAAACGCTGAAAAGTTTCAATGAAAAATTTTTAGTCTCAAATAAATCGGAAACTTTTGAAGATCGGTTACTTGAGTGATTTAAGTCTGTGGTAGAGTTGTGTATTTTTCAAAATGTATAATGGTGAGAGAAAAATATAATTATCTATTTTCACCGATAATTTGATATTGATTTCCAAAAGGAAATTGATATATCAAATGAAAAATACCCGAATGTAAGGTATAAAAATTTTTTGTATAATCCTTTTGTTTACCGCTAGAAATGTTCGGGCACTAGGATACTTAAGTTTCAGTAAGCTATAAAAAATAAAACAATGAGAATAACATTTGAAAAATTCAATTGAACGAACGAACGGATGTAGCAGTGAATGCCCATTCAAATATGTACTTTAATTTTTACTTGACTGTGGTTTTAATTATATACTATTATTTTAATTGAAAAATTAAGTATGTACAGCCAAACCTCGATTTAGCGCCATCATTTGTTCAACGCTGACATGGACACTAAAGCGAGAGTGGCGCTAAATTGAGCCACCCTCTTGAACTAGGTATTGAATATAAAATTTTTAAATAAAAATCATTTTATAGGAAAAATATCAAAGAATTATATGCTTTGGTTGTCTAGAACAAGTTAGGAAAGTGTACAACGTGTCGCACTTTCATGCAATGGAGTATTAGAAAGAAATTATGCATGCACACGTAAATTAAACGTTTGTTTGTGGGATTGTTTATGTTAGCAACAATGAAGAAGTAACCATGCAAGAAATTTTCTGTTCAACTCGATTTAAGACTTTCTTGTTCGATTTTATGGATAACGGCTACTCCTACGATAAAAATGTATAGGAAAATAAATACTCTAATTTATTAGTTCTACAAGTTTTATTTGAAAAATATTTTGATATGAGCAATACTTTAGGAGATATGACGAAAATTTAATTTTTTGTCACCAGTAAAGTGGTACCCCTGATTGGCTTACGTGATTCATTTATGCGATTTTCTTATTATATTTGATTGTAAGTCCTTAATATCAAATTTTATGAAAATCCGTTAGGTAGAAGTCGAGAACGAACCTGCGGACGGACATTATCAAATCCTTATTGAAATTTTGTATCCACTCACAAAATTCAATTCAATGCTTTACTATTGTGTCTGTAATTCACGTAAAGTGATGGATTGAAATTCTCAAAGCATCGAGGCTTTGCAGCCCTTCTAATCACAGTAACAATCCCTTTGTCACTCCCATCAGCATTTGTTACTCCGGCTTTTGCTTTTTTACATCCTTTCACAGACTCATCTGAGATTGTTTTGTCTGGTTGCATTCTATAAGAGAGAGTGGTATCATCCATGTTGTAAACATCTCTTAGATCATATGTTTTTAAAATGTCATAAATCCCTTTTCGACTCCTTTCAACTGCTTCTTTGTCACCCTCGGCTGCTTCTCCGTGTCTCCTTTGTTACATCAGTTCACGGCGCTGCGATTAGTTCGGGCTTCATTTAAAACATTACCTAAGTAGCTATGGCGCTAAAACGAACTCACATTTGACGCAAAACCGTATATTTGTGGGTTCACAGATGTGGCGTATGACGGCTAGCGGGGTAGCGCTTTACCGAGAGGTTCTCTATGTAATCATAATGCTGAAGTTCTATTCACAAGGATTCGTTGGTGCTGTGCGGGAGTGGCGCTCTCTAGGGGAGCGTAAATCGAGGTTTCACAGACACATTAATGTAATAACACTATGTCAAATTAACCAAAAACTGTGGCTCTTGGACGTCGTATTGTTGGCTGTGTAGAATTTAGAAAGTAGTGGCAGCAGTAGCCGAGAAGTGAGAAGGCGCGAATTATATTTGTTGTCCTATTTATAAAATAATTATTATTTTGTATTATGTTGCGAAAAGGCCGTTGTATGTAAATTTTACACAACCAGATATTAATGAATTTGTATTATATGATTTAATAAACTAATAAAAAATAGTAGACTGTAGGTCAGTGGTTCTCAACCTAGGTGACGTGACATCCCAGGGTTATTGAGGTTATTGAGGCGAATATTTGATAAATTCAGAGTGTATCATATTCTGGTTTATAAACATAAATAAAAGCAGGAGAATAAACACTCATGCTAATTTAAATGCCAGAATGTTATCTTTATGTGGTTGGGAAAGCCAAATTTATCTTTATAGGAGACGAATTTAATGGAAACGGGGTGACGCGTAACTGAATGAACTGAACATAGTGTGACGCAGATAAAAAAAGGTTGATAACCACTGCTGTAGACAGTGAACATCAATTCGCCACATATCAACGATTCGCCATAAGTGGCGATGGGGTTGGAAGCCTCTGCTTTACATTAACCCTTAAGCGCTCACATTTCCTAAGTATTCTATTTCATAAATGAAATGTGTCTTAATATTTAGCCATCTGTATATATTTTTAACAATGAAAGGGATTGGCCAAAAACTATTTCCTGTGCAATGAATTAAACATTAAATGACTAATATGAGTAACTTATCCAATTTAGCTGGAAAAAATTGGAACACTCAGAGAAAAATGTGGTAGCTAAATATTTATTCACTAAGCGCGGAAGGGTTAAATCTCACACTTGCTAATTTCATTGCCGAAATTCACTTTGTAGGATGGATCTTGCATCAGCAACTCGAAACTTAGGAGTAGATAAATAATCGAATGACGGCACTTAATTTCTTGGAAATACTAAAGAGAAAAATATTATTGTTCGAGGTGCCAAAACTGGGGGATATTAATATTCTTGTTCGGTGATGGCCAACTGGCTGCCCGCGAGCCACATCCGGCTCGCGGAAGCATTTTATCCGGCCCGCGTTTTTTTTTAAATAAAATATTTGTTATCGTATTAACTCAGATTGCGTTCGGCATATTCTTTGGCAAAAGGATAAATATTATTCGTCCAAATACTTTATGACGGAATTAAAGTTATAAAAATTTTTAGTTTCGGTCTCAGAATAACAGTCTGGATAAAAAAGTGGCTTGTGAAAATGAAGAAGTTGGCCTTCACTGTTCTAGTTAAAGAGCGTTTACTGTATTTGTTGCCAAAACTAACGTTATTACAATCAATAGCCGGCATGTTCATATTTACCTCAAAGTAGATTAAGCCAATGCTTCTCAACCTTTTTTGCTCCACGGCACACCTTCATGCATGCTTAAGAACATCGCGGCACACCAAACCACCCCTAATTAATTTCATTACCTTAATACACATTTTTAAAGATAAAAAATAGCGTAGCAAGTGAAACTCGCAGTTATATTAGATTGTTTCGATTGGTAAAGCAATAACTGTATAATTTCATTGTACATAATTTAAAAATTAAATTTCTTCGGGGTGTGCGGCACACTACTCCCTTCCTCGCGGCACACCGGTTGAGAACCACTGGATTAAGCTACCTCAAAATACTACATAGATATCCAATTACAATATTACAAAAAATTCATGCAGAACAATTCCATCCCAAATTAAATGCATTATAGTATAATGTGTTTTTAGGCGCGTTTCGCTTACAGCGTGAGCGCCTATTATTGTCGGTCTGTCCGTCCGTCTGTCCGTCCGTCCGCATGTTCGTTCTCGGCTTCTACTGAACGGATTTTATGAAATTTGATATTAAGGACTTTCAATCAAATATATTAAGAAAATCGCAAAAATGAATCATGTAAGCCAATCAGGGGTACCACTTTACTGGTGACAAAAAATTAAATTTTCGTCATATCTCGTAAAGTATTGCTTATATCAAAATATTTTTCAAATAAAAGTTGTAGAACTGATAAAGTAAAGTATTTCCTTTCCTATACATTTTTATCGTAGGAGTAGCCGTTATCGAGAAAATCAAACAAGAAAGTCTTATATCGAGTTGAACTTGGAAAATTTCTTGCATGGTAATTCGTTGTTGCTAACATAAACAATCTCCCAAACAAACGTTTAATTTCCTTACGTGTGCATGTAATACTATTAAATTGGAAGAAAATGGATTATTTATGATGAAGAAAAGGACTTTAAAACGCTATTTTCCGTACGTACAGGTATATAATTGCTTTCTAATACTCCATTGCACGAAACGCGCCCATTTGTGATACGTTGTACACATTCCTAACTTGTTGTGTTTTTACTAACTATTGTATCATTTTCACGCTAAAATAAAATAAATAAATTGGTTGTGTATTAACAATTATTGCTTGTTTTTTCCTTTAAAGCTCATTGCCTTCAGTCAGGCTGATACATGTACATATGCATCTGTACGATTACACATTATATATGTATATTTATTTTACAACTTGCATATGTGTGTGTGTAATAACGTTTACAAATGTATTGTAATAACATTGTGTTGGGGGGGGGGGGGGGGGGGGGGGGGGGGGGGGGGAGCAGTTTTTGGCAGATTCCGAAGGGAGGATCGGGGGTGAAAAGTTTGAGAACCACTGCATTATACGATTAGGTAAAGTTATGTCAGTAAGGCCTTAAAAGTACGAGTTTTAACATTGAAGTAGACTGTTAAAGGGAAGTCGAGAGACTTTTCCTTTGTCTGAAATCTCCGTAGTCATAATACACATCTTCCGATGTGGCCTCTTTTTTTTAAGCGAGAAAACAAATGCGAAAGATAGGGCACGGAGCAATGCTTTATTTAGCGGAAAAAGTTCAAAATATTTTTGCTTGAAGGCGTTATCGATTTCTGAGTCGATTATTCTGTCTATACAGGAAACGGACGTTCTAAAATTACAGATTTATTGTTTGAATGAATTACGGATCGATCTCGAATTTAAAAAGGCAGTGAACGGAACGTTTGATTCCGTCAGTTCAGATCTCTTGCGTATCTCTCACGTTTTTAACGATAATTTCCCTTGATGAGAAAAAGACTATTATAGGAATTCCATATTGTCCCTTGTGCGAATGTTCGTCACTCGATTAAATAACCCTCCTGTAGATTTCTCTGATACAAAATGGGGTTTTATATAACAAGAAACCATGCAACGTCTTTCTCGATAATCTTTTTATATGTAAAAAGAGCGCTTGTGGTTTCGCACTTTTGTTTTTCAGTTGCAGAAATGATCTTTCATTTAATAGTAAAATAGGCACTATATCCATAAATTTTAATGATGCATGCATTATTAAAGTAATTCATTAAGTTTCACGCCTCACACGAGTTGAGATGAGAATAAAAACGACAAATACTTCCAAATGCTGCTTCAATTGTGGTTGTCTTTAATTAGAAAGTAAACTTTATATTATTTAAATTGATCGTTTGCAGGTTACTGTAAATCCAGCGTTTCAAAGAACGTTGTACTCAATAGTACAATGAGCTAGGTACAGGAGAAAGTTCCTTATGTATGAAAAAACGCTGAAAAGTTTCAATGAAAAATTTTTAGTCTCAAATAAATCGGAAACTTTTGAAGATCGGTTACTTGAGTGATTTAAGTCTGTGGTAGAGTTGTGTATTTTTCAAAATGTATAATGGTGAGAGAAAAATATAATTATCTATTTTCACCGATAATTTGATATTGATTTCCAAAAGGAAATTGATATATCAAATGAAAAATACCCGAATGTAAGGTATAAAAATTTTTTGTATAATCCTTTTGTTTACCGCTAGAAATGTTCGGGCACTAGGATACTTAAGTTTCAGTAAGCTATAAAAAATAAAACAATGAGAATAACATTTGAAAAATTCAATTGAACGAACGAACGGATGTAGCAGTGAATGCCCATTCAAATATGTACTTTAATTTTTACTTGACTGTGGTTTTAATTATATACTATTATTTTAATTGAAAAATTAAGTATGTACAGCCAAACCTCGATTTAGCGCCATCATTTGTTCAACGCTGACATGGACACTAAAGCGAGAGTGGCGCTAAATTGAGCCACCCTCTTGAACTAGGTATTGAATATAAAATTTTTAAATAAAAATCATTTTATAGGAAAAATATCAAAGAATTATATGCTTTGGTTGTCTAGAACAAGTTAGGAAAGTGTACAACGTGTCGCACTTTCATGCAATGGAGTATTAGAAAGAAATTATGCATGCACACGTAAATTAAACGTTTGTTTGTGGGATTGTTTATGTTAGCAACAATGAAGAAGTAACCATGCAAGAAATTTTCTGTTCAACTCGATTTAAGACTTTCTTGTTCGATTTTATGGATAACGGCTACTCCTACGATAAAAATGTATAGGAAAATAAATACTCTAATTTATTAGTTCTACAAGTTTTATTTGAAAAATATTTTGATATGAGCAATACTTTAGGAGATATGACGAAAATTTAATTTTTTGTCACCAGTAAAGTGGTACCCCTGATTGGCTTACGTGATTCATTTATGCGATTTTCTTATTATATTTGATTGTAAGTCCTTAATATCAAATTTTATGAAAATCCGTTAGGTAGAAGTCGAGAACGAACCTGCGGACGGACAGACCGACGATAATAGGCGCTCACGCTGGAAGCGAAACGCGCCTAAAAAGGAAGAGAGCAAAAAACATATTGTTACCCAGCAGTTGCTTATTGTTCCTGCTGAAACTTCATTCCATGACAGTTTTTTCATGTACAAAGCGTCTTTCAAGGATAACTCGATTGAACAATCTCTACTATCTTTTTCACTTCATGTCTTCTATAGCTTGCCTTAAAACTCTTAATAATATCAAGAGGCTGTAGAAAGCCAGTAGGCGGTAGGAAGTACGAGTCTCGCATTGCTAAGGTCCAAGGCTTTGTGACAAGCTGCGTTGTCTAGTAGCGTAAGCACATTACGCTTCTTCATTATCAAATCCTTATTGAAATTTTGTATCCACTCACAAAATTCAATTCAATGCTTTACTATTGTGTCTGTAATTCACGTAAAGTGATGGATTGAAATTCTCAAAGCATCGAGGCTTTGCAGCCCTTCTAATCACAGTAACAATCCCTTTGTCACTCCCATCAGCATTTGTTACTCCGGCTTTTGCTTTTTTACATCCTTTCACAGACTCATCTGAGATTGTTTTGTCTGGTTGCATTCTATAAGAGAGAGTGGTATCATCCATGTTGTAAACATCTCTTAGATCATATGTTTTTAAAATGTCATAAATCCCTTTTCGACTCCTTTCAACTGCTTCTTTGTCACCCTCGGCTGCTTCTCCGTGTCTCCTTTGTTACATCAGTTCACGGCGCTGCGATTAGTTCGGGCTTCATTTAAAACATTACCTAAGTAGCTATGGCGCTAAAACGAACTCACATTTGACGCAAAACCGTATATTTGTGGGTTCACAGATGTGGCGTATGACGGCTAGCGGGGTAGCGCTTTACCGAGAGGTTCTCTATGTAATCATAATGCTGAAGTTCTATTCACAAGGATTCGTTGGTGCTGTGCGGGAGTGGCGCTCTCTAGGGGAGCGTAAATCGAGGTTTCACAGACACATTAATGTAATAACACTATGTCAAATTAACCAAAAACTGTGATATAAAGCTGTTTTCTCACGCTAAAACCTATTTTTACTATTATGGGATATTTAAATCAATGATTTCGTTTTTTCACTTATATTTTACTTAATCTTCGTCAATTAATAATGTTTTTATGATAAATAGTATGTTATTAAAGATCTCTTACGTATCATTTAAATATAATACAGAAAAATACAATTATGTTTCTATAGAGATTATTGGAATAAACCAAAGCCCTCCTAAGGTAATATTACATCTGTAGATACAAAATTAACTCGGCCTGTGGCGACATTTATCCACCAGATCACCGACCAGTGGGGAGGCATAGTTTCGTTCCAGAGAGGCGAGGGGCGCGATAGCGCTCGGAGACGGCTACACCCGATATAAAGGCATTCTAATCTAAAAGGAAAGCGAGTCGAAAGCTCGCCAATATTCTCGGTTACTTGTAATTAAAAATTCTAAAATCTCGAAAAATAAATATTTACATAGCGACCCCATGAGCCTCTCAACAATAAATATTGCGTGAGTTGTGGCACTATAACCGAAGATTTCTTTGTGGTGGCCCTATAACAGAATAGATCCTAAAAGAATTTTCGCCAAGTATATTTTAAAAGAATTTTGCTGATTTGTTTTATATAAACCTCGACACATATAGCATAATTTATAAACGCATGAAGTATTTAAAGTATTTAAATTGATTGAAAAATCGCATGTGAGCCTTGATATAAAAAGTTTTGTTTTAGACGTTCGATTTGCGGAGACTATTGCATTTTCATTACAGCATCGAAAAAAGGGGTTATGGGACCCAAAGTATTGTAAACCATCGGAAGTTCGGAAGTAGTCTAATGTTGCCTGTGCTTTGGATACTTAAGACTGATAAAGGGTATGGAAAGAGCGAAGTCTCACCAAAAGAAACAGTGGAGATACCTGGAGCCCAATAGGGTCGTGGGGGGGAGGGGGGGGGGAGAGGGGGGGAAGATATTAAAGGAAGGCAAGAGAGAGGGAGGGAAATAAGACGTGCCCCCGGGGTGACATAAGGAAAGAAATTCCATTAGAAAGCAGAAGGGAGTAAACGGTAATGGAATAAAGGAAGAGAAAGGTGCGCTCTTCCCATAGAAGTAATATAGTTTGTAGACATTTCGGATGAAATATCTACGTGAAGCGCTCAATCGTGAATCAAGATTACGATGAACATTAAAAGATTGAATCATTAGAATGCATTGCTAGGTTAAAAGAAAAAATAGCGTTCAGTAAGTCTGTATTGAGAAAAGGGACGAGGAGGTTCTAGGGTCATAATTATGAATGTACTAGCTGGAGCGCCCGTTGAATTTCAACGGATTTAGTGAATCTAAAACTTCGACCATGTAACATGTAAGCATCGCAATAATAAGACAGTATACAGTTATAACCGTCGAATAAAGCAAAAATGAAGAAAACCGCTCCGCATTTTCCTATTTAGATGAATAAAGGAAGAAAATCTTGCACTGTGAAAAATCGAAAATAACGTGTAAACTCCATCCCACCCCCTTCCACCCTCTCCTTCCCCTCTCCCCCTCCCTCTCCTCCCCCTCTCCCCCTCCCTCTCCTCTCTCTCTCTCCCTCTCCCACCGTACCTCTCCCCCTCAGGGTTAAATGTAAGAAGGGACTTCACAGTCTCAATTTCGCCCTAAATAAAGTCCTTTGTCTGTCTGTCTGTCTCCCTCCCTCCCGCTCGCTCCCTCTCCCTCCCTCCCTCCCGCTCGCTCCCTCTCCCGCCCTCCCTCCCCCTCGCTCCCTCTCCATCATTTCCTCTCCCTCACACTCTCTCTTAAATGTAAGAAGAGACTATATATTCTCAATATAAATGCATTGAACTCTCAATTTCGGCGACAATGAGAGTTGTAATGGTAGCTTATAATTGGTATTGTAATAAAACTCATAAAATCACGTATTTTATTGATTCTAATCGCATTTCTACGCGAATTCGACCAGAATTCAAAATCTCTCTTCAATAAAAATAAACTTTTTTCCTTCCCCCAAAAAAGTATCCAAGTCTCAAGTTCGTACCGTGAATTCAAGTAATTTTAAAGTGCGAATTTAAAGTAGTCTACACTCATCCCTGTATTTCAGTTATAGGACGCGTCAAAATACGTGACGTTCGATAATTAAGTCGTTTGCCATTTTGAATCAAAGTGACAGACAGAAACATACCCTTGACCATTTGCTAAGTTAGGATGTAATGAAGAATCGTACCAAATTTGGTTATTTAGTTCCATTAACAAACCAACAAACACACCCTTCAAAATATATTATAGGAGACTAGGAGAATTTCCCGTTGAATTTCAACAGATTTAGTGAAGCTACTACAGCACAATATACAAACACTTTAAAATACCTATATAGTAGATACTTTTAAAATTACAATTAGCTTTTCTTACAATTAATCATATTTGCTTGTAACGATCCGTTTCCGAGCCTATTGCATTCAAATATAACAATAATTTTATTTCCTATCATATTACTTTCGCCAAATCCAGCTTCATTTCTTGTGTAATTATGCCTCGCTGAAATATTTACTTTTATGTCTTGAAAAAGCAACGTACAGTTGTCCATGATTGAACACTGACTGGTAAATGTACACCAGGTACGTGAGCCCATTTAGGTTAATAAACATTATAATGTAGAATATAATTATTTTACAAAAAATGTAAGATTCCAGTATTCAATAGACGAAAGAAGGTTCAATTACTTTCATCAATAAACGCTTCCTGAATAATAATCAGTATCTATTTAGGTTGCTATCCATAAACATCGATCGTTTCGTTGCTTAAACAAAAGTGCGAATCGAATAACGCTAATCTTTCGTATATTTGTAAGCTTCATTGAAGGTAACTGAATCGGAGGTAACAATGACGGCCACCTTGGCAACGCCCAGAAAGAGTACGAAAAATACACAAAATTTCGAAACAGATAGTGTATTTCTGAAAACTTCTACCGTGTAACATGTAACAGGAATAAGATAACATAGAGTTTTATTCGTCGAATAAAGCAAAAACGAAAATAATCGGTCCATACTTACGTATTTTGATGCTTGAAGGAAGAATATCTTGCAAGTCAAGAAATGGATTCATACATGTTATCTTATGGAAAAATGTTAATCCCCTATATTGGCAGCACCGATTAATCCCGGTTGACCAGAACTTCACCATTCACCAAGTTAGGATGTAAGGAAGAATCGTACCTAATTTGGTTATTCCAGCTTTTACCATTTAGGAGGAGTTCCATGAACAAACCAACAAACACACATATACACAAACACACTTCAAAATATATCATAGTAGATTAAGAGATCCTCGCACTATTTTTGCGTAATAATTTCCTCGCAATGCATTTTGAATTATTGTCGGCCTAGAGCAGTGATGGCGAACCTTCTATTGCCCGCGTGCCAACATTACCGAATTTGTCGAATCTTTTCCGCCTCGCGTGCCACAAAAAAAGTCCTCGATTTTTTTTACGTGCCAACTAAATTAAATTCGTGATCAAGACATAATAGATTGAAATTTGTAACCATAAAACTAATGCTTACAATAGTGAAGTAAATAACACAAATGTTTTTGCGGCACTAAATCAGTACGATATATTTTATTGGTTTTCGCCTTTCGTTGGCGTGCCAACCAAAATCGTCTTGCGTGCCACTTATGGCACGCGTGTCATAGGTTCGCCATCACTGGCCTAGAAGGTAATTTCTTCCCCTCCGATGTTATGAAATTTAAGAAAATTTTACCTAGCGTTGGCGCTTTATACGATAAGTTACAAATTAATTAAATGAATTAATAGTATTATATAAACGTTGTGAGATTTAATCAAGGTTTTTTAACAAAATTAGTTATTATCCTAGTAATTTTTGTATCTTCTTTTATGTCGAAGCAACTGCTAAAATGGAAGTAAAAAATTTGTATGAAAGTAGTTAAGCATTTCAAAAACAACTCATTTAAGAGCTAGATTTATTAATTAATATAACGAATCTTGTTTATTAATAATGCTAAAGAAATCGCCGACCTCCACTACTTTCTGTATAAAAATCCAACTTCATTGATATATTATGAGAACAATTCTAGTTTCCGCGAATTTCCCTAAACCGGGCACGTCAAACTCGAAGGCCTATCAGTGAAGAGATGGTTGTTTTAGAAGGGCCGAACTAGGATTATAGCAGTTTAATCAGGGCTAGAGTTTGGAAAATGGACTTTATCTAGATAATTTTCATATTTTTTGTCATAAAAATAATTTAGAAAATGTGTTCCATTGTAACTCACTAATAATGTATTGCGTGATTTAAAAAAAATAAAATATTTCGTTAAAATTTCGAACAATTTAGCGAATATTATTGTCATTAAAACAATAATTTATAAAACGTGTTCCATTGTAGCTTAATGACTAGGATAATATCTTCTCTATTAAAATTTTTTTCTACAATAATATTTCTATAAAATTGCGAACAATTTAGCCAATACAATCTCGAATTCTGACCACAGTAAGACCCAGAAAGGGCCACATGCCGTCCACGGGCCACCAGTTTGATATACCAACCCTAAGCCATTTAAATTGAAACAGACGGATGCTTCACAACCCAGAATTATGAATAAAATTTCACCACTTTCAAATGTTTTTAGTTGAATCATTTATCGAACATTAAATGCTTTTAGGGAGGTTGAAATGATTGAATCTGTAAGGTCATCCATCTGGAAATCAGTTTTACGCGTGTGCAGTATCACATGAAAATGACAAATACGGGTGCGGGCGTTAATTAACCCGATACGTTGAAATACGACAGAAATGTCCGGATTTATACGCGTGTTCGTAAATTCGCTGAAAATCCGTTTCATCCGTGATTTCACATATTTTGCTTGAAATACAATTTAAAATTTATTGAGCGGCGATGTTTTCGAGAGTTGGTCCCAGATGTATTTAAAGTTTAAGTTCACCTTTCACGTCCAAATCCTTGGTAACGCAGAATAATCCCCGTCGGACAAGATTACTGTTTCTTTCGAGTTGTCCTTGTTTTATCTTCAAATGATTATCCCAAGTTTATCCTTATAACTCATCAGAAATGTTATATAATGAGGCGTACGTTTTCAAGAAAGGCAAGTTTTAGTAATGGAGGAGCTGCTAAGGCAATAGTTTCCGGTGAAAATGTCGGCTTCAAATCGTATCTAATTCATTAATCTTTTGTCACCGATATTAGGGTTTTTGTATTTTTTTATGTATATTTCATACTATAAATGATAAAGAAATTCCCAGACTGATAACCTTATTTATCCCAAATCTTGTCACTCCAAGTATGATATTAATTATCAATCTTACAAGATGAGGAAAATTTACATTTATGTAATTTTATTTGCATTCAGAGCAATTATAAAAAAACGAATGTATGAAAATTATATGAAACGGCTAAAATTCGTGCTAGAGAAGGTCGCGTCATGGAGGTTCTACTGTAGGTGTAATTTAAATAAGTCGTTAGTTTTACTTCGTGTTAGATATCGAGCTCATCCTAATCATTCTCTCCCTTCCTTTTCATCTTCTCACAGCCTTAAAATAACCAACGTTCTTTTTCTTTTCCCATCTTTTTGCCTCTTTCCTAGTCTTCTCCCGTCTTTTATGGAAGTAAAGAAAAACGCGAATTAAAGTAGGCACTTCATCTTGCATCCAGGCCTAGCGATTCCATATGACGTCACAGAAAAACCCGCCCTTTTACGCTTCTTATTCTCTCGCCACTCAAATGATTTCGTCTCGAGCTGCATAAACTTCTCGAGAGTGCTTGCTTATCGAGTTCTTGTTCTTTTTTTCGTAAACAGACGTTGATCAGCCTTTCTACTTTATTAAGGAACTCTTTTCATCTTGTAGCTGACGAGACGTTCTTTGTCATAAATACAGCGGCGTAAGGGTCCATTTATTGTCCTCGGAAAATGCTAACGGTGAAGGGAAAAATACCCCTTTTAGGATTATCCCTCCGCAAATAAAAGCGTTTCTGTCATTTCGCGTTTTTGTCGGCTTTGTTTCATGTTTTTGGAGTTGTTCCAGGTTAATTTCGTGTTTTTTTCCTTAGTATTTTGCCATATCAAGACAAATGCGAAAGGCGGAAATCGGAAAAATCCGAGTATTATCACGAGCGAGTCGCAAAGATCGTTTCGCACGTGTAACTGAGAAGTCACCATGACTGCAATCGCCTCAAAACGGTTGGAAAAACCATATACGTATTTCGTTTACAATACAGGCATCATCATTGGTGATCTGACGACTGTTGTTTCTGAAAAGGTTGTATTTTTCATCAAAATCACCATTGAGGAGGGCTGATTTATGGCCGATATGCACTTCTGTTGTTCTCAATTTTTTTACTACTGGAATTATTTTGATTGTCAATTGAAGTCCGTCGCGAGAATTCATTTTGTAACTGCCTTGGGATCGGCTAGAAAACACGATCATATGGCTACTCTCACTGTAATCATATGATCAAGCGAGCTATTTGTGTGTTATAAACACCAAATCACTAAGTTAGCTTATTAAGCACTGAAGAACTACAATTCTAAATTAAACAAATTGTACTTACTTGACGGTATTGAACCATAGTTTCGTTCCTTTGTACCAAACCTATTCTGTCTGTTGACTGTGGTCTACCGTATCTAAACAATAATTCTATCTTTAGCAATTTCTTTAGGTCGTTATTGCTCCGATGGAATAGAATTTTTATAAATATAATGTTATGAATATATATTTAAGGTTTTAAAATACGCCTCCGTCTATATGCTATTTATAAAATAATCTGCATAGTGCACGAGTCTGTTATAACGAAACGGATTTGCCAGTCTCTTGACTGTCATTTGAAGTGTGTATTAATGAAGCATAAACACATTTGGGTGCATATATTTATTTGCTAGAGGTCGAATAGCGTATTTAACTTCTAATACTAGGGTCACGGATTTTAATTTTGACGTTTGACGTTACCATTTGTTATAATTTTCATTGCATTTATTTCAACATATATAGTTGATAAATCTCTTTGTATTAATATATATTTATTTTTATATTTTATTATTATTTTACTTTATTTAGTTATTACTAATACCTGTAAAAACCTACATATAGAACTATGAATACGTTTTTAAGGTCATTGACTGAATTCGGAAATATTTATAAAAAAGTTAATGAAATTGAAACTTATTATAAAGAATTTAAATAGCTTCCCTGGTGTATGTAATGAAAATCAAGTAACACTGTTCTAAAACTTTTTTAGCTTTGACCGTTGAGGTTTTTGTCCATCTGCAGTTAAAAAAAATTTCCACATAAAAATACCACACGCATCATATTTCCTTTGAAAGGGATTTCACACGAAAAGCGATACACTTTTCTCCGGAATTAGAGGGTGGGTAAAACACGCGTTCAGTCGCAGATAGATTTTGAGCGACACTAAAGAATTAAATCCTTATGGCATGTTTGACATTTAGCAACCGGCCGAGTATTTTTCGAGATTGCTCCATACGGAATAGGTTCGTATTTCGCTCATAAAAACTTTTACCCATTACGTCTCTCGGAGTCTATCCGGTTTCTTTTGTTCTTTTAGGCCACCCGTCTGACGCGCGGGACCAAAACATCAATTCGAACGGCCCCCTTTCATTTTCCCTCCGTCATACTTCCCCTGCGCGGTTTTCCTTCGCCCTGTTGGTTTGGAGTTTCCCCGACAGCTGGCGCCATCCTACCTCTCCCACTTCCTCCCCACGCCAGCGTGAGCACTCGGGACCACGTGGAGGAATGATCCTCATCGTAGAGTCCCCTAAATTCACTGTCATCCGTCCCAAACGTCAGTTCGTTGTTACCAAGGGATTGCTTGTCCTCGACACTGCCTGCCGTGTTAGGTTGCCTCAAGGTCCGTCAGGAATACATGCCACCCAGTAGACATTTACAAAGTGTGGACTCCGATGTGATCGTCGACCTTTCTATGCGTAACGTAGGGCATAGATTAAAAGTACTCGATTGTTATGGGGTTATCAAAAAAATAGGTAGTTTATGGAAGCATATGGGTTTACTTCTAAGCATAGATGGCTAATAAGAGAAGGTGACTGCATATGCTAGTAAGTGGCTTAAATAGTAGGCCGAATGTAGGGGAAAACAAAAGTGATGATATTTCTAAAGAGTGGAAATCCTCCGTGGATATTTAAATGGAAGGATGAAGGGAAATTCATTACTTATGAAGATTCAGGATGATTGGAGTGCCAGATTGATAGATCAGGAAAAGAATACGAATAGCAAGGAATGCATTTAAGAAAAAATTACATAACTGGGGTTGAGTAAGTCATCAAAACGATATCAGTGAAAAGTTTCTTGGGGCGCATATGACTGTATATATATGCCATAAATGGACTAAGAGGGAAGAATATCCTCGTAGATTAGAAGATTCGGAGAAATGGGCATGGGGTAGACTAGATAAACGTAGCTGGGATGAAAAGAGAATAAAGAAGACGTTTTAATAACAGAAGGAGTAGAAAGAGGCTTCATTAGAATAATAAAATAGAAGCGGAAAATATGGGTCTTTATATTTAGTAGGACACAAGAATGCTTAAGAAAGTTAAAAAATCTGATGTGGCCAACTTTCTCCGTATTTGGGGTATAGATATTTAAATTATTAGGATTAGCATTATAAGGCAAAATTATTATTTCGTATTGTAAAAGAATACAGTCGTCCTTATTGCCGTAAATTATATTTTGAATATGTTTACAGAATTCACCGATAGATGGTGGCGCTGTATACTGGAAATTTACGAATAAATTAATTATCTACTAAATGGATGGTTCTACGAAAATTTGTTTCAAACAAAAGTTGGAAGAAATATTATTCTCTACGACTTTGGCTCTCACGAAGATTACCAGTAACGACGTTTTTAAGGAGATATTTGACGGAAACCGAAAAAACCGGTTATTTATAAATAATTCCTAAACAATAACTGCTATGGAAAATTGTTTCAAATGAAAGTTGTAGAAAATTACATTCTCTATAACCTTTGTATAGAATTGTATATACAATAATGATGTTTTAACGGAGAAATATCGCAAAAACCGAATCGGGTTTCGAATAAACCTCGACTTCCGGTTAACCGTTATTGTCCAAAAACTAATCAGCTCTTCGTGTTCATACCAAAGTGTTATATATAAAATTTGGTAATGAGATGGCAAGTACTTCTCGAGTTAGAGCGCCCACAATCACATACCCACACAGCATCATTCCCAAAATAGTCTAAACGTGTTCTAGCGATCAAAATATCTAATAAACTATTGGTTTTTGGAAAAATTCCTATCACATACACAGACAACATCGAGAAGATAGTCAAAACATGTTCTAGGGACCTCAAAACGTGTATTTCCGTTAAAATCTCGAATTCGACTTTATACATTGCGTTATTTTTATTAACAATTTGTAGATCACGTGTACTGCTCATTATATAGAAAATGAGACTTAGTTATTCCGCGCTGGATGATTTATCTTTTCCTTAATGCTGGCAACACTGTTATTCACACCGATAAGCTAAATATTTTAATGGCAATAACATATACATAAAATTTTTATTCCTATTTTCATTAACGATTAACATCCAATATAAAATTAAATATTTCGAGTTTACATTATATAACTATTTAAAATTACTAACCTGTAACAAAGGGCAACTAAAGCAGAAATACGCACAGGGAACAAACGTGGAACAATCCTTCTTCAATAATTAGCAAGGCCAGATAGATGGATTCTAGTTCATGTGAAGGAATGAAAGGTTGTGGACAAATTCAGCAGACGGAACATTGGGGAAAACTTCCCTTCTCCCACTAGGCATTCATAAGGTTCAAGAAATTCTCAAATGGTAAATTTCCCCATGGAATTTCCGGAAGTCGGTAGATATTATCTTAGAAATTCGTATTCAACTGATATTACACAAACAGAAAAAACAGTGATACACTAAGTATTAAAAACAAGCTTAACATATATGTACATATACGAAGTAGTATATACAATACTGTAAACCATGAAAATATGTAATTCAACATAGACAAAAAATGTATGAATATGAACATAACGAACAATAAATTAACAAATAAGATATATGCAGGTACGTATGCATGCACATACTAAATCATAAAAGGTTGCACATTATTTGAATTGTGTCAGTTCATGCCACAAAATACATATAACATCATAATACTTACTCTCAAAGCTAATGAGAGAATTGATACTATTAGAGAGATAATTTTAAATCACAAGAAGTAAAAATGTATATACATACTGCAATATCTCCATTGTGTTAGTTCATGCAAGTGTGTGTGTGTGTGTATCATCATCATAGGTAGTCTGTCCGTTGACAGGTCCGTGATTATTCATGGTTGAACTTGGTTCTCCATATACTCCTATTTTCCGCTGTTTTCTTCATATCTTGATAGCTCTCCCTCCCTTTCAAGTCGTCTACCAGCTGAAACCTTTTCCTAACTCTTTTTCTTTTTCCATCCAGTGTTCCTTCTAGCACTTCTTTAATCATGCACTCTCTCCTCAGGTAATGCCAGTACAGTTCGCCTTCCTCTTTCTGATAGTCTGTATAATCATTCGCTCCTCTCCTATTCTTCGTAATACTTCCTCGTTTTTCACCCTTTCTGTCCATTTTATCTTCAGCATTCTTCTCCATATCCACATTTCGAAGCTTTCCAAGTATTTAATATCATTTTTCCTTAGCGTCCATGTTTCTGCCCCGTACATTGCTATACTCCATATATAGATTTTATCAACCTCTTGCGGATTTCCCGTTAGTAGGAGTTTCTTTCTTCTGAAAGCGGCTTTTACTTTTGTTATTCTAGTCCTGATTTCATCGGTACATTTTGCTTCTCTCGTTATGATGCTTCCAAGTTATTTATAATCTGAAACTTGTTCTAATGGTTTTTCTCCAATACTTATATTCAAATTTTCTTCTTCTTTACTTGATATTCGCATGACCTTGGATTTTTCTGTATTAATTTCCATACCGTATTTTCTACCTGTTATCACTAGTCTATTTATCATTTTCTGGAGTTCCCTTTCCTTTCTTGCTTGAAGTACTTGATCATCCGCGTATTTCACTGTTCTTATAATCCTTCCTCCGATTTTGAAATCTCCCGTGCCTTCTAACGCTTCCTGCATTAGCCTCTCTCCATATATATTGAATAGAATCGGCGATAGACAACAGCCCTGTCTTACTCCTCTACCGATATGTACTCCGCTGGTGTCCGCATTCTCCAACCTGACCTTTACAACATGATTCACATATAGAATCCTGATCAGTCTCCTGTCTTTCCAGTCTACACCTATATATATATATATATATATATATATATATATATATACAAATGCATATCATATTAAGGTAACAAAATACACTAATTTTGCTTATACATTAAAATATTCGCACGGAAAACAACCGTTGTAGCTGCTACAGCTATTTGTAAACTACATTCATAACTTGCAGAAACGCTTCAGCATTCACAGGAAAAATATTCATTAATATAAATTTACTTACACTTCTTCAGTCCTTGGGAAATGAAAAAATTTCAAGGAGGAATCATCACTAGATGACTTACAGTTACTAGCGGAACACAATTTTTTCCTTACTCGCACCATATCAAAATATGTTTGCTGATCACAACGGTCACCACGGTGGGATAAAACAGGATATCACGTGACAGTACGGCTACACAGTTGAATGAGAGTGAAGCGCTTCCAGTGACATCAAGCGGTGTCGGGAAGATAAACCTAAAACTAAAATATACGCGGAGTTGCACGGGCCTGGTTTATGCGAACCGAAATAAAGGAGTGAAATAAATATCGGTTTCGGTTAGGGTTCAACACATTTAGTTTTTTCGGTTCGGGTTCGGTTCCACTCCGGCCAAAAATATCGGTTTTTTCGGTTCGGGTTTTCGGTTCGGTTCGGTTCCGGTTCGATGCCATGAATACAACTAATAAATTAGGTAGTACTAACACCTACAAAAAAAGGTCGGAGAAACCCAATGCGCACTTCGGCTACTCAGCAGAAACCATCATTTTTTATTTGAATTTATTTTTCTCCTCGTAGGATGAGTCTTTGAACGTATTTTTTATAATAAGCGTCGCTCTGCGTTGCTTCGGCAAGGATAATTCCATTCTAACTTTTTTATGTTCGCTTTAGCTCTCCCCAGGGTATTCTTCGCTCTATGAATACATCGTACGTTTTTTTCCCTTTCGTTACCCACTCTCCCGTTCCATAAATGTGGACTAGGGGGAAAGGATGCCCACTATAATGGAACACAGTGTTAACTTCCGACTGCATCCGACTTTCTCCTTTCCTTTATCCCTAAGGGTTTAATAAATAACGAGAATTTATTCCTCTTAAACACGTGTAGTTCAATTATTCAATGTATCCTTTTGAATGTCACCGCACTACTTTAGACGGCTCGCGAAATACTTTATACACTGTGCAACTTTGAAGTTTGCTCTCGGTTTACTCTCGAACCTCTACTAATCCGAGGTTCGTAAACATTACGTAGTATCTTCAAAAATAAATAAGCGAGATCAGCTTATTGCTTAAATCGAATAAATGATGGAGATTCCTAAAGCTACGAAACTGTCAGAGTAGATCATATTTCAGCGGTGGGTTTCATGTTCGCAGAAATAATTTTCTTATTAAAATAAGATAATTAAGCATCCATGTAGACACAACGATGGATTATATATACAAGAAAGATAAGTTAGAAGATAACAAAACCTTTAAAAATAAATTTAGGTAAATTTTTAAAAATCTCTTAAGTGTATACTTTCTAACGGTTAACGGCGTCTTGCGTTGATAACTAAAAATCTTAATTAATAAACACATCTCTTTAAATATTCCGATATTTTATTTTATTGTCAATTAGATTTATCCTGTTTATTATTTATCTATTTAAAATTAGGGCCAATAGGTGGATAATACTCCATCTACGCGTATGATCCCAGTTTAAGTCTTCATTAATCTTCCATTGTCGAGAATTTCGCGAACCAATCTATATACATATATGGCGAAGGTTGTACAGTCAACTCATTATGCGTAACTGTTTACTTCTCTATCTCCCTCCACGTATAGTTTTTAATGAAATTTAAAAAAAACTCCAAACGGCAAAACCTTTAATCGCTCTCTCGCGCGACGTTAATAAGGGCCATTTCTCTCTCTCTCGTTCAAACGACTGTAGATATGAGCAAGCATCGTTCTTTGATCAGCCGTATACAGTCACCTTTGAATATAAGATCAGTTGATTTCGGAGTTGGCGGTGGTGTTAGCCAACCAATCCCATCAGCTTGTGTGTTGGGGGGGGGGGGGGGTGTTGTGGCCCACAACCAATCCAACCTCTTCCTCCCCATCCGCTTCTATTATTTGCCTTTCTTTTTTTTTTCCATTCCCACCTGATTCCCTTTTCGCTGTATTTCAGCCCAATGCTATTCTCTCCCTCTCACTCTACCCACGCCTCCCATTAAAACGCCTACATTTCCTGGACCACAGAGCTTAAATTCTTGATGGCAGGTGCGGAAACAATCGTCAATTGGCTTTAATTTTGCATGGAGCGCGGAAATAGGTTCAGGATGAGGAGAAAGAGATAGGGAGAGAGAGAGAAAGAGATGTGGAAATGGTGTTGCAGGATTTGGCTAGGGAGGAGGTGAAGAATTCTGGGAGGAAAAGGGATGGGAAGGTAAGAGGGAGCAAGGCTGAGAAGGCGTTCGAGAAATTCCGTGAAAATGCGATAGGTAACCGTTGCAAGTGCATCGCGTATCTGTTCGTCTATTTTTTTTTTAGATAAATGTGAGTGGTCTCGTTTCGAGTTGACAACCGAACAAACTTCACCACGAAAGGCTCTTTGCCTCTCCAATTTATTTACATTCTCGCTTGCGGCATATCGCTTGACGTGCAGTGGTCGTCGGAGGGGGGGGTTAATGACGATTCTGTTTAAAAGGTGCATCGTACGTTAACCGTCACAATCATTGGTGATTATGGCTGGAAATGTTTTTTTCTTCTTTACTTTGGTTGCAGTTTAATGTTTAATACCTCTTTTACGAACTCATGGATCCAAATATTGGAAACTTTAACTTATTCTATTTTCCTTCTTTGTAAAAAAAAATAATACCGTTACTATTTTCAATGTTATCCGTTGAGTGGATTTTAATTTATCAACCAGCAAAACAGGAGTGCTATTTATGTTTAGAGTCACAAATAATTTATATTTGGTTCAATATTTACCGATACATTCATATCCATGCTCTAGTTTATTCCTAGGAAGAAAACAACATAGGCTATTGCTTCGAAAATCGTAGGAAAATTAGGTTAAAAGTTTTTGTGCGAGTGGAATCCACAAATTACTTATATTGTTTCTGGACTCATTGCAATAAAATTTTATGACGTTCAATATTTTCTTGTTGAAAATTCAATTTTTTATCTCTGTTGTGTTGATTGATTAATGAATGCGCAAGTTAAATTTCTTGATAATTTATATCTTTTTTCCCACATGAAAATGTATTAGAGTTTATAACTGAAAGTTTTTGACTCACAGAGTTTTCTGATGTATTTAAACTCCAGAAAGCAGGGGAAATTACCGTTGATACGAGGAATTTAGAAAAAATATACTTTCCATCTAATTGAAATCCTGTTCAAATTCTAACTTTATTTACTACTAGCATAAGTGCCCGTTGAATTTCAACGGGTTTAATTCCCCCGTTGTTACTCATTGTTAACAAACAAATACGTCGTAACATATCACTACAATACGTGTTTATTTTTTGAGGTATTCCCGTTAACAGGAAAGTACCGTTTTAAGTAGATTATAGCATTAGGATTTCAGTTTCATTAAATAAGCAGAATTCCGATTCCAAAAAATTGGTTCAATCTTCAATTGCCTCTGATAATACTTTAAATAGATTTTGGAATATAATGTACCTCAATATCGTTTATTGTCCGCTCAGCACTCTTGCCTTCTCCGTTTCCGAAACAACAACTTTCAGTAGTTTTAAATTGATTTTTGCTTTGAAATATACTTGAGTCAATTCGGTACAACTTCCACTTTACATACTGTAAATTCCAAAATAACTCCTTTTATAATAGGCAATTCTAGCCTAAAATTAATTCATTCTGTAAAGTGAATAAATAAAGTTCTTTCTTTAAACTATAATAGCCACTGTTATTAGATTTAAATGGATTACAAGCCTTAGAACGTACTCTGTATTAAATAAGCACCAAAATTCCTTTTATAAAAACAAATCAATTCATTAAAAGATCCACTGTTATTTCTTCGAAAATTTCCTGTTAACAGTTTTAAATGTCCTTTTAATTTTAATTGAATTTTAATTTATATTCCTTTCCAAACTTCCGCCATTGTTGCGAAATTAATTCAAGGTGTAACAATATAAATTCGTAAGCACGTATGGTTTACAAAGAATTTAATTTAAGATTGCTTTTTATTTCCAATTTTTCTAAAATGACATTGTTGTTACTTAAAATTTTTTATATTGACGTTAATATACTTATTTTCCACAAAACACGCCAATCTCTCCCCTTCCTCTCTCTCTCTCTCGTACTGAAGCATTCAAAGCACGCTTATTCCCAGAAGGATGTATACAATAATAGTAATTTGAGGAATAACAATGATAATGGTCGACATAGCAACATCACGTTAAAATGGTGAGATTTCCACAAAATATGCAAATTAAACGTTATCATGGAATATTTCGAACTGTGGGCGAAAAAAAACGAACGGAATAAGAAACTTTATAAATTTTTCTTCAGAATGGTTCAAATCCAAAGGTCGTCTGTTAATTTCTTCTAATTTTAATTTCCAAATGAATAAAAGCCTGCACGTCGAAAAATCGCGTTTTACATGTAAAGTAATGGAAAATGGAAATGCCTCTCTTGGAGACGAACCAAGGAATTTTTTCGCGATTTAAATTTGTCATTCTCTGAATAAGTGTTAATCAAGCATCCCGACCAATTTTCGAGTTTCTATCATTATTATTTCTGGAGTTATTAGCGTTTGCATAGCGTGACCAACCGACCAACCAACCAACGGATGACGGCTATTATTATATAAAATAACCCCAGTTTTCCTACAGAGTATTTGCTGCCGCTCACTAACGTTTATTTATGTGTGTATGCGAGCGCGCGCGCGTGTATGTATTGTTACAGCGAATTTATTTCGAAAATGTTTGTATGAACATTGAATTTGACGTTTACGAATTCAAGACTCTGTATTTAATAAAATTGATTTTAACCCAACACTCAGAAATATTCGCCCGATTTGTTTGCTTATTTCGTAGCTACACCGCCGCGCTAAAACTTTTTCAAAGCAAATATTACGTTAAAAACGCAATGACCAATAACTTTACTTCTTTCCATCGACAAGAGCAGGGAAATTGGTCCGTTGGATCAAAATATTTCGTAAACTTTTTGTTGAAATCGTGCCCTTGACTCGCAATCATTTATTCAAAGCTCTCCAGGAATCTTAAAACGGGCCCAAGGCAGAAGGGAGGGGGCGGTGGGGTCCACTATGAATGCCGCTGCTTTTACCAAAACCAAAAAATTCCAGATATGAGAATTCGGTCTTTTAAAACTTCGAGCTCACCCGCTGGAATATCGGAGGTAAAAAAATATGGTCTTGGAGTTATCGAAAATTCTGTTTATATTATCCCCAGTATCGGAATCGGTTTAATTTATTAACTGGAAATTTCGACGCATTTTCTCCTATCGGACGTTGTATCAAAATCGCCTTAGGGTTTATCCGCCGATCCAAAACGTGGGCGCGCCAAAAAAACATGGGAAAAATCATCGCTGGAGATCATCCCGCGTCGGCCGTACTGCTCATCATCCGTTCAGAGGGAAAGGGGAGTTTCAGTAATTGCACGTATTTACTCGCCACTAAGGGCTGCGGGAGTGGGAACCTTCGCGGACATAAGACGAAAGGTCAGACCACGGCGAGGGAATTCAGCGCTCTATCCAACCTAACCTCCGCACGTGAAGTTAAATTAATGAGGAGGTCGAGTGTGGGAAGTATATTACCAAGACCGGGTATATTTCATCGCCGTGCCGACATGCCACGTAGCATGTTTTAAAGTTTCTGCCCTCAGTCTGTTATCTGTTTTTTGAGTTATCTTTCCTTACGTCGACTTCTACAATTCGAATATTATTTCGTTCATCTTGTTTTCCCTGATGTTTGATTGTGGAGCTGGATTTATCGTATCTAAATACAAATACAACTCTCAACAATAATAAGTATGTTTATTTAGTACCGCATGTTACTTAATATATTTGAATTGTTTCAATAAACTTTAGGAGAAGGGATTATTTCAATGCAGTTTTTATTCGAATTAGAGTACTACCGTGTAGAAGCCGATGGGAGATTTCAACAAGTTAGGAAAGTGTACAACGTATCACAAATGGGCGCGTTTCGTGCAATGGAGTATTAGAAAGAAATTATATACATGTACGTGAGGGAAATAGCGTTTTGAAGTTCTTATATTCTTCAAAAATAATCCATTTTCTTCCTATTTAATAATATTGCATGCACGCGTAAGGAAATTAAACGTTTGTTTGTGAGATTGTTTATGATAGCAACGATGAAATAACCATGCAAGACATTTTGTAAGTTCAACTCGATTTAAAACGTTTTTGTTAGATTTTATCGATAACGGCTAATTATATGATAAAAATGTATAGGAAAGGAAATAGTGTTCTTTACCAGCACTACAACTTTTATTTGAAAAATATTTTGATATGAGCAATACTTTACGAGATATGACGGAAAGTTGATTTTTTTATCACCAGTAAAGTGGTACCCCTGATTGGCTTACGTGAGTCATTTATGCAATTTTCTTATTATATTTGATTGTAAGTCTTTAATATCAAATTTCATGAAAATCCGTTTTGTAGAAGCCAAGAACGAACATGCGGACGGACGGACGGACAGACCGACAATAAAAGAGGCGCTCACGCTGGAAGTGAAACGCGCCTAAAAAAGAATTATCGAGCTCACCTTATTGTTGGAATCCAAATGATGCATTGGCTCAAATAAATCTTTTAATGGCTATTGGTGCTATTTATCAATTGGATAGAAAAATTGTTTGACATAATAAAAAAATAACTTTTCCAACTCATTTCGATATTAAACTATATTAAATTGGAAATCCTTCAGCGGGGATTAACAAATTCTCACGCGTGGCATAAAATATTTAGGAAAACGTGCTTTAGCAACTGTATTTTACTTGTTTCAATGTTTTTTGTTGTATTTCGTAATTAATCATCTGTCCGCAGGTTAGTCTGTCCAGCCAGATTTCTTCGGATTGATCTATCTTGCGCATATTTCTTCATCTCTCCATGGCTATCGCTTACCTCTTAAAGTTATCTAATAGCTGAGAATCGTTTACCTTCCTCTTTTGCCATCAGATTTTCCTTCGTTCCTTAAGTCATGCAAATCAATTCACCATTAAGTATTCATAAAATGGTTTCTAGGAGCACATTAGAGCTTTGTGATGAGAAATGGCTTCAATTTTCTGTCGACGACAGCTATGGACAAATCTCTTCCGGCACACTAAAGTAGATTAGCATAAGACAACAGTACTAAGTCGGTTTCGTAGGCAATTGAATCTCTCATAGGGTCCGCGTTCTGCTTCCATTACGTCATTCAGTCTTTCTGTTTAGCTATTTAACATCTCTCTCCCGTATCAACCCTGTTACGGGTGACACGACTCGCGATTACACTGCAAAGTTACTTTGAAGTGAGGACGTTGAAAACTTTCAAAACTCAAACATTTCCTCGCGCGAGATATTGCATTCTCTGTTTATTTTTTTTAAGAGCCGAAACAAATGTGACAGAAGTACAAATAAATAATCTCTTGCTTTATCTCGTTCCGACCTGAGGAGCCAAGAGAGAGTGTTCAAGGTGCGTAATAATTACGTCGAGTTAAAGAGTAGGTTGTAGGCTTTCCTTACCTTAGCTTGAGTCGTGGAAATTTCACTATTTTGAGTGGGATTGCAAAACGTTTCTCGAAAGCTTCAGCTCTCAAATATAATATTTACTAGCATAATCCTTTTAATTTTATCCTAGATGTTTTCGAACTAAAAATCAACTTCGAGAGCAGTGGCGGATTTAAGGGGGGTCGCACTTGTTTTTCTCTATAATCTCAGAAATATTAAATATGTCATTTTAAAAACGACGAAGAAAAATTCATATTTTTGCTCTGCGATACTTTATTTGTTAATGCGATCATTAAGAGAGGTCAAATAAAGTGATAGTCGTTTGGTGAGGTTTCAGCAATCATTTAGATTGCAGGGCCCTCAATTATTTAGCGTCAGGGGCCCCAGAACGCCCAAATCCGCCACTGTTCGAGGGTCATTCCTGAATCGATAAGACAGAATTTCCTACGTTATTACCTCGAATTTCCATGATACCGTTAATATGTATACAATATCGGAACAAATACGCACATGGGGCGGGTTTCATTTGCATGATTAACACGAAATCCACTTTTTAAAGGTTTTGTAAAATGTTTTAGCAATCAACCACTATACAGTAATATGTCACTTATCATAAGCAAATGTGCTTGTTAATCATGAACACGGGTTACGTCTACCGTTTTGGTCACACTGTGATAAATAATCTAATTGTGTGTATGTGTGTATTTATTTAGTACACCAAGGGCTCATTGTGAAAAATATTTTTATGGCGTGTGGAACCATGTTGATATTATCATTTCGTCATTTAGTGTATGATACATTAAGAATACATTTTTGTGTATTTTTTATCCAGAGTATCAAATACGATAGAAGGTTTCTTTGTCGAAATGAGTGACGAATTCATTATTTCAAATATAGTATGGTTTCTGAAGCCATAAAAATACATTTAATGCAGTAAATATATAATATAATATTTACATTCTAGAAAGAAATCAAATCGAAAATTCGAATGATAAAACTTGAATTTTTTTACCAGTTGGCGTTTTCATTCACTCTCAATGGTTGTGGATATCTCTGGTCGCGATTATTAGACGTGTGTGTATTTTTCTGTCTTCGGGTCATTGTGGCATCAATCTTTACCACCAGAAACGTATCGTTAAGTTATTAGTAACATGAATGGATCATAAAATATCAGGTCCCTCATTCCGTTCATTCTTCGAAAAATTACCGAACCTGTCGATGATCACCGACTTTGGAAATTAAAAGTTTTTATATCAGTTATTGAGAGAGAGTTTGCGACCAAAAGCTAAAAATCCCGATTGAAATTCTAGTTTCCCTTCTTCGATCCCACGCTTCGCTGGAACTACTAAATATGAAATAAAAAAACGCACGTTAAGACGTTCAATTGGGTATAAAAATTTTGTTTTATGACTTCTAAAAGCTACCTAATTGTTTCCTTCGGTCGCCTGCGGTAGTTAAAGTGAACGACGGCGCGCCACCTCGGGCGCCATTAAACTAAACCCTTGTAAGCCGAGGGAATCGCCTTCCCGAAGCACGAGACGAGAAATAAAAAGAGACGATATTAGGAAAAGAAGGGAAGGAAAATATATATCGATATTAAGCGTTTTCAAAAGATCGCGAGGGAGAGCGAGGGTATATTGTGGACCGGTTAATTTCAAATAATGACCGAGGAGATGGAATAATAATGAAAATTATCTCTCGGGTGTATTCAAGGGAGAATTTCGGAGTTCATTTTATGGCTAAAATCAAAATGGCAAACTGCGTTTCCCTAATATCCATCAAAAGATTGAAAAAACAAGAGGCATGTTTAGGCCGATTCGAGTATCCAAAATTTTAAATTTACTATAATCACCACTGACACAAAATGCACCTTTTTTTCATACCGTTTGAAGGATATTGTGGAGACAGTTTGTCGTTCTTCATTTTACATTCAACGAAAGTTAATTTCAATTTTTATAACGAATTTTCGGAAATTAAATTACATAAGGTGAGGTGCTTGTGGTGTGCATAATTAAATAAGGTACTTAGTTATCCTCAGGAAAACTAGATGCGTTTTTCGCCAAAATTCAGCCGACGTCAGTGGCGATTAACTTCCTTAGAATGCGCTATCGGCGAGTCGCCACAGATGACGGATGCATTGTAGCTTAAATACTAATCTTTTCTGAAAGACGGCCGGAAAGGCACGATTTGTCAACTCGAGAAAATTGAAAAGGAGTAATTAATATCGACAAATGAGTACAATTAGCGTAAAAAAGCCGAGGAGATGAACGCATTTTGCACCTCGAAGGAATCACGAACAAATGATGAAATGGTAAACGAGCATCTTGAAATAAAATTCGTCTGTTATTTCGGTACATCATTCCGTCCGTTCGCCTGCACCCTGTGCTTTTACATATGGCCGTGCATCTATCTATCTATCTACATGATACCCTGCAAATCACCAGACTGGTGGGTGGCAGGGGGTGCAGCACACCAAAACCTACCTAATAACGTCCCTCGTGGGAAACACTCTCCTGTTATGATCCCATATGGTCCTTGGGAAAAACGAGCTCTGATATCGCTCGGACCTACAGTCGATCTCTCGTATTTTATTCTCGTGATCGATGTAGCATGTAATTTTTATCAAAGACAAGGTTTCGGAGCCTTTAGTCCTTATTGTGTAGTTTTCTAGATAGAGTTTCTAACTTTTTTTTAGGCATTTCGCAATCAGTCACTTTTGTTTCGCGAAAAATGGCCCTTCCTTTAAAACGGTAATCCGTGAAAGATGGATTTTTTATTGCTATCCATTTTGTTGTATTGACTTGGGTATAAGCATTATTTCAGAAAAAATCAGTGGGATTCAAACTTCTCATCGTTATTTTAAAGCGCCTAATACGGCACTTCCAATTTCCAATGTAAATTCCACCAGTTAAATAAAAAAAACAACATTATACAACGCTTTCATTTTGGGAAACATGTTCAGATGGCTGTTGTCTTGGTAACGCGCGCAGGGTTGAATACGTGGGAAATTTTGAGATATCTTTGGTTTACGGTGAAACGCCCGCTATTATGTCCAAGTAAAAACTAGGAATCTTTTCTTCATTTAGAAAGAATTCTACCTTAAACATTAAATTTTCTTTTTAAAACATGAAAGAGCCTTTTCTCGTGGATGGTATCTAAACTTCAAGTTGAATTATTTTAATATCTTTAATCACAGGTAGCCATTTTATTTCTTCTCTCATTATTGATCCTGAAAAATTCTCTTTACAGATTATACGCGCAACATCTCGTGAGTAGTAGGGGACACGGAGGAGCTTTATAACATTTCCGGCAAATTAATAAGTAAACCATCAGCGTCCGTCCATCCCAGTTCCGTCCATTAAAAATAACCTAGCTCTCCTTCTCTGTCTTATTTGCCATTCTCTTTCCCGTATATTCCCTCATCTTTATTCCTTTATCATTCTGTTTTCCATCTCTATATATACATATATATATATATACATACATACATACATACATACATACATACATACATACATACATACATACATACATACATACATATATATATATACACACACACCTACATATCTCTTCTTCCTTTTTAATTTACGATCTCCAACAAGGGGAACGACGCGCATGAAATATCCCGTTTTGTTCACATTCCTGCACTTTCACCTCTGTATTCGGACCTAATTCACCACACCCTAGGAACTTATCGCATTACCGTCCTTAAATATCATTTAAAAAAACGCATTCATAAAACTCCAAAGGGAGAGAAAACGTCTGTTCGTCTCACGGCGACAAATTGTTCCGCGTGGGACCGCACGCGGGATTACATTAATTATTATGTTCGAACATGACTGCCTGCGAATTCCTTTCTAATTCTTTAACCCCAAGCATTAGCGCGACAGTCTTCGGAGGACGTGGGAATGAAAAATGGAGGGATGACGTTTCTCCGTTGTTCTCGCGCGGTAGTCATTTGATACTGCTCCACGTAATTAGTGTAAATTCCGCGGCATTCACTCGTAATGTTAATTCAGCGGGAGCTTTATGTTTGCTACCATACAAAATATGATATTTATGATACTTGCTGGCGATCTGGAATGTCTTGTGGCTCCGGTGTTTTATCGTCATTGGTCTCAGAATACTTAAGTATAAAAAATCTTAGGTATTTCTAATGCCCAAACAAAGTTGGATGTACCATATGCAAGTACTTAATTTTTCAATTTTTAGGCGCGTTTCACTTCCAGCGTGAGCGCCTATTATCGTCGGTCTGTCCGTCAGTCCGCATGTTCTTTCTCGGCTTCTACGAAACGGATTTTCATGAAGTTTGATATTAAGATTTACGATCAAATATAATAAGAAAATCGCAAAAATGAATCACTTACGCCAATCACTTTACTGGTGACAAAAAATTTAATTTTTGTCGTATATCGCAAAGTATTGCTTATATCAAAATATTTTTAAAATAGAAATTGTAGAACTTGTAGATTAGAGTATTTCCTTTCCTATACATTTTTGTCGTAGGAGTTGCCGTTATCTACAAAATCGAGTTGAACTTCGAAATTATTTTGCATGGTTACTTCTTCATTGTGGCTAACATAAACAATCTCACAAACAAACGTTTAATTTACTTACGTGTGCATGCAATATGTTTAAATAGGAAGAAAATGGATTATTTATGATGAAGAAAAGAACTTTAAAACGCTATTTCCCTTACGTACAGGTATATAATTTCGGCAAAGCTTCAGTATAAGTAACCCATGAAAATATTTTATACTTGTTTATTAGTTACCTATACTTGTTTATTGGTTACTGATTCCTCTGTCTCGACATTTACATACCCAATCACCGGACAAGAAACTGATTGGCCTGTCTCGACATTTACAAATCCAATCTCCGGACAACGTGGAGGGTTTCTTTGGTTCCGGGCGAGGCGAAGGGCGCGGTAGCGCCCGGAGCCGACTACGCATTAAAACATAGCGAGCCGAAGGATCGTCAATATTCTCGGTACCTAGGTGATGCGGACGTGGGTGACTTATACTGAAGCTGTTCCATAATTTCTTTCTAATACTCCGTTGCACGAAACGCGCCCATTTGTGATACGTTGTACACTCTCCTAACTTGTTTATACTTAAGTACTTCTGAAATTTATTTTCAGCCATAAGACGAGCTCGATAATTCCTTGATAAATTCACTGATCTGTTTAACTGTTCCGGATCTTTTTAGTTTACTCTTACAATTTGAGATTTTTTGAGCATTGTAGATGTGTCTGTTATGGTTTGTTTAAGGCGGGTATTTCTCAGAGTCAAGGTGGGAACCTGGCGTTGGCTTTCGGTGTCTGCTGCGTACGGTGGACCATTGTCTCCGGAAATCGTAGCTTGTTCAATGGCAGGAATCATATATTTCTTGCATGATTTTAAGCGAAGAATCATTGAATAAACTATGATTCCTGCTACAGAACCTGTCATAGTTTGTTTTACCATTGCAGTTGTTTTGGCTAATCTATCGTCCCAGAAAGTTTTATTGTACTGTCTTGTGGTGTTTGAAATTTAAATTTTGCTCATGCCAGACGCTAATGATATTACTGACGAGGCATGTACAAAATAAAATCCAGCCAACCAGTTCTGGAATCTGCCGAAAACCCAGGTTACCCATGTGCGGAATATCCGAAAGGTGGATTAACCGGACGTAGGGGTTTTCTGAAGTGAGCTTAAATTCTCCCATGTATCATTTATTCAGTGATCCCTTTTAATGTACAATTTTATAGCCCTTATGTATGTTTATCAATTATTTATCGGTATGAATTTTACCTTTAAAATGTTACCTTTCGTGTTATTTCTATTTTTCAGTTTTCACTGCCAACTCAGTCTCGATAAACACTGATAGTCTCGGTTTTATTGTACTTTTATTTCATAAACATCTATTTGATAGCAAAATTTTTCTTTCCTTTGCTAATGCTTCACTTTATTTTTCCAGTAATATTACTTATTTTTAGAAAAATTAGTTCAACTTCAAAGATAACAGTATTAGAGCAATTTCTAATACTTCAAGGGTAATTTCTTAAAATTAAAAACGGCACTCATTACTTTATGTCCGTAAAATACATGGTGGCATTTCCAAATAGGATAAAGTTTCCACAAATTAGAATTATACGGATGGTCTTTTTTATCCGCTTGATTTTTACGTTCAGAGGTGGTGTTTTGAATAAACTCACGTTCATAGAGAGTTTTCAAGGATGTTACGGTCTAGTATCTTATTACAGTTTAATGAAAGTCTTGACCCCTTTCTACCTGAAAGCGCGCTTACTAGTCCTTGCTTCAACGAGGGCAATTCTACTATCTTATCATCGCACGTCGTGCTATAAACAAAGATTATTACTTTTCTCCCACCATTTTCCTTTATGCGTGTTCAATGTAAGTTTCATCATTTGCGCCCACTCTCAGTATCGTCAACGGATTCTTTTACGTTCGCATTGGGTAAGAGAAGAGGCTTATATCCTCTCTCTCTCTCTCCTTGTCTGTACCACTTTCGCTCTCTAACCCCTCCACCTCATTGTCCGATTCCCCATTGGCCCCCTCCCTTCGCAACCTGCTTCGTCATTATAGCAACTAAAAGTCTTCTTTCGCTCAACCCTCTTCGCACTCTGCCTCCCTCTTTTTTTTCTCTCTCTTCTACCCCTTCTCTGTCTCTCTCTCTCTCTCTCTCTCACTCCTCGAGTTCCTGCACTCAATATCCTTCTCTTCGTCTCCCTCTTTCTCGTACCCAATTCCTCCTCCCTCTCCCACCTACCTCCACCTCAATCTCCTCTCCACCCCCTTACCAACCTTCCACTGCTCATTAGCGCCAGGGAAAGAGAGTAATGCGCTACATTCACCCTCGAGTCCCCAATCTCGTCTGAAACCTCATTCGCTTCTCAATCCAATCCTTCCCTCCCTTTTTCTCTCTCTCTCTCTCTCCTCCGCCTGCTACCTTATCCATTCTGCATCGCAACCCCCTTCCTCCTCCCCTCCCCCCTCCCATTTCTCCTCCTCCTGCCCTCCGCACCTCGTTTCCCGACTTCAGTCATTTTCCACGCTGTCGTCATCCACTCGCTCCCGCCTATCTTAGTCCCGCGCTGAATTCTAAGCTACCACCATTTTTTCCCCCCCGAAACGGTTTGCTCTCGAGCAATGTAAATGTTCGCATTTTGCGCGCGAGGCGTAACTTTGCAAAAGTGCCTATATACTGGAGATGAAAAGCTAAAAGATAAGTTGGTACGTACTACTTATTCGATTAAATCGCGTCAGAGATTAAAGTAGTTTCCGGTCTTTTGGTCGTTAGATATATTAAACACAAACACAGATTAAACGTTTCTTGGACGTGAGAAGAGGTAGTTCTCCGGAGGTTAAAAAAAGAATGAAAGCGAGGTTTACTTTTTATTTTCCATTTTGTAAATTGGGAATTTATCCGCGAGGGAATTATCGAGTTGGTATTGATGGCTGTGGTCGAAACGATAAACAGTATCTCTGCAGCAGCCGTAAAAAGGACGGGAAAGGCATCTTCTATTGGTGAATCACCTTTGATGACGTCTGGTTTGTAGATAAAATGCGCATCTGCTTTTCCCAAGCATTTAATGGTTATTGGAAAGACAATTTTCTGTTTGTAAAATGGTAGAAAGACTTAATGAAGGTTATTGCCGAGATTTTATTTGATCATATGTGTGTGTGCGTGTGTGTGTATATACTTACATAGAAAGGATGCACCACCTAGCATAGTCGAGGCCCCATATGAGCCCTGTGAAATGGTCGATGAAATACGTAAGCCTTGGCAGAAAACAGCAATATCAAAATTGCTGCATTATGCGAGGCGTCAATGTAAAAGTTGGGAAAGCCTCTTACTTAAGGAATGATGATTGACAGAAGTCGTTCCAGATCCTTACCTATGCTGATTCTGCGTAGAAATCTATTTTGTAGGTGTTACAGAAGCAGAGAAAGACCTGGATTAAAAACCCAAGAATAGTAAATATTCGTTTGATTATATCCGAGATAACTTAATTTTTTTTTCTATATGTAAAATTTCAGACTCATTTTTGCCGCACTGTGAAAATGCATATAATGCAACATTTGTCGCGCCGGCTCTGTCTGTAATATAGACTCTATAAGACACTATATTTCGGCTGCAAAACAGCTATCACATTAGATTATTTGTAGACGAAATTCGCAACTGGTTTTCTCAACCTTTTTATGGTGACTGTAGAGACTGTAGCAATAACGTCAGCTCTATATTTCTCTATTGAATCTCACATTTATTTTTTCGTGGAATATACGTCACGTTTTCCGCCCTATTTTTGCAGAATAAGAACATTTTGAATACTCTTTCGCGAATTGCACTTTAGGCTTAAACAGACGCGGAAAAGTATGCCAAAAATGTTTTTCATAATATTTCCCTTAAAAATAGCCTGCTGTACCTATGCGATGGGAAAATACGGTAAATTTTCACGTGTATCGGAAATCCCAATTTTCCTGTGTGAACGGTAATTGAATTTTGTAGAAGAATTTTATTAAAGGCTTCAAACACGAAATTTCATCAAAACCCGTTAACCAGAACGGGATTGGTATATTCTCGCAGAAATACAAACGGGCGGAAACGGCTTAACTTGCTCGAGCCACCGCATTGCTGCAAAAGCGGACACTAGCCTAAAAACCGATTGACCTATACGTAAAATTGTATAAAAAGAGTAGATGTCGTCAGAATTTCTACTCTTGCGTTTCGGATATCGCTGCGAAAGTTTTTTATTAACTGTGGACAATATCCACGAATCAACACCAAAGCTCAAAAAGAGAATTATCGAGTTAATCTTATTGGCTAATATCAAAATTACCATGTTTCTCCAATAGTCATAACAGTTTGGGAAAGCCAGTTGCGAATTTCGGTTACAAAGAATAATCTACTATGGCTAAATTTCCACTGTTTTATAGCCGAAATTTAGTTTAGTATTGGTATAGTTTGTCAACCTCTTGACAGGCGGATACTTGATGCACATTTAGGCAACAAATCAGCCGTCAACTGTGGGCATTCACTGAAAAAATATTGAGGAAATGCGGCGTCAAAACAAAATTAAAACAACACAGCTTTAATTATCACTTCATCTCTTCCACATAACCCTATATAAATACGCCCGTTTTCGATGAATAATCACCTTCATCATCTTCGTGTTTACATAGTGTTATGTGGAAGAAGGCTTAAGTGGCATTAAAGCTATGCGGTTTTAATTTTAACAACGCCGCATTTTCTCAATATTATGAAATTCCGCAAATTCTCGGCCCCGTATATTAATTTCATTGAAAAACTTCAAAAACGTAGTATTTGTGACATTATTTTAAATGTGTCGTAATCCACATGCATAAAAACAAAAAGCGCGTGTTCGTTTTTAGAATCTGCTAGAGATGAAGCGCCACTGATGGCGGATGATTCGTAGCCGAAATGCACGTGTGATTTTCCACAACCTTTTCATAGCTGTTGGAAGATCAGAGTTTATTAATGCCAAATCTATCAAAATGGAACCCGATGCAAAAACTTTCTCCGGACCTTCACGATTGCGTACCTTTAGTCGGCGAATTTTAGGCCGGTAAATTTATTAAAAAGAAAACAAAACCTAGTTCTTTGGATACCACCCAGGCGTATTGTTATGAAGACACCCGTAATCAAAAAACCTCACAAAACTTCCGTTTTTTTTTATTTATCGGCGCAATAACATTTCCGAATTACTCCGCTCCGTTTCGTATATTTGCGTTCCATTCTCCCCCGAATAACCGTCGCCTCGTCATTCCGACCGACGAGGAAATACCGATATTTGAACGGATGATTATCCCCCTGAAACCAATCCATCGATCATTCCGCTGCGCGTCGAAGATCGGGGAAGCTAAAAAAAAAAAAAAAGACGGACGGAGAGGAGGAAAAAACGAAAAATGCGCGAATTGTTTTCACTCTCGCCCTCCCGGATGATTGGAAACCGTTGTTTCAACGCTTTGGGGTCTCATTGAAAAAATGGGGAGAGGGAATAAAAGGAAAGGAGGTTGGTCCTTAAAGACGCATTGTGTGGATGATTCCGCCCGCTGAGCGATTGAGTATCGACTCGCGGCGAGATTGAGGGAAAATATAAGGGGTGGGCTGAGAGGGCGAAGGGGAGGTGGGCGGTTAGGGAGAGGAAGGTGGGAAATATGGAATAGAATAGAATATCGTCTTTATTTCTGGGAGAGATTGAGACTGGATGGTCCCCTCTACCATTGTCAGTTACAAAAATTAACAACTTACAAAAATTTTTAGGTAAAATAAAATTCACAAATGATAACAAAATAGGTACGCATTAGACAGTCTACTATATATATGTACAAAAACGAGTTAAGTATATAAAGATAGTTGTTTGTGGAGAAAAACTAAGGTTAGTTAACATATAATAAGTCTTAGGAAAACCCCCACTGCAGGAAAACACCCACATAAAAAGGGGTGTATGAAAAACTTGCGAAGCCTACAGATGGTATTATTTACAGATTGAGAGGAGAATAAACATAGGTTACACTTGCATATACATAATTGGATACAAAGTCATACACACACACGCAAATAAAAATACCCACACACACATATATGTACACATACATACACACAGATACATATGTATATACATATATGCATGCATTCACAACCACTCACACACACTTCTGCATACATCTTCTACTATAATAAAACGCTTAATATCTTTGTCGCGATGTCTCTAGGCAGGCTCATGTTAAATATCTCAACATATCTCGGCCATTTCTTCAGCCGGTCCAGCCAAATTCGGTAGGATTGCTATGAATACGTTCCAAAAGCGAATGCTATAAAAATTTTCAAAAAAGTCCCGGGTTTGACGCCAGGAGATGTTTTACATTCCGTATGAATCTCATATCTCGGTCCATAAGTTTACACGCTAAAATGTAATTTTCAACGTGCAGAGTTTTACTCTTTTGGAAATTAAAATTAGAAATAATTGGCCTACGACCTTCAAATTAGGACCATTTTAAAGGAAAATAAACGGGCCGTTTAATTTTGTTCGTCTTTTTTCACCTAAATGTAAAACTTTAGCAAATTTTACGTTTAAATTCGCCGATGTAAGAAAAATCGTTCATTTTCATCAATGATCGCCTTGGAAACGGGCATTGTTGTTTCAAGCCATATATGCTCACATAAACCTATATTCATTTACGTAAATTGGATGGATAAATGCGATAAATTACGTATTTAAAAACATGCTAATGTTTGAAATAATTCGACGATGTTTTAAGGTGCCTTCGTTGTCTTATTGAAGTCTTTCTGCATATTAAAGACAGTTACTTGCGCTGTGCCTTCTCATTATCTGAATAGAACAGATATTATGAAAATAATTTTTTTCGTGGTTTATTTTTCATTCGTGTCAATCCAATTATAGGGTAACCAACCAAACAACGATTACATTATTATCTAAATAAATACGGTATATGCTCTGATTGCGTGTGTATTAAGATATCTATTGAGATTGTTCTTAGCTGTTGTTTAGTGGAATTGAACGATTGATTGTGATTACTTACTAAATATTGCTTTTGACATGGACAGCTGTATGTAGCCATAACTAGAACACGTAACAAACATAATTTGAAATTTTTGCTTAAGGATAAAGATAATAAAGGGCAATTGCTGTTAAACGAAAGAGTATTTACAAGGAACGTCGTTATAAGAGAGCTACTGAATAGCTCAAATAATATTATTGAGGTATAAGACTGTTTCCCTCTTAATTTATTAAAATTATTCCTTTGTTTTCATTTGTAGCCCTTTCCAATCTTATTGAAATATTATAATTTTATCATTTGTTTGTTGGTTTTATTTTTATATTGTTTGTTTTCAAAAGCCGTTTTAAACGGGCTCATTCGTCTAGTACTTTTATAAAAACACATTTACACGTATTTACTCACAGATTGATTTTACAAAAACCGCAATGGAGGAGGTGGGGGAGGGAGTGGATAGAGAGAAATGGAGGGAGAGAGGTGAATAGAGCGAAATAGAAATTAAGTGGAGTGAGGGGGGCGAAGAGAGGGAAAGAGGCGGATGGAGAGAAATGGAGGGAGGAAGGTGAATGGGGGAAAATGGAGGGAGATGAATTGAGCGAGGGAGGTGGAGAGAGGGAAATAAAAAGAAAGTGGAGTGAGGGAGGCAAATAGAGGGAAATGAAAGGGAGAAATGGAGGAAGGTGGATGGGGAAAATGGAGGGAGAGGGAGAGAGGTGGAGTGAGGTGAACATAGAAAGAAGTTGGAGTGAGGGAGGTGAATAGAGGAAAATGGAGGGAGAGAGGCGGGTGGAGGTAAATAGAGCAAGAAGGAGGTAGAGAGGGGGAGTGAGAGAGGGAGGTGGATAGAAGTAGAGGGAAGTGGGGGATGAAAGTGAAAGCATAGGGGTAGCTACTGGGAGATGGAGGGAGAAGGAGTGAGGGAGTAAGGTGGGATATTAGGGAGCTGGAGGGAGGGAAATGAAGGGAAGGATAAATGGGGAGTGGGGGGAGAGAGAGATGAGGAATGGAGTTTGAGGGATGGTGAGCGGTGAAGGGAGGGAGGGGGGGGGGGGTGGATGGGGAATTTTTTGGAGGGAGTTTGGAGGAAGACAGTGGAGAGAAGAAGGAAAATGGAGGGAGGTCTACATAGGGAAGAAGACGGAGGGAGAGAAGGGAAGGAGAGGTGGAGGGACAGAATTGGAGGGGTCTACGAACGGGAGGAATAGGAGGAATTTTGAAGAGATTGAGGTGATAAAGGAGAGAGAAAAGGAGATGAAGGGAGGAAGATTGAGCAAAGGAGAAGGGTATGGATAGAAAGAGGTGGAGGGAGATGGTTGGAGTAAGGATTAAAGAGGAATGTATGAATAGTGTATGGTAATGAGGGGGAGGTGCAGAAGTTAGTTAGAGCGGAGTGTTTTAGATAGTTAATGCAGGAGGTAAGGTAGTGGGAGAGAGAGAGAGATGGAAAGAAAGGAGTTGCATATATACAGGTAAGTGGTAAGTGGATAGGGGAGGTGAAGGAAGAAAGGCTTATAAGATAGACGTTGAATGAGATAGAGTAATGGAGTAGATGGTGTAGGAGGTGGGATATGCAAGACGGTGACGTAGGAAGGTGGTCCAGAGGGGGAAAGATCTCATCGTGAGGGGGTGGAAAGGGGATACGCGTGGAAGTGAAACGGGTGCGAACGAGCGACAAGGTTTCGTTCACCCGTACGAAGCAGAAAAGGGCGCTTTCATTTGTTTGAAAACTTCGGTCGCAACGGAGCGATGGAGTTTGGAGCGCCCGAGGTTAGGAGGGCCGGAGGATTTTTTTAAATCTTCCTGTTTCTTCGCGAGCCGTTATTTTTTTATCCCCTGCATATTTTTTTTCTTTCGGTGATGGGGAAGGTAGGAGGGGAATTTTTTTCCTAATTTTATTTTCTGTTTGCCTACCAAACTACCTCCTTACGACCGCGTTCTGTTGTTTTTCTGCTTTTAATTCGTTTCCGAGTTTCGTGGAGTCGGTTGATCATTTCAGTTAGTAGAAAATGGTCGCCACATCATCCGATCTTAATCACGGGATGTTCTTTATTTAACCAGGAGGAATAAGCAGAAATTTTTTCGTGATTATAATCGATCATAGTAGGAATTAAACTTCGACTTCTTACGTAATGGTGTGATTTGCAATTATTGAATGAAACTTTTTTCAAGTAAATTGGGCCAGTGTGAGAATTAATAATTTAAAACTGAAATATCTAGGTAATTTTATGGGTGTAATGTAATTGAGGATTAACATAACACCTCTATGCGTTAAGTTCTTCATATAGTACAAGATGGGTGGATTACCGCTTACAATAGTTATTGATATGCGCGTCTGATATAAGCAGGAATTACCTTTACCATGAAACTGCTTATGGCATATTTTTTGTTTTGTCATATTTCTTCTACGAAAATGGAAATAGGTAATCGACGAAAGAGTACTTCCATTAAAGTTTTTCAATTTTCATCGATTAATAGAGATTTTAATTGAAAGTGGACCTTAATAATACTAAAATATCATATTTGTATGGCCAAAATCATTTTAATGCTTATTTGATTGAAGGTATATATTAGAGTTTTCAGCATATAAATCATACAGATAATAGTTTAATTCTTTCAATTTTGAAATTGATAAATTAATAGAATTTCAATGCTATTGTCCCTTTATATGTCATGTATTTAATTTATTTTTTCGTCTTTTCTAGGTGAGTACCACAATCTTGATTACATTGTCTATCGAAATAGAGCTCTCCAACTCCGTAAGTACCGTTTCAGGATTAATGATTTTTTCTCTGACCAATTACTTTAATTTCCCGTTAAACATTAAAGCTAATGTCTATATTGAATCGCTTCACTCGTTTAATAAGAGCTTGATCTAAAATAATCTCCACATTTGCAAAATCTTTCAACTTCGTCGGTATTTTGCGGATCGTTCAGTTTGCTGAAAAAAGAAACGCAGATTACTTTGAACTTTAACGTCAACTATTTAAATTATTTTTTAATGTCGGCTCGAATAATGTTTGGACGCACGGAGACTCCTTCGCAAAAGCAAACATCCATTTTCTTTTGCGTATATAAGCGATTAATTGGTCCTTTTTCACGATGGACGCGTTGGAGAAAGGACTTCTTTCTTTTGGATATTAGTCCGGGTAACAACAGTCCCATATGTTTACCTCACTCAAGGGCCTACCCAGTGGACGAAGGGGTTTTAGGCCCTTTTAAAAGACGGCGTAAAGACAACGTCAGAAAATTCAACGTATATATTAATTGAGTAAGGTCATGTCCGTCACAACCCAAAGCGAAGCTTCCCCTCCAATTTCACTCAGCCACGCTTGAGGGGAAGAAGATGCGTGGGGCGCGAGGGGGGCACGCGGGTCGCTGGAATAAGGCTTCGACCCTCAGTGCGCGGGGCGGCAACGCAGGGCAGGGGGTGTCGGGGGCGCGCGGGTTTGGCAGCGAACGGCCTTCTCACCAAAACGCTCCAACAGGGCTCCGATTCGGAGCTGTACGGGCAGCTAGTAAATAATAATTTCCATACGGACCATGGCTTCCTGAGGAGGAATTTTCACCCGGCCATTCCTAGACCACCGATAAAGACTGGGTTCATTTAAGTTCACTTAGCCTATTTACTGTCCTAATAGATGCGCTTCCTTTATCAGAATTTTGCGACCGAAAAATCGGGTGCAAGGTTCATTCTAGGAACAAAAAGACGCGGTGGAAGTAGTGAACCTTCAGTTATAATTTTGTTGTTATTGATCCACAATTAGTTTACGTAGTTTCAGTTAAGGTACTGTGATCACACGACTGCTTTTGCTTAAAAAATTACGGCCCATGGTCATTCTGCCAGTTTAACACATTACGACATCGTTCGGTGAGTTTTTTTAACATTCTCCTGACGACGCAAATCTCACGGAAAGAACGAACGAACGTCGCTATGAGAGGGATGAGTGTAACTTTATACGAGACTCATTTCATTTGAACAAATTTAATCGATTGAAAGTAATCGTCGGTTCCGTCAGGTTGTTGGATTTCTTTCGTTTTAATTCGTATGCATTATACCAACTAATTGATGGTTAATTTACCTCTTGCGGCGGTAAAAAAAATTCAGTGAACAAGATACCCTTTTCAGTTGCAAAATTGCTGTCCGTAATGGCAGTTCGCATAATTCTAATGAATCGATGACTGATATGAGTCCATTCTTATTTAATTTCAATTTAATAAACGGCGATGATTTAATTGCCATTTAAGACGCCTACTTTGCAATTGAAATGCGCATATATTCATTAGAGAATAGAGATCACGCCTGAGGGATAGAATCTAACATACACATAATGCCTTTCCGAAAGCCGTAAAAAAGGTTAGGAAAACCAGACGCGAATTCGGGATACAAAGCATCAGTGGTGAATCACGGATTTAGGACTATTTTAATCGGTGAATCAACACTGGTGACTGCTCCTTTGTTGACGAAGTTCCCATCCGGTTTTGCTAACCTTTCTTATGTCAATACCCATGTATGTTTTTCTATACGCTTTGGTGCTACATAATTTAAACTGGTCGTCAATTAGGTAGAAGACGTATGTTAAATTCGATAGTTTATTCTTGAAAAATCAACCGACGAGAATGTTGTTCCACAGAACTTTTTGGATGGGTTGTACTTGTTTTACGAATCCAAATGCCTTTCATTGAATGCATAGTTTTATTGTTGGAGTTTTCCGATGGTTTTCAATTGCATTCAAGGAAAAATTAATCGTGTTTTTGCGGCGAAATTATAATCGCGTTGACAAAAAAAAACTTTTGGTCTTGATCTTGAAGAGATTTTTTCCTTTCCCCCGTCCGCCACGTGCCTTTGGATTACGAAGTCCCCCCCCCTCCCAACTTTTCTATTTTTTTTAATTGTCCCTGTTGTTGGAGTCTGTTTCTTTTCCATTATAATCGCGCTCAAATCTTCCGGCGTAAAAACTCCCGGAATCTCTTTCCTAGACATTCCCCAGCATCCGGACTTCATTGCCCTCTCAATTTTACTCCGCCATTTCGGTCGGAAACGGCGAGAGCGTATCGCGATTTTTTCCCATTTCCGGAATGCTGGGAATGTATCCAGCTCATTCCCTGAATCTTGGGCCTGGAAAGGGAGAGAGAGAGAGAAAGGGATGAATATGGCAATGGGCGAGGTAGGTTTCCGTACCACGAAGACCACAGTAGGAAAATCGTTCTAGCTGAAAGGGATGGAAAATTAGAAAGTGTTTTGAGTTAATTTATGGCATATCGATTCATATCCTAACGGTTTATATGCATGACTAGATTTAATCTCCATTGTATGATGAAATGCGAAAATATTTGACAAAAATTAATTTCGCGTAGACTTCAGGTAGCGCCCGTGTATTTAAAATAAATTTATTGTTAATGACTTTTTATAGATATTAATGTACCAAATGTTCGTTAATAAATTAAGAAATTAACTTTTCATCATTACTGTTGGATCTTTACATGCTTAAAATTTTTTATAACTTTGTAAGTAAAAGGATATATATGCAATTTATAGATGCTGGTAGATACTGGATAGACTTTGCCATCTGGCCAACTTGGTATGAGTTCTTAATAATAATAGTATTTAGGGGTATCGACTCCCATACACTTCATATATCTGCCCCTATAAGCCTTTAACCTATTATGGCCAAATTAAATAGTTTCTTCGTATGTTAAATTACAGGCACCTAAAGTTTCTTTTGCAAACATCATGTCTGTAACAAGACATTTCTTATTGCGAACATTTCAGATGTAAAAAGGTTCTTGATGTCCAAAGCCAAAGTAGTTCTTCGCCTTACAAAAATTACTACAGAATGAGTTGTATGAATTTTCAGGTTTTAATTAAATATAGAACATCAGGGTTTATATTTATTCTTTACTTTATCCTTAAAATTTAAGCTTTAAGAAATATATCATATCTGAAGATAATTTTTAGTTAGCTTCGTGATGAAGGAAATTTGGAAACTTTTTATGGAATGGAATCTTGACCAAGGCGGAGGGGAAGCAGAGTTGTGGTGTAAAATGGGAAATTGGCGAGCTGTGTAACGACTCGTTTGTGCGCATGCGCGCGACGCAAACCTTGCGAGTTCCTCCGTCTTGGCATTTTGAGAAGCAGTGGACCGTTATGTAGAAACGGAATGAAAAGAATATCCACTTCCTTTCCTGTTTTCAGAGAGAGAGAGAGAGAGCTAAATGTAGAGGCAAGACTCCCTCAGAAGGAGAAGTACAAAATATTTAGAGAAGGAGAGCGAGCGTTAATGCACCATTTTGTAAAAAAAAACTCTCGTAAGGTAACAGATCAAAGTATAAGGATGAAGATGGAGCCAGTAATGTTTTTACGAGAATCGCTTATTTTTAAAATTTTTTTTATATTTCTACCATCGTCGTCGTCCCTTTAGAGACTTGTTTTATATCTCATTTTTGCTCGTATCTCTCTTGGAATATGTTCCTGAGATGCGAGTATTTTAAAAAATAAAAACCTGTATACTTGTTACAATTGAAATAAAAATATGGAGTTCGCTATTAGAAACAACTCAGGGAAAACCTGCTGCGAGGTAAGAAAATGATGCATTAACGCTGAAAGTTGAGTGAACCTTTGTATTATTCCGTGTTGTATTCATTTCGAAAGTTTTTTCGCCGTGAATGTGAAACATTAAAAAAAAATTCTTTTCTTTTAAATGATGAACGAAAATTACGCCAAAATATAACAAGTTTAAGGCTCGCGAATTACTTTTTTGCACCTTGGTTACGCGTTATTATTTTCCAAATGGCTGTATTCTTTAAAGGAAAATTTGCTCCATACGGAATTTCTTCAGATGCATTAATAATACTGAAAAATGTTTTTAGTTATGCTTTTATACGGAATGCTCTTAAATCACGATCAATGATTTTATAATATCTGGCAATATATGAATTTCTTTAAATATGTTATGCATCTGTGTGCATTTTAATCGTTTTAAAGATTTCTAGTTGAAAAACATTTCCCTATCGGTATTTTTGGCAAATCCCGTGAGATAAATTTAAGTTTTTGTGGAAATGTTATCTTGTAGATATGTATAATAGTCTTAGAACTGGAAGGCATGGTTTAAATAGTTGTAGTAACACAGGGGTCTCAAACTCACATCGGTGTGCGGGCCACATGATGGCTCTCTGCCGATCTGCGGGCCGCATTCCTTACTTTCCCAGTCTTCACACCGTTTTGTGTTCTTTGTATTATATTCACTCTCCCTTTCCACAAGAGAGGAATCGCTGTATTACGCGTCTTACACGCAGTCATTACAAAAATGCTAGATTTGGCGTTGAGGGTTAAGTCCTGATACGCAAGAAACTCGCTGGCAGTGGGATAAACATTCTTCAGTAACTCAACCTTGCAGGCTGAAATAAATTGGAATGATTTAATACACTTCTTAGATTATTTATAAATATTTGCATGAAATATTTTATAAGAAAAAGATTTGAGTTCGGGTCGCGTAGTATAAAGTAAATTGCTTCGCGGGCCGCACAAATGCATCACGCGGGCCTCATGCGGACCGCGAGTTTGAGACACCTGTAGTAACATCAAGTACAAAGCAGTGAAATCTAGATTTATTTAATGAAAAATCTTTCTTGTGGAAAATTTTTACGTGTTTTTTAAATTTTTTATATCGTGTTCTCAATTATAGTATTTAGAATTTTATATTTGTGATTGCTCAAAATTTAATCTGAGAAAGAATCGATGTGAGACATTTGGAATGCCATATCTCTTTGAATGTCGGTCAAACTTTGTTTTATTTAAAAAGTTTCGTACATTATTGATAACAGGAAATGCACACAAAGGTATAACGGAAGGTCATTCACTTTTCTTAAGTAACTGTCTTCGCATAACATTATGAGTGTCGACATACATTAAACTTATCAAATATTTTCTACGTATCTTCAGTTTAAATTCATAAAATAAATTCGTAAATAATTTATGTTTTTCGTTGAAATTTTTCAAAGTGCGTCACAAACCGATTTGCAGTTATCTTTTGAGTCTTTTTCCGTAAACGTACATTTACCGTGCTTAAGTGCGTAATCGATGAAATCAGAGCGTGCTAATATGGTTGATATTGGATGAGTTTTACGAATGCCTTGCGGGGAGATACTATAGATTTCCGATAAATAAAATTTCCCGTTTCAGGCTATCTTGAAAATAAGGGCTCTCCGGTTATATTTCATGATATTCTCGTCAAACTTTCCTTTTTTTATTCTTTATACATAATCCTGTCATATAAATGCCTCTTTGCTTTAATCTGGTGGTCGACACTTGTCGAGTAGGTGAAACTAATAAGAAATTTATTAAGTCCCCAGTTCATCGCTAATGTGAAATTCATATACCTCTCAACACAAAACCATATTACAACAGATCGCAAATACAGAGAGCGTAAACCGGATCAATGACACCGACATGACCTTTTGTAATCGGCATTTGTTTTTAATTTCTTTTTCTCTTCATGCAGAAAGACTCGTGTTTTTTTTTAGTCGACGGCATTGCGGATCGGGTGAATTGATTAGCGAAAGAGAGGGAAATAAAAAAGAACCAATTCGCGCACTCGATGGCGAGTCACTCAATGGGTAGTCATTTAACCCTCTGTACAAACCCTTTTCGAATAGGTCAAAAATTAATGAGAAAAATGCATTGAAAAACGGTCACTCGTTTCCACGCAGACAGTTACCTCCATTACGGATTTTGCCTGAAAAATATGGGAGTCATTTTGTTCGTGATTATATCACCGCTAATACATCGAGCGGAAATTTATAAAGGTTGAAAATGTTTAAACAAGTATTTTTAACGTGGATTTGTTATAACTTGAATGTCGATCTTTCTGCTATCACGTGTTTATTCCATTCGAATTTTTAAATGTTAAAAAAAATCTTTTGACGTAATAATTTGATAATACCTTGTATTTGAATGTTGTTAAACTTTATAATCGTTCTAACTGTATTCATTAAAAATTTGGTGATATAATTAAGACTGCTTTATTATCTATTTTATATTCCGTATTTTATATTACATTGTATCTACCTTACTATATTTTCTCATGCAAACTTTGTGGAGAGCTGTATAAACGAGAAAATGTTAAATTTTATGAACATCCTCTGGAAATTTATTCATTGACGACCGTTAACACAATGATCACCCCATTAGTAAATTCGTGAAGTTATATTTTTTATCTGTATTTTTCGATTGTTTTCCAGGTTTATAATCTGTAAATTATAATTTATAAATCTCCATATAGTAATTCGTGTTGTCTTACGCGTTAAATAATGGAAATGTACACTTCTGCTGATGGCTATTACGTCAGAGTAGGTATTCTATTTTTTTTAAATAATTTACAACCGGAAATGGTATAATAAAAACGTCCGTTTTATATCAAAGGTAGTCTAAACTGTTATCTGACAATTTGTTTTAATTTAGGAACTCCCCTTCCTATCAGAAATATTTAGTTTCTTTCGCCTTTCTCATTTAGGTTATCTGTAATTGATCGCCGGCTCTCTCCCTCCCTCTTTCTGTTATCAAGATGCCGTCTTGCCTTCCTCTCACGACTTCCCAATAACTTTCACGTTCCTGGAGAAAGGATCCACTCCAGATGTTCACAGGCCTCTCTCTCTCTCTCTCTTCCTCCCCTCTCTCTATCAGCTTCTACTTCCTGTTTTGTGTCCCATCTAAAGCACTTCACTCATCAAGTCCTCCCCCATTGATTTCCTCAATATGTGCCCCGCTCATACCGCGTTTAACTTCTGACTTTACTACCGAAATTCTTTCATTTTCTCCTTTCTCACTTCACTAGATGGCCCACACGCTGCCAGTCACGTTTAGCTATCTACCGCAAACGGAACGTGCTTCTCTCACACTCGGAAAGAAATAGGCTCTTTTACGTCGGCGATTCAGGGCTGGGGGGAGGGGGGTATGGTAGGAAATTACGTCTATTTATGGAGTAGTACTTTTTTTCTCGTCTGTGCTTCGAATGGTGAAAAATATATGCCATGTATCCACGAATCGAGCCCCTTATTTCTAATTCCAAAAGTTAGAAAAATATTAGATCAGGGGGGTAAAGTTTTTATTTATTAAGTTCGATGCGTGTGCTAATTACGGTTAGCCTAAGTTGTTGACGGTTTCGCTTATAATTATATTTGTTTACCGATAGCTTCAGTCGTTCGCGCATCGAGTCTCGCTTGTTTGTTTTTCAACAATGAAAACACTAGCAATTTTCGACTACTTAAGAGTAAGAAAAGCAAACTGTCAAAGTTGCGAAAGCTTATACTGAACAAACTTAAGAAATAAAACTTCCGTGTGATCTCGGACCGCATTGACGAACTTTGAAATGACGAGTTAAAAGAATACAAGCTGTTTGTTTAACGGTGAAAACCAACGCCGCTTCAAGCAAAGATCGTCATTGCTGTCTTGCCGGGACTTATACGTTATTACCTTAGGAGTGATCACTTCAACTACCATATGAAACTAGCTTTGACGTCTTACTTACCCATTATGACCCAATGGTTTATTTCGCGCTTAGATTGTGTCCATCGCATCTATCCTCCAGATTGGTGATGCTTGTCTTTGTCTTAATTGAATAGCGGTTTTTTCATTTTTAAATTTTCTTGAATTTTTTTGATTTTTATATGCAATCAAGCGGAACAGAATAACAGAAATTTCGGCAAACAGGAAATTTTAAAGCTTATAACTCAAAAGTTGTTTTATAGTGCATTACGCGCGGGCATATGCACCATTCTTACTTGTTCTATACCGCATACACGTAGAAGTTTTAATACGTGGCACAGCATTACTTGGTATGTGCACTTAAATTAAACTACTAGACTTTTCTTAAGTGCTTTCTTTGCTCTTTAATATTTACTGAATTCTTTCAGGCCTATTATAGTATTTGTAAATTGGCACGTTAAGCAATCATAATACAAATAGGTTCGTTTCGGAGGACGTGGCGTAGCCAGGGGGGGTACAAGGTTGCATGTGCCCCCCCCCCGTACTGCTCCAGATAATATGAAATTTTCAGTGCCTTAACCAACGCAGTAATAATGTTAATTAAAACGCGACCGTATTGCATGTACTTTATGGTTGTTACATTGTTAATATAAGTTCAAAAATGCCTAATTTATGATAGTGGACCGCAGAAAAGGTTCTGTCTCAAGGATAAAGAAACCGATCCATATATCCTCGTTGTTTTTACTTTCTCATACGAAGTATCGAGAAAGTATTGTTATCGCGAAAAAATTCAACCTCGAGATTTTTACGGAAATACACGTTTTAGGTGTCGCTGAATCCGAAAAAGTGGTTTTCTCAATGCCGTCTGTCTGTCCGTCCGTCTGTCTGTCTGTTACTGGCTCTGGGGTCTAGACGGTAGAGCGAAAATGAATAAAATCTCGTACTTGGCATTTTATCATACTGAGCAGAGTATACATAGAAATGGTTCACATTGCTCAATAATTAAGAGTAGTTTATTCTACGCATTTTCAACAACAATCCGATTTTCTCGAAAACGGCTTTAACGATTTTGATCAAATTTCGTACAGTTACTTGAGTTTACGTCTTCAATAATACTGTATAGTTCATATTTCTCAAAAAATGAATATAAGGCGAGTTTATTCTTGGGCAACTTTAACAAACATTGGATTTTCTAAAAAACAGGCTCATACGATTTTCATTTTCCAGAGATAACTAAACGACGCATTAGTATATGAGAAAGTTTGTACAATGTATGTTGTACCGATTTTTTGGACTTTCCGTGGTGATTTTCCTGAACGCATCCTCAGCGAACGACGCATGTTCACTACACCTGCCTATTCTCGTGTAATCGATCACTTTTTCTAAAATTTCATTGGTGCCTAACCGACGCTTAAAACGAAGTCATTAATATTACGGCTTTAAAAAATCCACGTACGAGAGATGAAATAGATTACTCGACTGGAAGATTGGGACCCAGCTGCGCATTGATAAACATGCTAGACGAGCACTCCAATGAACTGCAACGTGACATGAATCTTACAGCGCATCGTTCGTCATCGACCGCGTCTACTTGACCCTTTCGCACCGACGGAAAACACTAGGTAATCTGCGGTGGCCCGGAAAGGCGACGGCGCCACCATTTAATCGAGTGCTAATATTTAGCAGTCTGTCGCGTTTAAAAAATTATCCGTCGAATTTAGGATAACCTCTCAACTTTTTACTTAGACTTTATCGAGGACGGAGGTGGGCGTAGTCAATCGACCGGTTAAAATTTGAAAGCAATGGAAAAATAGTCTTGATTTCCCTGTCAAACATCTCCTAAGTAATTTACAGGACCTGCAGGATGCTCTTGTCGAAACGTTTTAGTTTGGTCCTCTTGCCTCTTGTTCGCTAGATTATTTTATGCGGCTGTAAATCTACGATGATGAGGATACCCGTGAAATTTAACACACATTTTCATGTATATTAATTAGAATTGTGGCTATAAAATGTTTATAGTAAAATTTTAATTATAATATATTGTTCCATTAATAAACTTTACATAATCTCTAGGTAGTCAAGGTAGTCCCGTCGAAAGATTTGCAATTATATTTATGCAGCCCTTAAATGTCCATTTCGGCCACAAAGTATCCGACTGCAGTGGCCATTCACTGGTAATTAATTCTAATAAGTATAATTTAATTAAAGCATATAAAATCAAGATACATTTTCCATCATGTTAAAAATTTCTTATGATTATCTAAAGAATGCGGGGTATCATTCGGAAGATATATTATACTTTTATTCGCGTTATTTAGTCAATTTTTTATTTAATTTTTAAGGTGTTTGGTGCAAGATGGTCGCTCTTAATGTATACAATGATTTGGTCGAATGAGTACACTCGTCTTTACGCGTGGAAGTTTTTTTACTATGAAAACTCAATTGTGCGGGACTTCATTTGGTGGTAATCCATCTTCCAAACACGGTAAAAATTCTTTTACAACACAGTTTCTCATGATGATACCAAGCATCGAAACCTAGGTCGTGAGTTTTTTTCAAATAAATACGGTGTTGTAACAATTAATCTTCCCCGTGTTTTTTAGAGCGGGTTAAATTAATTGTTTATTACACTCCTACCTGCTCCATACGTCACTTCACGGATGGATTTCCCGGAGAACAATCAATCGCTGGTTTTTTTTTATCCGAAAAGTTCCTATTTCTACGTCTTTCGCACAACTAACTAAGTAAGACATTTCACTCCAGACGACCAATCGCGTCGATCCCAAGTTCGAAGGGGGAGAGGAACAAATCACCAATTACAGAGATTCCTCTCCCTTTATTAATGCGTGTAAGCGTCGTTAGTCTCGTTCTCGACTCTCACTCGGATCTCCTTATCTACCCGAACCAATGGAGGCATTAGCCAACCACTCGAGGACGTAATTCACCGAGCGAATAAACCTTCCAGAAACCGAGTAACGGAGTGGCGTAATTGTTCATTCTCCACGCCGCGCGCAAAAAGCGGGCGAAGTGGGGGAAATGAATCTCTCGTCGACCGAAAGAAAAAAAAACGAAACCTGTCCGGCGCCAGGCGCTCTTCTTTTTTGTCCCCTCTTCTCGCGTCTCCGGCAGCCAGGTGAAAAAAAATATGAATGGCGCTCAGAGTCTTATCTGTCCTGTGATAAAAGGAGTCTTCTCTTCATTAAGGAGCTTTGTGGAAGGAGAGGGATGGGAGTGTAGGAGTGAGGGAGGTTGGGGCGAGAGTTATCGAGTCGGGAGAATCGGAGCGATTTGGAAATTAAAGGACACTTTTTTTTTACCTTTCTCCTTTCCGTTCATTCCGCCCTTCTGGATGATGGGTTTCATTTATATTTTTCTTCGGGAAATGTATGTTTTTGCAGCTTGGGTGACTTGAGTTTTACGGATGACGTAGGAAGAAAAATAAAGGAATTGTCGCATATATCGTGTTAACATATTCGTGTTTTTTCTGTCATGTGCAGGAAATACGTGCAAGCCCAACATAAGGAACCATAGCATAAGGAAAAATAAATCTCCAGATGAAACAAGTATCTAGTATATTAAAATGAAGAATTCCAGTAATTTAAGTTCAGATATAGTCCATTATAAAAAATAGAAGAGCACGAATAATTTTTAACTATTAAATCTCAGTGCGCTAAGCAAATTATGAATTTCTATTATTTATTTATGCTTTGTTGATGTCAAATTTTCGTTTATTTTTCCTTCTTATAAGTGAAATTAAAAGAAACTCCTTGTTTGGTAAATTTCTTTTCTACTAATACCTATTTATAAAGCATGTAAAGATCATTATAATCCTTCCATAATTTATTATAGGAATTGTAAACAAGGTTCTCGTCTTTACTAATTGTAAGATTTATACGTAGTCCTGTTTTTATTTTATTAATAACGCGTGTAAAAATCGCCGTAATAATCCCTCCATTTCTAGCTTCTACGAAAAATTGAATGTTCCCTCAGGGAAGTGACGCGTGATGCAAAACAGTTTCAGGCGTATCTATGCATACACACACATTTATTTATTTATAGCACTCTGATTTCATTAAGAACTTGCCGAGATATTATTATTAAGGGCACGTCACTCTCTCTCTCTCTCCAAACCCTTGAAAATTACAGACGCTTCCGTCCTCAGTTTTGCTTCCCCAAGGTTTTCTTTCGCATCTAACCTCATAAGTAGTATTTATACGCCGCTGAAGTGGTACACTCGACCGTATCATTCTTCCCTCTTACTCACACCGCCTCAGGCGAGAACCCTCAACCCCTTGGCCCCTTCGCGAGCTTAAGAGAGAGAGTGGGATTGGAGGAGTTTGGAGAGAGGGAAAAGGTCGTAGGGGAGAACTCTGGTAACCGAGTATAGATGGAGAGAGAAGATAAAAACGAAGGAGGGTCGGGGTAAGAGAGGAGAAGGGAAAATTGAAGGAAGTATGAGAGGGAAGGAGGTTAAGAATGTCGAACTGATTGAATGGGAAAGAAACGAGTTAGAAGGTATGATAGTAGGATAGGGTGAAGGGATGAAAAGAGGCGAAGGAGGGAGAATTAGAGCGAGGGTTGGTTAAGATTGAGGAGGGGAAGTTGAAGAATGCGAATGCAGATAGGAACGGAGTTGGGTGAATGGAGAATTGTTTCGGATACAAATATTAAGTGACCAACCGTACTTATTTATTCAATACCGTTACTATGTACTCATTATCGTTATTATCTATTCAGTACCGTACTGATTTTACAGTGTTGTACTGATTTAGTTTCAGTGTCGATTTTTATACTCATTCATGAATATTTTGATTGTTTCTATAAAAAAAAAGAGAGAGCGGAACATTTCGGGATTTGAAGTCTAGTCTTCCACTTGTCGGGCGTATGATTTAAGAAACCGGGCCATCAAGCCATAACGATTCGCCATTCTGAAATTCAGTTGAAAATCATACTGTCACAAATTGTTTCTTTTTTCCACTTTGAATTTATACTCCGCTGTTTGCGTCGAAGCATAGAGAACTTTTATACTTCACATAAGATGAAGTCTGGGTACATGGGCTATTATATGTAAGGACGCATATGTGTTAACATAAATTTCTAAGTGGAGGAAATACATATTCAACGCAAAAATAACATTCGGAAAATATCTAAAAACAAGAATTGGGATTAGGATTAAGTGAAAACATTTCTTCCTTTGCTAAAAAATATAAATACTGCGGACGAACCGTTTTAAATGCTTCTGAAATTGTGTACTTCTAAAACTAAAAATGGTCCCGATGATAAATTTCTTCATATTTCCTTTTTGGGAAAAATTTCCATCTCGTGAAAGTAGATCGAAACGAATTAGAATTAAAACATGAATCATAAGCGCGCATTAATTGCCATACTCTTTTTACTGTCTGCTATGAACTTTTGAAACTCACTTCACTCTTTGAGAATCTCTTATCATTCTCTTCTTTTAACAGACTTCGGCGGAAATTCGAATGAATCCTCAGTCGTAATAAAATATTTCCTATGCTTCTTAATAACAAGAATTTCCATACGAAATTATATTCTGGAGATGTATTCAGGACATTTTTCGAAGGAATAGTCCGTAAACAGGACCGGCCTTAGTCCAATTGCACCTATTGGACCCAATCGGACCCCGCGGCTAAGGGGGCCCCGCACCTTGCTCTACATTTTTTTGAGGAGGGGAACAACTTGCGGACATAGAAACTGCAAACTGGCAAACTGTATTAAAAGACAGTTTTTTAGTATCTGGTATCGAACGCCCTAGTAGACGAATAAGACGTTATCGCTATCTTCCTTCCTTTTCGTAACGTTGCCGTCAAATTTCGTTTTTAGCAAATCGCTCTATATCGCCTTTAGGTTCGAATATAGTTCTCTATTCTTTACAAATTCATCTGAATCACGCTTGTGGACCACGCCTTTTAGATGTAGGGGCCCCGCCCAAAGTTTTCTAATTGGGCCCCGCAATTTCTGTAAAGGAGTAAATTTGTCGTTGAGTTTCGTCTTATATTTTATCATCATCAAAATATGTATCTTCGCCTTTGAGCATAAAATTATTTTTCTTATTCTAGCATAGATACACTCTCGTATAAGATAATACTTAAATCATTGCGTTTTTGTCCGTACTTATCTGTCTAATATTTATGGAAATGGAAATAGAAGAAAATTTTTCTCACACAAACTTGTTAGAAATTGCTTTCAAAAATATTTTTACAGTATAATGACTGAAAGGTTCGTGACTCGGGTTCTGATGTTTTATGAATAATATTTTGGAACTTTTATAGTTTTTTTTGTCATTTACCCATGTTTCGACAATTTTAGTTATATTATGACGTTTAAATATTACATTATGGACACGTTGCATTGCCTTGGAAACCATTTCACATAGGGAAAAATTAAATAGAGATGATCAAGATCTCTGACTAATATAAAATAGTCTCACTATGTATCTTCATTAGCCATAAAAAGGATAGCAACTCAGTCGTCATCACCGGTGTTTCACCGGTGGAAGGTTGTAATAACAAGCATATTGTAGCTCTAATTACAGAATTAACCTTATAATTTTCTGTAGTAAAAGCCCAGATCTGCCTATCTGCCCATAACGCTCAGAGCACCACCGGCGGCATAAGATCCAGGGGTATTGTGTTAAACCCCTATTGACTCATACTTTCAGGATTTACATGGCCTTATCCCTTTTAAATTGTTAGCTGCTCACCGTCTATATTGAAGTCATGGATTCCATTCTAAGAGCGTTATTTTCTCCATTTCATTAACACGTGGATGATTATCGCATACCCGTCATATTTGACGGGCAATGAAATTGTAGAATTATAATCAGTTCTTTATTGAATCGCCACGTTTGACGGCTCCGTAGCCGAAATGCGCATCTAGTATTCCTAACCTTGTTATGAATTTGGAGATGCCTTTCGTGTCATTTTCACGAAGGGAATATGCATGAACGAGGCCCTAATGCACTTTGACCTATCGATCGAGTTTCTGGGACGAATTTCCTTCTCTACGCTACCTTGCCCCTCAACACAGCGGGTATTTTTCGGACATTCACGTCGCAGTTGCGCAGTCAAGAAGGGCTAGGCAAGGGATGCAGGGAAATGAGGCTTGGGCGGGAGAGTGTGGGGAGGTGAGTTACCTCAGCTCGAAGGCTAAAGGACCGTAGTAAATGTAGCAGGAGATACCAAGAGAGGAGAGGGAGTAGAATATGGAGGTGTAGATTCCGTGAGAGCATTTCTTGGTCCAGCGAAGGACTTAACCGCCGTGAACTTGGATATAGTTGCATTGGAGGTCAGTGGGTCGAGACAAGAGTGTACGACGGTCGGTTTCGGTCGGAATATCAGAAACATAATTCGCTCTTTTTCTTCCTTTTGACACGGTGTGCGAGAGAGTTATTTTTAAACTTTTCGGCATTTGTATACCTGTCTCTTTTATCTTCCATTTTGGTGGAGTTCTGAAAAAAAAAATCGCCGGAAACTTAAGTTTATTTCGTGACCTCTTTGCTTCGTTGAACTCGAACTCTAATAATAAACCGCCGTGTTTAAATATCGGTTTTAAAGGATGAGGTTTTTCGGATTTTATTTTCGTAAACAAATTCTCGAAACGGTGGAAGCTATAATGGGTGCGTTGATAGCTCGCAAAAATTTTCGACCTTTTAAAATATTTCCGGTTTTCTAAACTAACATATTTATTTGCGGAAGGAATTGAATCATTTATTTTCGAACCTGACAAATGGGATATGGGATGCGTCTTTTGTTAGCCGTTATTATAATTTACGGCAGACCTACTAAAAGGAGGAATTTAGTAAATAGAGTCGGAAGTTTTTTCGGCCAACCTCAAGAAAAAAAGCAAAAACGTTTCGAATTGTGGATATATGTGTAGAAATGTAAACAGGAAGTAATATCTTGTTGGAGTAATGGAAAATTCCAGTAACGGAATTTTATGTTACAGAGGTTGAAATTTACTCATTAAGAGCGAGCTATTTGAAAAACTAACAGTCACCATGAATCGTGACAATTTTTTTATCAAAATTTATTTTTTATAAAGATTTAAATTACCCTATTAATATTAAAGTTTAATTATTTTTTCTGTGCTCGATCATGGATCAGTTTTGCAAGTTTTCATGTGAAAAAACTGATTCGATTTCAGTGCACTCTGTTATCTGTACGAAGCATATGATGTGATTTAAGTTATTATTTTTAATGCATCTTTGATAAGTGGCAGTGTATTCGGGTCGATTAAAATGAAAATCATATACGATTAAATGTTAAAATCGTGGAAAAATAAACTAAACACTTATCTCTCTCTCTCTCCGTCTCTCTCTCTTACCCTCCCTCCCCCTCTCCGTCTCTCTCTCTCACCCTCCCTCCCTCTCTCTCTCTCTCTCTCTCTCCCTCCCTCCCTATCTCACCCTCCCTCCCTCTCTATCACTCTCTCTCATAATTGGAAAAAATTTTATGCTGTGCAATACATATATGCGGTATTAACCTGGCCTGTATCCCTAGTACGCGTAAATAGGCTATCTATCAACCGAATTATCCTATTATAGGAATGTGCATTCATTAAATTGGGGGTTTGCTACATCTAATCTTCTATCGTTCTATAAATACCCCTAATTTCGTAACATCGTCAAAAAATGTCTTCCTTCCAACGATCACCTCAGATCTTACCCTTTATTTGTAAAGCGCGGAGCTAAACTCGATCTATATGGTATAGTCAATTAAGCGGCATTGATCTTGTGTCGGTGAACAAAGAAAGGGATAAATTGAAAATAGGAAAACACCGTAGTGTAATGTTTTCTCCTCCTTTGTTTAACTCACAAGCGCTGACCTGTTTCTCCCTCGGATATTTTCTTCCTGAAATCAATTCTGTGCGCCCATGGAGGCGCGAGTCCCTCTTTTATCTGACTATCGATGGGGAGAGAAGATTTCTTGCGTAATATCTTGAACGAGTTTTCCGAGAAAAAAATCATCCTTGGTATCTAGTAATGTATTTAGGTTCCAGAAATAAACTGGATCAGTAATTAAATCTAGGCCAGTTCTGTGTCGAGCGTTGAACGTAACAGTAAAACGTCGTTAATAAAAAATTTATCAGTACAAAACGCGTGTATACTAGAAATATATTTCATTTTCCAGCGAAAACATCGGTATTATAATCATATATTATACATTGTCTTATTACATATCTCGTAATAGCGTAATCCGTTGTTACGAATTATTAAAAATTAAGCCCATTGCAGTTTCTTTTAATGAGGTTACACCCATAATGTTTCCCCTGATACATGTATCTTTATTTATAAACATCTTTAGCGATGAGATTTTTATAAAATGGATCGGAAAACCTTTCTTGTTCGCTTCCGCGTTATTGTTCATTGGACATGAAAGAGGCATATCTAAATCGAGGAGTAGATTTTTTTTTCAAAACAAGATACGAATCTGAATAAACGTTTTCAAACGATTTCGGCCCAGATTTATAAAATCTCTTTTCCAGCAGATACTAATACATTCTCTGAAACGCAGTTTTTTTATCCTGCATTACGTGATTTATCCTTTAAGACGAGAATTTTTTATTCGAGATGCTATTCTACGCCATAAAAAAATCGTCGGGACGATATTCCGTGCGTCGTACGAAGATGCCTCGTCAGGTAATTTTTATTTTTCAAGGAGAACAGAATTTTTAACAGTGGCATTCTTCCCATCGCTCATTATATCCTCGTGAATGATTCACGTTCGATGTTATCACTCTCTTTCTCTGCGCCACGTGCATTTAGATGGCACGACTGGGTCGTTTCTTTTCTTTGGAGAAGAGAAAAGCTTTTTGTCTACCCCATTCATTTTACACGGCCCTCCGATAGTGGGGTGCACGCGTGTTAGTGTAACATCACGCGTGCCCTCGCGACTGGCATCAATCTCTCCTAACGTTTCGCCATTATCTCTCACGCCATCTCGCTGCCAAACATTCACTACGTTCCTCTCACTCTCTCTCCCTCTCTATAACTCTACCTTCCTCTTAACTCTTTCCCTCCCACTTAACTCTATCCCTCCCTCTAATTCCCTACCTCAGTTTATCACCCCCCCCCTTCTGACTCCCTCCTCCCTCTAACTCATTTTTTATCCCTCCCTATGACTTTCCCTATCACTATCTCTCTCCCTCTAATTCCCTATTTCCATCTAACTCTCTCCCTTCCATTAACTCCCTCCCTCTTTCTAACTCTCTTCCTCCCTTCGTTTCTGTTACTCCTTTCAAACATCGCTCCTCCCCCACTACCTATCTCACGGGCTCCCCCCCTCCAACTTCCTTTCTAACTCATACTCCCTTCCTAGCTCTCATTTCCTCACTCTCTGTCTCTCCTCTCCCTCCTCCATCCCCCCTCTGTCCCCCCTCTGTCTCTCCTCTGACTCCTCTATCCCTCCCTCTGTCTCTCCTCTCCCTCACCCCACCCTCTCTCTCCTCTATCTCTCAATAAGGGTTAGATAATATGCCTATATCCTCTTTCTTTCCTCCTTGTTCTCTCTCTCTCTCCCTCCTTATCTTTCTCCGCTACCCTTCGTTTCTCTCTCGTCCCCCCTCTTCTCCTTTGTTACACTTAATTAAACAACGCATGGCGAACTTTTATGAAATTCCAGTTAATTTGTCCAAGTAAACGTGGCGTTAAGTTCACCGTTTCACGCACGCGCGACGTCATGCTGCGTCGTGGCGGAAATCTGGCCGTCTGTTTACATAAATTACGCGGATTTTACAAAGTTGTTAATTCATAGACTTATTCAATTATGCATTAGTTTCCCCGCAGCTACTGCAGTAAAATTAAATAAGAACTATTGCTCCTGTATGCACTCCTTCGCTCTCTCTCTCTCTTTGTATTATTCAGTATTTTCGTCCCATTCTCTTTGCCTCTCTCTTCCGCATTCTTCATCTCTAATTCTCTCTCGTTCTTGCGTACATGGGCCCTCGTATTCTAATCCGCCGTTATGACCTTAAGTAAGAGGATTTGAATCACCCCGGGCATCTTATTTTTCAAACTGTTTTAGTTTTATCTCTCGGTATTTTTTTTTTCGGCATTATAAAGTACTACCATGACCTTTGCTGTGAGTCAAAATCGTCTGTTGTGGTATTTTTCACGAGACAAAAATTTACGCGTGACTTGACGTCTCGGGGAATATTTTTCTCCGAGGAAAAATGTATTAATTTCAGCGAAAAATTTTGCGAAATAAACCTGTTTATTAAAATGCGTAGATATCTCAAATTGATGTGACTGAGGTAAAAGTTTTATTTAGTTTTCTCTTTCCCTCGATCTATTTGCAATGGTAGTATATCGGAATTGCCGCATTCGTAATATATGGCGATGAATTTTTCCTATAAAAAATTTATAAATGTTCCCTACTGAATGACTCAGTCAGACCTTGTAGTTGCTGTCTTATGGTCACGTTTAGACTGCCTTTATGCATTAACTCTACATTTTGTGTAAATAAATAATTAAACTTCCAGGATTGAAAGTGGAACGTTTGAGTTCATATGTATGGTGGCGGATATAAGACTCGGTTTCGATTTATGAAATTATACAAGAATTTTCCCCATATCTTTCTTAGGATCGTCACTATAAATCCAGATGATTAGAAAGTTAACCTTAAAAAAAAAAATATTTTCATGATTTTTTCTAGCACCCGGTAGAAATTCAAGAATCAGTTTGTCTTGAATTGCTACATGGAGAAGAAAAGTATTTTTCTCTTTAATTTACAGAAAAATATTTGTTGACTCATAGGTACGAAACTTTATCGATTTAATCTTTCAGTAATATTCTGCGTAATTAAATATATAACTTAGTTGACTTTCTAACCATGCTTAATTTCCATGAATTAATTCAGGTTAATTCGATGATCTGGTTTACATCCCTACTACCGGATAGATAATAGTGCGCTCTTTGATTCCGGCCTAGCTAGTCCCTCGAAGAATGAATTTCGCCCTTCTTTCGAGTAGAAGCCGTTGGTGGTAATATCTCCCCTCTTCCCTTCCAGCACAGCCTTCGAGTTTTCATTCATTCTCCCTTCTTCCTTCCCTTCTCCCATTTTCCCTCCTCCCATTTTCCCTCCTCCCATTTTCCCTCCTCCCATTTTCCCTCCCCCCCTCCTCTCTCACTCCCTCGAATTGTTTGATATTCTCCTCAGCACGAGCGTGCTCCGACCTCAAGCACTCGCGGGTAATTCGGATTCAACGAAGGCTCAAATACTAACGCGGATACAGAGAGAGAGAGAGATGGATATTTGGAACGCCTCGTTCCATTTTCATGAAATGGGGGCCATGTCCAAACAATCTGTTTTTAAAGATAAATATAGAGACGTGGAAGTTTTCTTCCGTGCATGTGTGAGAGAGATGGAGGGAGGAAAATGTGATAAAGTAAAGCGTCAGAAGTTTTAAGCAGAGGGATGGTTAATAGATACATGCTTTATTTGGGCAAGTTTTAGGCTTGTTAATGCCCTAAGGAGCCACAAAGTGCGTGAATGTGTATATTTACACATCCCTGTTAAGATAAAATTATTATTCTGTGTGTAGGATTTTGGGAATTAATGCGAATAATTCATAGACGAATCATCATATACTAGAAAAATGAATCATCAAACGTGGCAGCATAATTATCCGTACCATGGCGCTCCTACTAATTTTCTTGATTATTAGAAATAATAGTTAGACTAAATAAATTATAACTACAACACCTTTGTTTTAATTATACTTCTCTGCTTAGATAAAGGAAATTTGGTACATACATGCATTTACATGCAGTTCAATATAAATATTAGTTTATTTTATTAGTATTTTATTAGTTTATTTTATTAGTTTATTTTCATTAGTTTATTTGCATAGTATATAGTATGACATGTTTATATAAAAATGACGCATATTAGATGTTTATATACATTACGGCAGTTATAAAGGGGATGGAAAATAGGAGGGAAAAAATTTATGCGAGTATGCACATATGTACTCATAGACAAAGATCGGGAGTTAGAAAAAGAGAGAGAGGGAGAGAAAAGTAGGTGAACTGAAGCCTAAGATGGTGTTTTACTCGCTATGTTCGAAAAAACTTTAGTGATTGCTTTGTTATCGGTCCAGAACCCAAGAATTTTAAGAAACTTTTTTTTTAATCACGGGCCCTTTAGGGTAATGAAGTTGGTTCATCGAAATAACTCACGATGAATCGCATAATTTTGAACGGCGCGGATGTATTAAAAGTTTGCCTCTAAAATAAAATGAAAAAGTAACACAAAACTTAGTGACTTTTTAAGCTATAGAATACGATAAACACTTATGATGCCCGGCAGCTAAAACTAGAGTCACCAAATTTATGTCGTATATAGCAATAATGTAGAACTATTTATTCTCGAATTTTGGCGTTTGTAACTTATCATTTTTGAGATATTTTGTACACAAATAGACGGATGGATGAACCGAATGCGTAATCGATTTTTTTGAGAAAAACTCGCTAGACTGTAACTATTGTGTACATAATACAATATATTTATAAACGGCGATGAATTAGGCTTGCACCGCCTATTTATATTAAAGTGTTTTCCATAAGTTATTAAATTTGCGCAACGCTGTTCGTCCAACGCGGCCTTATCCAAGAGAATTGCACAAGGGACTACGGCGTACTTCTGATACTTTGAGTCAAGTGGCATCACTGCGCCATATCACTCTGCCGGCACTATTCTTTCCGTTTGAATTGAAAAGGCCTTTCGGCGAAGCGGTCTTTTAATTTCCTCGACTATTCTTTCGCGAAGCCGTTGTGTTTGCTCACTTCGATCCCTCTTTCCTCGCATGCCGTAGAAGGAAACTCAAAAGGATCCCTGTAACGCTCGACTTCTATTCTTCCATTCAGTCTGACGAACTTTTAGATTGTTCTTAATGAGTTATCCGGGTGGAATTTTATTCGTTTCTGGGCTACGGCGATATTCCTATTCGTGTCGTTATCTATAACCGGGAGGCAATCAATCGAGAATTTCGAGGTGCACGTATAATCATCGTCTCCGTCCTTGCCTTGCGATATAGCGTGACTACTGACCTCCTTAGATCAAAGTGTAGTAAGGGTATGAAATGAAGGAGCTTTATCAAAACGTTTGGAAAGCCTTCAACTGTTTTTTTCAATCTAAGTATTCGGTATTATCCATCGACGTTAGTGTCAGATAGGAGTTGACGTTTTTTAAAATTTCTCTTATTACTAAACTATCGATTGTAAAATCTACGCTGAAGAAAATTTCTTTCTGACGTTTTTTCTCGGATTAAATTGTTGTTGAACTGATTTACATATTTCTGACTTTTTTTTGCAAATACTGATTATATTCAAAAGGCCGAGGGAAAACTCGAGTATATTAATAACCAACGATTTCTTAAATCGAGACACTTGAATGTATTAACCTTGACCTCTTTTTGGAAAATTTACGTTTAACTCAAACGTCTTATTTGAATTATGTCCAAATACCTCGACGTAGATGAATTTTTCACGTCGTTGAAATAATATTTCTTTTTCGAAGAGAAGTTCTTTGTAAGTTTTCATATACTGTTTACCACGTTCGTGTGGCGTATTCGGTGATTAAATTGATATTTTCCTCTTCTCTCCGTCGTGATAAGCCGCGGAATGATATTTCATCCTTCTCTGTCATTTATACCACTTCCACAGTCTCCTTCAAGTTACTGTTATCTATCCTCTGGGTCGTCTCTCGTTGTTATATACATCTGCTGCCCGTCGTTAATTTCGACGACATCGCCTTGACGCGTCACATCCTATCGCTACGAATCCCTTCTCCACTGGTTTTTAGAGAATAATTTAATCTTACCGTCTGATATTGTTCGGTTCGATTTCAATGGCGTGGTTTATATAGATTAGCATAAAATGCATCAAATCATTCTATCGAATTTGGAAACGTGTTTTTCGGGTTGATATCGACAAAAGCGATTCTCTTCCATCCGTAACGCATTTTTTTCGCATCAGTGTAGATATTGATATGATTCACTGGTATGTTATAAGTTTGAGGAGTTTTCTCCATAAAATGGTCGGTTAAATTCGAACATTTTAATACTTTATTTCAACCTTGATGTCTTAATTTGGAGTAATATGGCCATCTGGCCCAACAATGAATGAAAAAATGATTCTATAATCTGTTTTAGGTATTTTCGTAACTTGTACATTATAAACCATCAAACGAAATGGGCAAAACTTATAATTAATAAATTGCTAATGGGTAATGTTTTAGCCTGTTACAAACGATACGCCCATGATAAACTCGCCTTGTTTGTTATTTTTATTTCAACAACGCGTACACTCATAGGCTCACAATTTGCTAATGACCTTTAGTAACGCAGTAAGCTATCCATAAACATCCATACCAATGCCGGAAACGAAGCCGCGATGTCTAGTTGATTTTTCAGTAGGATGGCTATTTTCTACACTTCCATTACAAAAAGGATTTTTTATGCAGGCTACTTATTTCCCTCTTTCAAAATACGGAGGAAACCTTATGCTGAATTTAGGTCAAGGTTATCACATTAGAGCTTTCAATACTTTAAGGGTTTTGTTCGCATATTTCGGGGTCGGCGATTATCTCTGCCTAAATATATCTGAGGATACCTTAAAAGCATGACGTAGTAAAGAGATGGGTATAAAAACCTTTTTATAGCATGATGGGGTGAAACCTCTATTACTGTTCCCGTAAGAAGATTTTCCATTTCGAGTTGAAGTTATATAATTTTGTGTTTCCTGGAGACTGGGATTAAATTGTTTCGGCTTCGATTATCCAAATACGTGGGATTTTTTTATTAATTTAGCTTGCATATTTTTTTATATTGAAGTACCAGAATAGCTCGGAGTTTTCGAGGTTTTTATGATACGAAATATTTGGGTTGCATAATATCATGTTTTAGAAATTGAATTTATGATACATTCTGTTATACCTTTCTATAATTTCACCAAACGTTTTATGGTTTTAGGACCTACTTGCATCATTTTAGTATTTTTTTACTAAAAAAGTTTTTTAGAATAACTTCACAGAAATTTTTGGTTCTGTCGATAATTTTCTTCAGTTTTATAGTTGAACTTGTGTTCGTTGACATTAGCTACATTGTTTAGAAAATTGATCCAAACTTCTTATTCTTCTGTTTTTTATTATTGGTTTTTTAGGTAAAGATTGTACGCTTGCAATTGTACATCTAGTTTTCATAACATTTTTATGGCTGTTGATTGTATTTATTCCGTCAATATCATTATATTAGATTTAATTTCTCATTTAAAGATTTCTTAATAAGACCCCGGATCCGGATCGCAACACTGCTAATTTTACAGATAAATCTTATATAGCATCGATGGTTCCCTTATCTCTCCGGTCTCCTCGTGACGTCATTTCACGATCCTTACAGCCGAAGTTTCGCGGGAAATATATACGACTCGGGTTCAAGTCTCAATCTCGGCGGAATCTCTTTTAAATCTCCGAGAAATTCTCTCCTCTCCATACGCATTATTCTCATCCTCCAAGCCCTTTTTCCTTTTGGTGAGATATTATCTTTATATTATACTAGCTGAAAGTACCCGGCGATGCCCGGGTTACGCCAGACGTCTTGGGCGAATAAAATTATGTATTATATGGTAATACAATCATTTCACCATTTTGGCATTTTTTACCAAAGGATGAAGGCATTATAAATTAGAAAAATATGTTTTAATATTTATTTCAAAGCTTTCTTGTAAACAATATTTTTTGTTTTTTATTTCATTAGCATAAATAAACAAATTTTGTTTGTTTGCAACATTGAGTTGGCCATGAGAAAAACAATGATTTTCCAAATTAATGCCAGCCACCTTTAAAGAAAACAATACTTTCTCTATACTACGTATATTGGAGAAAGTAAAAGCTAATTCTGAGATATCTCTGATACCTCTGAATTGGGCCGGGAGGGTCCATGGAGGTCCGGAGAGAACGTGAGAGTAATAGGATTTCGAGTTTAACAATGTAATCGGTTGGCAAGGCAACTTCACGTTAAAAACGCTAAATTTTGTCAAAATATGATATTAAAACGTTAAATTCGAAAGATTTATATTAGAAAGCGGTAAAAGACGATAAGAATAAGAAACTGCATTTATTTTTCTTTAATACAGTTCAAGTCCGAAAATCGTAGGTCAAATATGTGAATTTTAGTAAGCAAAATAAAATAAGGTTGCAGGTCGAAATATAGATTTTTCCATGTTATCGTATGAGGAATGGAAATCATTCTCGGGAATCGAACCCGGATCGATTTTGGAATTTTTTTTTCGGAAATGGCTTCTATTTTAAGAACCGAACATTCCTACCAAATGTCAATCTTCTAGCTACTCGGAAAATTTGTTAAAAATAGCATTGGAGAGTTTCCCACCGACGACGACGACGAAGTCATTTTTATATATTAGATTTGAGCGAATATTTTGCTTGTGTCGTTTGATACGGTTCGGGCTGCGAATTTTCACAATGATATATTTCGGAGATATACTTTAACACCAAAGTTTTGTTGTTGAAGGATGATGAGATGGTTTACTTAGAAAGGATATATCCGCCTCTCGGCTCTTACGTAACAGATTCGAGTATGTGTGTGTGTATATATATATATATTAAACACGCTTACCTCTTCGATTCTAGCTTGTACTTCTCGCGTTAGCGTTAATTCGAAGTTAGCTTTGATCCTTTTATTTTGTTGTGTGTAGAATTTAATTAATAAGAATCTAATCATCTAATTTTTATTCTCGCACATTTTCGATCTTATTGTTAGCTGTTGTATGAAACCTAATTAGGGTCCCTTATAATGAGGCCGTAAATTAACTAGAAGAAATTTAGCTCATGAATACCGGCAGTAGGCGAATATTTGATAATGGTGTTGGATAAAGCCTTGATTTACAGCGGTTGAAGGAATAGTTTGTAAGTTCCTTTTGAATGCATTAATATTATTATAACACATTTGTATACACATGTGTAATTCCATAAGTTTAGATTCGCTAGGAAAGGAAAATTTAAGATTTTAACTCTTGTTATACTTTGACTTTATCTGTTCAATATTTACGCAAAGTTTAAGAAAATCAGCTATGCATTTCGGCTACAAATCGATCGTCATAACAAATTTACTCGATATTTTTATAATTATTGGAGATACAGAATCTGTCAATTTGATTCCAGCCATAAGGCGAGTTCGATAATCCTCCTTTGAACTTGTTTTAATTTACCTATTTTAAAATTATCATAAATTTTTATTACGTGATTTTAATTTTTCTTTTTTCTTGATAATTCAACGCGTAGAACGAGGTCGATCTACGCTGTAAAAGAAATAAAATTAATTAAGTTAAACAACTATTAAATCTATCATAGCAGACCTCCGAAAGTTTAATATAGACCCGGACTAAAAATCGGTTAAAAAGTTGATGGAACGAAGGATTGTATGAGTCTGAGACATTGACTGCAGAGGAAAGAGGTTATGCCTGGATTAGGAGCCATCCAGATGTGGGTGTGGTGCAGAATGGAGAAAATAAGTTGGACGGAGAAGAAAATTGATGAGGTAGCATCCAGTGTTGTTGGAGAAGTTTAATCAGCGTGATGGAAAGTTGACAGAGGGAATGATTAGGAGAGATTATGAGGGAGGGTGAAGGGAAACGTTGAAAAAGTAGAGATACGGTTAAGAAAGAGGCCAAAGGAGGAGGGATATTTAGGAAATTCGAGTTTTTCAAAAGGAAAACCACGGTTAAAGCACATTGGGGTAAGGGATTTCAGTTAATTTTCCGTCAATACTCCAAATTTACAAAGGATATTACTCGAGTTTTAGTTAAAAAGAAGATATTTATTATCGATTGTATTCGTATACGTTGACTTTAAATTCATTGACTTTTTTAACAGTAACTTTGAAGTCAGCTATACAGAATACAAAGTTAATCAAGTATCTCCAGTAGCGGTATTTCATAAATTTTTATGGTTGTGGAGATACTGGAGCAACTATTTGGCTAATTTGATTTAATCGGTAGATAAGCTCTAATTCTCTATTAAATTATGGTCCAAGTCAAAAAATCCTTTTTGTTCGGAAATGCGTACTGTCTTTCACTAAAAGTTCTTGGGAAGATTTTAGCGTGAGATTGCAAAAATGGCGGCTTTATTTTCCGCGCGTGACACCACAATCCCTCGCCACAGTTATCATTTTTATTTATGTATTTGTTTAGGTTTTACTAATTTATTTCAACTAGCTAACCGTCTTTTGCAACGTGTATAGCAGTAATATCAAAAAAAGTGTATATGGTCGTGCCTATAGCAGAAATCGAACTTTTAGAGCTTAATTGTATACACAGTTATGATTTTACACACTGATCATAACTTTGGAATTCTCATAAATCCGAGAAATGCTTAGTCTCAAATTGTATGGGATTTTCGGGTTATGGTGGTACAAATTATCCACGAATTGTTGATGATATTTTGCTATTTAGGGTGTTTAGTTTAACAGTGGATTTAATTAAAGACAGAAAAGATATTCCCTCTATGCTCGTAATAAATTGTTATCAACACTGCTCGGCTATAATACTCCTTTAATATTGTAATCATAGACAGGGTAGTCCACCATTTTATGGTAATGAACGAGCGACTTAAAGGAACCTTAATTGTTTGCAATAGAAGAGCTATTTGCTTGAATAATATTCTCAAGATATTAATGAGATTAAGCGTATATTTTACACCTTTCTCCGAAAGCCATTTGGCCAATGAAGATGAGACGAATTAAGGAAAATCGACTAATTAGTATTGATTAAATGCAATAGAAAACGTGAAACGTCGATTAAAAGGTAGTTTATCCCCAGAGGGGGAAGTATTCTTACGATCCCAATACTTTTTCTTTGTCACAGAAAATATCGCGTTTCGCAAGAAATGAGAAGCCTGCGTTATTTCCTGTCGTAGAAACAAATGACTTGACATTTCCGCCATCCAGATAGTGACGCCACGATCTGGAGAGGGATGACGTCAGCAGGAAGATTCCCGAATGACAGAGGCCAAGTCGGCGAAGGCGGAAAAAGAAAGCTTCCCTTTTGGAGAATAGGTACCAAATTTGCATTTCAATTCTCCGAACACAAGGAAAAGAAAGCTTATTGTGGCGGGGGATCTCTTTCTTCCGCATTTATGGGATGAACGTTTGGGTATTTAGTTTCCCATTTGGATTGCGTATTTACCCCGAGAAATGTTTAGAATACCTGTACAGTATTATGCGACCTTATTCAATGTTGGCTCGTGTTTTATTTTAGAAGCTCTAAAAAGAAATCGCACAACACACAGATGATGTGAATCCGATTTAATTGTGAATGATTGTCATTGTTAAGTCGCATTAAGAATGATTTCAATGAGAAGATTCCAGCTCGGGCTTTTTTTTATCGATTTAGATGCAGGATTTTAAGAAAGGGTATCCTTTCTGTCTTAGATTCGTCTGCAAAAGTGTCAATTTTTTAAAAAACACCGTCGACTATCCGTTCGTTTAGAGGTGCACCGAGTGACTTCCTTTTTATTTGTATTTATCACCAGTCAGTCTATCCTTTGAAGGTGAAAAACGGTAGAAATCGATTAAATCGGCTTCTCGCCACTTATTTATCCCTCCGTGAAATATATCGAGTATCCAGGGAATCTTCAACCATTTTGTTTTGGCTACAAGTAATCAAATTAATGTTATTTCTACTCGACGAAAACTTAATGTTTTCAACTATGCGAAGAACTGTTTAAATAAATTGACGATTCACTAAAAACCAGTGAATGAATTGGAGTTGTGAAACCCGGCAACTAGAATTCGTGTCTTTTGCGTAATCATTAAAATTTCGCGAGGAATACCTTCCGCGACATCATTAAATATATTCACTTGTGTCGTTTAAATTACAGGTTCCTTCCGCGATTTGTGAGGACTACGTCCTTGGGATATTAAGTGAATATCTGGAGAAAATCCTCCATTAAAACGTTTTTTAAAATGAGTATTGCTTGGCTCGACAATATAAACCTGTTAGTTACGTAATTTTCGAAATAACCTACCGTTTAAAACGCTGAGATGCGTTTAAAACACTGATTTTTTAAAAGTAACTTGATAAAAAGCACTTTTCAAATGTGATTATGCGCATGGCGAAGTAGAATTGGGGACGGATAGGGAGTATTTTTAAGCTGTCTCGATTGTAAGATTATTCCGCTCATCTTGAATGTGCGATGCAGTCAACTAATCCACAAATTATTATTATAAGTGTATCTATAGGTACCTATCTCAATATATATATATATATATCTAATGCGAGGAAAAATATTATCCTCTGCGGAAAGACATGAAACAAAGTTTTTTGTAATAAATTACGCATTTTTATTTATTAATTCACACCTTAAACGGCGATTTTGAGGCTGAGTAGCCACTTCTTCCACTGCAACCTAAAGGAAGATGGTAAATTAAAACATTGAACTTTCTTTATATCAGTTTGATTTGGAATAACACTTTTTGTCATTAAGGGCATTTATAGGAAATATTAAATCCTTTTATCGAAAGCTGAAATTAAAAGGGTAAAAGGCGGGCAAATAATATGGAATATAAGGGGACAAATACGAAAGGAAATGCTAAATGAGGCCATCGTGACAAGAATCCTTAATTAATGGTAAGAGAAAATGAGAGAGTAAGAAAAAGAAATGCTGAAGGGATCTAAAATATCTTGGTGATATTAATTAGACGGTATAGTCAGCCCCCGCTTTACGACGGTCCGCTTTACTACGATCCGCTTTTACGTCGGTTTCCCCGTCAAACCATTAATCCAGTTTTAAGTCGCCGAATCCAGTTTTACGTCAGCCGCGAATGCGCGCAGCTTAGAGGGAACATTGCTTACCGCATGACGCCTCCCAACTGTCAGTTCCGTATGTCGTAGTGCGCCTGCCAGTCTGTTTACGTCGGCGTCGTTGCTGGATCTCTCGAAACTGTTGTGATTTTCTGTTTTTTTTCTTTTGACTAAATTAAAAATAATTCTCCCAGAAACAATGGCTGATTATGGTGCAAGCGATGATGCTAGTACTGTTTCTGATAAGAAAAAGTCCACAGGCCCCAAAAATCAAAGGTTCCGCTTTAAGTCGGAATCCGCCTTACGACGGTGAACTGGGACCTAACCTGTTGTAAAACCGGGGGGCTGACTATTTTTACAACTACTTCTGATAATTAGTGAAATTCCTGTTATTAGGTAATGTAGTTAGAAGTATGCGGCAGGTATCGGTGGCGGATCCGGGAGGGGGAGGACCGACGTCCCCATTGCCCTCTACTGGATGCATAATTAAACCCATTCCGCGCAAAATTCCTTGATTATTCGCCGCAGATTAGGTCCGCAGGAGAAGAAAAAGAAAGATTCTGACAGGGAGAGGAATTTTCAGAATAAAGGGTCGTCGGCAGATGGGGGGAGGGGCGATTGGGGTCCCTTAGGAAGTTTCTGAATCCGCACCTGTTAGGTTTATGTTACTTCTTCGTCGGGTTTTCATTTTAGGACAAGTCGAGATACAGTAAAATGTTGAATATGAATTCTTCAGGATTTTTTCCATATGAACACTATCTTAAAAATACATCTCTAGATCTACGTGTGATCTCCGTTATGGTATGTACTTTTGACAAAATAAACTTTACAATGAAAACTAATTTTTTTTGCAATATAGAGTGTTTACCAAATTCCTTTATCTCAAATGATTCTTTTTCGTTCGAATAAAAAAATGAAAATAATAAAATAATTTAACGATGGGAAATATTTCGGCGCAGGCGTAGAACAAAAACGATCAATCATAGCATTGGAACACCTGTCGTCAAAGTCAGTATAGCCAGGCGTTCCACCCATAAAGTCTTAAGAAGGAGAACAAAATCTCCCTTCTCCTTAAATAAGTGCGACAATTTAACTCTTCGTCACAAGATGGCGGGTTTATTCGTACAGCGAAGTCTCTAAGTACCGTAACATTATTTTGTGACATACCCTCTGAATTTTTGTATTGAAATTATTAATATAAATGTATGCAAATAAAATCAAACTGTACGATACACAATGTCATAGAATCGGGCTTTATTTATCGATCTGATCTTATAATAAATTCCCCGTAAAGGATGTAACTAAATATATCCGAGTAGTGTACTCAAATAGTTTTCAACGTAGAGTACGAGTTATATTCAGAGTTCGTGTTTCAGTACTAATATTACTCCCTTCATTTATGGTGGCATTCCAATATTAATTTATAGAAACCGCTTTCCTCCGTAAAAAGGATCCATTTACATCAGTTCACGTTTCCGTATGGGTAAGATGTTGTACCACTATACGTTTTTTTGTTTTAATTCGTTTTCCGAAATATTTTATTTCATTGAGAAATGGTCCATAACAATCAGTCAACTGAGCTTCACTGGAAAAGATAATTTTCCTTTAAACGATAGGTTGTTTTTCTCATATTTTTTCTTAGAAATGATGAATATTTCATAGCAAAATCGTTTTAATAGGGTTAATAGCGTGAAAGAAAATTGCTATAAGGCCTGATAATTAAATGTAATGGTGTTATTATCACTTTTCCTGGAGGATAATCTTTAAATTTTTATATAACACGACTATTTATCGTAAGCTTTTAGTTGCAAAACATTTTCCGAAGATCTTACTGGATTTAAATTTTATTGTCTGACGATTGTTTTAGATTTATATAAAATGTTTGAAAAAATAACGAATACTTCGCTTTCTGTACAGCCTTATTTATAAATAACCCGGTGTACGATTTTCCAGTTTATCAAAGAAAAACGCACGGGCATGGGCCGGCGAAGGTGAAGAGAGAAAGAAATAAAAGAGAGAGAGAGAGAGAGAGAGAGTGGGGAGGATGAGTTAATGACCTGACTGAGGTGCAGGAAGCCTCATGGGATTAAAACAGCTGGGCCAAAATACACCTAGTAGTAGTGCGATTCCGTTACGGGAAGCGAGGTTTTAATGGCATCCGTCTAGGACGAAGAGGCCGGATTCTGTAGAAAACGTTCTTTGCTCTTTGATGATTTATTTCTACGGCGGTTCGGCTCGTAACCGCCAAATTAAAAATAAAAGAGCATCGCGTAACGGGAGGAAAGGAAACGTCGGGAAATACGACATTGTGGTAGTAGAAACGAATCCCTCTTCGAATCGATACGAGGTGGCTCTCTTTTCCTACCTGAAACTTTAATCAATTAAGGCGTTACGATTTTTGCTTATATATCTCTCTCTCTCTCTCCTGGATGTATTTCGGAAGTGGATTTTTTTTATTCGGTTTCTATGTCAGCTCACAGTCTCCCTCTTCGACGACTTCTTAGATTTATTCATCGCGATCAATGGGAGACATCAAAAAGAGGAGGAAGTTTATTCCCTCCCCGGTCTCTCTCTCTCTCTATCTCTCTCCCTACACCCCCTCTCTCCCTCCCTACCTACCCTCCCCCTCTCTCTCTCTCTCGACGTGAGCAAGGTGGATACGTTAAGAGTCGAGAGAGTTTAAAACGATGTCTCGTTCGCTCGTGTCCTCGGGTGAGGAAATTTGCGAGACTGACGCCAATGCAGCCGAGGAGGAAATCTCTCGGTAACGATCGCGCCAAGTTTTGCGTCGGTTTGGGATAAGGTAAAAAAGAAGAAAATACGGGAGTTCGTGTTTAAACGGATTTAGGATTCGTGTAGCGTAGGTCGAATAGTTTTAACATTTATTCCTCATTAAAGAGTCGATTATTAATTCTAAACGTATACATTAAACTCTGGTAAATATTTAGATTTTATATACTATATGAAAACATTCTATTGTAGTGAACTTATTGGCTACGTGCCTAGCTGCGTAGTTGCTCTAAAAAACTATGAATTAGTTAACTAAACGACGCTACTACTAGAAAGGTGAAATTTTGTACGATAAAATAGTAAGACATTAACTATTGAAATAGTATATTTTGAATAATTTAGGAATTGAATTAGGGTGGTATTAAGTAAATTCAAATTTTTACCGAAGAATAATTAATAATTGTAATGAGATAATTTACCTTTTGTTATCGCTAGTATCCTAAAGTGACAGATTGTTTGATTTAACTAAATGTTACTCTAAGAAAAAATCGCATTCTTTCCTCTCTGTTAAGATGGAATATTGTTTGCTAAAGAAATGCCATAGGTGAAATATAAAAAGACGCCGGGTTGATTTTACTTGTTTCGATTTTTACGTTTATTTTAAATGGGCCCAACGTCCTGTATCCCCATCTCTGTCTCTGTATTGCGTCTGCTTTATTACGGCATATACGCGCGATGACATTCTTTCGAAATTCGTCGAGCCCTTGCGTTCCTCTACGAGAAGTTCCTTTTTTTATATTTCTTATGTAATTAATATGTAGGAGTCCCAATTGATATTCGATGACAAAGACGAAAAGTTTTCGAGCGATATATTCTGAATTTTTCATTTTTGTTTACTGCTATGATAATATTTTGTGACAAATTTTGTAACTTAAGATGTGAAATCAGAATATCGAGGGATAATCTTATGTAGTAGAAATAACTCACCTCGTTCTACCGTATTCCTTACGTTTTTATCGCACGTTCACGAGGGGCACTAACAAAGTTTTCTGCCCTTTCTATAAGCGAAAATGCGTTTTTAATGTCCAGAATAACAATTCCGTCGAAGGTACTGAGTTAGGCTGATGATGGAAAATATGGTAATTAAATTGAATTTAAAATTCAAACTAATGAAATCGTTTAGAAAACGTATAGCGTTATCGGTTTCTTTTTTAATCGGCCACACACTCGTTTATTCTTCATGCGTTTCCTTCCCTTTATTTCTCGACATTTTTTCCTGTAGATAATCTAAATTTCTCAATTCCCTCACCTCTTTTCCCCCTCTCCTCAAGCATCCAAACTACCCTAGATAATATCGTTGGACAAACACCCTAACCTCAGAAACTGCCGCAAACATTTTCACCGCCTGTTTTTTTTATCGCACCGATCGAATTTGGCTCCTCCCTAAACATACCCCTTTTGTTTTCTTCTCCATTAAACCACCAGCGCTTGTTATTCGCACACACCCTGGATCCACGGGGTACGTGTAAAGAAAATATCGCACATCTATATATGTATGATGAATGATGAAAGAAAAAATTGTCTATCCCCCTATATATATATATATATATATATGTATATATATATATATATATATATATATATATATATATATATATATGTATATATATATATATATATATATGTGTTACGCAAGCGAGGACGACCGCCACGAGAAGTGCTACCAGAAGCGGGACGGAGAAGGAGAGTACTAAGAGATCACGTGACGCGAGAGAGAAGAGTGTGTGACGGGACTCGTGGTAGTGTGGGCCGTGTGTTGGCTCGTGGGAGAGCTTCTGCTGGAGAGCAGAATGCTGGTGTAATTCGGGTTTAAATAAAGTTGGAGTCCCTTGGACGTGTTGTGTTATTTCGGGTGTGCCTCCCCGAGGAGGAAGTTGGAGAGTGGTGTAGTGTTTTCATGACAGAGCAGCGGCGGGATCGGGATCAGATAAGGATAAGAAGATCAAAAACCAGTTTTCGGAAAGGAGCACGTCGTGAGAGAGCCGACTGTTTGCCGATGAAGACTGTACCCCTCCGTAAGTACGTGAAAGAAAAGTGATTCCCGAGTGAACAATACCCCAAGTATAACTAGGGTTGTGAGCGTCGAAACAGACCTAAAAAAAAGCGAAATTAGCGAAAAAAAGCGACCGCATGGCGTTTAGTGGGGAACCGGAAATGACGTATCCAGTGGCGGGAACAGGAGTAAGCGAGGCGTTCTTGACGCGAGCAGCGAGCTTTCCTGAGCTACCGAGAGCGATGTCGACGCCCTCTGTGACCCGACCAAAGAACCACTTAGCGCCTAGGGCGAGCGATAACGACATTGAATGTGAGATTCTACGACGAGAAAGACAGTTGCTGGAGAGAGAGCGCGCGTTGTTAGACCGCGAAAGAGAAATAATGGAAGCGGGACATTGTAGTACGATGGCGACAACTGTAGTTGCTCACCGAGACATGGCGGAAAGATTGTTGCCCGAGTTTGACGCGTCGACGACCTTAGGATTTACCGCCGAACAGTGGGTGCGGCGAGTGGAAGGGGTCGCTTCCGCGTATTCGTGGGACAATTCCGTATTGCTTACTCATGCGGTGAATAAGCTGAAAGGAGTAGCTAAATTGTGGTTAAATAGTGTCGCGGAAGAAGTGTATTCTTGGGAGACTTTTAAAGAAAGGTTACTTTATAGCTTCCCATCAACAGCTGATCAGGCCGATGTCCACATGAGTCTCACGAAGAGGAAGAAGCAGCGCGACGAAACCTATGAGTCATACGTGTATGCCATGAAAGCGATAGCGCGACGAGGTGACATAGATAAAGAATCCTTGATTAAATACATTTTGAACGGCTTAGGTGACAAGGAATTAGTAAGGTCGCTGGCTTTGTGTGAGTTCAAAGATGTTGAAGGGTTACTGCTCAAGATAAAGCGCTATGAAAGTATTACAGAAAGAGCGAGATTAGGTGAAAGACAGTTTTTATCTAACCGTTATAGTGTCCCAATTGAACCGCCAAACGAAGGTAATGTGGTGAGGAGAAATAAGCAGACAACGCAGGCGAGGTGTTATAATTGTAACGGCCAGGGACACATGGCTAAGGATTGCCCAGAACGACAGCAGAGCAGGCGATGTTTCCGATGCAATAAAGAGGGACACATGATGAAGGAATGCCCTCAGGGAACCCAAGTTAATAGACAGAATTTGGAAATGAAAAGGCGAGTCCAAAGAATTTCGGTGCCGAACGACCAAATTAAAGACGAATATTATAAATGGATAAAGGTTAATGATGAACAAGTTGTTGGGTTCATTGATTTAGGGAGCGATGTTGTGACCATGAGGCAAGATGTCGCTGAACAGCTAGGTGTAGAATACTTTGCGAGTCAAAAAAGTCTGATTGGATTCGGCTGTGGGAAAAGTAACGTAATAGGCTCCAAACAGTTAACCCTTGTTGTGGACGACGTAAGCATTGAGGTAGAAGTGCTTGTGGTCCCAAACTGTTCGCAAGACGATGCCATAATTCTAGGACGAAGCGCCCTAGACCAATCGGGGATTCGAGTTGAGAAGAGCTATCAGAAACTTGTAATTAGGAGAGAGACTGATGGGCAGGAGGAAGAAAGTAACTTCGAAGCCAAAGTTCGAAATGTCAAAGAGAGGGCCGGGATAGAAATGGAAGAAATAAATTTGAATAACGACCTGTCTGAAGAGGAGAAGGATGCGGTATACGAAATGGTGAATGAGTATCGAGAATGTTTTGCGAAAAATTTGAGTGAACTGGGTACAGTAGAGTCTGCCAGTTTCGAGATAGAATTGTTGGATAACCACCCTGTGAATTTAAGACCGTATCGCCTACCGTACGCCCAAAGAGCGACTATGCAAAAGGCAGTCGATGAGTTAATGAAAATGGGTATCGTGCAGGAGTCGACATCAGAATACGCAAGCCCAGCATTGTTAGTGAAGAAAGCTAACGGAGAAGACCGGCTGTGCGTCGATTACAGAGCATTGAATTTGAAGACGAAAAAAATAAAATTCCCCATGCCAGCCATTGAGGAACAATTAGACGCGCTTGCAGGAAACAGTTATTTTACCATTTTAGACTTGGCGTCGGGATACTATCAAATCCCTGTAGCCCCAGAGACGAGACCCTTGACAGCTTTTGTCACCTCAAGTGGACTGTACGAGTTCACAAAAATGCCTTTCGGAGTAGTAAACGCACCTGCAGTGTTTAATCAAGTGATGAAAAGGGTAGTGCGAATGACAAAACCAGGAGAGGTCCTAGTCTATATGGATGATCTGTTGATACCCAGCAAAACGGTGAAGGAAGGGTTAGAGAGATTAGAAAGACTGTTGCAAGTACTGAAGAAATTGGGGCTAGCGCTAAAAGTATCAAAATGTGAATTTTTCAAAACTAAAGTAGACTATTTGGGCTTTGAAATAACCAAAGATGGGATCCGACCAGGCGAGAGAAAAATTCAGGCAGTTAAAGAATTTCGAAGGCCGGAGAATGTTCACGAAGTGCGACAATTTATTGGTTTGACGAGCTTCTTTAGAAGATTTGTATTAGGATTCGCTACGTTAAGCAAGCCGTTAACGCTCTTGACGAAGAAAGATACGGCATTCGAGTGGACAGAGAAACAAGAAAACGCATTTCAAGAGCTGAAGAAAAGATTAATCGAGCGTCCGGCACTTGCGTTGTTTGATGTAAATGCCGAACATGAAGTTCACACTGACGCCAGTAAGAATGGACTAGCGGGGATTATCTTACAGCGTCGAGAAGGAGAATCTCAAAAACCTGTGGCATATTATAGCCGACAGACGACAGATCTAGAGAAGAACTATCACAGTTATGAGCTAGAAGCGTTGGCAGTAGTTGAAGCCGTAGACAAATTTCGAATGTATTTATTGAACAGACCCTTCAAAGTTGTTACTGACTGTAATGCTTTAAAGACCACCATGTCCAAGAAAGAATTGTTACCGCGGATAGCGAGGTGGTGGCTTCGATTACAAGAGTATGATTTCACGATCGAGTACCGACCAGGACGCAACATGAGTCACGTTGATGCCCTCAGTCGAAATCCCGTGGGAGATTCCGAGGAACCGGATACAGCAGACTTGAAAATCTTCACGTTGCGAATAAATCAGGATGATTGGTTACTAACGATGCAGCTGCAGGATGTAGCTATCCAGAAAATACATCGTACCTTACAGCAACCTGCGGTCGCCAATGAGGATAGGCAGATCCACACAGACTATGTGCTGAAAGACAACCGTGTCTGTAGAAAGGTAGACGGTGGGGTCCGTTGGGTTGTGCCTAAGAACTCTATTTGGCGCATTCTAAAGGGAAGTCATGATGACATGGGACATTACGCAGAAGAGAAAACCCTAGAACACGTGAAGAGATATTTTTGGTTTCCGAAGATGAGAAGAAGGGTAAAGAAATATATTGCAGCTTGCATTGAGTGTGCTTATCATAAGAGACCGGGAGGTAAAAAAGAGGGGCAGTTGCACAGTTTAGAGCGTGTAGCCATCCCATTTCACACAGTTCACGTGGACCACTTAGGGCCATTCCCAAGGAGTAAAAGGGGCAACGAGTATGTTCTCGTGTATCAAGACAACTTTACAAAGTTCATCCTACTAAAGGCAGTGAAAACCACAAAAACCAAACCAGTGTGCGAAGCTATCAGTGAGATTACGAGCTTATTTGGGTGTCCTGAGCGTTTAATTACAGATCGAGGTACGGCATTTACAGCGAAGGAATTTGAAGAATTATGCGAAAGAAACCAGATAAAGCATATAAAGAATGCGACTGCTACCCCTCGAGCAAATGGACAAGTAGAGCGATCAAACGCATCCATTACAAACGCCATATCCACTATGTATGCACAAGAGGATGGAGGCGACTGGGACACGAATTTGAGAAACATCCAATTCGCCATGAATTCTATGTCAAATAAAACTACTGAGAAGAGCGCTTATGAGCTATTGTTTGCTTATAACCCAAGGAATTCATTGCAAAACCGTGTTATATTGGCGTTGCAAGAAAGCGAACTCGATGAGACTAGAGAGACCTTAGGCGAAGCAAGGGAAAAAGCGTTAGTAAAGATATCAGAGACGCAGAAAAAACAGAAGGAGCGTTACGATCAAAGACATAAGGTGCCGAGAGTGTACCAAAAGGGAGATTTAGTCATCGTAGAACGAGAAGCGCAAGCGACAGGGTGTTCGCGAAAATTAGCTCCGAAATTTAAGGGTCCGTATCTTGTCTCAGAAGTGCTAGCGCGAGATAGGTATTCTCTCATGGATATACCAGGGGCAAAGAGGACACAGCGAGCGTTCAATTCCGTGTTTAGTGCAGACCGAATGAAACCCTGGTGTAAGCCCCCCCAAGGCGAAGTAGGAGATGACGACCAGGCCGACGAGAGCCAGGACGAGGGAGATGACGACCAGGCCGCGGACAGCAGAGGGAAAGAAGACGAGAAGCGGATGGAGAACGGCGCGAGCGCCAGAGGAGCAGTTCAACCGGAGGCAGACCGGACCGGGACCGAGGACGGCCCCGATGTCAGGAAAGGCCGACTGTTACGCAAGCGAGGACGACCGCCACGAGAAGTGCTACCAGAAGCGGGACGGAGAAGGAGAGTACTAAGAGATCACGTGACGCGAGAGAGAAGAGTGTGTGACGGGACTCGTAGTAGTGTGGGCCGTGTGTTGGCTCGTGGGAGAGCTTCTGCTGGAGAGCAGAATGCTGGTGTAATTCGGGTTTAAATAAAGTTGGAGTCCCTTGGACGTGTTGTGTTATTTCGGGTGTGCCTCCCCGAGGAGGAAGTTGGAGAGTGGTGTAGTGTGTTCTGACATATGTATATATATATATATATATATATATATATATATATATATATATATATATATATATACTATATATATATAAATAAATATCGGAGAAAAAATATAAAAGATTTTATAATAAACGCGATCATAAATAAAATCAAACCAACGTCGAAGTTATTGAAAAATGTTTTTCGTATCTTTAGAAAGAAAACGGGCGAAGAAATTGATTACCTACTAGTGCTGGGAAAGACGATTTTAAGCATTGTGGAAATGCGCAGTAAGACTGCCAAAGAGTACGGTGATTTTCTCGAACACCATCTTACGGACCCCTGATCTAAGGGGTTCCAATGATGTACGAGACAGTTGCCTAGTTGCCTAAGGCGTAGTGATATTCTAAAGATAATTACAGAGGTGTGTAAAATCAAATTTACGAACTGTATCATCCATACACGCACATATATAAAGATTGGGAAAACCATACGCTCATTTTAAAAAAAAATGCAACAGTCATCAGTGGTGATTAACTGGTAGTTTAGTGCTATGGAAGGGGCAATTTTTTGTCTGTTGAAATGGATGTTAAAGTAATTTATTTTTGCCCATCTGCATTCTGAACATTTCAAAAGACTTACCTCTTTTATGATATCTGATAGCCAATAATTTTTTATATATTCTGTTATAAGGAGGAGAAAAGAATTGTTTTCACCTTCGAACTTCATAAAAGAAACACGATCCCTGTGACACATTGCTATATTTCGATATACACAAATGATAAATGCAACAGCTAAAGCTGATTCAAATTCTATCAGTAGAGCTCGTTATTTTGGTTTTTTTTAAAAGAGCAATTGCTACAATTATTTCCATCAATACGATTTATTTAACAATTACATAATTTTAGTAGCTACTCATATATTTTATAGGGTTTGAACGGAATTTAAACGTCCGACGTCACATAGTTATCATATTATCTCCTTTCCTATTATTATTGGCTTCAGTCAACGAATTCAGCTTAGTCACGAAACTAATAGTGGAAATAGTCTCCAAACAATCTCCTCCAATGCAAACATTCAACGCTTCCGTCATTTCGAAGAAAGTTCCAGCAAAAAGGCATAACTAATGTTTCATAGCCCACGATTACATTTACATGAGGACAGAAGAAAAACAATCCACCCTATATCCTAGTTAATTCAATTATTTCCACTCTTTAAGTTATTACTTATCGAGCTTAAGCTTAGGGTGAAGCTTCCTCCCTTCTCTTAGTATAATTTCACTCCGTGCGTCGCCTTCCCCCTTTGCCTTCACTTGTTTGCATATTTCTTCAAGCACCAAATTTACTCGGGCGCCATTCTCCCGTCAGCGTCTGATTCCCCGATTCCTTATCCTTCCTCCTCCGTTTCCAAACACTAACGTCTCGTTCTCCCCCCCCCCCCCTCCCCCTTTGATCCTTTATCTCCACTCTCACATACCAACACCACCGCCGCGAACGCATACAACTCACCTCCCATGCTCTTCCGTTTTCAAAACTCCACTTAACCCACTCCATCCTCTTCAAGGGACGTACTCGGGTGAATCCCTCTCGACCCTCTCCTAACCTCTTTTCTCCCTACTTTTTCTGTCTGCTCCCTCTCCCCTCTTCTCCGTCTTTTTCTTTCTCTCTCTTCTCCTCCCTCTTCTTCCTCTCTCTTCTCCTCCCTCTTCTCTCCCTACTTTTTCTGTCTGCTCCCTCTCCCCTCTTCTCCGTCTTTTTCTTTCTCTCTCTTCTCCTCCCTCTTCTTCCTCTCTCTTCTCCTCCCTCTTCTTCCTCTCTTCTGTTTCTCCCTCTCTTCTTCTCCCTATCCCATCCTCTCCCCTCTTCACCCTCTTCTTCTTCTACCTCTCTTCTTCTCTCTCTCCCCTCTTCTACCTCTGCCCTCTTTTCCCGATTCTCACGTCTCCCTCTCCCCTCGTCTCCCTCTCCCCTCTCTTCTCCCTCTCTCCTCTCTTCTCCCTCTCTCCTCTCTTCTCCCTCTCTCCCTTTTCTCCCTCTCACCCTTTTCTCCCTCTCACCCTTTTCTCCCTCCTTTTCTCTCTCCCCCTATTCTTCCTATTCCCTCTTCTCCCTATCCCCTCTTTTCTCCCTACTTCTCTCTTTTATTTCCTCACTTTCTTCGATTTACATCTCTTACTTCTTCCTTTTTTTATGGGATGTACACAGACAAAGTATTGTGATCGCTAAAAAAAATCCGATATCGAGGTTTCGATCAATAGGCGAGTTTTGCGTAGGTGGCCCCCAATCCGACAGAAAGTTGTTTTTGTGATTCCGTCTTTCTGCGCTCGGCTCTAGGAACGAAACGGTTCAACGGAATCAGAATAAATCTTTTGTATACGGCATTGTCCGGAATAGAAGCGTTGTTGAAATGTCAGTTTTCACAAAACGTCGATTTGCCCGAAAATGACTCGATAGATTTCGCGTAAAATTGGTCCAGTCATAAACATTGATATGTAAACTAGGTTTCTAAAAAAATCAACGTAGCATCCAGTGATATTATAATATATCGAGTGTTTACTCTCAGCTGCCACCATTCTCTCTCCACTCAGCAGCAGCAACATCGTTGCTACGATTCGAGCCGGGCCAAGACTCGGCCGTCTGTTGAAGTATTCTCGAATAAGGTACAATAAAATCAGCTCAGTCGCAGGAAGAATGTTCGACTTCAGAGGCGAACAAAACAATAAATGTACGCACGCACGCTACTATGTTCACATTGTACAGGATGAAACGGGTGACGTCGTTTTTTCGTATCCCGTGATCCCATCTTCTTTTAGTTTTCTCTCGAGTTTTCATTCCACCCCTTTTCCCGATTCTTTTTTCCTCCGTCCGCTATTTTTTCTCTTCTCCCCTTCCTCTCATTTCTTTTTTCTCTCCATTCCTTTCTCCCCTCCTCTCTGTTTCCCCTTTCTTTTCCCGCTGTTTCCTTTGTCCCTTCCTTCGTCCTCGTACCAATATCAAATCTTCCTGACAACTACCTATTTATCCCCTTTATTCTTTCGACTGTCCCTTCGTACTTATTCTATTTGGCGCTCATTTTCGTTTCTCCTCCACCTGGCTTATTATTACCTCTTCCTCCTGTTCTCTTTCTTTTCCTTTTGTCCCTCTCTTTTCATTCTCCTCAAATTTAAGAGTCTCAATTTCTTCTTAAAAGCACGTTTCTTTATCCGCTATTTCTTTTATCCCTCACACCACTCCTTTGCTCCTTTCTTTATCCTCCTTCCCCTCTTTTCTTCCTTAATCCTTTCTATCTCTTTCTTTTATTTTCCGACTCTTTTATTTCCCCCTTTCTCTCCTCCTGCCTTCCTCCTCTCCATCCCCACCTCATCCCTCCCTCCCTCTTCTGCTCCTCCAATCTTCCTCTCTTCCTCCACCTTCCATTCCTCCTCTTCCCTTTGTCATCCTCCCCTCTCACCCTCTCCTCTCTTTACTCCTTCGCTCCACCTTCCTTTTTTCCACAAACCCTCTCTGCTGCACTTGACGACCGCTCGCTTTCTGACGGCGCTGTCTTTTCTGTCGTTATGGCCCTTTCGGCGGAGAGGAAAAAAGGGGTCCTTTTATCTCTTTCTTTCGTCTGCTTGTGAGTGTGTGCGCGCGCGCGCGTGCGACCGCGGGAGTGTACGTGTTGGATTGCTTAACCGAGACGAGTTTTAAATTGGGTCGTGGAAATTATTACGAGGTGAAGGAAGGGTTTCGTTCGGTTGGGGAAGAGAATGACGCATTTCTCTGCGAGAAAGCGGCGTCCTTTTTTTTGTTTTTTTTTTAAGGGATTAGTTTTCTCAGGGAATTTTCTTTCGTTAATTTCATGTTCGGTCTGATTTTTTCAAAGGATTTTTTTTTGCCTTTGAAATAATAATCGGAAAGTAGTGTTCGGCCGTGTATCTAAAAAGTTTCAAAAATGGAGACGGAAATATAAATTCGGTTAGGGAAAAAAACGAATCGGATTTCTGCCGGATAATTCTATTTTTGTGCCTATTTTATTCCGATTTTACCTAATATATTCAAGGGAGGATGTGTTTTTTTAATATCGTTTCAGTGAAAAATGCGATGAAGTTGAATCTAAAAATAGGCTAGCGACGGGAAATTAGCTTGCCGTTCACAATTCCGCGTTGAATACGTTATGTGTAGTTTCAAAAATAGCTGTATTATCGGATTAAAAGAGTATTTGAAGTATATTCACGTTTAATTGATATCAACTCGAGTTTTTTCAGCGAATTTAAGAGATAATTAAACTGTCTTTAATCATATTTTTATGTAAGCATTATGTTGCTCCTGATTATAGTGTATTGATGTACATTTTTTAAACAATGGAGGAATATACCAGTTTTTTCAAGATATATATGATTAATTTTGAGCGGAGGCATTATATTTTTAATTACTTTTGCTTTTGTCTTACTATGGAATTGAATACACTATAGTGGTTCACTATTTTTACAATAATTAAGAGAGTTGTTTTCAATGAATAGCAATTCCATACGCAGAATTGTTTGTTTTTTCTATTCAATTTGTTCGGATGTATAACAAGTAAAATATTATATGAAATTTTATCTTCCTTGATAAATAAACTAGTTGAATTATAGTGAACTGTATAGTATTTAAAAATAAATTTTCTGACTAGCTCAATATTTTCTTTAAATAAACGTAAAGTACACATCGATCGTATCTGGATCGATTGCGGTTAGGGGTTACTTTCGTCTAGTCTCCAGTGAAACCGATATTTTTCTCCTGTTACTTTTCACTACGGTGATGACTAACGCGAGCGTTTCGACTTTTTTTGTCTTTTTATGGAGAACAAAATATAGCTCCTCGCTAACAGCGATTCTTTTGAAGTGTACCTATCGATTGTATATTTTCTATCTAGAAATTTGTAGCATACTCCAGAGTCCAATATTATTTCCGGTATTTGTGTCATTCCCATGCAATAACTTCTCTAGAAAAGCAGATCTAAGTATTTTTAGCTAATGCTTTGGTTTTTTTAGCTTTGATTGCACGGTTTGGCCAATTATTTTAAACTGCAAAATTTTAAATACATTTATACAGGTTTAATTTCTATTAACACCTGCTTTTTCTACAATTATCGCTAAAATATGGGAGAGAAATAGTTGTAAAAGTTATAAAAATCGTACTTTGTTCGCGAAATTCGTATTTTTTTCATTATTTTCGAAAGTATTTTTAAAATTTAAGTTCGTTAATTTCTACGTTTACTACATCGTTGGATTATCGCTCCACCCATCCCGTTTCCATCTATTCTCCCAGTCTCCTCCTGTTCCAATTTCCGTTACATCCTATTTTTAACGTTCGATTTTTTAAATTATTTGAGAGCCAATTTGAAGTTGTGAGATACTACTCGTTTTCGAGACAGAAAATTGAATCTGTTGCTCGCCACCTCCGGTCTTATTGCCGCTGCAGGAATTCCGATCCTGTTTTTTTTTTCCATCGCGTATCGATACCTTGGTACACAACGCCCCTTTCGAGCGGGCCAGGTGGATTGAGGTGGAAATTGAAATTGGAGAGGAAAAAAAAGAAAAGATTTTGCATCGCTTGCGCTATTTCTAATTACGATCGCATAAATATTTATCGAAGCTTCCTTTTTTACGGACGGTTGTTACCATTATTGAAAAGGCTATGTAAGAGACCGCAGAAAATTACCACGTGGGTTAAAATATATAATTCGCCCAATCAGCGTTGTTTCTGGGTCCTTATTAAAAAATTCCGTTTGAACGGCGTTCGTTTTTTTACTTTCGCTTTATCGGTCACTTTTAATTCTTTTGCGATGTTTTCTTTTCGCCGCAAAAATTAAGGAATAGGATATGATAACACTTTTTCGAGATACTGTATACTCCTGATTTATCGGATGCCTCGGGACGGAGCCTATACCGGTTAATCGGATATTCCGATTGATCGGTTTGCGTATTTAAGCAGTGTAAACGCCAAAGAAAAAGTGAATATTAGGTTGGTAAATAAAAGGCTTAAAGAAAAAATTTAACGGCTAAGTATTTCAATTATTATTCATATATCAGTACGCATTGAAATCAACATCAGTAAATAACGTGCATAAGAAACTTGTATCGTATCATATATTTTAGATAGAGCTTAGTTTTACAAATATTAAAATTTCGAAAAAATTGCTCTTTGCTCAGTTATGCAAGCTGAGAATTTTTTAAAACGTTAATATAAATTTTGTAGCACTATTTGATATTAGTAAGATAAGCAAATTTCAGTAGTTAGATGATTTAAATCCTTTTTAGTTCGAAAATTCTAAATACGGCAGCAATTATAATGGCATGCAATTATTTTGGACAAAATTTTACACTTTACAACTAAACCTGTTTTTTCAGTTTTCCTCTTGTGTGCATGATTTTATTTGCATTATCTTTTTCTATCTCTCCTTCTTGGAGAATCTCTAACTTATCCCGACATTTAAAACTTCGCTTTAGTCGCCAAAGGTAATTTTTAATTGTCAGTTATAAGTTTTAAAAATTCTGGTCCTTCGAAATTCGGTTAATTACATTTAGGAGCAGCTCCAAAAAAGACTCACTTGAAAACCGTCAACAATCAGTTCGTGGAGTTTCCTCTCATTGTCAGTGTGGACACCTAGAGTCGAGATCTGTCAATAGACAACTTTTTCAACCGAATACACATCAGTTCATTAAACCCAGGAGTCTCACACTAAAATAGAGTTACGACCTGGAAATATTAAATCGCCCCTCTGTGTTGATATTGGCTGAATAGCGTCAAGTTCGTTCCTCCTAATATTGGCGAAACGGAGGAGTTAGTTTCTACGCTGCCACGTGTTTCGGATTCCTATGATCTTCTAAGTCTCGCGAAGATTCATTATTATCTATGTTAGCGCAGAAGTCCTTTCGGGAGTCGATGCCTGTAGCGCGCGGTATGTAAAATGGGGTGCTTCCGACAGATAACCGTATGCAGAGCAGAGATTATTAACCGTGTCTTCACGCTCTGTTCCATCTCCGAGACTTCTATACGACCGCAAAACCGTCCTCGGGTGGCAAAACTGCTTCCATCTCCCGAGACTTCAAGTGATGGTGGAATTTCTTAAAGTGGTGCTATCCGACGCGTGTCGCCATCAATATACTCTTTCAGAAATGGTCGTTTCGGAGAAAGCACGATTAATTTAAGTGGGCCCGGTTCGTATCAGTTAAGTCGTACCAAAAAGTACAATAGCATATAGAAGAGATGATAAAAATAAAGCATTGGGAGCTAGTTTTTTTTTGCCGAAAGGAGACGTTTTAGTACGATTTTTTAAAAATTATTTGGAAAGTAGAATATTGGTGTGTTAATTAGCACCACACATATCTCAAGGTAAAACTCTCCATAAAAGAAAACTAGTTCGTAAACATTATATGCTTCACCAGAGAATGATAGATTTCGTCTTATGGATAAAAATAAATTTTAGAAGAAGCACTAAGTTGTCAAAAATTGATAAATTAAGTACTTTCCTTAAGTATGTCTTGTGGAAACAACACAACCTTTTTACGGCTGTTGAAGGTAATATAAATAAGTGCTTAATGTTTCAATTTTTTATATTGAATTGCTTGTTCTGAAATTAAATTCTTCCAAAAAATATTATTTCTAAGTTAATTTTATTTATGAAACAGCTTCCCTTGCAAGAAAATAAACGTTATCCAACGAAATATTTCTCAGTTGTGAAAACTAATAATTACATAATTAGGTGTTTTAATAGTTGAAATGGTTGTTACAACTTACCTATAATTTAAACGCGTGCTTCGGATATTGTCGCACAGTAAAACTTTCCATCGCCTGAAATTAATTAGAAGAACACGTTACGTTTTACAAAAAAGTCAATTTCGGGACAAAATTAAATTTAAGTTAAATAAAATAATTATAATTAAGTTATCATAAAAACAATTTTCTTGATCCTTAAACATTTTACTGGCACTGTCACGATTACACCGGCATACGTAATCTGATGCGAATTTCCTCTAAAAATCAGCCGTCATCAGAGGTGATAGTATATTCTAAAAAGGTTTTTTCTTTGTAAATTCTACTACCAGGGGATCACCACTGATGAAGGTTGCTGTTTAGCATATGGATTTTCCCAACCTTTGTATAACTATTGGAGAAACGCATTTTTTCATTATAGAAATTGTCAAAAATACTCAATGGACACGGATCAAAAAAAAACCTCGCCAGGCTAAATAAAACTATCACTAATTGACGTCGGCATTGCTTGGTTGTGAAATCTGTAAGAAATACTCCCTGTAATGGTATCTGGAGTATAGCAAATCCAATCTCCAGAACTGTTGTGTATACAGCACCAGACACGTTGGGGGACTACAGCATCAACGCTAATTTCATCCACAACCACTTATCCTGTTCCACCCTTTTATCTCCCACTTAGCTCCTCCTATCCATCTTCACCCTCCCCCTCTCCGCTCATTTCTCCCTATTTCACCCTCTCTCCATCTCTACCATTCTTTCTCTCTTTTCCCCTCGTCTCTGACGCTGGCGCCTGGTATCATTCTCTTCGCCTCTTCGAGGAAACGATCAATCAAGTCAAAAATCAACTGTTCGCTTGTCACAGTTTTTCCGATCTGGCCGTTCCCCCGCGTTACTAATTACCCAACTAGCACTAAAAATAGTGCATCTATTAGAACGTACATTTCGATAATATTGGATAGAGAGGAAGGGTATGAATCGAGGTCATTGGATGTGAAGATGCCGGAAGCGCTCGAGATGCGTTTTATAATGAAAGACGTGCGGTAATCATTTGGAAACGCATCTTCCTATTTCGAGTTATCCCAGATAAAGTAAACTCGCGATTTACAGGGTGACTCGGGGCCAGACCGATTCCGGTTAATCGGTTCTTCCGGTTCTCCGTTAGGCTTAATTACACGTATCTTAGTTCACAGAGAAAAAGACATAGTAATACTATAATTTGATTGGATAAAGTAATTTTATAGTTCAAGTAATACTCTAGTTCTCATTAAACCTTTATTAATTATAGAAAGGGTAAATATCATATATATACATAGGTACATATATGCAAACGTATGAGGCGGAAAAATTTTGTTTATAATTTTTTTTATCTTGTTATTCGATACCCGGTTTATCGGTAGATCGCTGCAGTTGGTGAAAGAATTTTTTTGTTTTTAAATTGAGTTTAAATTATGACATTCTAATATATCTTACTTGTAAATAAATATTTTTGACAAGTTCTCATTTTCTTTGTTTATTTTATGGGGTCCCCCGTTAATACTTAAGTACCATGTAACAAACACGTTTTTGAACGGTTGGATTCTCCATTAATATTTTTAAATGGGTTCCCCGTTAATACGTAAGTACCAACCTGACTACACCACTTAACTCATTATTCCGATTAAAATGACACATTCCTCTTGTTTCTACGTGCTATAGTTGCTGAATTATAAAAAAACATACACTTTTTTTTGTAGATATCTATAGATAATGCAATTTATATGATAATCGGATGTAATACAAGAAAAATATGTTCCAGTATTCATTTATTAATTATTTTTTGATGTAAAATAATCTTTATTTTTGCAGATAATTGTAGCAAACTGTAATTGTCGTTCCTTAAGCTAAAGATAAAGAAGGTTATTGTGTAGAATACTACATATGATCTCCCTGCGTAATTTCTGAGATCCATTAAGCTCTGTTATACTCGATTTAAAATCGGCTAAATAAAACTCATAATTCTGTTCATACTTCGTTTATAAGTAATAAGTGCTGGAAATAATAACTCCATCAATTGGATTCATATGAAATAAGCGATTTCTCCATTCACCGCATTTTTATCCATATCGTTCATAATTCAAAGCAGTATTCCGTAAAATTTAATTTTAAAACCGCGAGGCAGAGCGCAATCATACCTCGCATTCAATCTCGAATAGTATACGCAGTTTATCATACTTTATATTTTTACCGTTTACCTATAGAAAATTCATTACTGCGTCAACATTGCGAGTGAATACAGTAGGTTTAATTTTGATGATGCTTGTGAATTTTATCGATAAAATAAGATTACAGATTTTTAAAAACAGGTCAATTTGGCAGCGATCTCTTCATATTAACGCATGCTCCGTAATTTACACATGGTAAATTTGATGCGTCATTAATATTTTTAGAAAAAAAATGGAAATAACGATCGTAATTATTACTGTAATCCCTTTCTCTTCCTGTAGAGACTGCATAATGTCTGAATCCCTCTCTCCGCTCCATTTCCATACTTTAAACTCTATCTCCCTTCTCCTCCGTTAAACCTACCCCTCCCACCTCGCCTCCCCTTCTCCCTCTCTGCCTAACTCTCCCGCTCTATTCCACGTCCATTCCCGTGCGTCAGAGCTTAACCCCTCTCCCCCTCCCTCCCCTTACCCCTCGATCTCCCTCCTTCCTGCATACCTCCACGTCTTACTCCCTCCTTTCTCTCCTCCATTCATCCTCCCTCTCTCCCTCTCCTTTTCTTCTTTTTTCCTTCTATCCTATCGTTCTCGTCATTTTCTCTGCTCCGTCTTTTCTCTACTTTCATTTCGTGTAGATCTCCTTTCTCTCCACCTCTTTTCCTCTCTCCGTTTCATTTCATTTTTATATCTTTGTTCTCGCCCTTCTCGTTCCCATCCGTTTCTCCGCCATTATTTATCTAATTTTTCTCATATATGTGTTTCTGTCTTAAAATTATTTCCTTGCGTCTCTCCTTTCCTATGTTTTCCCTTTCTTCTGCAAATGACTTCTTCCCTTTATTCGCTGTTATCCTTTCCGTAATCTTTTCTTTGACCGTTCCATTCTCTCATTCTAAGATCTTTCCCTTCCTTTCTCCCTCGATTCGTCAATTGATCGTCAATTCACCTTTTTTTTACTCCGTCTTTCCCACCTTTCTAACCCATTATTTCTTTCCTTTATCTCTCCCCTTCCTCTCCGTCTCTCTCTCCCCTCCATTTCTCTTTGCGCCCATTTATTTTTAAGACGTACTTAATCTCTCGTTCTTCTCTCTCTATCCCTACCCTGAATTTACTTTGCTTTTCTCTCCCGTTCTCTGTTTCCTTTATTTCTCTATCGTATTCTCCGTTCCTTTCAGCTCTCTATCCTCCTCTCTCCATCTCCTATTTCAACTCTCTCCCCCGTTCATTGTTTCTGCCGTTCTTCCCCCCCGGCGTCTTTCTTTTCCCCTCTCTCTCTCCTCCGTACGCCGATCTCCCATTCTCGCTTCCTCCTTTCTCTCTTCTCTCCTTCCCTCCCTCTGCTCACACTCTGTGTAATCAAACTTCCCCCAGTCTCGGTCCTCCCCCCCCCTCCTCCCCCCCTCTCCTCCCCCCCCTCCTCCCCCCCCACACCGCTGCCTCTGCTAATTAGTGACCCTGCACCGGGGATCCGGAGCGAAGGGAGGCGCTGGAATGGTTTGGTTGGATATTTCTCCTGAAGGTTGAGTACGTTGGAATTGGGACGGCAGGGCGTATGGTGAGGGGCAGGGGGTGCAAGGAAAGGCAAAAATTAGGAAGGGGGATAAAGGGGAAGGGTTGGAGGGCACGAGGAGGGCCAAAGCCGGATGTGAATGGATGGATTTCTTTGCTTTCAACGTTACGAGTGAATATTTTATTCGTCCATTAGTGCACACGTCTCTCAAGCTTTCATTTACGTAAATAGAGATTTCGAAAATAAAAAGTTTTTTCTCTCCGTATTGTGTCGCTTTTCCCCGTTAGATACGTTTTATTTTTATTTTATTAAAACGCCTTAGTTTTCTTGAATGCGCTTTATTTTTCCTTGTTTCGCCGAAGCTGACGTTTATCGTGGGTAGAGATGCCTGTTTCCATATCAGTTTACTTTTTCTATATAGATGTCCCTCTTTATCATCGTTTTTGTTCCCCCAATCTTCACAATTTATTTAATGTATGAATTAAAGAGTTTTTGCAAGTTTAGATTTAGATGTAGCGAAATATTCCTAGTTTCGTCGTAAGAAATTGAATATAATTTCCGCTATGAATCAAAATGAAGTTATGTGTATAATGATATGGCAATTTACTCACGTGAATATTTTAATCCACTTTTATGATACACTAAAAATTAATAATGCTGAATTTTACGCGATTTTTTCGCGTTTGAGTGTAAACATATTTATTCTAGCTCGGCATTTCTTCTTGTGAATTTTAGTGGGAGGTATGCGTTTTCTGCTGATCCCCTAAGCCAGATAATATTTCCGAATTCAATTTACCTCAGTGCTCCCTCAAAAATAGCGCTGAAAGGAAACAGAAAGTACGCACACTCTTCCTTTGAAACTAATTCTGAGGGAAATAATTCTTTTAACAGAATTTTCCGCTACGCGGGACTTTGAGGGAGCATCCTTCAACCTAGCATGTCCCCGAGTTTCAACTACCCTCGTCATAGTAGGCAAATTTAATAGCGTTGCTTTGCCGAGCAGGTGCTTCAACCAACTAAGCTACCAAGTTACAGCACCTTTTCGGCAATTTGGTGACTCGGTTTCGATTGCCGGTCATGTTCAGAAGTTTTCTACTCAAAATTCACATTTAAGTTTAATCTTATGCGTTCTTGCATATAAACTATTTCTCCGAACATTCAACCCCTCTTTATTCGTTGAACTTTCTGATGAAGTGCTGGCTTCTTCATTGTCAGTCGGGTTGGCATACATGTTGAGTATTGTTTAATGAATAATATTGACTTGTATCATTTTATTAATTCCCTTCGTGAGAACTCAATGGAAAATTTGGAAAAATAGAGACCGAGGGATTAATATTTTCTACTCTTCGCGTCAAAAAACTAGGGTGTAAAATTATGCCATGGAAATGAATATGCCAGTAAATACGGCGTGTGTAGAATAATCTCGCTTAATAAATTATACAGTGGGCCCTTGCTAAATTTTGGTAGAATACAAGAAAACCGAAATGTTGCATCATCTGTAGTCATACAGTTCGACTTACTTTTTTCCATTTGCGTTAGTAAAACTATTAAGTAATTTAATGGTGAATTACTAGGTTAATGAAAATCATAATGCCACTGTAGAAATATTTCACATGCAATGAAATTAATTTAACTCATTGGAAACGTATGAAAGGAAGTACATATTTTTTCCCAGAATAAAAGTATTTATGTTAAAATATCTTATACTTTACGGATGGGCGTATGTAGGATGGAGTTAATTCCAAAGACGTTCTTGGAACATTGTGAACAATCATAAAGAAGCCACGATGCCGGATAGATAATTGGAGTATACGTTTTCCTTATTTTTTAAAAGGCTTAATAGGTTTTATAAATTATCCCGAGAACCTATTTTGTTTATTAGTAGGAGTATTTTATGGAATGACATGTTTTATGAGCTAATGCCATGTTTAATCGTAATAAATTTACATTTTTATTAGTTTGGTTGAATGATTAGTCTTCTGATCTAGGAAGCTATGCCCTCCTTTTGACATTGATTATCCGCGATTTTTCCATCCGTGGTATTTTTTAGGACCGCGGATTGCGAGGCTTGCCGCATTTTGTGCATGCAATTAACCGATTCGTTCCGAGTTAATAGTTAACGTTTTCAAGTCCCCGAAGTTTTCCTTCCTTGCCCTTTTCCCATCTGTTTCATCTGCCTTTCACGCGACCTCCTTTCTTCGCTACTTCCTCTCGTGTATATATTGCGTCTACCTCTTCCTCTCTTTCTACGCTGGGAGACCTCGCTCCGTTTATCCCTTCGGGCGCTAGTCATCATCCGGCCATTCTCTCCACCTCCTCCCTCTTCTCCCCCTACACACTCTCTCCGCCCTCCCCTCTCACTCCCCTTTCTTTCTCCTCCAGAACGGAATCCTTTGTCTTTCCCCAGTGCTACTTCTGATTACATAGCCATTATTCCTTTGTACAACTCCGCTTTAATGCAGAATTATTCCAAGTTATATTCTAAATTTACTCCTGAAATTCATCATTCGCGTTAACCGTAATGGAGTTCTGTGAAGTTACGTCTTATTCGCTCGATTTCATTCGAAGTCTTTTGGTGGTGGTTTTTGCTATACGAAGTTTTGCCTGGCTGATTGTTTATTTATGGGGAAATTGGTGAAATGTTCTCACATCCTTATGTGCGTTAACGTATACTTTTAAATCCCCTTCTATCAAATTGTCATCGCTGGAAATCGTAATTACTATGAATGAAATTAGCGAATGACATATAAACAGTAATTATATATTTATGCGATGTTGTTATCCTTTTAAATTACTTAGCAATTTACGTTTGCTATAATGAAAGAAAAAAACCACAAGCTGTTCGAAGTGCGAGTAAAATTACTTTCTGAAAACTTAAACTCCTTAAAAAGAAAGATTTTCCCAGATGTAGTTCTCCGTCAATATTTCAGTTATTCTTAAACCGTCTGGCCTCAGTTAAATGACATTATTATCAACTTGCCCCATTTAAAGATATTTGATCAGGGAATCTGTTACAAAAGGAGCTTCAAATTTTCCCATGCTTTTAATGAAATTTCCATTATTCTCTTTGCACGCATCGTCCATAGCGTTATTTATGTATTTAAAGTTTCCCCCAAGAGTCATTAAAATGTCCCGTCCTTTTCAAATTTTTCCGTCCTTTGGCAGTGGATGAATTCCACACAACCAACTAGTAATTTTTTCTACTAGTCATTTTCCGGAGATTTTAAATTTCTCTACGTGACGTCATAGTTATATAATTGGCTGCGCCGTCTTTCTTACTTTTTATCCGATTCATTCCTTGGATTTGTTCTTCAATGTGTAATAATGACTACGTCATTATAAGTAATTTTTTGGCAAACGGATCTGCCATGACTGTTGGTTAAACTAGGTTCTCCACGTCTTATCCTCCATAACTTTCTTCATCTGTTAATAACATTCTTTCATCTTCCTTCCTCTTTACTTTCAAATTTAAATTCGATCGTATATTTGATGATGTAGCCTCGTCACAAATTACGTCCCTCTAATAGCCAAATAACAATAAAAAGGTTGAGAGAGCCAGATAAGAATGTCAGCTACATAGACACCGTCATCAGTGACTGTGTACGGCTAATATATTCTAAATAAACTTATAGTCTACTGTTGGTGATACACCACTGATGACGGATTCTTTTTATCCGAAATGCTAATCTGGTTTCCACAAATTTTTTATGGCAATTAGAAAGATATTAGTGTGTCAATTTGATTTTAGCCTCAAGTTGAGCTTCGTAATTTTTTTAAGGTATTCCCCAGTTCCTTAGCCTTCGTCTTTCAGTTTTTTTTTCGTATTTCTCTGTGTTAATACATCTGAATTTATTTTTTTCTGCGTCCTTCTCCGTATATACATTTCGAAATGGGAACTTAACCGGTTTCTGTATGTATTAAGGGAAAGACTATTATCCTTTGTTCAAGCGGCCAGATTTCCAAGTAGTCTATGCCCGCGGCTGTCATCCTTCCTCCCCTTTTCAGAATTGCATGGTTTTATGTATTACATCTCATTGTCAGACATTTCTGGCTATATTTTCAAAACTTTATAATACTGATGTACATATGATTAATTATGAATTATGACAAGCATGTGTGATATGAGTAAGAAATTTAACAGAATATCATGGAAGTTCTATTTATATTGCTTATGTCTCATCTGTCAGGTAAATACCATCTTTTTGTTATAAGCGTCAATGAAATAAATCATTATTAAGTTAATCACTACAAGAGCGACATCGACTGGAATAGCTTATATTTATGCTTTCATACATCACCTAATATAAACGAGTGGAGGAAGAATTGCATAACAAATTACATAAGGCGTTTTTTTTCTTGCTTTAGGATTATGACGATATCAGACGATTACATCTTTGGTTTAAATAGTTTATAAACGGGGTTTATAAATTCCCTTTAAAAGAATTATACCAGTGCTATTCAATAATATGTTTCCCATTTTAAAAAATTGGACTCATTGCTATGGCATTTTTATTTCACATTGTTAAAAATCGTGAAATGTTCTTTCTTTCTTTTTTGTTTTAAAAGCAAATGTTCGCTCTATTTCTACAAGTATTTTAATTCTATTTTGAAGAATATAAACCTCAGTCTTAGCTAAAGATCTGTTCATTTTCCGAGCTCCTGTCTTAATTCTAACTTAAAAATTCAAATTTATAATTCCCTGTACCGATTTCATTCTTTTCTTATTATCGGGGTATAAATAAACGAAATTGGCTGCAAAAAGAATGCGATTACTTAGCACCAAGCGTGTACCATGTCTATTCCTCATGTAGACCGCCCTGTCAAAAAATCTGACTTCTCTTAGTATCAGGATTCCAGAGATATTGCACGTACAGACGGACAGACAAACCGAATACATAAGCGATATTTTTTTAAAAATCTAAAAACATAGATAATGTGGAGGAAGCGGGACGAATTGTAAAAAAGTGGTGTATTTTCCGGGACCCATCCCCATGCGGGACAAATGATCTAAATCCGGGAGTCTCCTGCCTGTCCAAGGTTGGTCGATTTAACCTCTTTTCAACTGCAGGAGTGGAGGAAATTCCATTCGCTCATCGTCGAGCGCATTCACAGGCGCACAGGAAGACACATGGCACATGCAAGCGAATGCAGATGCCCACAAATGAACATGGGGACGTGGTACCCAAATTAGCTTCGCCCTTTAACGCCTTCCACCAAGGCGCCACGTCGCTCAGCACCACTTCCGGGAGAGGCCGAGCGCTGTACTTTGTACATCATCTTCACACAATGAGGGGAGGGCGCGACAAGAGCACTTAGTTATACCCTACACGTCAGGGAGAGTCGAGCATGTGTTCAATGGCGTCATTTGACCTATTGACCTTTCCTGCGATTGGAACGTTATTTTCGTGACGAAAACGAGCGCAAGTTGTCGGTTTATCTCCCTTTGAGTCATTGCGAGATCTATTGATTGGTAAATGATTATTTTTGTATAATATTCGGCTTCGAAGTTAAACTTAAGCCGGTGAATTGGTCTAGTATCATTTTATACCATTACTGCAAAATTCTTTTATTTATGACTCGAAAAATTGTACATAACTTTGCAGAATATAGAAGAAATTAATTGAATAAAAAACCTTTTTAGTTTATACAACTTTTATATTAAAGGCACTAAAAGCCTAAAAATCTATGGCTACAGCAAACAAAATAGAAAATATTTTCCGTGTCCGCAAATTTCGTCAACCCCGTATCTAATTTCAAAAGTTAGAATTAAAAGGATTTGGAAAAGGTCTTCAATTCGCGACGTACCTGAGCTCGATTAGCCGCACGTGGTTAGTTGCGAACCAGTTGGACGTGATGGGTTTACTTACAGTTCGAATCTCTCTAATCTGGTAGCCTTGGGTCCGTACCGGAGGCAGATTAGGGAGTTTGCCTGGTTACGGAAAGTATCTAACCTTTAAATTAAGTCTTGCCCGTCTCATCTTAATGTTAATCATAGTTAAAGTTACCAACCGTACTGATTCATCCAGTGTTGTACCGATTGACTTTCTGTACTGATTTACGAATGTTATTATTGTTTATCTGACATAGTGCCTTAATACGGTAACTTAGCTCACTTATCGGTATCCTGATATCCTCAAGTTCGTTATCTATCATTTTCAAGGCTGTTTTCTTATCTATACAATTAGCTTAAAAATATAAAAAATTACACACTAAACTTTTACCGTAGATTATGCATGAAATAATATAGAAACTTCTATATATTGCCAAGTTGATACTCGAAATTTTAGCAGAAGAACTGTGTACTGGTTTGCGTCATTTATCCATACAGTAATAGCAAATTTGTTGCTTTTTATGGACAAACAATACCAATTGTACTTATTTTACCCGAAAATATAATAAATAATCACTTTAACATGGCAGATATGAAAATAACCACATAAACTAGATGGAGTGTTATTTAAACCTATAGTTACAATAATAAAAAATATAAAATGTACGCAATGAATTGTACAGAAAAATATATGAAAATCGTAATAAAATAGTAACACGTGTGGAGTTAACTCACGAACTAGGTGCTTAAACATGTGCTGCGATTACCTACGCTACTAGGTCACCGTTTCCCCCACCACGAGCTCATTTATTAGGTTAGCAGCAGTACCCTTGTGCAAATATAAACGTTACGTGCGTAATCTATGGCGTGTTTACACTGTTAACCCTGATACGAATTTAGTTTCATTTTATTTCGTAGTTGCGCTTAGAAGCAAAATTCTTTCCGCCCCTGTTGACGCATTCCAGCTGCTTTGAAATAATACTGATTCGCATAATGGCTGTTATCTTTCGAGTTGAATTCACGTATTTCGTATCCAACTGTTTATATATGCAGTTTCGGAGAAGAAGTACGCATTTTAAGATTTTTTTGTCCTTGTCTCGATTTTTTTCAAATTCTCGTCACGATCGTGCTCGAACTTAAATGATTCGTTCATGCACATTCCTGATACATTGTATCACTTATGTATTTACCAAACAGAAAACAAATATAGGTAACGTACTCCTTGAATAGAGGCATATTAGAATGGAACAATTTACCTGAGGCAATTTTTGAACGTTTTTCTTACAGCCTTAAGTTCTTTTAAGAACAGACTGAAAAAAGTGTGTAACATTTGTATAACTATATTACTTAATGTAAAAAAATTCTCCTGTATTGTAAAGAATGGTATTGTGTGGACTAATACGTATGGGCATGATGTGTTTTTTATATATTTGGAATGCTTTTTGGTTTTTATGTACAATATTTAAATTCGTGACTATTGTTAATGTAGAGTTACCACGTCTAGTACCCAATATGTAACGCATATATTAATATTAATAATAATAGTATCAAAGATGAATGCACTGCATCGCGGCTTGATAATGTTTTAGAACTGTATGTTTATGTGAATATTTACTTACCTTTATATTTAGATGGGAATTACACTCTGTGTCATTTAAATCAGTTTCTCAAACTGTGGGCCGCGGCCCCCAGGGGGCCGAAAAATTATTTTAGATGTTAGGTGAAATGCCAAAATATAAAATATTCACGAATAATTAAATGTCATCAGGAAATTTTAGGAAATAAATAATAATAATAATGATTAACAGTTATATAAAATAAAGGAATTCGTATTAAAGTTTATTATTTTTACTATATTTCAATTCAAAGGGTGCCGCATAACATCCAAGGGGTTCGCGACAGTTGAAAATTGGAATACCACTGATTAAAATCATGGATAAAGTCCTATTTAAATCGCGCTTGTAATTTTAATAGTATATATAGCAGCCCAATGCATGGAACTTGACGATCGACGCTTATAAACAAATGCGGTTCATGGGAGTCAAGCAGGATTACGATATGTCGGATTGTGGAGGTTCGACTGCGTGATGTTAAGGGGCAATTTTTTCTTTAAAAAAAATAGCCTTAGTCGTTATAAAACTGGATCTTTTATACTTGAAAACCAACAAGACAACTTCTTTTTGCTTTATCGCGTCTTTTTACACTCGCGTTTTTTGCGTTTAACCCCATCTCAAATTATTCCCCTTTTTTCCTTTCCGTCTTCCGCGGATCTTTCGAGGCGCGTTAAATTTTTCTGCCCTCTATTACGTTCCCAGCGCTTCTCCTTTTTCGCTTCCTCATGAATGCCGGCATTTAAATGTAAATTTCTTCCTCGTGTCATTTACACTTTAATATTTCATTTCAATCTCCCCGCGTAGAACGCTTTTTTACCTCTGCAATATTTACCTCCAAAGAACTTGCTCCAGCACTCCTGCATTAGAGAAATCTTCGCTACATCTTTTAGTTGAATTTTTAAAGGCATCCAGTTTACTTCCCGATAAAAAAAAGTCTTTTTTCTGAATACAATCTAATTAACTTCCATCTTTCGGCGTGCTCTGCTTGATATGATTATACCATCAGTAGTAGCAACCAGAACTAAATTTGTTGCCATAAAAGATAATCATATATTTTTTTTGTTTTCCTGCGGGATTAAAAGGACATGATTAATCATATTTCCTTCAATTAGGAATGTGCATGTGAATATTTTAAAAGGTTTTCAAAGGGAAATGTAATCTCAAGTATGATTTAATATTTTATCCTGAATTTTCTCTTCAATATGTCTTATATTGCTCAGGTCTTTTTAGTACTGGCGGTAATGAAAGTTTTGGGGAAATCGATGCGAAACTAATTTTTCGTATTTCGTGTTTATTTTGTTTCCATTGCATTGCTGAATTCTGTAACCGCTGCGTGGCATGTGCGCAAGTAAAGGGGATTTTTAGGGCAGACCAATTGAATTCATATGAACTCTGTAACATTTTGTGTCTCTCCAGTATTATTTATTGCATATGGCTCGAAGAACAATATATATATATATATATATATATATATATATATATATATATATATATATATATATATATGTATATATGTATATATATATAACATAAAAATTCAATAAGGAATGAAAAAAGGGTATGTTTCCTTCTGCCTCGCAAAACTTGTCGCCGATACGCTTCGCACGAACTTTTCCCACTGTTTTAAATATTTCAATATTCATTTTTTCCCGCCGAGACTTTTTGTTCGTTTTATCTCGAGGTTTAGAAAAAAGGAGTCAGATGTCCAAATAATTTATTCGCTGGTATGTACCTACTCGAACCGTTTTATTTTTTCAATTTAGAACGCTCATCATCATCCCAGCTTCATTTTTTAAACTTATTATGCGTTGTTCAACCTGTTTTCTGTCCAGTCTCCGTCTCCTTGAGACTGTAGAGCGGAGATTAGGTCGCACTATTGCGAGACTACCGAGTCCGTTGTGTGGCGTTATCATCGAAACTACACGTTATACGTCCGCATTGCTCCCTTTTAGCTCTAGTGTTTATCTCGCAAGCGAGAGGACAAAGATAGAGAGAGAAAGAGGGAGATAGGGAGACGGTTGGAGTGAAGGTTGGTTAGACGGCAGGGGGAGTGAAGAGAGAAGCATGTCCTCCTTTCTGGATTTATGCATGAATTCACGAGAGAACCATAACACGCGTTTCATCGCAGCGTGGCGTTCTACCTTGTGGAGGAGATAAAAGGTCACAGAGGATACTTCAGTGTCGGAGGGAGGGGGGGGGGGGGGGGGAGAGAGAGAGAAGGAAGGACGGGGAAGAAGGATGGTGAGTGAGAAGTAGGGTGGGGCAGAACCGCCGAGAGCCAGAACGGGACCAAGGGAAAACAATCTTCTGGGCCTCCTCCCTCCCCCTCCGAGAAATATTTTTAAAATTATAAAACAAAAGGAATTATGAATTCCTGCAACACCTATGAAACGCAAGGTCAATATTCTTCAGCGAATTTTTAAAAAATATAAATTTCGATTTTCTACTTCGATTTTAACTAAATGAATATGTCACATCTAAGCGATAATAAATTTACTTAATTACTGGCCCAGATACACTTAAATGTTGGTAATCGTTATTTAAAGAAAACTATTGAAATGGAATGCAGATTTTGAATTCCCGAAAATCTTTTGGGGGGGAGGAAACCTACAAGTATGTATAGTTACGGGCCCCAACTCACTGCTCCGAATAACTGATTTCATCGCTGCGTTTTGCTGTCATGACTTGCACCTGTGTATTACAAAATACGTATTATGACAGGAAAATCTTGTGACCACTCCATCTCGGGCCCCCAGATCCCCCGGGCCCCGGGAAGTTCTCCCCGGTCTCCCCGCCCTCTTGGTTGCCCTGGGGCGGGGTATTCGATGGAGAGATATATTAGGTATATGAAAGGAGAGTGAGGATAATTGTGAGGATAAGGAAGTTAACAGAGTAAGAGAGAGAGATGGATACATAAGGGAAAGAGAGGTGGAGAGAAAGAATGGATAGGAGAAGGTTAAGGGAGAGGAGGATGAGAGGTAAGGGTTAGGGTAGTGTATAATAAAGAGGGGTGAGAGAGGAAATGGTGAGAGGAATGAGGAAAGAGAAGGTGAGATCGTGGGGGAGAGAGGGTGCGAAAGAGAGTGGGAGAGAGAAAGGCTAGGAGATGATAGGAAAGAGGGTGAGAGAGGCAGAGAGGAAATGGTGAAAGGAATGAGGAAAGAGAAGGTGAGATCGTGGGGGAGAGAGAGTGCGAAAGAGTGTGGGAGAGAAAGGACATGGTGGGAAATAAAGACAGATAGATGAACGTATTGGGAGAGAGGAGGGAGATAATGGGAGGGAAGAAATGCACAGAGAGGTGGAGTGAATTGGAGAGGTAGAGTTTTGCTGAGAAATTTTTGCTTTCTCCATACATAGTATGGGGAAAGTATTGTGATCACGAAAAAAATCGACTAATATCGAATAATATTTCTTCCAAGTTTTGTTTGAAACAAATTTTCGTAGAACTAACCATTTCGGAGATATTTAACTTTTTCGTAATTTCCAGTATACAGCGCCACCACCATGTAGCGCTGAATTCTGTAAACATATTCAAAATATAATTTACGGTAATAAAGACGATTGTATTCTTTTACGATACGAAATAATAATTTTGCCTTATAATGCTATTCATAATAATTTAAAGATCTATACCCCAAACATGGAGAAAGTCGTGTGTTGGCCACATCAAATTTTTTTGAGAAATATTAGATAGAGAAAAATATATAGAGCAGTTAACTGAAAAACCGAACGGAGACGAGTTAGAATCTGAAAGTAGCGGATAGCATGAAAAGGATATGTGTTACATCGGAGTGTTCAAATACTCTCATATAATATCTAAAGGTTATTTTCAAATACTTAAAGCGAAGAAGCAATAGATTTTCCAACAATGTGAAACAAATGCCATCATGAAAGCAGACAGGTCTAACAGTGTATGTGGCATGCATTTAAACAGTTTTAACGAATTCTTCGTTCTATCTACACAAAGTTAATTCGGTGACGTACCATCTTTAATTTTTGCACCACGTCTTGCGTCGCCCATAACGCGTTCCCGGGGTGTTATTTGCATATTTCCTCATTCTCTCGGAGGAGGAAAAATATTTCAAAATATGTTTTAGCGATACATATCCGCGAAGAACCTTTGTGCGAATTCGTGTCAAGAAAGCGAAAAGGCCGTCCAACCTTATGGTATTCATTTTCTCGCGTCAACCGCGCGGAAAATTCATTTCGGGAAACCTAATCATAATTTCAAACTCCGGTTCTATTGTGAATGTAATTCGAAGCGTTTTGAGTTCCTTTCTACCGAAAACTCGTCCGGATGTAACAAATCACGGAGTATAATGTCCCTCTTCCTTCCTTCGTCTCCTTTCCGGAGGAGTCGTGGAATGTCTCGAGACACGACTTTTCCGCTAGATTTGAGCCGGGTTTTATGCAGATTCTCTTCGTCGTTTCTTCTCTTGGAAGTAGTGATCCATAACAATAATGTTAACTTAATTTCCATATCTTAGGGATAGGATTTATACGCGGAGCTGAAAAAAAACCATGCGCCCGTTAGCCAGTGGTGACTAAATATTGCATACAGGCGGCTACTTTTTCCTATATCGTTTCACAAGAGTTACAAAGTCGGTGATATTTTTACAATATACGTATGATGTATGTATAATGTATACGGACTTAAATAACCATTTTAAATAGAGTCACATTGAAATCTTCTCTAGTCCCTGGGTTTTGGAAGTTGCTCCTAGATTTTTGCCAAATTTGTTCACGCATGTCTATACGGGTTTTTGTTTTTAGTGCCACGCTTTTACTTTTATGTTTCTGTTATCAGATGGAAACCCCTCTGATAAAAAGCCGAAATTAAATTGTAAAAAAAAATTATAGCAGTCTGCCAGTAGAGGTTTTTTCGATAATGCCTGTACATTTATCCTAGCTATCATTGCTATTTTTAACATTTCTTCCACTGCAGCGATTTTCCCCGCACCTCCGCACTTAACGAATAAACGCGACGAAAAACGCCGAATATCGCCGCCCTTCGTTAAGTGCTTCGTTAAGTGCGGAGGTGCGGGGAAAATCGCTGCACCACGATTCCCCCTTTGATTGCATAAAATTTTTGTCAAAGGTTAAAACAATGAGATTTCAATGCAAAATTTTCGGAATTTTTTAAACAAGTTAGGAAAGTGTACAGCGTAGGTATCATAAATGGGCCCGTTTCTTGCAATGGACTATTTGAAAGAAATTACTTGTATATACGTGTACGTAAGGGAAATAGTGTTTTAAAGTTATTCTCTTATTCAGAAATAATCCGTTTTCTTCCTATTCAAAAATATTTCATGCACACGTAAGGAAATTAAACGTTTGTTTTTGAGATTGTATATGTTAGCAACAATGAAGAAGTAACCATGCAAGAAATTTTCAATGTTCAACTCGAATTAAGACATTCTTGTTTGATTTTCTTGATAACGGCTAATCCTACGATAAAAATATGTAGGAAGGGAAACACTCTTCTTTACCAGTTCTACAACTTTTATTTGAAAAATATTTTGATATGAGCAATACTTGACGAGATATGACGAAAATTTAATTTTTTGTCACCAGTAAAGTGGTACCCCTGATTGGCATACGTGATTCATTTTTGCGATTTTCTTATTATATTTGATTAAAAGTCCTTAATATCAAATTTCATGAAAATCCGTTCGGTAGAAGCCGAGAACGAACATGCGGGCGTGCGGACGGACGGACAGACCGACGATAATAGGCGCTCACGCTGGAAGCAAAAGACGCCTAAAAATCGAGGATACTGAAGCTGCCGAAAAACATATCAAAGAAGTAGCAAATTCAAAAGAAAAATTAAATCCGAAAAAGAAACGATTTAAGAAAACGTGCCAGTATTTAAGTTAAGTTTAACACAACATAGAGTTATAGACATCTAACATTGACCTAGTCGTTTATTTCTTTTTCGCTTAAGTAATTTATAAAATTATGTTTCTGAAACTAAACTTGTATGAGTTGTATGCCTGTGCGAAAACATGGGCTGCATACTTGGAAAAGAACGTGTTGAGACAAACCCAAGTTGAGTAAATTTGATATCGTATGAAATAAATTAACGTATTTCTTTATGACATGAGCTTTCTTAGGTGACATACGGTACATATTTAAAATGCCTTACCTACCGAGTTCACTAACGCTTCTATTTAAATTATTCGTGTATATAAGTTTCGCAATTGTTTTAAAAACAAATCTGGGTTAAGGAAATCCATTTAGGAGAAGGGTTTTACTCTATACTTATTGGTTCGGATTTACTCGCGATAAACGAATATTCATCTGGTATTCCGTGATTATAAAGTTGAAGTAATAAGTCTACTAGACTCGTCGGGAAGGATTAACTTCTTGAGTAAACAAGTCAAGATTTCCCGATTAGATAGTTCGAAGTAGTAAAATAGCATTTAAAAACTTCCATTTATCCCACCGGCGCATCGTTTCATTTATATGACTGCCTGTGATTACGTCCGGAACCTTTTGACCTTCACTTAGGCATCCAGTTCTCTCATAAATCAACTTAATTGCAGTATCGTCGTCGTTTCGAATGCATACACCCCCTTTGCGTGTCCCTTAGAAGCGACCAACTCAGTGGTCGAGGTCAAGGTGCAAACTAACGTGCTCGTGGAAGGTTTATCTGTCTCTCGTCTACAAGGACAACAGTTCATTTAGTTACGTCCCAAGACCTTATCCATGGTACTGTGGCAGCTTCCAGACATAGCGATCCTAACGTGTGATATGCATGCTGGCGTGCACAGGAAGAAACAACTGAAGGATTCTTAATTCCGACGGACGAATGAGTGGCTGAGGTAGCGGTCATACTCGTGTGACGCATCCAACAGTGGAGATAAAAAAGTCCGAGATTTGATACAGGGAAACCGACTTCCTTAATCCCTAATAAACTGTAAGAGAAAGAAGTATATGGTTCTTCTAACCTTTTTGCGATAGCAAAATTAATCATTGAGGTAACGCCTAAAGCTGTGTAATTCGATACTTATGAGAATTTTTAAATACCCGGCAACCGTGATTTGAGGTAATTACCATAAGTTATGTATTAATGAAGCCGTAAACTTGACTGATTAAATTCTCGTCTTGGATAATTCGATCGTTTACAGGCCGCCTAATTTATTTCATACAAAATAACCATAAACTGAGTTCGAAAATTCGTTTTTGGATTTAGTACTGGTTCAATATTTGTTAGGACGACGCTTAAAGTCATCTAATGAAACTTGAAAAACCGTATAGTGGTTGTGAGTGGGTGGTAATAAACCAGCGGCGTAGACTTGGCTGCGTAGAGCTCGTTGCAAAAATCGATGGCTCCCTTTTTGAAATATAGATAAAGAACAAATGCAAAACTAGCGTTTAATTTCCGTGATAAAATGCAGTTTCATTTAATAATTTTTTGATAGGACGAATCAATAGAGAATATTGAGTATGAGCGCCAAAACAAATGACAGTTGCTAATTTTTAGTTATGGTTTATTTTCGCCATCGGTGGATTCTTAAGCATAGCGTAGGGTAGGCGTAGCTGCCCCACTGTATATGCCTTAAAAGAGAAGACTTATGAGGTTAGACCATTTAGATAAGATTGGTATGATAACGATAACTTCGATACAATTATAGGAGACCACACTGCTTGTGTCTTTAGAAATTCTTTTGTTGCCAATGTGTTGATTTTGTCGCCAATCGAATTTTAAGAAAAACTGCTGAAATTACATGAGGAACTCTAGTGAATAATCTGACCCATTGGCAAGCCGAAAAATGTTCTTACGTTAACGGTTCGGAGTTGTATTTCAATATTTTCAATGTGCATTTCCATAATCACGAATTGTTATAATAAAACGGAGTTATCATGAAAATAATATCTATTGAAAATATTTTCATGATTTTTTCTAATCCCCTCTAGCTTTCGTAGCAAAAGTGGCAAATGGAAAGTAATTGTGTTAGGAGTAAAATAATGCTTCGTATATGTGTAAGGGCGCAAGTATGGGGATAACTGTGTGTGTGTGCAAGCGCGTCTATAGTGCCATTGCATACTTCGGTGTATGAAATAACTCGATGAATTTTATATCAGAGTGAGGCAATTCGGAGACAGAGTGTTTGGGAGAAATTATCTGGATTTGTGTTCAAGCAGGAGGAGAGGAAGGGACCCGTATGCGGGTTTATGCAGGAAAGTGCGTGGGATCGAATGAGTGGGAGGCGGAGGCGGGACGACGGGATGGCAGCCGCTTAAAACGGTAATCGAGGAGATGCGTGGGTTTATCAGGTCGACATTTCGCTTTGTTTGAGACTTCATTAACTTTTCCCGCGGAAAAAAAAATTAAGGGAAAAATTTCGAACTCGGATTTCAGTTCATCAAAAAAAAATGGCATTGGCAACTCCTGTTTACTTAGGTTTACTAAAAGTAGTTTAAGTAAACGTTTTTCGTAATTCATTGGTATAAAATATAATATACTATATGTGTACACGCTATATATTCTAAAAAAACTAATAATAAACAAATACAAGTACAATTTAGTATTTTCCAGTGTTTTATAGTATAAAATACTAAGTTGTAATTTTATTTGTTCATCATGGGACAGCTCCACAAAGTTACGCCCACCACAATGAATTTTATTTCAAAAAAGAAGTATTTGAATTAGCGGTCAATGTATTTTCGCTTAAGACAGATAATTCGTAGTTAAAATTATTCACCCAGTTTACTGGCTTATATAACGGCAAGTTAAGTTACCCATGTCTTTTATTCGAACGTTAGAAAACTTCATTATTCGAATATAATTTGTTTATAGACAGGATACTTCTTTATTACACGAAGTGTGAATTGCGGGTAGAAGATAGTTTTATTGTGTAAATGTTTACAACGATTCCGCTTTTTGGATTTTTTTCTTATTTTATGGATCTTACAGAGAATAGCGTAGACATGAATTAAGTGAAGGATAGTAGGGGAAACCCTTGAAGAGTTGACATGCGGCCTTTAATGGATGGCGTCGTGACGCGAAGGACGAAAGATAAATTTTCTGAAGTAGGAATGTATTGCGGGAAGAGAAACAGGATTTGATTAGTAATCTCCTTAATCTATTTTTGGGGCGAATTTTCGAAGACGACGCTGTCTCTCAACGTATAACCCCATGAAAATAATTGGTGTGAGGTAAAAGGTAGAAATAGGTTTTAATGTTAAATTACCATATATAGGACGCAGGGAGATGTTTGGTATAAAATTCTTGGAAAATTCAATATGCCCGTATCTACGTATTTTAGCAACCTTGGATGGCCTTAGTCAGGGGCCACTCTTAAGAGCTCAAAATTAAGAATTTAACGTATTTTAATTTTCGCTTTTTAATCTGGTTTTTATTTACGTATAGACTATTTACGGCTAAATTTCATTACTCTTTCCATTAAAATCTTTAGTTGCTCTTTATGTATATAATTTTAGGTTTATATGATAAAAGTTACATTGATTTTATTGGTTTCCATGTTATTAAACTAAATATGAGTGTAATTTATACATTGAGATTTTTGCCTTTAGGTTTGAATAGAGCGTACGGAACCCTTTTTTGGCCCCTAAAATTTTGGAAAAAATACGCCTTTATGCGGATATTAAGAACGGAAAAGTTCTTTTAAAAAGTATCAGATTTGTACATTGCGAGGAAAATAAACACTTGGTGCATTTATGAATTTCACTATATAAAGTGCCATATATTATATAATCGGACTTCATTGTTTATAACCAAAATACATCAGGTTCTTGAATGCATAAAACGCTCATAAATCATGTATTCATTTCAACGAAATGCCAGTCTTTATTGGTTAAATGCTATCAAATGTCGCTCCTATGAAGAACTATCTCTCGTTTTAATGACCATCTGGCGTTGTACTACATAGAATGTTTTATGGTAGCTGCAGAACAATAATTATTAATATAGTTATTTTGCGTAATGAATTGGCCTTCGGTATTGCTACTAATTTCTCTCCAGATTCTTCATTAAAATTAATGCTGCACATCATTTCTTGTTTTGATAAAGATCTGACATCTGAATCCAGGCACTAGGTAATTATTATATCATAAAATTTATTGTATTCGCCTTTAAAATTTCTGATATCGTTGAAGCATATGATTTAGATCGCTAACGCGCGTAGAAATGCTAGAAATCTGTGCATATTTTGGGAAGTGAGTAGTATTCAACGCAGCGCATAAAATAAATTTAGTGAAATATGTAATAGTTAGGAGGATATAAAATTTGTATGTTAGATCATAGAAATGCTTGAGATTTTAGTTTGAAAAGACCTAAATTTAGGGACATGTATGGTCCATACCATGAATTTTTGTTTAATCGGTGAAAATGTCTCATTTCTCAGCTATTCTATTCGTTAAGGTCAATTTTTACAACTAGATTTTCTGCCACCCTCGTATATTCAAGCTTTATGATTCCAAATAATATTTTCGGCAAGTATAGCATACTTTATAAAATGACTGCAATTTTCACGAAAGGGTTTTATTAATAACGCGACCGGATGGGTTACAATCCTAGCATCATCATATCCACGATTATAGCGAATTTTAATTTGTAATGAAACCTTTTCCTAGAAGTTGCAGAGTTAGTTTTTATGATTAGGGAATTCCACAAAGTTGAGCCTGAGTTCATCGATGTGAGATGTAATAGAATACTTGTCGTCCATACTGTTACATTGTTTTGTCCATCTTTCATTGCAAGAGATTTTAAAACTGAGATAAATATTCGGGAGTAATTAACAAAATATTTTTATTGTGCATAATATTAGCAAACTTAACGATCGCGAAACTTATTATATATACGGTTCAATCATGAGTTGAAATGCTTTTTTGCGCACGTAGATGAAAAGGCATCAGGCAGAAGTTACAAAGTGATTGACACGTAATTGCAGTGTTGAGGGAAAAGTGTTTGAGGGGGTCGTTGAGGGGGATGCAAGGGGTAGGATGGAGGGAGGGGGCGAGGGGAAGAAGGAGACCGCAGAAAGGGATTGGTTTTTCCTCCCACACCCATCGGTTGCAGACACATTGACCTGAGTTCGAGAGGTGAAAATGGATCTTTGCATTCCTAAAAGCTTTGAAATTTTTTTATTGATCTCGCTAATGGTTACTGGTGAGAACGCGTGACGTAACTTGGGCATCGGTTCATTTATATTTCGGACTTGGAAGGGAAATGTATATGGTCATCGACTGTCTGGAAGTGGTTGAAAGGTTGCGATGCGAGCCATTCGATTTTTTTAAAAATAATTTTAAAAAATACAGTCCATTTGCGGTTAAAAGGGGGTTTCGCGGTTTAAATGGAAGACTTCTCCCGAGGGTTACTTTATTCTGAACTAGATGTAGTACCCGACGTTGCCCGGGTCAATTTGTCTAAGGATTGGGTAACTTTAAATCAAAATTATGGGGGAACGGGGAGATGTAGGCACCCCAAATTTTGTATACACGTTGTAGAATGTGTAATGTACGACTTAAGTAAAAAAAATTGAAAAAAAATGAAAATTAAAAAAAATTCCAGGAGAGTGGGGGGTTATAGGGGGGAGGTGAGGGGAAACAAAGTTGCCTAAAATCTTTTCAGGGATGTTATAAAATCATGTACAAAGTTTGAAAGTTGTGGAACTTTTGGTTCTTAAGTTATAAACGAATATACATAAAAACAAACAAAATTATATATTAAGATCGGAAATAAATGACGCGTTTATAATATTTACGATTTTTCCTTCGTCCTTGCTGCGTTATATTTGTTTTTAATGTATATGATTTTTTTTCGTTTGTAAGCTACAATACCTAGTTATTTGATAAGTTTTCGTTTATAGTATTCTAACTCGATACGTTATTGATTTTAATTACGCATCCGCCACTGAAGTAATTGGAAATACTCAAATGTTTATTACTCTATATTTCTAGCTCTATTTATATTGTTTGAGTTGAGTTAAATATTTAAACGTCGTTAAATGACTTAAGAAAGGGACCTAACTTGCGATTGGTTTATCCGTAAGTTGTACTCGTATCATATAACACTTAAGTGTACAAGAAAAAGTTTTGTGCAAGATTATTGAAAACCTAAGTTAAAATCTTTATCTTAAGCGAGTTATATAACGCATATTACATCCCACGTTTTTGCCACAAATTAAAGACATCTTGCATAAACTCATCTGAACATAGAAATACTTGGAAAAGTTACATAAAAATATAGAAAAGATCACTCAGTTATTGATAAAATATTATCCCGTTTCCTTTTTTATAAAATTTTTACAGCTGTGTTTACGATATGGCGGGAAAAACTAAATTATTTTAAATTATCCTTTATCACTTAATAAAAATTCGTTTAGATCTTCATGCCTCGCGAGACGGCCCAAACGGAAAATCGCATCCGTCTTGAAGTTACCTATTCCCATTGTCGCATCACCGTTCAAAATCCGCACTAACCTTGAACTTTGTAATATCGGATAATAGGCTTTTGTAGGCCCAGCCAAAAGGGACGAGGAAGAAGGAATCGAAGGATGGCCGCAGATTGTGCCGAGTCTTTTTTTTTTTTAGGGCAAAAATCGAGTCTCCTACCTGTTCCCATCGTGAGGTTTAAAACGGAGAGGTGGCGGAGGAGGAGGACGGACACGGTTTTACGCGCGTGAGAGGGCGCAAGGGATAGACGAGAGAGGATGGGAAGGAGTAGGTGGTATGGCCGCGAAGATCTTCGTCCGCTCCTAAAACGTCCACGTTTCCCATTTCCTAAAGTCGATCTTCTCGAGGGATGTAAGTAGTAGCAGTAGTAGTACGGCCCTTTTGAAGGGTAGAGAGAAAAAGAATGAGAGAGAGAGACGAAGGGGTTGGTAAAGGGTGGGAAAGGTGTATTAACTTGGGCGAGGTAGGTGGATGAAGGGGGGAGGGAGGGAATTTAAGGCGAGGTAGAGGGGTGGATTGGTGAGGGAAAAAGAGAGGAAACGACTTAGGTATAGATGGGAGAAGGGGAAGATGAAGGAGTGTGGGAAAAGATAAGTGAAGGAGGGAGGAGAAGTGGGAGGGTTCTTCAGAGGAAGGGACGAGAGGGAATAAGATTTTTGGTGGAGAGATGTTGGAGGGGAGGGGGTGGAAGGGGGGAAGGCAGGTGATGCGGAGGGAGGGGAGAACGGAGGGAGTGGCTCAATAGGGAGGGAGAGAGGGGGGCGGGGGGGGGGAGATTGCTTTGGAGTATAAAAGCGTGGATCAATGCCCTATTCGCCTGCGTTCTCGTCTCCTCCTCTACGAAGCGCCGTCTCTTAGACTTTGGCCTCGTGACTGTACCATTCGTGGGGTGTACCTATTCAGGGTGACGTAAGAGAACCGATCGAGCCGTTCAAAAGTCTTGACGACTGTCATGAGGCGCATCACGGATATTATTATATACCAGCTGAAAGTACCCGGCGATGCCTGGGTTATGCCAGACGTCTTTGGCGAATAAAATTATGTATTATATGGTAATACGATCATTTCTCCCCTTGCCCACCTCAAAACGTGTATTTCCCTTGAAATCTCCATTTCGAATTTTTTCATGGAAACAATACTTTCTCTATACTACGTATATTGGAGAAAGTAAAAGCTAATTCTGAGATATCTCTGATACCTATGAATTGGGTCGGGAGGGTCCATGGAGGTCCGGAGAGAATGTGAGCATACGTGAGAGTAATAGGATTTCGAGTTTAACAACGTAATCGGTTGGCAAGGCAACTTCACCTTAAAAACGCTAAATTTTGTCAAAATATGATATTAAAACGTTAAATTCGAAAGATTTAGATTCGAAAGCGATAAAAGACGATAAGAATAAGAAACTGCATTTCTTTTCTTTAATACAGTCCAAGTTCGAAAATCGTAGGTCAAATATATGAATTTTAGTAAGCAAAATAAAATAAGGTTGCAGGTCGAAATATCGATTTTTCCATGTTATCTTAGGAATGGAAATCATTCTCGGGAATCGAACCCGGGTCGATTTTGGAATTTATTTTTCGTAAATGGCTTCCACTTTAAGAACCGAACATTTCTACCAAATGTCAATCTTCTAGCTACTCGGAAAGTTTGTTAAAAATAGCATTACACAGTTCCGATTTCCCACCGACGACGACGACGAAGTCAGTTTTATATATTGGACTAGCTGATCCCGCGAAATCTTTGCGCGATGAATTTTCAATTGATTTATAAAAAATGATGAAGTATGTAAAATAAGTTGATCTCAATAATTCACATTTAACTCTAAAAATGCATTTCCTTACACAGTAATTGATCGCGAACTTTTATGTTTTTCTTTTTAATCAAATGTATACCCTTTCTTTTTTATATAACAATCAATGCAACCGTTTATGTAGACTATCAAAGAAGATAACCATGTAATGTGTTAAAAAAATAACGTGTTTCCCTATTCTCATATAATAAACATTATGGATGTATAATATAATGTTTCTACTTACAAAGAGATAAGATTCCAGCATTCAAACGATACTGGAAGATTCAGCTGCTTTGATTAAATCGTTAGAAACGCTTCCCATACGCATTTAACTGAATAATTATCCGTAAATATTTATGTTGCTATGTGTAAATGTTGACATTGCTACAGCAATAATTTCGATGCTTAAACAAAGTGCGAAGCGAATAACGCTATTCTTTCTCCTATTTGAAGGTTTAATTGGCATTCATTGAATCGGAGACAACAATGACGGTCGCCTTAACAACGTCCGGAAAGAGTACGAAATATCCGTAAAATTTCGAAAACAATTGCGTATTTCTGAATGGTCCACCGTGTATCATGTAAAAATCGCAAGAATAAGATAATATAGAGTTTTAGCCGTCGAATAAAGCAAAAACGAAGAAAATCGGTCTATATTTACGTGTTTTAATGAATGAAGGAAAAAAACCTTGCACTCTGAAAAATCGAAAATCCCGTGTAAACTTATGGGAAAATATAACTGTCTCCTAGATTCGAACCCGGGACTTTATGAAAATGAGAATAGTTTTCTAGGGGCCTTCCTAACTTGTAGGAAAAAAAACAGTTTACCGCATATCTCTTCGACGAACGGCTTTTGAGATACAGGGTGGGACGGACCGACGGACGGACATCCGACTATTATAGATATATATGTCACAAAAAGAGGAGAAAAATAGGAATAACCTAGTTTAAGTTTAAGCCGTTAGGTATAAGCAAAAAAGTAGTTTTTGCTTTTGTTTGAGTATTGGAGTGAGCGGAGAGAATATTGTCGTAGTTGTTAATGTGTTCTGTGGTAACTGTTAAAATTGTGATCAAAACTTGAATAGTATCTTTTATAATATACTGAAAGTTTAAAATATTAATGCGATATAAACTTGTAAAACATTTGTCTGCTACAAAAAATGCGTAAATTTTTATTTTAACTTCTGTATAGTCATTTATATACATTGTTATATAGGCTTTTTTAAAATTAATGTTTCCTGATTGCATTATTTTTTATTTGAGCTCGTGCGAATGAAATGTATGATTTTAGAAGTTTGACATAAATTTCAATTGAATACAATTACACATACGTATGATTCCGTAACCGTATGGCGTACAGTGGTCAATTTTTATTTATTGAAGGGACAAAACTATGCTATTAAGCATCTTATGGAGAATATTACTGGACGTATGTATTTTTAAATTACTCATATATTTTTGTATTTATTTACCTGTTTTTATACAGGTCGTTTAGATTTACAGCCTAGAAAATATATTTTTTATTCCAAAAAATCAAATTCAACAAGAGGTACATAAAAAGTTTAACGAGGTTTTACTGTAAATTTATTCCTGTCGTCTTTGTCTATCATTTAGCTGTAAAAAAAACATTACCTTAGCTGCAGAGGCTTGCAGAATTTAAAAAATCTTCCTTTTTACAGAAACTCTACGCGTCATTTGTCGTAGTGAACTTTTCGAAGTGTTGCGGCAGGAAGGTGTTAATACAACCGACTTCGTCACAAAGCAGGCAACGTTTGTTTTATTATATTGTAACGACGTTTAATATAGTGGATTGTGATGAGGACATTAAAAGAAACGTAACTGAGTGCATTAAACAGTTTACGTGTAATCTTTTTACGCGCTGGAAATTGAGTCACAGGAAGGAGACTGCTTTTCAGAAAAGGTTCTCTAATTGGCTTAATGAAGAGTTTGTTCTTCATGATATCTTAGATTACGTACGTGTATTTTATTACCTCTACGTCATTAATTTCTGTTATTTTTTCGTTGTATTTCATACGCATTAAATAATAAAATGTTTTAAATATGAAATTTTAAGAAGTGTGTGTTCAAAATAAATATTTTTCCTAAATTCAGTTTTTTTTTATCAAAATATTTTTGTCCCTTCAAAGTGAACAAATTGACCACCGTGTGGCGTCGTATTAAAAGAATACTCAACGAAAGAGTTCAAATGAATGGAAGGCCATCTCCTCTTTAATTTAAAAAAAAATCAAAATAAACGACCATACAGAATTTTTTAAAAAAATTCTCGCCATAACAGTATTTCGAGGCACTTCTCGTGATCCCTATGGACCATTAAGCTAAAGTAACCACCGAAGTGAATCCGAAAAGCTTTTTATAATGGCTCCAGAGATGCCACCATCGTTCCGAAAACTTATACGATCTGGGGACAGAAGCCATATGAACATTTTCGACCACTTCCTAAGCAGCGTTGGCGTTAATTATTTGGTTGAGCCAAATTCTGTTGTGTGTGTGTGTATATATATATATATATATATATATATATATGTGTGTGTGTGTGTGTGTGTGTGTGTGTGTGTAAATATATTTATTTATTTATTTATTTCTTTATTTTTGAATTGATCTATTTGTTTATTTATTTATCTATGTATAGTGGGATAAACAGAGACGAACAATTAACTACCTACGATCACAGCCTGCGTAAAAATAACCAATGTTCATAATTAATTTTCGCTATCGAAAAATTCTGTAGTATGAAACTCAGCTGCAGTCTTACTTTAGAGCTGAATTTCTTCCGAAATTGTGTAAGCGAATGTAAATTATTTTTAGAATGCAAAATAAAATTAGCGCGCTAAGTACGTGCCAACGCTAACGTTCGCGAATTTAACGTGCTCTAATTACATTTCCTCTCACATTTAACTCCTTTCTACCTTCAGGATTCACGTGCCATTTCTTAAGCATAAATATTAAACAGCCACGGATAAATTGGTCCGGCATCCTTTTGCCCATCCATTAATGCAGCCATTTCCGATTCTCCGTAGGTTAGTCTAAAATTTACTGCCTTTTGTGGCAACGCTTGTGTTTTTAGTAAAAACTAAATAATTTAACTAGTATTTAAGTACTTTATATTTGTACCTTCACATGTACGAAGTAAGTAGAGAAATCATTATCACCGTGAAAAAAATCGACAGATTTTTATGGATGTGTTCCAAAAAAGTTGTTTTTACGATTACGTTTTCCTGTAGTCTATCATCTGTGCACGACTCTAAGGACTAAGTTGTTCAAAAGAATCTAATCAGATATTGAATTTATTTAGGGTATTAGTTGCATGGGAAACTTTGTCATTAAGCATATCGCGCAACTATCAGGGAGAGTTGATTCTTGTAGATTTTCACCAAATTTCAATTAATGTAAGAATGGCACTAAGGATTTGGATAAAAATTCCTCCAGTTTTAGATTCCATTGTCGTAGGCAATTATATCATAGGTTATAAAATATAACTAGTCATTCTGACGCTGTCCGTAAAGTGGTGAAACCATTGTCATTATTTAATGGGCTTTCGTATACGAGAAAGTTTGTATATTGTAATTTGCCCCGATTCTACATTTTCGCTTATGCTTTCATCCTAATTGTTATTTTTAATTTATATCCGTATCCTATCTATAAAAACCGGATCTTACGGAAAAAAATCCTCAGTTTAATAATCCAAAATTACTGTGCACTGAAGAATATATTTTTATATATTGCTCTTGATGTTCTTGCTTTTTATTCCTTCCATCCAGATGTATCTCACAGCAGGAACTAATTAATTGTTTCTCTAGCTCTTAGCATTCCTTAGCGGAGAATTTTACTTTATTTCCTTCTTGCCAGATCATATTTCCTTAATTGCCTTTACTTTCTCGAAAACGAATGGTCTTGAACTTGCATAAGACCTGTTCTTTTCTTTTACTTTCCATACGTAATCGAATTTTTCTCCTGCTGCCTTAATAAACCTCAGAAAAATTAGCTAATTTAATTAATTCCATATAATATTAATGGAGCACTACCATAAAAGTGTTTAATTTATCAATTTATGAGAAATAAACAAATAATTTTTGTTGTATCTAAATAAGATGTTCCAAATTGCCTCCTTATCAAACTCTTAAATCGAGCGCTTCAATTTCGTCCATACAAGTACTTTGCAAAACATGGGGAAGATGAAAAAAATTTCTTCTAGGTAAAAATAGTATCATTACGTTCTCTGAAAAATATCTAAATAGATACCCGATTATCCGAGGTCGACGGGACCGCACCGACCTGGGATAATCAGAAACTCGGATAATACGGAACATTGGCCATATCGGGAAAATACGTAACGACTTTCGTGCGATATGTCATTAATGAAAGCCTTCACATATTTTCCCGACGTCTACGTTCAACCTTCTCTATCTAACAACACATACCTTAGTAGCACTATGTGCTGGAATAAATAAAAGTACAAAGAGATTACTGTGAAATAAATTTGATTTATTATCAAAATACCCTAAACGTTAAGTTCAGTTTTGGCATTTTGATGAAATTGTTTCATATATGGTACATACTTTTTCACTTTAAAAATTTCAAAATGATAGTTTGCTATTTTTTCTCCTGCGCCTCGGATAATACGGAACCTCGGATAATCGGGGCTCCACTGTACTTTTATTATTTAAAGGACACGTGCAATTAAGAGTATTACAGAAAATTATAAAAACTAAAATCCTGCGTTTTTTTTTGTTCACCTACTGGTTCCTAGTATCGATTGATTTCAGCGCAACTTAGGGAAGTTGATAAAGGAAAGAGGGGTAAATTCGATAACACATGGACGAATCTCATATAGCAAGAGTCGCCGTAAGTTCTCTTAAAATGACGTCTCGAATCTCCTTTCTCCCTACGACTTCCCCTCCCTCTTTCCGTCCCTCTCCCCCTCTTCTGCCCCTCTCGCCCTCCATTCTCTCCTTCGTCCCTTCTCATTTCCTCCAGCTTTTCGTTCTTTTCATTCTTCAGACCACCCAACTCTCGCCATTCTCCAAACACCACACCCAGTTTTTGTTCTCGTGTCGTTCCTTCCTTCCTTTCCCTCCGTCGCTTCCCTTCTATTCATTTCACCACTTTCCTACCCTAATTCACCTCTCTCTCTCCTCTCGTCTCTGTCTCTCCTTTTCGCTTCATCTTTCACTCGTGACCTCTCCATATGTTTCTCGTAGCTTCATCGTCTGCCCTTCTTTACATCTTGCGCGCAGCATTTATTTTGAGAGCGTTTTTTTTTCTTTAAAGAGGGTTTTCGGTTTACGTTTTGCATCCATCCGTATAAATTGCACTCGCTTACTGAATCGGAATTGTTTAAAAAATGGTTCGTCTTAATTATTAGTGCGTAGGGAAGTCCGTGATTATCTATAAGCAAAATAGGCCAGCTCTGTTTACGTGTTTTGAAGGTTCGTCGCACCATTGATTTAAACGGGTTAAAAGCTAACTAATATTTGGTTACTATTTTAGACCAGTGGTTCCCGAACTTTTCTGCTCGAGGGCCATATAGTTCACTTTCTCGGTCATCTCGTGTTACACGCATTCAGAAAATACAGTTGAAGGATGATTTGAGGAAATTAATTAATTAAGAAGTTATATACCTATACGTAAGGAAAATAGCGTTTTAAAGCTCTTTTCTTCATCATAAATAATCCATTTTCTTCCTATTTAAACATATTGCATGCATACGTAAGGAAATTAAACGTTTGTTTGTGAGATTGTTTATGTTAGCAACAATGAAGAAGTAACCATACAAGAAATTTTCAATGTTCAACTCGAATTAAAACATTCTTGTTTGATTTTATTGATAACAACTACTCCTACGATAAAAATGTATAGGAAAAGAAATACTCTAATTTATCAGTTCTACAAGTTTTATTTGAAAAATATTTTGATATGACCAATACTTTACGAGATATGACGGAAAATTCATTTTTTGCCACCAGTAAAGTGGTACCCCTGATTAGATTACGTGATTCATTTATATGATTTTCTTATTATCTTTGACTGTAAGTCCTTAATATCAAATTTCATGAAAATCTGTTTAGTAGAAACCGAGAACGAACAGGCGGACGGACGGACAGACCGACGATAATAGACGCTCACGCTGGAAGCGAAACGCGCCTAAAAATGACTATAAGTGGATTTTTTCTGTAAATATGCTTATATTCAAATCCAGTGCATGACTAATTAATCCTCATGAGGCGTAGTTGGTACCGATTTGAGCGATTTCGAATTGATGTCAAAATTCGATGATAAGTATAAGAAGTTTCATTCATTCTTCATTAAAACAGTCCCAGTCCGAGGACCGGGGTTCAATTTTTTATAATTTTAATTTTCCAAAGAATAAAATAGATTTTTACGTGTTATCTTACAGGTAACAGAAACTAGATCCTTGAGTCATATCCGAGTCTTTTTTCTCATTGACTTACAATGTGTGATTGAAGCATTCCTGCCAAATTTCAATCTTCTAATTAATTTCTAATTTGTTAAAACACGTTTAAAAAGCGTTAAGCGTTCCAGAAGAAGCGCTTCATATTGAGAGGTGATTGGGCTCTTCGTTCTTCCAAATATTCGTCATTTTTGTATAGCTTTCTTTCCTACCCAAGTTGTCCTATAGATGAGAGGTCGATGATAAGAGTTGACATCAGATGTCTCTATATTACGTGGTATCGCATGAATTTAAATCAATGTTAAACATTTTTTAAGATTTAAAATTAAAGAGAAAGGGTATTGTTATCTTTTTTTATTGCCAATACGAAATTTATTTTTTGCTTTTTACGCTTAGATTTTTCGTCATATCTTCATAATTCTCTCGCGGACTATATGCTGTCAGCGGACAGTGGGCTTACGATCTCAGTTATAGCAGAATTATATTCCCTCCTCTCATAGTTTAAAGTTTTCCTTCGATCACATCTTTGATCATGCTTTCTCTAGATTAAAAGTCAGTGGCACGCCATCGATGAAAGCTGCTTTGTATCCGAAATACGCTTTTGGTTTTCCAGCCCTTTTAACCACTGTTGGAGAGAAATTTAAAAAATTATATTTCAGGTATACATTTAGCTGTACATAGGTAAAAGTGATTAAAAAAACAAAAACTTCGAGTAGCAGAAAATGGGAAGTTAAATCAACTTGCTTATTTCGACAATATATATTTAATGCGCACGCGCAACGTTGGAATACATTTTTATAGCAGGAGTTACTTTATAGATGAGATGAGAACTTGAAAGGTCGCTTTCATTTGTGAGGTAAAGCTCTGTATTTGGCAAAAGGTCGTGCTCGAAAGTTCGAGCACCCTTGATTAAAATGCTTTCCTCTTTAACGCTTTCATCCCACAATAAAATTTTTCACGCTATTAATCTGAAACAAACAAAAACGAAGTCAGGTGTCAATCGTCTTCTACTAATGTCCTCAGTTTTGTATAAAATCTTAATAAGATTCTTTATGTTCGTTTCAACTAATTATTATTCATCTGCATCAGTCATGATTAACTTAGTGGCTGCAAGGCTGTCAGTGTAAGAATTAATGATGGCTTATCTATATTGCACCAATAATAAAGAATCGACGCAGAAAATAAATGTGATTACATTAAGAGAAAAAAGTATTAGTTAGAACATGAATATATAATGTCAGTGTCTATAGATTAGGCTGTTTAGGTGTAAGTATTCTACCGGGTCAGCTTTAAAGAATTTTAATTTAATAAGTATAAATTATATAGGTTCATGTTCTACGTTTTCAATACAGTTCGGCATATTCAGTGATTCTATGAGAGGAGGCTTTTTATAATGGTATTAACACATATTGACTTCCACCTGCACGACGCTCTTAAAAAATTAAGAATTCATTTGAAAGTAAAAAAATTTGTTGCCTGCTAACATAAAAATCATTTTAGAATTTTTATAATTTTGAATTCATTTATCATAGGGTTACGATCGATTGCTTACTTAATCTTTGATTACTTATTGATGATCTAATCTTCGGTGAAAGCTTTCTAAGGGCGTCCAATTTACTCGTCTCTCATTTAACAGCTTTCTACTTTAAGAAAACAGGCAATGTGGCAGAGGTTTTTCTCTCTGCCATACATTTTTCCTTTCTTTCCACCCATTCTTCTTCCATCTTCCTTTATTTGTTCCGCTGTCGTTATTTTGACTATTACATTCATTTTTCCTTTTCTGTCACACGTCTCTCCTTGCAGACCCTACTTCTCTCGTCACCTCTCCTACATTCTCTGATTTTTTCTACTTATTTTTATCTTTTTCGCGCATGGAATCTATTTCCTTCTCACTTCCTACTTTTAATCCTTCATTTTCTCCTTCGCTCCAATTTCGCGCAATTATCATAGTCAATCCCCTCCACCTGCAAGAGTCACTCTCCGCTCCCATTCTTTTGAGACAGTGAGCCAATCAGTCTAAGTGCGCTGTTCTTTCTGGTACCTCCGGATCGCCTTTCCGTCCGCTGACTTTATCCTCCTCACCTCACTTCTTCTCAATCTTACTTCTCTATCCCACCTTCAAGCGCTTTTCCCGATAATCTTAAGAAGCAGTCGCCTTCCTTTCATCCATTCTCCCCTCATAATACGGTAAACTTCCGGTTAACCGGATTACCAAATCTCTTTTGGTTAATCGGATATACCGTTTGATCGATATATTTATTTATTCACAATGTTCAAAAAAGGAAAAAAATCTGATGTGGCCAACACATGACTTTCTTCATATTTGGGGTATAGATTTTTAAATTATTATGAATAGCATTATAAGGCAAAATTATTATTTCGTATCGTAAAAGAATACAGTCGTCCTTATTGCCGTAAATTAGGTATATTTTGAATATGTTTACAGAATTCACCGCTACATGGTGGTGGCGCTGTATACTGAAAATTACGAAAAAGTTGAATATCTCCGAAATGGATGGTTCTACGAAAATTTGTTTCAAACAAAACCTGGAAGAAATGTTATTCCCTGCAACTTGGTCCTCACGAAGATTACCAATAACGACGTATTTAAGGAGATATTTGACGGAAACCGAAAAAACCGATTATTAATAAGTAATTCCTAAACAGAAATTACTTTGGAAAATTCTTTGAAATGAAAGTTGTAGGAAATTACATTCTCTACAACATTTGTATAGAATTGTTATACAATAATGATTTTTAACGGAGAAATATCGCAAAAACCGAATCAGGTTTCGAATAAACCTCGACTTCCGGTTAACCGATATTGTCCAAAAACTAATCAGTTCTTTATGCTCATGCTAAAGTGTTATATATGAAATTTGGTAATGATATGGCAAGTAAATTTTGAGTTAGAGCGCCCACAATCACATACATCCACACACATCATTCCGAAAATAGTTAAACGTGTTCTAGGGACCTCAAAACGTGTATTTCCTTTGAAATCTCGAAGTCGATTTTTTTCGTGATGACAGTACTTTCCCTATACTACGTATGGAGAAAGTAAAAAGTGAGTGAGTTGCGAAAACGCTCAATGAAAAGTAATTTAACTGTTAAGTACCTCAAGACCTGGAGGGATGGACTTCCGCGGACTTCTTCACTCGTTTAGTATAAGGAAGCAATTCTATTGGACGAGTCGTAGTCATCCTCCGATGTATGTTATAATATTTTATGTATTCAGAGAGGTGAGAGACATAGAAGGAAAAATCAAAGAATCTGGCCGGCGAATTTTCTAGGCGAATCGAAGTTCAGATAAAATAAATATAATGTTAAAACTGGATCATTCACCTCGACCGAAATTATTTTATTTTTCGTTCTCAACGTGTTTTACTATAAAATTCCACACTGTCGACATTCAACTATTGTACAAAATACTATGCTACGTTTACTCCAAACTTCACAGAATGAAATTCTACACACTCAAATGAGAGGGAAAATGTCTTATCCCGGATCGACCGAAATGTGCTGGGCGTAGTATTGTATCAACATCTTTATGATGTAAAGCAGTGGTTTTTAACCGGTGGACCGCGAAACATTTGAAAAAAATTAATTTCGGTTAACAATATGTAAATTCTGTTGCAAAAGTAGAGCGAAAGCTTAACATGTTGTAAATAGCAACTTAATAAATAGCTAATGAAAATTTTATTAAATTTTCTTATAATTTTTAAATAACTCGCTACTATTGCTCAGCAATGTAGAATATTCTCCTGCCTATATATATATATATACACACACATACATACATACATATATATATGTATATATATATATGTATATATATATGTATATATAAACATATATATATGTATATATATACACACACGTATTGCTAATAGCAGCGTTATCACAAAGGCTGGTTCATAGGACAAATATGTGCTCTACATGTGTACCTAAGGAAGTATACAAACTTTCGAGTTATAATTTAAAAATTCTGGGTTATCAACATTCTGGTTAATCGAAATTCCGGTGATTCAATATCCGGTTAATTGGAAGTTAACTGTATATCCCTTGGTCAATTCGTTCCGTTCATCGCTCTCCTCCATCCCTTCAATCTCTTGCCACAAGAATCATCTGCCTCTGTCTCGTATCTATTATTTCCCTCCCACTCTCGCTCCTTTCCCGGTGGCTACGTCCTTTCCGCTTCCATCTTACCCAACATTCCGTCTCCATTCTGCACGATGTCCCACAAGTCCTTTCGTTACCTGCTATTTCCCGAATATTCCACGTCCCTTTCGCTCTTGTGGGTACGTCACCACTCTTCCTACGTAAACGTTTCTTTTTCTCTCCGCACGACCGCCGCGTTTCTTCAATACGTGCGCTCTTCACTTACAATTAGTGTAAAATTAAATCTCGTTCTCTCCCCCGGATACTGTAGATGCAGTTACCCTCTTCCTCCGCTTTCTTTCTTCATATCCATTTACCTTTCGTATTAATGCACGTGCGTTTTTTTGAAACCCTTCCGTTTCAACGGGAAAGTTACGCTCTACGTTAGTTATACGTCTCTGTAAATGCATTAGAATAATTCATAGTTTAAAATCTTCACTCGTTCTACATCGTAGATCTGAACGTGTTTTGCTTCTACTATCAGATAAAGAGGTAATGCGTAGATGTATATTAGGCTAAATATGGAGTTCAAACTGTGTTTTGTCCAAGAAATGACTTTAAAGTGACCTTTGTGTGTAATAAATATGCATAGATACATAAGCAAATAAGAAAATGAAATAAAGTCTACAAATTTAATTACATAAATAAACGAAAGGAACACAAATATTGAAGTGGATAAATAAACACTCCAGGACGCTGGTTTCAGAATACTATTCAAAGTAATAATCAGTTAATTCTGAATAGATGAATAATATACTAAACCTGGAACACTAACACACCATGCTACATAAGGGTCATGTTGTTTAAAAAATATAAGGCTTTTAAGTAATAGTTTATATTTCAGTTTTCAGCTATATAATTAAAATTACATTTTGCGAGGACACGCTGACCATCGATTTAATAGTATATAATCAAATGCTTTATTAAAATCTGAAGCTCGGATAGTTCATTTTCTATAATTGTTGTTTTAATACTTAACCAGTGAACGGTTCCTCCTGTCTTCATCAGTAGACGTTCTACTACCCCGATGCAGATTATTGAAAGTTTCTAGTGCTCGTTTATTTTTTTAAAAAACGCTGTTATTCTTGTATGTATTCAGTGCTATAAAATTGACAGCGACATCGAATTCTGTTGTTGTAATGAAGTTCTGGTTTTTTTAGTTTTATCAATGTTTTAACTAGGTTGTTACAATATAATCAAGCTCTGACTTGATTTACAGTTATATTTTTCTATTAAAAATTTATCTCGCGCGTATTCAGTTTGTGGTAACTTTCAGTGAGTTTAGGGCATGAATATAAATAAGGGGTTCCCAAAATATGGCCTATGGATTATATGCTGCCTCTGAAATGATTTCACCCGACCGCCCTGCCTCATAAATTTCTTTAAGACAAGCATATTCGTATATTTGACAGGAAGTGTCATTAGGTGCTATTTTAATGTATTACAAATTACACGAACAAAAATGTTTCGAAAGTATTACTTTGAAAGTTACACGCATCTCGTTCAGCCATTTTAATGGTGTTATATGGCCCGCACAATAGTAAATAAATCTTCATGTGGCCCTTATAGTAAAAAGTTAAGTGATTCCAGGACTAAATGCAAGAAATCTACAGGTATACCTCTCAATACGCTCGGGATGCGTTTCTAAAAACCGAAGCGTATCGCGAATCAGCGTTCTGCGAAACGCATGTATACATAAGAATAATGCTATGAAAAAGAGATGCGTTCCTAGAAAGATAAAAATAAGGGGTATTAAAAAAACGCATGTACAATGAAGCCTCAGTTTTTCATATAAATTGAAACGTAAAAACAATATTTACGCATCAGTTTTTATAGAAAGATTTGACAGAATATCCGACAAAACAGCCTGCGATTTTGTTAAGTATTAATAACACATGACATGCCGTATTCAACCAAGTTAAAACAATATATACGGGAAAAACATATTGCTTCATTTAACATACAGTCAACTTTCATACGTATATTTACAAAATGTCCGGAAAATTTATACATACGATAGAAACCGTTTCACTTCCAGCTAACAGAAAACAAAAATCTGTGCTTTTTTAAATAAAAACTTTAAAAATTCACTACATGGTTATTCCTCTTGAGTTTTCCTTATTAGGAAAATTGCTATTAATTAAGGCACTATTTATCTCGCGATGACTGTGGGGAGCCGGGATGGAAAATTGAAATTCTTTTCAGAACGTCAATCTTCCACTTACAATTAGTATATTTCTTGGATATCCAGAGCACGGTTAGTCTGGTGTTTACTACAAAAAGAACAAATTCGTAATAGACACAACGTTGAGTTATAAAAACAGCCATATAAAAGGAGACTCAACGTGTGTGAATAAAGAACAACAAATCACGCAAAACTGCGTATGAGCCAAAAAAAAGGGACTGACAATGAGAGATTTAACAAATAAATGTTCTTATTCAACATGAGGTGATTTATAATAATGACAATTATGAGTCACGGTCGAAATTTGTCTTGACTGGGGACAGGGTTGTCTGGGATTTCTCTTGATTTTATGCTTTCCTTATTTATACGCTGTCTTTTTCAAGTTTAAAAGTACATAGTTTGTACATATTGAAAAAAGTTGCTTTTCGTTGCTCGGGTATAGGCCCTTTTCAGTGGGCAGAGAAACGTTATTCCTTCTTCGGAATTTGAAAGAGCGTATGTCCGAATCAAGCGAGAGGATCCAGAAGTGGAGTCATAAAGTGTAATGAGCGTAAAACCGAAAAAGGCGTATCGCGAAACAGCGTAACGCGAGGTGTACCTGTACTCTTTTGGCGCCTATTCTCCAGCAACCCGTAATACAAATTGTCGTGTTGGTTTCCTGCTTTCACGGGGTTCGTTATGATCCGCTGGCCACCTTGGGTATTGTTTTCGTAACGGTTCGAATGAGCCTTTAGAAGGCAAATTAATTGAGGTGCTACTTTCCAGCGGCGAGTTTCTTGTTACGGAAGATGCAATTAAATCGGTTAATGGGCAGCGATGACTTATGGGAGAATATAAGATCACTCAGCTCAGCATTCTCCACTTCTTTTCCTATGTACTTTAAATTTTCTTATTAGGTTACGCTGTCTGTGCTAATTAAAAATTAATTCAGTGAGTGATTATAAGCGCATTTTTTCGTTACAACCTCAGCAATTTCCTAAAACGTAAATTCTATCGCGTCTAGAAATAAGAATGTCATATTTTTCATGTCTTCAATTGTTATTTGCTTTACAAAGATGTTGTTTTCCATTGATCGCAAGATTTTTCACGCTAATTCTATGATACCTCAGTTCTTATTATGGATATCGAGAGTAGGGTGCTTGTAATTTGTTTTAAGTTTTGATCTATCTATGAAATTATTTTTATTTTTTGATTTCTATAAAGTAAAATTCCTACTCGCTTTTGAACTACCACCTCAAAATATACCTTACCGTACTTATTGCAAAGTTATAAAATATGTAATCAGTATTCTTTAAATATACTTATTCCAAGTATATTTTCAGATTTTCATTATATGTGTGATTTTATTCCCGTAAACATTTATCGTCGTTAATAAGGCTCCCAATAAACCGAGCTCTCTACTTTGTCCTATGTCCTGCAAACTTCTTCAATTTCCTTCAATTTGTCTAATAATCAAATCCTTTACCTTCCTTTCCCTAATTCGCCTTCAAAATTTTCTACGATCACAAAGTTAATCAAGCGACCTTTTCTAAATTAATGGCTGATCCATTCCGCTTCCCTCTTTCTCAGTCATTTCCTCTTCTTCTTATATGCTTCTTTCTCACACAAGACGATACTTCATCGGCTCACATGTGATATATAAAACATTTATCAAAAAAGCAAACGTTATTGGGATTCCAGAATAAGTCCTATTTAACCGATTGTGAATATCCAACAGTTTTATCCGCAATTCTCAACTGACAAACGATCGAACGGTTTCCCTTTCTGCCTTTTGTTTACGATCGCCGTAAAATAAAAAGGCCTCCATCTATCCCTACTCTCTATCTGTCTATCTCTCTCTTCCCTCTCCCTCCCTTTAAACTCCTCGTGCAATCCCTTAAGCGTGCGTCAAAGGACCGAAAGGGAGGAAGAGAGGGGGCGAATGAGGAGTGGAGAGGTATAGAGAGAGAGAGAGGACCCGTTACGTGCGGAGTCCGATCGATCAGCAGCGCCGAAACAATTCGGTGGAGAACGAGAGAGAGAGAGAAAGAAAGCGATAAGGAAAGAGAAACAGTACCAAGCGAAGAGAAAATAATCCTCTCAACTCTCTCTCTCTCTCTTTCCTACCCAACGCTAATATCCCTCGTCCAGCCCGTTCCTTTTACAGTTGGCTTTGTCTTCTTTCTCTCTGTCTCTCTCGCAATCCCTCCCAATTCTTTCTCGCCCCTTCTCACACCCTCTCTCCCTGTCTCTCTTCCTCCGTCTCTCAATCCTCCCTATAGTGACCGTCTTCCATCTTTGGTCTGGTCCTATTCCCCACTCTCTCTCTCTCTTTCCCCCCTTTCTCTTTCTCCCCTCTCTCACTGACTTGCTCTTACTCCTGCGTGGCCTCGATGTATTCTCCCTCCTTTGCACGCAAAAGCCGAGCTTTTCTGATTTTAATCGTTTATTTTATTTATTTTTAATGTCACGGATGGTTCGCTTCTAATCATATAATAAGCGTATCTCTCTCTCTCTCTCTTTCATTCTCCCTATGCAAATCGCGCGGAAATTAAAGCGTTTTTTTTTCTGTTTCCTCCCACGCAAGACGTGTGATTCGACGAGCGTCGTTTCATTCATACGAAAGCATTTGGTGATTTTTTTCTTTTGTTTTTCGTCGTCGGACGCGTGCGTGGGGACGTCCTACTTTAGAATCGTTTCGTAGATTTCGACCGAATATAGCAGAGAGGGAAAAAGGGATTAAGAGTTATTCAAAAAAAAGAGCCGACAACAATATTCGATTATATCGTATCTTCAAAATGGTGGCTACTTGATGTTAGAGGAAGGTGTGTTTCTTCCTATATATGTGTCTGTATGCGCAAATGTATGTATTTAAATTATGTTAATTTCTTAGATTCTTTAATAGTATTTTAATGGAAAATTTTTATTCTTTTTGTACGTAAAATATATTATTTTGTGTTTACTTTGGGATGAAAACAATTCAATGATTTTCGAAGAACACGTGGACATGATTGTGCTTAAGGAAAAAACCTAAATTGCATAAATTAACTATGTTTAAACAAGCTATCCACAATCTTGAATTTAAAAATTGAAACTTTGACTCTCACAAAAATCAAATTCGCACATTTTGATACGTTTTTTGGTATCATCGAAAAAGTCTCATAGTCTTATTAAATTATTTAAATATTGCTGTTTCACTCTGTTTATAATTACCATGACAACCTTGGAAAGTAATGAGGCATTCAAAATATCCTATATATTGCTTATTACTGCCACCTATCGAGGATTGTACTAAATATATTTCTTAACACAGTTAACAGCGTTAACTGTATCAAATTAAATATCAGCTCGCATATTTTAAATGCATTAAGACTGTCTAATACAACATTGATGTAGGAGATACGAATATAATACGAAGTACTCCAAATTTTTTACACGAACGTGTTTTTATTTTAGTGTAGCTCTTCTGTTTTGTCCCTTTAATGTTAATTTGTCGGGCTGTGAGTCGAAGATAGTCTCGAGGGTATAAATGTTTGGTTTTTCATTTGTTATTTTAAGAAAGGGATTTTTTAAATTCAAAAGAAGCCTATCCTTCCGAAATCATTGTTTGTTAGGATGTAACCAGTCCCAATCGTATTTAAGTTTAAAATCGATTTTTGCTAGAAGCTATCAGAAATAGTTTAATTATAAATTATTAAAATTACACTAGATATTCCATTTGGAATATTTCACCAGACTAAGTACTACCGCTGATTGACATTAAAGAGAAAATAAATGTATCTTTCGTTGTTTAGATAACCTTAAGAAAGCGGTTTGAATAACTCCTGTTTATAAACACATACTTTGTAACCATTAATCTGTTAAAATTGACATATATTCAAATAATTTCCCCCCGGACACAAAGAAAATGCCTCTCTGCTTTTAGATAGGAACCATCAGATTCAAAGTTAATTCTGTGTTTCGTATGCTAAATCGTTTTAATGAAACGATAAACAGTGACGCCAAGTGGTCCTTGAAGTATGTTGTCTGAATATCGTCATTCACAACGGAGTGGAATCGATTTCCGATTCCCTACAAATGCCGGTTGGTCCATTTTTTTCGAGTATTTAGGCCATTTGCTCGGTGAGTGCTTTGATATGGAACAATATCAGATTTTCAAATAACATACGTCGTTTAAAAAAAGCACTCTTTCTTTTGAATACTTCCTACTTATTGTCGCCTTTGGCTTAATCTTTATCGTGGTTGATAATTTCAGTACCGGTAATCTCGGTCCCAGTAATTTCATGCCCGCTCAATTTCAGTCCCACTGTCTTCATTCTTTTTGTAAATAAGCAGTCAATGTAACATTTATTTAAAATAGTTTATGATAGGCGTAAATATTAATCAACGCCTTTAATATGAATTTGTTGAAAGCAATTATTTTAACATTAAAAACCCGATTTTTCGCACAGAAATTTAGTTAAATGTTGAGAACGCTTAACTCAAGAAATACGTTTCTTTAAGGAAGTTGTAATCATTGAGTAATAAATACACTAGTACGAAATTATTATTGTTTTTGCATAAGCATTTAATTTTAAGAACCCGATTTCTCGCATGCAAATTTAGTATAATGTTGAAAACACATAATAAATAAAATTAATAATAAAACTAAGGAAAAATAATCGACATTGGTATCGATCAACTAAGAATTTTATAACAATATTACAAATATTCAGCAAAATAATGAAAATGGAGGAGGGGGGGAGGGAGGGAGGGAAAAGAGGGTGGGGCGGAAGAAAACTAAGGAACCAGTCGACATTAGTATTGATCAACTAATAATTTTATAACAATTACAAATATGCAGCACTATCCGATCTTGTTTTTTGCAATCAAATTTAAAGTATTTTATGCTGTTAAATTATTGAGATGGGTGAAGGGTATTTTGATTTGCACTTGAAATTTACTTATAATCATTATACTAACTGTGAACTTGAACTAAAGAACGCATAAAAGAATGAAAAATAATTTTCCTGCCGTGGATTTTTAATACACGTCGAATCGGTCGACGAATTCATTTTTAATTCGAAAATTGCATTTTTGAAGGGAAAATTGTTTTACCGTCGCGGTGAATTGAATTTCTGCCGAATTCCCGAAATTACGCGACTTTAATTTTGCTCGCATTTAGCATGGATTCTAATGGAAACGCCTGTATAGATGCAGAGAAAGGAGGGTGTGTGGGGATGGAGATAGGGAGAGGAAAGAGATAGACGGAGAAAGGGAGATGGAAGGAGAGAAAGAAAGGGAAGGTGAGGACGGGAGGGAGAAAGGTCCCTAATGTGACCATAAATAATTGTATTTAATCCCCCGTCGTATATTCTCAAGTCGAGAGGGTAGTGGAAGACGGGCATTATAGAGAAGCCGCCAAGTATCGCAAGATGGTCTTCCCAGAAAAGGAAGGGATTATAAAGGGGAGCAAAATTTCGTTTGTGTCTGTGATCTGAACAGGCAAGTGGTTTCATATTGATATGGGGAAAGGAAATTGCTTTCCGTGATACTGAGAACCCACAAGGGACAAAAATTTCCTCCCCACACCCTTAGTTTCTTCTCGCGCGCAGTGGCTGCTTGTGGAAACAAAGCAAATGGGGAAGGGTGTTAAGATATATATGTGGGGGGAGGGGAGGTCGGGAAGGGCGCGGAAAAACCCACCGCGGGGGAAGAAGAAAAGAAAGCCCAATGCCTCCTATTATAATTGGTCGCCGCAGTACTTTGCACGAATACCGATTTTCGTATTCGCATCTGACGCTTACGGCCGGCTTATTAATTATATTGATTAGAAATAAATATATTTAGTCCGCTATCGACGACGCAATCGCCAGAGACATCACGACGGTCATTAACCTTCTACTACTATCGTTATTTTTCGGTCACGTAACTACTATTTCAAAACTATATTTTTAAATTGAAAAAAAAATTAATTTTCGGGTTTCAATTTCTGGTCATTCGTTAGTACAGAAAATGTGAGAAAGTTTTACTTAAAGAAAAATAAATACAAATGTATACTGCAAAGAAGAAAAACTGAAAAAAAACTCGGAAATTGAATACAGGATTAGATCAGAGCTGGGAAGTTCCGGTTCGGGTCTTAAATTTTCCTACTTGTTACTTTCGGGTTCGGTTCTGAGTGATCAAAAGAAGGAACGGTTCCTAGTTTTAAAAAAATGTATTTTTATTGACAAAATTTTACATGAATTACAATTTCTTTCAATTACATATAAAATGATGAAAGTGTCTTAAAAATAGCTTGGCCAAAGATAATCTTTTTAAAGAAAATTTTATTTTTACTTTCTCCATACGTAGTGTATGGGAAAGTGTTGTATGTATTCGTAAAAATAACGTTTTAAGGTCCCTTAGTACAGGGTTTTTTCATAGTACGGGTAGCGGACCAATTTTGGACCGTGGAAACCTTCGTAAGGGCCGCGCGGTCCTCGACCAACGAATTTCCATCTGCTTCGAAAGATAAAATGTTCATTACAATGTAAACGGAATACCTTCCTTACAAAATTTCCCTCAGAACCCCGCCGCTAGATCCCTTCTCTCTTGTCCTTGCCCTTTTTCCTCTGAAACTGACCTACAGCACAGTAGGTGAGCCATAACCTTCTCTTCCTTTACTTTCAATTAGTGATACCCCGTAAAAGACACCTCCCTACCTATAACCTTCTGCATCTGCAGTCAAATATTTTCTTAGAAAATTCAAAACTTATTTTTCAAAGTCCTCTCGCAGCTGGGGGCACTAGCCGGCCACGATTTTAAAATGAAATTGAAACTATTTTATGTTGTGAACTTACTGTGATATTCACTCGAGTATCAATTTCAGCTAAAATTGCTGATATATAGCGTCTGCGTAATTCTACGAAAAATAATAAGAAACTCCTAGGTGTCAAGATGAGAGGCGAGCGTAAATATCTTATTATTTATCGTAGAATTACGTTTAAAAGACCCTCACAATCAGTACATTTACCCGAAATTTATGCTTAATCTCAATAATTTAACAGCATAAAATACTGTAAATTTGATTGCAAAAAAAAGGTTGGATAGTGCTGCGTATTTGTAATTGTTATAAAATTATTAGTTGATCGATACCAAGGTCGACTGTAGTTCCTTAGTTTTTCTTCCGCCCCACCCTCTTTTTCCTCCCCCTCCTTCTCCCCCTCCTCCATTTTCATTCTTTTGCTGAATATTTGTAATATTGTTATAAAATTATTAGTTGATCGATACCAATGTCGACTATGTTTCCTTAGTGTTATTATTAATTTTATTTATTATGTGTTTCCAATATTATACTAAATTTGCATGCGAGAAATCGGGTTCTTAAAATTAAAAGCTTATCCTAAAACAATAATAATTTCGTACTAGTGTATTTATTACTCAATGATTACAACTTCCTTAAAGAAACGTATTTCTTGAGTTAAGCGTTCTCAACATTTAACTGAATTTCTGTGCGAAAAATCGGGTTTTTAATGTTAAAATAATTGCTTTCAACAAATTCATATTAAAGGCGTTGATTAACATTTACGCCTATCATAAACTATTTTAAATAAATGTTACATTGACTGCTTATTTACAAAAAGAATGAAGACGGTGGGACTGAAATTACTGGGAGTGAAATTGAGCGGGAATGAAATTACTGGGACCGAGATTACCGCTACTGAAATTACATGGAACCGGCTTAATACGTAGTGATCTTGAGGTTCTTCTCCGTTTATGGTTCATAATAACACGGTCCCCTTCGTTCGTAATCACCGTATTCTCTTACTAAATTCTGTTGTTTTTCTGTCCATTAATCCCATTTTAATTTCTCAGTTAATTAGTAGGGGGTACTAATTTCTATGTTACCCATCGATTTTGCTTTAGTATGCTCGAATGTGTTACTAAGGAACAATCCCTACACAATCCTTTAATATCATGCACGTTGTCATTAACAACTAATTAAGGCCTTTAACATGCGCCTTTAGATCTCGTTTTGATCCATGGCTGCCTGCTTCAGAGTTCATAATTCTTCGCTCGGTTATTGGCTGTTTTTCTTTACTAGCTTACCTTTACCTTCTTTCTATCTCCCTTCCAAGTTTGTATTTTCTCAGCGTTTTCATAAAATTAGTTTTTTGGCTATTAATTGATCTATATACAGGGTACACAAGAAAAACGTAACCGCATGCAAGAAAGTTATTGATTTCATTTTTGTCTTTGACGCTGAAAAATGTCGTGAGCAAATATCAGTTAGACATTTTAAGTTTTATACGAAATTTGGTAATTGTTGACATAGAAAGTCCAAATTTTTACAAACATTCGTGCATAAACTTGCTATGATTTTAAGTTTGCGTACATTTTTTATTTACATCCTGTGATTTTTTTTAATTCATGAACGAATCTCACTCACTCATCCATTTTATATTCTGAGCCTCCTATTACTATTATTGCATTATATATTGTAATGATATATTATAATCTCCTATAATATATTTTGAAGGGTGTGTTTGTTGGTTTGTTCATGGAACTCCTCCTAAACGACAAAAGCTAGAATAACCAAATTTGGTACGATTCTTCCTTACATCATAACTTAGTGAATGGTCAAGGTTTTGTTTCTGTCATTCACTTTGATTCGAAATGGCGAACGATTTAATTATCGAACGTCACGTATTTTGCCGCGTCCTACAACTGAAATACAGGAATGAATGTAGACTACTATGAATTTGTACTTTAAGATTACTTAAAATCACGGTACGAACTTGAGACTTGGATACTTCTTTGCGGGAAAAAACAAAGTTTATTTTTATTGAAGACAGATTCCGAATTTGGTCGAATTCGTGTAGAAATGCGGTTAGAATCAATAAAATACGTGATTTTTATCAGTTTTATAACAATACCAATTATAAGCTACCATGACAACTCCCATTGTCGCCGAAATTGAGAGTTCAATGCATTTGTATTGAGACTATATAGTCCCTTCTTACATTTAAGAGTGAGGGGGAGGGAGGGAAATGGAGTTTATACGTTATTTTCGATTTTTCACAGTGCAAATTTTCCTTCTTCATTCATCTAAATAGGAAAATGCGGAGCGGTTTTCTTCGTTTTTTGGCGAGTTTCGCTTCCAGCGTGAGTGCCTATTATCCTCGGTCTGTCCGTCAGTCCGTCCGTCAGTCAGTCAGTCCGTCCGTCAGTCAGTCCGTCCGTCCGTCCGTCCGAATGTTCGTTCTCGGCTTCTACCGAACGGATTTTCATGAAATTTTATATTAATAATATAATAGTAATATAATAATTATAATATAATAATTATAATTAGCTCCGTAACCTAGGAGATTCGGACACATTCTTATAGAAACTTTTTTGCTTGAAATGACGTTTCCTACACGTGGGTGAAGTTATGCAGTAGTGTTTTGAAACACCCTGTATATTTTACCTAATTTTTCATCGATAAATTAATCTTTTCGTGTATTAACTGATCTGCATATTGTTTTTGTCTTATTTTAAAACCTTATCCTGGAAGAGTGTCCATTTTACTCTTTAACGCCAACAAGAAAGGTCATGGGCAAACATCGTCTCGCTTTATATTCATGCACACACGCCGAAATCCGGAGATGAATCTCATGTGCGGCGTGGTAAAATAAATTTCGCGGTGCATGGTTTTCTCGCCAGTAGGCGGGCTCCCTGAGAGCCTATAACTAGTCGTGAGGATTTCTCCGCCTCTCTTCCTTCTCACTTTTTCTCCCTCTGCCTTTCACTTTCTCGACCTTCCTCGTAAAACTTTTAACGACGCATGATTTTATTACTCCCGAAATTTGCGGTCTTCTTATTGTGTAATACGTAGAACCGATATTTCTTCTGATTATTTTATTAGAGCGTAGGCCCTTAAATTTCTCCGCGTAATCCTTTTTTTTAACGCTTAAGTTTGATCTTAAATTTTTCGTCCCGTTATGGTCGTTAAGGTGTCGCCATCTCGATCAATTTTTCATAAAGCGGAATGAACTAAATGACGAGATTCGACTTTTTTTTATGGAACTTAATCCCTAAGGGGGTCGGTATCCGGACGTTTCCCCCAAAGCACTTCATCCACGAGACGTTTCACCCAAAGAACTTGCATCCACGAGACGTTTCACCCACAGACGTTTCACCCATAGTTTTTTCGCCTACAAGTCACTTCACCCACAAAGTTTCATCCAAAGAAGTTTCACCCGCAGGTGCCTTACCCATGATTCAGAAAACGCATGAAACTTATTAAAAATTTAAATATAATATGAGAGAAAGATGTATTAAATAACCTTCATTTTTTATTTTATGCACGAATCCAACTTGAATTTAATCCAAATAATATTTAACCTTATTTAATTTTTAAATTAAAATTACAAGTCATTTGGTTTAATACGCTTTTATTTAAAGGTTTTAAGATATGTAATTAAAATTAAAACATTTCAATATGCATTTAAATATTGAAATTGAGTACACAAACACGAAGAAAATCGTGATTTTACCGCTTGTATTCTTCATACTCTATTTATAGTGTAATTGAGTGTAACTTCTCCATAACTTTTTTATACTTCATCCTACTTAGTTCTCTTACCATTCTTCCAAATTCTACTTCAACCATCATTTTTTCATTATCTGCTCGCTCTTTTATAATTTCCCTCAGCAAATGGAAAAATGAGGCATGGCACGCATGAAATAAAAAATAAAAGTTATTTAATACTTATTTCTCCCATATTATATTTAAATTTTTAATACGTTTCATGCGTTTTCAGAATCATGGGTAAGACACCTGTGGATGAAAGTTCTTTGGATAAAACTTTGTGGGTGAAGTGACTTGTGGGCGAAAAAACTATGGGTGAAAAGGCATGGGTGAAACGTCCAGTGGGTGAAGCATCTGTGGGTTAAACGTCCCGTGGGTGAAGTGTCTGTGGGTGAAACGTCTCATGGGTGAAGTGCTTTGTGAGAAACGTCATGGAACCAGGAGGTCAGGTTTTTCTTCTTTTTGCGACTCTAATACCTGAACATAGTTCGTTCTCTTTTGTTTGTCGATTCATTTTGAATTGTCGCGAAGAACGAAGGGATCCAGACTGTTTTAGATTTAGTGACGGAGCTTTGTCATAATGCGTGTGATACGTAGAGTGGCATTTTTCACGAAGGTGGGAAAGAAACTCGATGCTCGCTTGCATTAGCCTACTTTTGACGAACTGTGCCGAGGAGTACCATGGGACAACTCTACCGTTTTTATTCTCGAGCGGTTAGTAATTAGCAAAGAAGAGAACAAAAAGGCAGCGTTACTTATATGCAATTGCTCCTAGTAAGCACATCTGGGTTTTTTTCAAAGAGAATTGCAAGCATAACAAGAATATACCCACCTAAGAGTTCGCACGCTTGCAGAATATTTTGGAGGCTTTATTTATAACGCGTTTCGTGTAATTTTAATATATTGTTTGTGCAAATAACGCCATATTATTATTATAAAAACTCACGAATTCATTGACAATATCACGCAAGGTAATATAAAATGTTCATTTCTCTTTTTCATTTCCCATTTTGCTTTTATATTATAGTCATAAGATTAGTCAAAGGTTGTGTACGAAAAAAAACCAGAACAGTGTAACGTATTATGAAAGAATTATATACAAAACTACTGATTATAAACAAATCATGGAACTCTGTCCAAATGAAAACGATTGGAAGTTAATATTTTTTGCCGTCGAGTTTTCTTTTTAAAGTAAGCTCGATTTACCGGATGCCTCGGGACCTATCCTTAATCGGATACTCCTGTTAGTCGATTTATCTATTTATAAGAAATAAATACACATGAATAAAAAATAAGTAAATTTTAAGGAAGTAAAGGAAACACTAAAATAAAAGCTTGATTTAATTTTATTGCATAAAGTAAGTTTACACACCACGTAATACTGTACTGTTTTTACACCCTTTTTAAGCATGGAGCAAGTAAATATCTTACATTTTACGTACGTAAATTAATGTAGAAACTTTCAAGTTGTAAGTTTTAAAAATTCTGGTTAATCGTCAGTCTCCTATACTTGTGCAATCCACTTTCAACTCAATGATTTCCTAAATAAGGCAATAGTTATTTCATGATTTCATACGCACACCATAGCTTCCATAAGCCGAATTTTATTTTGTTTTACAAGATCAATCTTTAAAATGTTCTTCAATTTTGGTTAACTTACATGCATAAACATACAATGCCCATTGTTAACTTCGAACCCACGACGCAAGGAGAAAGACGTGCCACACGCCTTCTATACCGAAACGTAATTTTGTTTATGCTTTTGTTCGTCATCTAATACATAATCTCTGCCGAATTCATTTTTTCGGTGGCACTCAGTAAGATTACAGATTTAAATTGCAAAAATCTCCGACGATTATGGCCCAAACATCATCGCCTCTCTTAAAAATCGTCCTTAATGGAATTTGCCCGCCTCCGCCCCTGACCCCTTTTATTCTCCGACCCTCCCTCCTTTCCCCATCCACCTCTTTTCCCCCTCTCCCTTCGTTCCCCTCCCCTTTCATCCTCCTCATCACGTCCATATACCCGCCACACCCCGCCCCTTCATTCCCGCCACCCACGCGCGATCGCGTGCACTAGACTAATGTCAGTGGTTCCGCCCGCCTCTCTCCCTCTCTCCCTTTCTCCATTCTCTCTCCTCCATTATTTGCTCTGTTCCAAGTTTCACCTTACTAGTCTCGCCGTTCCGCTTCCCTCTCAACCCCTCGCCAACGTTTAGAAACCACATATCGAGTTTACTTTCCGAAACAATTAATTCCCAGGAAAATTAAACCGTCGCTTCTATCTTAATAATTCTCCGGCAAATAAATATGCGACCGGGTCGCATATTTTTTTTAAGGAAGAACGATCGTTTTATGTTTCGAGTTCGTGAGATCGATGAATGTTTTTTAGGTCTTTACGTGTGGAGAGAGCTTGTATTTTGAGTCGGTCGTTTGCTTCTCTGGAGAGTGACAGATGACGCGACTCGGCTTAATGCAAGATATGGGTATAGTTTACGTGCGGATGTATTCAAATGTGTCTCGACTTAGTAAAAGTGTGTTTTTCCGTTTGGAGGACGCATTAAATTATTTTACATTGAGGAAGGTAGGTATTTTTATAGTTGAGGACAGAAATGCGCAGAAAGAAATGTATAGCATGGTGTTAAAACATCATTTTTATAACTTTTCGTGCTTAATTTCATAGTGTTTCGTTACAGGTTTATGGCGTAATATTTTTGAAAGAACGATATCTTCTAAAGAGAATTTCACTAAACGCTTGCAAAATATCGATTTACTTTCATTATGATTTAGTAGTGCAGAGGTTTCACAAAGCATTGCTTGTCATTCACCTTCATTATATCTTATACAAATGGATCCATTATCGTATTGTTAGTGTAATTTGTGCAGTATATGACGAGAATTTGTGGCTATGAGTCTAAGGGCCGACATGACCTACAATTTTCAATTACCGTAATTTTCCGATTATAATACACGCCCAGGTTTTTACGATTGAAAGGTTAAAATTGCCTTATCACCGTGTATAATACGCGCCTAACATTGTAGAAACAAGATCAATTTAATCCGTCCAGGTTTTAGTGAAGTTGACTACGAACCGATATAAAACCCATGTTCATCAAACTTCCACTATTAAAAGTATCGTGTACGTATAATGAATAAATCTAAAACATTTATCTTCTTGATCGTTTCTTCTAGAAACCAGCCTTTTTAAACACTGAGAGTAAAAGTTGATTCTTAATTTTTATTATGAGACAGATATTTTAAAAACGGAAAATTAAAAAGAGTTATGCTTTATCGCTGATAATGCGTCCGAAAATGACCGGCTGAAAAAATGCTTGCGTTAGCTACCATGTAGAATAGGTAGCCTAACTTTTTGACCAGTTTTTCTCGGAAAAAAGCGTATTATACAAGGAGAATTAAGGTAAAATGGCATGAGATTTTTTAAAGAAAATAGTAATGTGGAGTGAGTGAAAGAAATAGTTAAAGAATAAAGGTTCAGTTAAGTTTAAAATTAATGAAGGGCAAAAAAGTTCATCGGAAAAGATTCTATGCCGTGCTTTGCATGAAGACCGCCTCCGATGCATTAATCATAATCTTGCTACCCCTCTTTTTTCCTTTGGTAGTTTTTCTTGTTTATAACTCCCTGATCGGGAACGTATAATTTGCAATTTAATATTCGTAAATTTGTAAGGGTTTATTCTCATGCATAAATTAGACCATTTCCAATTTCACGCCAATTTAGCCGTATTTTCAAGAAGATGTGTAGGCTTTAAGCCATAATTTTGTAAGGATTTATTCCCTCGGATAAATATAGGCAAATAAATCGCAATTTCACCACGCCAATTCCAATTTATTTTGCGGAATATATATATTTTTATTTTCCGCTAGGAGAAAATAACGCATTGACCCGAATTGGATCTCCGCGCAAGTGAGAAATAACCGTTTTGGGCGTTAAAAAAAATGAAACGAAAAACGTAACAATGTAAGATCATGAAGAGAAATGGAAGCCGTAAAAATATAAAAAATAAGTAATAAAAGCCGAAAAAGCCTTAGGTTGAAGTGAGGGAAAGGGTTTGAAAAGGGAGATGGAACAGAAAGGGATATGGAAAGGTTGTGTTATATATATTTTATTTTGAGAGATGGAAGCAGGGATAGGGGAGTAGAGGTACGCGGCGGGGCTTGAGGAAGGGGAAGGTTGGAAGGACGCAGTAGGGTACAAACCTATTATATGAAGAATAGGCGGAAAAAGGGTGTGGCAGGAGAATGGGTTTTCGTGCAGAAATTTTCGTGGGAATGCGGTTATGGAAGGGGGGACAGTGACAAGGAAAAGAATGTGTTGATAGGAGAGAGGGTTAGTGTTTAAGGAGTGGTTTAGGGACGTTTTTTTTTTAAAAGCATTCGGAAGGCCCAAAAAAAGGAATGATACGGGATATTTTTTCATATATTCGAAGGTATAATTTCAAGCAAGAACGCCAAATTATTTGGTATTTTTAGAACCCCGAATTCGAGTCGAATCCTACTTCGATTTTTCTCTGAATTGTTGAAAAACAACAGAATGCGTATGAGTTTCATTTAAAAGTAAGTTTGGATAATTCATCGCCTAGTTAAAGGTTTAAAAAATTGCGTTGTTGATCTTGATGAATAATGAAATGGCACTGTTGCAGCTTTTGTTACTCGTTCCTTGAATTAATGTAGTTATAATCAGTCTAGGCTTCGCTTTTTCGGTTTATTTCAGATTTCAATTACAAAATGCCAGGTTTTATATTATCATATTTAAGAAAATAAAATGTTCTTTTTTTCCTATGATTGCAAAACATTTCGTTTGAGACTTTTGCGGTTGCGTTTTCTTTTTAATGCGGCATATTTCCTAGCGTTTATGTGTTCTAATGGGAACGATCATTTGTCCGTGTTTCCCCGGTATCGACCGCTCGCACGATAGAAGCTCCCTCGTAATACGATCGAACTGTCCACGTTGACGAACAAAGACATTAAATAAGAGGATGATTCCTCCAGCTAACTGAAACGTCGTTCCTATCTTTCATTTATTCGGTAGCGACTACGCTCAGATAAACAACTTTCACGTTTTTATCCGTACTTTGTTAACGTTGCAGTTATAATCCTTTCTTCGAGTAATTTTATTCTCTTGTGGTATATATACAATGAAATATTGTTCTCATGCACACAGGCAATTTTCTCTCCCTTGACCCTCGCTTGACAATTTTGCACCTTAATTTTCAATCTTCTGTTTCTTTTTCTTTTCATGGACTACCTGTGACTTTTGAGTCCATCGTTTTACGATAATTGGTTCTTTTGTCTTATCATCTCCATTTTTTTGTTCGTTTAAACATATCCAGATTAATTTTTGTGCTCATGTACGCTATTTCCTTTTTCTTTGTTTTTATAATGATTCTCAGGGTGCTTCTTCTGTTAATTATCCTTACTTAATTGGCCAGTTTGTATGTTCATCTTAAATCTGCCCCCTACAGATCCAGATTCTTAACTTATTGTCAAAATTCTGTTGAGCTTTCTTTACGAATATCGTGTGATGTGTAATAATAGAATACAAAGACGTTCAATGATTGTGTGAAATTAGGTTGCCATCCATTATCCTTAATTTCTTCTTCTTTTGGAACGTCTCTAAAAACTGTCATAAAATCATAATTAATGAAAGAGCTGTGTGGTGTGTGAATGCTGTCACAGCTGTAGTACTTAATCTTACTAGTTTCGAAACGCTGTGGCGCATTGCCGGCATTGCAGCAGACTTGCCTCTCAAACAATGCTGCAATATTTATTTCTTATAGATAAAAAAATACAACCATCTTTATATAATATGTATGTATGTACTTATACTTATAATGTAATTGTATTTCGATGTCTCAAAACAAAATTTAGATTCCCTTCATCTTGAGAAAATTAAATTTAACGTCCCATGAAATTTTCATTTAATACTTTAAGGCAATAAAATATGCTAGTTTTCGTCATGAATAGTTAGGTCAAAATATTTATGCCGTGCATTTCCCGTCAAGCAGCGTCTCTAGTGGAAAAATACGAACTACCTCGGTTCTACAAATAGCAACTAGAAAATTTATTTCGATAAGTAGTAAGCTAAATGGAAAAAAACCGGTCGAACACTGCAGACAGCCTCACACAGAGTATGTTTTTCAAGGAAACACTCGGCAGGTAACCGTTTTTCTTCCTCTCAGAAAGTTTCTTTCCCGAAAGTACGTAAGTACGATGGAAAAAATTGAACTGGTGATTACGGAGAGCGGATAAAAAGAAAAACATTGCGTGCGACTTAGGTTAGGCATAGTTTTCTCCGTTTGCTCCGGTCCGTTGAAAGGAAGTACGAGAAACCGCCGTCAAAGGGATAGTACAAAAGGACAGCGGTGGATGGTCGAGGAGAAGCAGAAAGAATTCGCAAAGAGGTGCTCGAAAGGTATCAAGAGGGATATAGAGAGAAAGGGGGAATTTTAAATGAAAGACTTTTGAGATGTCGTTTCTAAAGACGCTAGGTAGTAGCATTGGCGGACCACGGAGGTTTAGAGCCGAATGCTGCGGCGACTGGATGCGAGCCGAAAAAATATAAACACAACAGTAGTTGCGGTATTATTGTGGTTAATAGGCCGCTTTGTATTCCTTTATTTTAAAAATATTATCTTGAAGGGTTTACGACTTTGTCTTAAATTGGAAATATGAATGCGTATGAATGAATCGTCACAAAAATTTTTAAAATCTTACCGCGGAAAAATAGATGTTTTTTTCTGAATAGAAATTGGCGAAAGATATTTTTAAAATCGAGTTAGTCCAAAAATTGCGAATCCTAATAACTGAAACACTTTTGACGTATATTTGCTTTTTTTAAGCGTATATTTCCTCGAAAAAGTTCTAATTTATGAATCACGAGATCTGTTTATGATATAAAGACATTTTTCGAACTTAGTACGATAAGACAAAATAAACCATCGATGGTTTCCCACCATCTGTTGCGTCCTTGGTAGAAAGAAGTTACTACATAAAATATACCAGGAAAAAGTTCAAAATTTGGAGAAACTGAAAGAACACATGAGGGATGCAGTTGATATGGTAACTCATGACATGCTGAAAAACAGGCAGGCAGGCAGGAGATAGAATATCGATTCGACATTCGTAGGGCAACAAAGGGTGCTCACATTGAATTGTACTGAGTGTAATGTCAAACTTGAAGAATTTCCGCATTTATTTATGTTAAGTCCATGCAAATAAACCCTTAGGTTAACTCACATTCCTCTCTTATTTCTTGATAGCTCTAGCCCGGACACCCTGTATAGAAGTGTTATTCAAAGGTCGCACGAAAACGCGAAGATATCCGTGGTCGTTTTATTTTATCGTTCCCAGTATTAGAATTTCCAGAATGTCTACCATCAGAAATATATTTATTATGGCCGGTTGAATAATGAAGCAATATAAATGTCTTAACGAGGTAATAAAAATAGAACCCTTGCCCTAGGAGGATAATCCAGCTCAAATATCCTTAGTCGATGACAGCCGAATAAGATGTTTAACCTTTTTATATGTAAGAAATGTATGTACGAGAGAGCGACCGTTGGGTGAAGGAAGTAGTAGCTTATTTAGCGCACAAAAAACAAAATGACGTCATAGTTTTTCACAAATGATAGATTCGATATAACTATAGCTAGTTCCAATACGTGACTGAATAGCAAAAAAAAGAGAGAAAAAAAATGCAAGGACCGCGACTCGGTAATTTCGAAGAGCGGTAGGTAGGTGGAGGGCGAGCATGAAATGGTTGCTGGAAATGATGGAGTGTGGTTTCTTTTCGAGTGGTTTCAGGGAAAGAGTTGGGTGGCAGGGAAAGTGATGAAAAGTAGTCGCGGGTTGGAGGGAGGAAAGGGGGCGTGGATGGAATGGCGAAGGGAACACGAAATGGTGGAGTGCTGAAGGGGGTGGATTGGAGTGGTTGCGGGAGGGTTAGGGAGGGGGGAGAGGGAGGAAAGGAGCGTAGTTTTTGGAGTGCAGGAATGGAACGTTGAAGAGGAGGGAGGAGTGAGAGAGAGAGAGAGCTGGATACAGAGTGGCGGGAAAAGGAAGAATGGAGTTGCGAAATAAAGGGATGAAGTGTGACGGAAGTAGAGAGAGAGAGAGAATATAAGGAAAGAGGAATGAATTCAAAAGGGAGGTGGACTGGGTCGGAGAGTATAGAACCGCAGGAAGATAAGTGCTAATGAAGGGATGTGAACAAAGAGAGGGTTATTTCTGCTTCCAAGAGTTGGAAGGGCGATGGGAAGAAGGTTGATAGGAGGTTTTCTGTTTTTAATTATGGTCGTATTCTTTCTCGACTCGTTCAGCTCTAATAAAGCAGTTCGGTCGGTATGAAAAAAGTCCGTTTTGACGCCCTTTCGCCATCTGTAAGAAGTGAGCAAGATAAAGAGACGAAGACGCACGTGTTGGAGAGGGATTACGTTTGCATGCGTCGTTTATTTCCCTCTTGGGAATCTCGAGGAGAAAATATACACATTTAACGAACGAGTGCTCACTGCGGTGGATAATGACAAAAGACTTTGGATAAGGTTTCCTCTCATAAAGTTGCGACACGACGTCTTTCCTTAGGAACAGGGAGATAAGCGTCTGTTGTTTAAAGCAGGGACTGTCAAAGTGTGAGAGAAATAACGAGAAAGGGAAAGACGGGTAGAGTACCGCAGGTGGCACCCGCATAGGTTGCGAAAACCTTCTTAGATCGTTAAGCCTGCCTTTAAATGGGCTCTAAGAGGATTATTGGGTAAAATGACGATAAATTGAACGAAGATAATAAACCCGAATTGGATATTCAAGGTCGCGAAATGAAGCCGATCGATACGTGTCACATTCATGATGTTAACGATTAGAATTCTGAATATTTAAGATAATTTTTCTGTAATAATGGTAATTATACCGCCGTTTTAACGGGTAAAAAAGTGAGATTACGAAGGGACTTGATTAACGGAAAGAATTTTTAACACCGATGATGACCTGCATATCCTGTACTGATATATTCAAGCATTCATTCCAAATGTATGTATCTTAACGTACTTTTTAAGTTGCACAAAGATGATTCATCTGATATAAAAATATTTATTATAAATGTATTTGTTTAATCATGCTTTCGTTTGATACATATTATACTTAAGAAATAGTTGAAGCTCCTTGTACTCTCTCGTTCATATTTAACTTTTCAGGATCAATTGAAATTTGACCACATGACATTTTATTGTGATAGAATTCCCACGTTCATAATTTGTGAACTTTTTCAATTTCTTTTGATAGTTTTTTAAAGCATACTCTTGTTCAATTTTCGCTGATTTCGTGAATTTTTTATGCTTGTCACACAGAGTTAAACTTATAAGGCATTTTGTCGTCCATTTATAAATTTAATGATATTTTTAGCTGATACCGAGAAACATCACCGAAAATTACAATCACGGAGTCGAAATTTGTGAAATTTTATTTAATCACTTTGTTACTCAGCTTAAGGATGCCCAGGAAGACAAAAATGCTTATCGTCGACAAAGCTTTACGAGAAAATTATCGACCTTTTCTTATGTTGAAAACAAAATCAAGTATAAGTGCTTAAGTATTAAAAATTAATAAAAAAATGAGTGCCTAAGTACCTTCTTATGGCTGTTGGAGATACCAAGGGTATCAACTTTAGATACATAAGAGCGTATTGTTGGAGTCGATAAAGTGTTAAAGGATTTTTTTTCTGTTTAGGTTAGATAAGCGAGAATTATATAATTCCCTTCGTCAAACGCTTTTTTTTGCTTTCGTGCGAGTCTCCTCGGTTTGGGATCTACTCCTCGCTCGACGACGCCTTTCATTTTTAAAGAAAGTGGTAATCGAAGTGTCGACGGCCGGCGGGGTGGGTGGGTGGGGGAGGAGATGAGAGATAGAGGAGAGGGAAGGAGATTGGGGTGGGGTGGTGAAGGGAATGGAAACCGAAGGGATGCGGGATGTTCGGAGAGATGAGAGTGAATGGAGAGTTGGAAGGGGGAAGTTTTGGACGAACGGGTTGTAGGGGACGCATCGATTTCGAGTGTTTTGGGCAGTTTGAAGAGGGTTGATCTCCTTTCCTCCCTCTCCGCTATTTTTGCGGCCTGCTAATCTTTGTGCCATCCCCTTTCCTTCCCAGTGCGTTGTCTCTCCGTTGTAAAAGACGGAAATGTCCAGGGTGACGAGGGAACGGGGGATGGGGAGAGAGAGAGAGAGAACGATTGCTTTGACGATAGCGTAAAAATTAATGTTGCACTATTAGAAGACTTATAAGATGGTCTTAAAGGTTGTGAAAGAGTCCGTAAATTTAAAACGGAAATGTTTTTTTTTTAGTTTGGAAAAAGGGCGGCCTTTCAGAAGAATTAGCGATGTGAATACGAATTTTGGTTGAAATAAATGTTTGTTTTTCTATACAATAGAATTTTATCTATCTGTTGAAGGGCATCGGAATGTGTAGATTAATTAAAATTTATTTTTGTCCTTGATGTCCTTTCATCATTTAAATAATTACTATAACCATTTACACAAATTGTGGGTTATGAGAATTTTTTGCATATACTCTGAAAAGTTTTTACTAATAGGGCAAATCTTTAAGTTTTTAATATAAATATTGATGTGCGAGAGAAATTATCTAGTATGCTGAGGAATGAATTGGATAATTTTGATTAATAGGAGCAAAAGAGTTGATTAAAATTACGCTTTAATGAATTCAATAAACGAAAAATATATTCTCGATAACAAAATCGTTTTAAGGAGAATTTTTGAGCACTAATTAATTCATATCGCTAAAGAAATCTTTAGGACGCAATTTTGAAAATCAACATCGTTGCAGCGCGTAATACTTTCGTGTTTCCTCTCGGCGAAGACGTGGATCTTGAGAAGTTTTCTCTCCAGTTAACCCAGAATTTACTTTCATGACAAAACTCGCAATCTTTCCCCAAGGAGACCGTTCGCTTCCCATTATTATTTTCCTTCGGTACTATTATTTCGGAGTTAAACGGTTCACTTGAATCGATCGCTTCTCCTCCTTTCTTTAGAAGAGGTTTCCAGTCTCTCGGTTTCCATTACCAGTCTTTCATCTGTTTCTTTCTTCCCAATCTCGCTCGTTCTGACATCCCCATGAGGTCCCTTTCTTTTTTTTCCCCTAACCTCTTCCTTCCATCATGTTTTTCGACTTGTTTCCGTCCTCCTTCTCCTCCCCCGCCCCCCCCTTCTAGACCATGTCCGACGCAACGCGCGTTCTGACCACTTTTTTCCCGGATTACGTCGTCTTTCCGCGATGGACGGCGTTTTATACTACAGCAGAATTCGAAACTAATCCTTCCCTCTTCCAATGAGCAATGTCGATTTTTCTCGCGTTTTAAGCGAGTTGTACAAGTTTTGTTTAAGGTTATGCACAACTTTTACTTTGATACATCCCTTCAAGCCTTATTCATTATGCTTATAAATTGACTGTTTCTCGTATTGTAAAATATTCAACGTACGATTCTCCCAAACACTTGAGCTCTTTACATTTATAAACAATAACCACCAAAAATTGATAATTAAATATTCTCCGAATTAGCTGCTTCTACGGTCAAATTATGGCTGCACCAGTCATCAGAAATTCGATGAATATTTCTAACGTAAGGCCTCAATGCATCTTGTAATTTTTACGGCTGCTTTTTCAGAACATGCAGAAATCGTTCCGAGCTGTTTTAATTTCATTGGCTTTACTCTTACCTTACTTGTAAATTTTTTAACTCGGAAAGTTGGTTTGCATAAAAAAAACTTTTGCCTTTATCTATTGCCAACGCTTACGTCAGTTCTCGTTAGGTGATAAAACTATCTTTGCTGTTATCTACTTGGTACCGGTTGTGTACATCGGATTGCATAAGATAGAGGATAATTTTTTTAAATGTGTTACTTTGATGGGTGGAGTGGAAGGAACGGTGCAAAAAGGTTTCCGAGTCGATGGAAGAAATGAAAGGAAAAACTTTTTTCGCCAAGGATATAGATGGAATTTTCACGCGATTTCGTAGTCCTGGACCTTTTTTTACGTGAATTATTCACGGGTTCTCTGTTCATTCTCAGTTTTCGGAGCCGAAGCCTCCGCGTCTAATGAATCTTGACCGAGACAGGTAAGAGTCATTATTTAACCTCGAGAGGGTAGCCGAACCTTTCCCTAATAAAAGAGAGAGAGAGAGAGATTAGAAAGGTACCGCTCTCCCCCTCCCTATGCGTGGTTGGCGTGGCTTAAAAGGAATGCAAAGATACCGCTGGGATAGACCCCCCCCCCTCTCTCTTTCTCTCGATGCCTCTGGGATGAAAGCTAACCGCCAAAAAGACGAGAGTCATGCAAGAGAGTTCTGAATTTAATTTTCCCCAATCTTATCCTCCCGATCTTATCGATTCGTATAATCAGGAACCTTAATTAATCCGACATCTCATCAAGGAATTCATCCGTTCCAAATGTTCTTATTGGGTTCCGCCCAAGAGTCCTTCCATTAATAACTTCCGAATCAGTTTGTCTATTAGAGCGATAATTGGTGAACCACTTCATCATCATGACGTCTTCAAGCTTTGTCTTACTCCCTTTCAAGAGGAGGACGTTACGCAGAATCGGTTCTTATTGAAATAGTTATATAAGTAACACGATGTAATAGTATTCCTAATACATTTTATCCTCCTATCCAAGAGTCTGCAGATACTTTTGCGATACAAGAAATCGTAATAATAATCATAAGAATTTTTATGTAAACACAAGTTATCGTATGATAATATTAAACGTTTTTAAATTGCATCGTATATCTTTGGTACTCCATGATCTCGTCCATACTTTCTATCCCACCTACTTACAGCAGAATCAAAGTAATGAGCATTATTTTAAATGGGGAGCCATATGTGGCCCGGATATTTTTGAGACTCGTATTCTAATCTAAGGAAATATAAGTTTTGTTAACCTTTGGCCGGATTAAAATCTATCTGCCGCCTCATCGATTCTTCACGTCCTCCCATCCTCGAAAAAGGAGCTATAGGGTTTTAAAATATTATAGATATTTAAGAGCGCATAATAAAGTCGTGCGCAATAGTCTTACATATCGATACTCAAATTTTATGAAAGCCCATATTTATCCAATTTATGGGATAATGTACTTAATTATTATAATTAGTATTCTTCCTCTTTAAGTGTTTTTATAATTTTAACTTATAAATGTCCCGATTTAACGATTTGATAATTAAATTCTAGAAAATTATGAAATTTTCATTAGAATTGATATAGATAATATTCGTTTTTAAAAAAACTGTCCTATGTTTTAAACACAGTCTAAAGCAAATTTCAGGTAGGATAAATATAATTTTGGAATGAATAAGGTAATATTAGTAATCAACGTGCATCATGTACCTAAAAATGGTCCTTTTTCACACCGACGTCTTAACCTTAAGAATTCGCACGTATAACACTAATATATTTCCAAATTTTCATGACTTAAGTGTCCTATTTTATTCGTTAGCTAATGAATTAGTCATAGATGAAATCTATAAAGACTCAAAACCCTTACACGTGCCGCTAAACTGACCTCTATTAGGCGAACGAAGCGTAACCTGATTGGCTGCGCCGACGGTTAGTCTCCGTAAAGATAATCCATGGAGAGAATTCACGAACGCAACTGGTAATCTGCACCGAGAGTCGTTAGAGATTTAGTAAGAGTAGGCGAATGAGATAGAGCAGACACGGCGTGGATGCGGAGAAGGGAGAGTATCACGCTTCTCCCTCGCTAACACGCACGCGAGCACTCATGCGAGACTCATGAGATAGGAGATGCAGCGTCGAGGCACGCGTGATGTATCCCATCCTTCACACCAACGGGATGCTCGATGTTTCATAAAGCTGTGTAATTAAAACGCCGCAAGCTTCTAAATCCAGAACATGTATAACAGCTATAAATTGGGCGTCGCGCTAAAGATAAAAAGCGAAATATTCATCTTGTAGATATAATTTCGTCACCGTCATCTTTGATTGATTGTCTATGTCACTCCAATTGCTATAAAAAGTTTGGATAACCGGGGGCGCATTTCGGCAGCTGTCAAAGGTGACCCGTCAGTAGTACATTTTTAAAGAGTTTCTTTATATAATCTGCGGCAAGTGGAAGACCCGGGTTCGATTCCCGGTCAAGGTAGAAAATTTCTCCTGCTTTTTCGGAATTCTTCGTATAATCTGCTTTGGGAGTTACCACTGATGAAGGTTGCTAGATAGTCGATGTTTGTGCTTGATTTTCCAAACCTTTTATATGCTATTTTAGTTCTACTTTATCCATTTGACTTTAGTAATAAGGTGAGATCGGTAATACTGTTTTCGGTAAATTTTTCGCCATCTTTCATTATCACGAACTAGTATAAATGCCCGTTAACAATGACGGGGAGTGATTTGGTTTATTGGCACGGTGCACATTAAATAAAAATGTATTGAGTAGGCATACATTCGGACAATGCACGTACAGAGTTGGTTAGCATTTTTAAATTGTGGAATTTTTACAATTTCATATTTTTCCATCGGTTTTGTCCAAAAACATATAACTGTGCCGAATTTCAAGTTCATCTGATATAGCTGGAGCTCGGTTTTCTTTTTAAAAAAAATACCGCAGGAACGCAAATAAAAATATATTTCGGTGTAGTTTTTCACAGAGAATACGAATAATTCATCAAAAAATACATATCTTGATCGATTATTCTGAAATAAAATTGAGGCAGTCTTCTTTTAATTTCCACGATGAATTCACGCATCGTAGCATTAAGCCTAACAGATTGCGGAATCTCATCGTAGAGGTAAAATTTTGTTTACCGCCGGCAAAATCTACGCTAATTTGAATATGTACCTATGTGTTCCGTTCACCGCGAAACCTCCGCGGCTAGATTCCGCGCGAAGTAAACGCGAAAGACTTCATTTTTTTCGGCAGACTATTACGGAGTTTACGTGTGTCACATTCCATTTATTTCCTCGCGTTCCGTCTAAGCGGAATCTTTCACATCTGTGCAGCCGGATTTCGCGTTTTTTTTAAATCTGAGTCACAGTCAAAAGCGCATAATCCAACTATATCCAGCGAATTGGAAACGTTCAAACGGTAACATTCGTTTCTACGGTAGGAATCAAGGTCTTGATCTATTTATTGAACGTTTGATATTCCTATCCGGTAGATATGAGTTCATGTAGATCGAATACCTCATTTTGAAGTGAATTTTGGGTCCAAATTTGCGTTTCTCGTGAGATACGTATGTGGTCCGTCTGGTTCACTGGCCTCGCCATTTTATGCTTTATTTTGTTTCATTTTTTTAACTCGTCAGATATTGCGTTTTGGTATTGCTCTCTAAAGCTCATGCCACTTCCGCTTCTCCTATGGAGCCGACCTCAAGTCGTAAAACTCTCGCTATTTTTTTATTTTATCCGAATACCGCCGCGAATTCCTCGAATGTCGCCGAATTTAGAAGGTAAAACTCTCCAACCTTTCCATGGAAGCGTAAAAATTGCTGAAATAGACCGGATTTTATTGAGATTTCTATTATATTCACTCAAAAACCGAGTCTGATATTAATTAACAACGGTAACCTTCACCCACTGATTTTGTTTCCAGGTAAAGGAAGTTTAAGGACCTTCACGATCCAATATATTAGGCCCAAAATTACTCTAGCTTGTTCTTTTCTTACTAAAATGAAAATTAATCCCACATTAATTAAAATGATTTTTGAAAAAAACTTTCAAGAAAGAATTTTTGGGGGCGTTTTGGTGCATTGTACCGTTACGGTGAATTTGTAGATGCAAATGTAGGTTAATGGCTTACCTTTGTGATAGTATTAAGCCATTTAACTAGAAAATGATACGTCCGATTTTTGCATTATAAGAAGATGCATAAGATATCTAACGTACGTACCATTAAAATGAAAAAGTGTTACAATATTTATGTTGAATGATTACATAACTTCTTAATACGTTTTAATTTTCTTACGACGAAACCTAATAAAATATTCAAAATCGGACAGAAAATCTTTTTTATTTTAATTGTATTCGAACTTAAGGATCGATGAAAAACTGTACTATACAAAATTTCGACACAAAAAAGGCATGAAACGAGTTATCGAGTCAGAGGAGCGTTTCATGAAACGATCTTTCCTTCCGCGCTGCTTCACTCTACCGCGCAATGCACCGCACGAGGTAAAATTTAAAAAAAAGAGCGAAAAAACCACGTTCGGCTCCCCTTGGCAAAGTTTTTTTTTCACCTCTTATTTTTAGCCTCGGTGTCATACTCCGTGCACAGAGCGAGGGAAATCTCCAAATGGCGGCAGCACATGTTTGGGATTTTTGTATTTTGCCTTGCATTGTCCTTTGAGGCGGTTGCTCTCGGGAGGGTTACGCGAAGGGAGAGGGAGACGGGGAGAGGGGGTAAAGAGAGGGAGAGGAGAAAAGGGAGGGAGAGACGGAGGAAAAATGGTAGCAAAGGGAGGAGGAGGCGACAGGCTGGGATGAAGAGGAGAAGGTTGAGTTCCTGGTAGCTTGCGGACGCCTGCGAGATAAGATATGAAATGCGTTTGTAGCAGAGAGAGTTAGGGAGAGATGGTGAGAGGCGGAAGAGGGAGGGAGGAGGGAACGGGGAGGCAGAGAAAGATAGGTGCGGAGAGAGGAAGGAAGGGAGATAGGATAAAATAGGAGGGGAGGGTAGGGAGAAGATGGGAAGGAGAGAGGGGAGGTGGAAAGTCAAAAGCGAGGCTCTAGAAGAGGGAGGTTGGGTGAGTGATGGAGGGGGTAGAGGTGGGAGCAGCAAAAGGGAAAGGGACGGAGAAGTTAAGGAGTTGCAAGGATGGGGTGGGGAGGGGAAGAGGAGAGGGGGATAAGGGAGGGGAGGGGGGGAGAGGGAAGTGGTGTGTGTGTGTGTGTGAGAGAGGGGACGAGCTGGAGGAGAGTAAAAGGCTGTGACATGGCGACATAAGGGCACAGTGATATTCGAGTTTGCGATGGAAAAGGTTGGTGTGTTGGGAAGGAAAAGAGTCAGAAGAGAAGGGGAATGGAGTGTGAGAGTGGATGGGGTGACGAGTGTGAGAGAAAATAAAGAGAGGGAGAAAATAAAGAGAGAGAGAAAAGTCGGAGGGAACATTTTCTTTCTGGTAACGCATTCTTCGTTGTTCGCTCTGCTGGGATGTATAATAGGACTTAACCCACGCGTGTGCGGACGAATCTCCGTAAATAAGAAGGCCTGCGGTATGAATTTTTGTGATGCAGAATTCGGCAGGAATCTCTTTTTAAATATTTCGCGAGTTTTACAGTAAGAATTTTCCGCAACTGGTGTATTTTTTTATGTTCTCTCTCTCTCTCTGTTCTGGTTTATTAATAAGAATTTTTTGGAACTGATGTTACCGTCCTCGAAGCTCGAGTTGTGGAGGTCTTATTGTATACCTGCAGGTGTTTATATATATACAAATGTGTGTTTGTTCGTTTAAGTACAAATATAGGAGAGAATAATAACGAACTTCCAATTCACCAGATGCCACGAGACGGAGCCACTTGAGGTTATTCGGATATTCCGGTTTATCAATATACCTATTTACCCCACCATACTACGCTCATAGGAAAAATTAAATATTAAGTTAATAAATAAAAAAGTCGATGAAAACTAATTTACAAGCTAAGTTAGTTTACAGGACAAGTAACGTGCGTAATGCATGTAACCGGTGGCGAACGATACCGGAAAGTTAATTAGAATCTTTCGGATTCACAACGTCGTTACTTAGTGTGAGACAAACAGAAATGTTCCCCTAAATATAATAGCACATGCACACAAAAAAATCAAGGTTGCAGAAAGAAAATCACTAACATTAGAAAATAAATATTAATAACTACGTGTTGACGATTCCAGTTGTTATTATCTCGGATACAGTAGATCAGGGATTGAAAATACATGGCACGCTTACGATTTTACTTGGCACGCGTCAGCTTGTACTTTCTATATAAAATGTGAAGTTTCTTAGAGAAGGAGTACCTAAACTAGTGGCACGCAAAGATAGACTCAAAAGATTTCTTTTTAAAAAGATTTTTTTGTAATTTCCAAATCACTTTTTAATGTTGCAGCTGTTACAAGACGTATTTCTGGGCTGGACAACTTTCAATTGACCGCATTCCTTTCCATCTGGTGACAGGATCTACACAGTCATGGCGCGAAGGCCTGATTTTTTTTTCAGAAGTAAATCGTGCACGTGCGTAGTGGAGATTTATACGGATCAGACGACTCCGCGAATACTGGCAACCAAAGTTCGTTTTCTGATAATTTCATCTCGGAATTCCAAGCCATTAATTTCATTCAACCATTTCACGTTTCTAACCAAGGGCATTACGAGAAGGAACTGTCCCAAATAGCACATTTCACCTCTAAATTAAAACCCCCGATACGTAGATATCGTCCCACATATTTCGAAGTCTTTCATTAGCTTTTTTTATTTTTTTTAATGATGCCTTCCCCGCAAAGCCAATTTTAGACTTGCCTGCAGGTAGGGGAAAAACCCCAAGACGAATCACAACATCCATGCCCGAAGCGGGATTCGAACCCGCGACCTTTGTATTAGAAGGCAGGCAAACTCATTTAGCTGTAGGCCCCTTCGAAGTGCCGTTCCTTCGACACGCGAAGTTCCGAAAGATTCTGTCGCCTGGGTGATATGCATATGCATACAATTTTTTTTATATTACCACGCAACACTCGAAACGAAATAATTGCGGAAGTAGGTCAGGTGGACGTAGGGTGGCATTTCCGTTTCTCCCTCTCTTCCTGAAATCTCGTGAAATTCGTTATTCCTTTTTTACACGCACGCGTGCGGGAGTCACCCGCGTTCGTGATCACGTCCTGGTATTTTTCTCCGTGCTCCGATTTTTTTCGCCACTTTTCCTCGAGAAAAGTTCTTTCGAAACAACGCAAATTCCCCCTCCGCTTTGTTCTCTTTCTCTCCTTTTCCATCTTCGCCCTCTCTCGCTTCTTCTTTTTCTCCCTCCGGAGAACTTTTTCTGCCACACCCCAGCGACGTGGGGCCCACGCGATAACATACGTCGGGGCATTGTCTCCCGAAAAATGAAGACCTATTCCGTGAAGCGTGTTTTGTTATGACGGTGGTTTTTTTTCGCGAGTTCCCTCGATGCGTGAGGCATGTAGTGCGGTAGATGGTTGCAAACGCGAAATATTCAGTATCGATACAGTATTGGACTCTTTGATTAGTTTTATCGTAATCATGATTCGCTTTGTGTATGTATGTATGTATGTATAAACACACATGCGTCCTAGCACGAAAGGTCTATTTTATTTTACGATTAATACCCATTAATTATGGGTTAGTTTTACTAATTTTGGTATTCCTGTATAAAGAAATGTTGGGATCTTATGTTGGCTATCCTAGTTGTTAGAATGGCGTCATACACAGAAGCAAAGAGTTATTATCCTTAAGACTTTTTTGAAAGTGTTATTCAGGTGCAAGGAGATGATCAAAGATAATTTAATATGAGGTACATTCCTCAACGATTCTGTATTACTGATTTCGTACAAAAGTTTGAAGAAACTAGGAAAGTCTGAAATAATATACAAAAACCGTTGTTACTTTAGCCTTGGGGTGGAACATACAACATTTCCTCATGCGTTTGCATCAATATATTGAAGTTGACGGAACAGATGCTAAACATGTTTTAAGTGAAAGATTTTTCATACAAAACCCTTAATTTTCATGTAAATGACACTGAAATTAATTTTTAATATATTAGCTCTTTCGTGATGACCGTGTGCTTGCGTGCGCGCTTAAGGTTGGGCGTGCTTGTAATTAAACGTGAAATGAATAATTTATACCTTAACTGCGTTCCTTGGTGATGAAATTCAAATGGATTGAATGGTATGTATGTCCCCTCTCAGAGAGTAATGTGTAGTGAAGTCATAATTATGTTTTATGTTCATTAAATCACAGCTGTTTTGTGATTTGTATTGTATATGGTAGCTTTATAGTCAATATCTATGTACAGTTGAAGTCGGATATGAAAGTTTTTGGTCCTTCCAGTTCATATACCAGCAAAATTGTATAATATTGTGTAATTAAAGATTAATATTTACCAAAGTTCACTGTTGAATTTTTCAGAAGTGATTAAAAATTAAAATTTTATTACGGTTTTCATGAATATTGCGCATGCACTAATATAGTCATAATATTATATGAGAGGTAATTAATGTTAATTGCTATGGCTACGGATTGTGCTTGCCTCATGAATTACTAAAATATTTAATATTGCCGTAAAAATGCGTAAAATGGCTATATTAAAAAGCTGAATAATCTCACCATTTACTTGTAACATTCAAGGAGGAGGAATTTCATGAAAAATATACCGTATAATTCTTGGAAACATGCTTCAGTCGTCAGACGCCAATGCAAAGTTATCTATGCTACTGCAGTGAAATTTTTTCGTGTTTTACCTTCCTTATGATAGAACATTTAAAAAAAATTATATTTGATACGCTTTAAACAATTATCTTTATTTATGTTTACCAAACGTCACTTTTCTCATCTCGTTATCCCACTGCCCAGAGAACGCATGTCTGAGCGCTCATTTTTCCCATATCTTAAAATATTTTAAAAATTGGGCAAATAATTATTTGTACAAGTAATACAGCAAAATTAGTCCATGTAAGTGGACAGGGAAATACAGATGGAATATAAAATGTAATTATTTTTACAGATCGAGTACAGATTACTTACATATCGTATGTTTCAACTCGATTCGAAATACGAGGGAACATTTTTTTTAAATTCTCTGCGTGAAAACATAAGCTAGAATAAAAGTATTTTTAAAAAGCAGGAGAAAAAATCTGTCTTGACGAGCTAGATAATTTTCTATCGAACCAAGTATATCGTTAGATGGAGGTAAATTTCAAGTTAAGGGTTGTTGTAACGTTGGAAACGGGGGCAAAGTTGAATATGAGGCGTGGGGAGAAAGGAGAAGGAAAAGGGGTGCAAACGTGGAATGCAAAAAGAGGAAGGTTATATCGAGGAGAGTGGGTGTGAGGGGGAGGGGAAAGAAAAAAATCCGATAGGTACAAAGAGGATAAACGAAAGGTGAGAATCAGAATAAGTGAAGTGCCACTCGACCATTAGGCTCGCCGCAGCGAACGAGAGAGATTTTCTCGTATTCACGGGATAATGTTTTTTTTCTTGCTGGTGTCGGGCCAACCTTTCCCCTTTCATTAAACCAAAGCATTAATACTCGACTGCATGAAAAATGCTTTCGTCCGTTCGTAAACCAGCTTGGCGGTCCGTGAAAAATTTAGCGTTTTCCAGAGTTTAAAAGATTGATAAGAGTCGAGGGTTGCAAAAATATTATTGTTGGATTCAAAATTCCGTGAACTGCGTTTGATGAGAAAAGCCCCCACCGTTGTCTTCCGCCCGAGTATTTTTCAAATATATTATTTCCGGCACTGTGAAGGTACGTTCACACTACATACATGTATATGACAAATACAAATACTTGTATGAGACTTGTTGTATACTTATATACCGTTCAGTATATACAAGTATAATACAAGTATAAATTTATTAAGCGTTCACATTTGGTTATACATGTCAGTACACAATATGTCTTCAGACGAGGAATATCTCTTCATTTGTGCTGCTGCAAATTATGTTATTAAAAAGTAGCAAAAAAGAAAAACGTCGATGGTGGATAAGAAATTTTTTGTGCAAAAGAAATAGCCACGGTGCATATAAATCAATCATGAATGATTTAAAAATCGAAGACCAACAAGGTATTTTATATATTATGCTAGTAGTACAGATATAATACATAAGTGAATTTTGCAGGATTTAAAAATTTTGTACGGATGACACCCAGTGATTTTGAATGCTTACTACAAATGGTGGGCCCTAGAATTGCTGCACAGAATACCTCATTTCGAGAAGCCATTTCGCCAGCTGAACAACTCGCTGTGACGTTAAGATTTCTTGCCACAGGAGATTCATATTTCTCCTTGATGTATTTGCACCGGATATCAAAATCTAAAATTAGTTCCCTTATGCCGGCAGTATGTGCCGCTATTTTTTATGTTCTGAGATAAAACATTCAGGTAAAACAATTCATTTTTAGAATTATTTACTTTATTAACAAAGAAATTTAATATTTACAAATTATGTAGGTAGCTAAGTGTTACGAGTAAGCATTTTTTTAAACTGATCGTAATCACGCCTTTGGTTGGCATTTAATTGAGGCTGATGACTCTTTTAAGTATCTGGGGGTTGTGATAGATACAAGGCTAAAATTTGATGAACAAATAAATTTTGTCTGTAAAAAAAATTGCTAAGAAATTAAATTTTATTTCAAGAATAAATAAATATTTAAGTTTACATTGCATTCAACGTACATATAGCTGCATAATATTATCTCATTTTTATTATTGTGGTACAATATTATACCTAGGAAATAAAGCAGATAAGGTCAGACGTGCTTCATGTTTCATATTTCTATTCGAGTACTCCGGACATCGTGGATTCCATAAACACTCATAATTTCTGAGTAGTTCAATCAATTTTGTTGTTTCCTTTCTCGGCCAATCCACCATATTTAATTAAATGCGTAAATAACAGAAATTAAGTCACAAATTAACTCCACGATACAGCACGTAACAGCCTAGACATAAATGAGCGTGAACGACGAAACAGCTGATTTTTAGATCCTACAGCGCATGCGCGAGTTAGTGGATATATACAAGTTTCCCATTCGGAGCGGAAGCTTCAGATTTGTAAACTACTTCTCTCATACAGTCTAGAACAGTGGTCTTCAAGGTGGGCGATAGCGCCCACCAGTGGGCGTTTTTGGATTTTTGGTGGGCGTTAAAGAACTCACCAAATGCTATTCTAATTTTTACACTGGAAAATAAAATTCTATGAAAAAGCACACATATTCTGTACAACTATTTTATGTACAACTATTACGGCTCGTTTGTCGTTAACTATAGCATCATATCATATTATACTAGCGACAAAGTATCCATGCTGCGGTAAAATCGAAAGGCCCATGAGGGTGGTCGGAGTCTCTCGCAGAAGCAGCGAAGCGTTTAAGTTTAATTTTATCAAATATATAAAATCATAAATTTTTAAACACTGTTATTACAACTGAGACCGTATTCGGTAATCTCATCTAACGAGAATCCCACTAGTATTAGGGTTACCATACCTCCGTAAATTGCTTTGCTACTGGGGGCGCAAAATTATTCTTTGCCCCGGGCGCCAGAAACTCTCACTACGCCACTGGGTGGGCGGTGAACTTATTTCAAAGGACAACATATGGTAAAAGTGGGCGGTGACTCAAAAAAAGGTTGAAGACCACTGGTCTAGAACATGAAAAAATCTTAGACTTGTCTTATACAAATCCTATACTTATCTAGATTTCTACTTATACATGTATTAGATTTGTATTTATCATATATGTACGTAGTGTGAACTCACCTTTAGAAAACTCAATTCAATATCCATAGTTGAGAAAACTAGATGCGAATTTCGGCTGCAAATTAGCTGCCAGCGGGAGCAAATCACCGACAGTATATTCTAAAAATTATAGCCTAAAATTATAATTCACCAATATTAGATTCTATAAATTATAATTCTATAATATATAATCAAAACATGAAGAAGACTGCGTAAAATTGGAGCATTTGGAGTACCAAGTTTAACCATCGGACCTGTCTACGGACAGACTACCTATGATGATGATGAATCATATAAATAAAATAGAATGTTTGTGTGTGAATGTGTGTTAACGCTGTAATTCCAAAACCAATAAACCTAGAAAGCTGAAACTTGGCATACATACTAAGAGCAACCTGAGGGTGTGCACCTCGGACTTATTTTTTCAAATTTTTGGCTTGGAACAGCACCAGGAGACTTACATTTTTCCATAAGTTTACACGGGATTTTAGATTTTTCAGAGTGCAAGGCTTTTTCCTTCGTTCATAAAAATACGTAAATATTGACCGATTGTCTTTATTTTTGCTTTATTCGACGGCTAAAACTCTGTACTATCCTATTCTTGCAATGTTTACATGTTATACGGTTGAAGTTTTCAGAAATACGCATTCTTTTTTGAATTTTTTCGGATTTTTCGTACTCATTCCGGGCGTTACCAAGGCGACCATCATTGTTGTCTCCGATTCAGTTAGTGCCTATTAAACATTCAAATTGAGGAAAGAAAAGCGTTGTTCGCTTCGAACTTTTGTTTTAATTATCGAAATTAATGACGCATTGCAACATAAATATTTCAAGATAATTATACAGTTGACTGCGTCTGGGAAGAATTTCTAACGGTTTAATCAAGGCTTTACATCATTAATTTGATGCTGGAATCTTATCTTTTCGTAAGTAAAACTATTATATTATATATCTGTAATGCTTACTAACGCAAATAGGCTCACGTATAAATTTAAAATTAGATGAGAATAGGGATGTACGTTTTTTTAATATTGAAAGTTACATAGGTATTTTCTCTTCGTAGCTAAAGTTGTACATTTTGATTTATCGTATAAATAAAAGAAAATGTGTTAGTTTGTTTGCGTGTTATCGCTGTAACTCCGAAACCAATAAACCTAGAAATCTGAAACTTTGCGTGTGTACTTAGGGAAACCTTAGGGTTTGCACCTCGGGCCTATTTTTTAATTTTTGTCTTGGAAGTGGGGGATGGGGTCAAAAAATTAAAGAAACGGTCTTCGCATCGGTAACGAGTGCAGCATATTTTTTATTTACATTTTAAAATTACTTAGCATCATCGTACGAAATTGGGACTTGGACGAAAGAACGCTTAAAAGAATAAAAATTCATTTTCTTGTTGTCGTTTTTTAAACTCTCTCCATAAATTGGTTTTGGCCCCAAATGAAAAAACGAGCAATATTGTATATCCTGAAGCTCTATACGAATAAAAATTAGAGATGTTTCAAAAATTAATTACTGTAAACATAATAAAAATAAATGGTACTATCCTGTTATCTCTCCCCAAAGGATATTTGAATGTTATAATGACTTGGTTGATATTGTTTTAATGCATTGTTATAATTCGCCAAATAATGAAGGAGATGCGGTAGCTTTCCTAACCCATGATGACTGATTGGCCGGTCTCGACATTCACAAACCCAATCACCGGACAACGGGGAGGGATACTTTGGTTCCGGGCGAGGCGAAGGGCGCGGTAGCGTCCGGAGACGACTACCCATTAAAACAAAGCGAGCTGAAGGCTCGTCAATATATCCTTCCATTTGCGGCGCAACAGTCAAGAGGATATAACATTGAAAGGATATATTGACGAGCCTTCGGCTCGCTTTGTTTTAATGGATGGTCGTCTCCGGGCGCTACCGCGCCCTTCGCCTCGCCCGGAACCAAAGTATCTCTCCCCGTTGTCCGGTGATTGGGTTTGTAAATGTCGAGACCGGCCAATCAGTCATGGGAAGGATATTTAACGTTTCCTTAGCGACCTTAAAAATTAATAATTTTTTGGGGGGAGATAACAGGATAGTACCAAATAAATCAGTATAGATTTTCGTGTTTTTTTAATTAGGTCATTTTTACACTGTTCTGAATCCCGGGCAACGCCGGGTAAACTATCGCTAGTATATAATATGCAATCGGTGAACTCTGATGACGGATGTGTTGTAGCCGATACGCGTATATAGTTTTCCCAACCTTTTTATGAATACTGTAGATGGATACTTTGTTTTGTTGATTTTAATCATAAGGAGAGTTCTGTAATTATTTTTTGAATCCCTAACTATTCCTTATACAGAGTTGGCCAAAAACATTTACCCGATTTTAAAATGAAATTACGTGATAACCAAACAACATACAATTCAATATTACCTATAGTGCGTTAATCAGGAAAAAGTAACACAATTTTTACTAAAATAACCCTTTTTGTCTTAAGATCAAAATATCTCAGATAATTATAATACAGCTATATCCAATATTAGGCGCGTAATCCTATTGACTAATCAGCAGCTGTACTGCACCCATTCGCATCTTTTCTAAGACCAATGGAAGAGTTTGAAATTTTGTATTGATGGAAATAAATTTGAAAGATCCCTCTTTAGATTTGTTTATTTTCACACACTATCACATTTTATGTTTTATTTTTATTTTTTAAATCTGGTGAACTTTTTTAGCACGTCATTCGTCATTAACTTTCTTTGGAGATTTCAAATGCTTTGCTCGAGTCTTTATTGCCTTATTTGTCAGTAAGAGTTAAAACTAGTTTATCATCGATGAATCGATTATTTTCGGTTTTGCATTTCTCTAGACGTATTCAACAGCTCGCGATATATATATAGATCCCATATTTTTTTCGATAAATCTCCCGGGGTGATTTTAGGACAGATCACCATCTTTGATGTACAGATTACCCGGTTTTCCCGCATCATCGCATCGGCTTACCCAGCGAGGATGGCCCACAATTAAAGCCCTCCATTCATCGTGAAGGGTAAAACTAAGCCGCTCTCATCTCCCGGTTACACGTACGTGTTTCTTTCCTGCCGTGACATGAAAGAGTGAACGATCCGGTAAATGGTGTAATCCCATTGCTGTTCGTCGGTCAAGAAGTAAGCAAGTCGTTTAACCGCCTTATCCGACATTAGCGATAGCGTTAAAGTGTATTCAACGCAGCGGTGTGACGGATAATCGGTCCCTCGAATGGATCGTATGGATTTATTATTATAAATGGTACCTTGTAATGGAAACGACCGCAGCGAATCGTTTGTTATTATTACTTAATAGTTTTGCATTTAGTCTCCTCACGGTGAAGTATGTTATATGCATATATTGTTGCGATATGTTCGTATCTATATTATACTACTAGTAGACAGTGCAAGAATTTCAGCCTATTCCGAATAATGGGGTAAAAACAACCCCTAAAAATTAGAATTTTGATGGTTTCGGATTTTTCCCATATGTTAGGCCCAAAACTTTTAAACGTGCCAAATTTCAAGTTTCTACCTCATTTGGATGTGCCTTAATACATTTATTCTTTTATGGGGCAATAGTGGTGTAAAAGCATCTAAACATAAAATGTTAACAATTTCGGATTTTTCCCATCGGGAAAAACAGCTCCTAAAATTTGGAATGTGTACAATTTAGGATTTTTTCCGTTGGCTTTGACCAAAAACTAACGGAGATGAAATAAAATTCAACGTAAAGAGGTTTGAGTTTACACATACACGTACGCATACATACCCCAACACCCACACACATCCATAGTAAACTTTCAGTTAACCGGATATTTTTATGGTAACTTTAAAGTTCCTTATACTGCATTGAATTCGTGCATGTGTGCGATATTTACTTGTTCTATACCTAATAAGGTTGATCAAAGTAGCGCAGTAATATTTGAGTATCTGATAACTAACTTTTCTTAAATTGTTCTCTCTACTTAATATTGAGTTAATTTTTCCTTTGTGTTTACTATGGTTAATGTACCGGAATAGGCTCGTTACAGGTAAACGGATGTGTTTTCTAGCCTGTTTTGTTGCTATTCACTTATCGTCTAAACTTTAGGTTTACTGCTTCAGTTACAGCGTAGCTAAAAATACGTTGTGTGCATAATCCTTTAAAGCAGTGGTTCTCAACCTTTTGCCTCTTGCGTCCCACCTACCGCCTTTTCAAGAAACCCTGGTCCCACCATGATATAAAGAAAAACCTCACTTTTTCTAATAAATGTATTTCTACGTTTATAAGCATATAAGTAGTACATTAATAATTGGTAGACACAAAGGAGAAGGTCGAAATAAAAAATATTTACTTGGTAATTCCACAAAAGTTTATTTATTTATTTTTTTAAATTCATTTTTATGGAATTACCAAGTAAATCCTTTTTATTTCGACAATATGAAGAAATTCCATCAAGTTACGCCTGAGACTGTTAACTATGTAAAGGAGAAGGTGCCAGAAAGCGTAACCGATTGGGGTGACAAAATGCCTTCAGCCGGCTCTGGTCTCACCTAGACAGCTTTCAAGTCCCACCAGTGTAGGGTTACCAGACACTGAAGGGTAGAAGGGAGGACAATAAAGGCAAAAAAGGACACAAAAGGAAAAAGCCGGACAAACAATATTATGGAATAATTAACGGGCTTTTTTGGAATAATGAGTGTGTATAATTATTTATATATGTTTTTGGATATTCTTTTGGTTATTTGCTCCTTAAGATAGCTCCCATATATATTTATTAAAAGAAAATATATCCATTTCTCTAAATAATCAGTACATTATTGATACACAAGCTGCGTCTCCTCAAGAAAACTCTGGCATTCTTTACCCATCCCCTTTGCTTGTAGTTTTTCCATGAGCTGTCTAACTGATAATGAGATAAAATTTTCTCTAAATTTAACACAGTTTTAAGGAGGTTAACAATTTCTAAAACAGAATTCTTTTCTCTTTCAACTGCCTCAATTTTGTTCTTGAAAATAGATGTCAGCGAGAGTAAGAACCACAGGTATAATTCGGACATTTCACTTTCAAAAATATTTTTTATCAGTGTTGGTGAGTGAGTAAGAGATAGAAAATATTGCTTTAAAGCAGGGAACAACTTCAAAAGTCTTTCTACAGCTGGTGCTAAACATAGCCATCTGGTCTTAGTTGAAGATAACAAGTTGTGATACTCAATTTCTATGTAATCGAAAATGTCTTTCAGAGCCTCCGTTCGAACAGTATGTATTGAAAAATAATTGAAGATCTTCAAAATAAGGGACTCCACATCAACACTTAATATGTCTGCTCCATACTGCATATAGTTGTGGAGAATATGAGCTGGACACCCAATACCTACAATTTCTCTATTTAGAGCCTCCCTTAAGTGAGAGAGCACATTATTACCCTTATTTCTATTAATGCCTCCGAAATTTCTTCAGCAGCGCGTGCTTTTTTATCACACAAGTTGTTTTGGAGACAAAGAGATGTTAATTTTTCGCATGAAGACGAAATTCGCACCATTTTTCTGTTTTTCACTTTGTATGACTCTCTAAATCATAAGATCCCTTATTTGTAACTGATATGTAACAATCACAAATTTTACACTTCGTCTCATATTCATTCCTCCCGATGTCGAAACAGGGATACTTCGCCTTCAGATTACTGGAGAATTGGCACTTCCTTTTAGGTGATGCCATTTTAATGGGATGGAGTTCCTTGAGTATTCTATAGCAACCATTAGCCACAAATAAAATAAATCATTAGTTTTATTAATTAATTATAATTATATATATATATATTTATAGTACCTAATCGAAGTTTCGGTTATCTGCAAAATAAGAACATATTGTACACATACCAAAATAATGAAGGTTGAAGATCTGCCTTTACTCTTTTGTACTAACAATAAGAATCGGAGCGAAAAAGAAACTGGTCTATTCACTGCAACGGATAACTTAGAACTGAGATGAACCCATGAAAGTCTTGTTTCTTTTCTTGGAATTTAACCATGTACATCTGGTCATTCCGTAACGTCACTTTGCCACTGCACACCATGACACCCGCAAAAGAGTTGTTTGAAGAAAATTAGTGACAAATTATTGAGTGCTTGACCCTCACAGAGCGGTGACCCTTGCATAGAAATTTTAAGAGGGAAAGGAAGGGAGTCATAAAAGTGTCATTCTCACCCTTGTCTCTTTCGACAACACATGCAGGAGGGTTTATGAGCACAGCCTTTCCACCACACATCGGAGTTGAATGGTCTACTGGTCATTTCCTAGAAAAAAGCCGGACAAAATCCTAAAATTTAAAATGCCGGGAGGACGGAGGATGGAGAGGCAAAATGGAGGACATGTCCTCCTTTTGCCGGACGTCTGGTAACCCTACACCAGTGGGACGCGTCCCACCGGTTGAGAAACACTGCTTTAAAGAATGGATCGGCATACTCATCTGAAGCGTGGGCTACGTTGGAAATGGCTCAGCGGGCCGCATAACAGTTTACATTGTTAGAGATCCTGTATTATCATATTAGCGAACGGCTAGGGGAGATATTATTTTGGGTTGAAATTTCAACATTCGAGATTTTTTTTATCATAAATTCAATCAACACATATTAAATTGTCTGCATTAAATTTCACGGATCGACTCCTCATTATATAGCTAAGCGGGCCGCATGACGTACCCTACTTTAAGGTTAGCCGATCGCGGAATGGAAGCACGAATGAGAGAATTGAAAAGATATAGATGGTGCTTAAGAAACGGAGAAAAGTCCGGAGTTTCCAAGGGGCGCGGCATTTTAAGGCATTCCTAGCATTCGCGAGATGGTCATATCAGACGAGCACGTCCTCGGCCCACCTTCATCTATCCCACGGCCTTCCTCCCCTCCCTCCCTCCCCCTCTCTCTCCCCCTCCCACTCCCCTCTAACCTTATTCTTTATCCTCCCCTTTTATTCCTCCGCCATTCGGATCCCTCCCCATTCTTTTCTCCCTCCTCTCCCCTTCCTCCCTCCCTCCCTCCGTCGTGATCTAGTTGTGAGAAGGCCGTTTCCAGAAAGGAGAGAAGGGTGAAGGATAGGGAGGAGGAGGAGGTAAGAGCTGTGAGGACGTCTGCTATGGGAAGGAGTACTCCGAGAGGGAGGGAGAGAGAGAGAGGATGGGGTGGTATTATAGGGATAAGAGTGGGGACGACGCTCATGACGTCATGTCGACGTCCTTTCCGTTACCACTCCCGCCCTACCCTCTCAGTTTCGTCCTCGCTCTCTCCTCTCCTCTTACCACCTCTGACGTCCCCTCCTCGTCCTTCTTCCCCTCACCTCTCTCCTTTATTTCCCACTTTCCTTCTCTCCAGTTCCCTCTCCCTCGACGCAGTCCTTCCCCCCTTTCCTGTCTCTTCCAAAAATCTCTCTTATTCCCACTTCCCACTGCCTCCTCTTATTTACCCTCCCCTCTTCCTGTCTCTCCCTCTTTTTTTTCCTATTTCTCCTTACCCTCTCTCACTTTTCTTCCCATTTCTCCCTTTTTCTTCACATCTCTCCCTTTTTCTTCCCGTCTCTCTCTATCCTTTCCTTTCCCCTCTCTCTTTCCCTACCTTCTCTATTTCCCTTCCTTCTCTCTCTTTCCCCCTTTCTTCCTCTCTCTCTCCTCTTTCCTTATTTCTCCATCACTTTCCTGCCCCTCTCCCTATCATCTCTCCCTTTCCCCTCTCTCCCTTTTTCTCCGCTCTCCTTTCCCGCCCCTCCTTTTTCATCTCTCCCTTCCGCCCCCGTCCTCCCTCCCCTTTTTCTCTCTTCTCACCCTCCATCCCGCCCTCAATTCATCACACTCCCTCATCCCTGTCAATATCTCCGCTCCCATTCCATTTGTTCTGCAGCATCTCCTATCGTCTTTTCCTCTTCAATTCATTCCGTTTCGCTCTCTCCTTTCTACCCTTTTCACTCATATCCCCTTTTTGTTCCGGGCGTTCTGCCTCCTAATCTCCCCGTATACATCCGCTTCGTGCTTTTGAGGCGCGTTTCGCTTCCAGCGTAAGCGCCTATTATCGTCGGTCTGTCCGTCCGTCCGTCTGTTCGTTCTCGGCTTCTACCGAACGGATTTTCATGAAATTTGATATTAAGGACTTACGATCAAATATAATTAGAAAATCGCATAAATGAATCACGTAAGCCAATCAGGGGTACCACTTTACTGGTGATTAAAAATGTAATTTTCGTCATATCTCGTAAAGTATTTGTCATATCAAAATATTATTCAAATAAAAGTTGTAGTGCTAGTAAATAAGAGTATTTCCTTTCCTATACATTTTTATCGAAGGAGTATTCGTTATCCATAAAATCGAACAAGAACGTCTTAAATCGAGTTGAACTTAGAAACTGTCTTGCATGGTTACTTCTTCATTGTTGCTAACATAAACAATCTCACAAACAAACTTTTAATTTACTTACGTTTGCATGCAATATTTTTAAATAAGAAGAAAATGGATTATTTATGATGAAGAACTTTAAAACGCTATTTCCCTTACGTACAGGTACATAATTTCTTTCTAATACTCCATTGCACGAAACGCACCCATTTGTGATACTTTGTACACTTTCCTAACTTGTTCCTCCTTTGCCATGTTTCTTACTCTAGGTTCCTTCCGTTTTAGTCCCCATTTCGGGACGTTGCACGTTCTTTTTTACGTCCCTTTCCTAATTCCTAATTTTTATTTTCTATATCCTTCTCTCCCTCTTCGCGATGATATCGTGTCGCACCTGCATTTACTTATATGTACGTTATGTATATATGTATGCATATATGTATGTCTGTATGTATGCGTGTGTATATTTAAGGGCCATGACTTAAAGTTTTCAAATCAATTACCAGTCGGTCTCTATTGGTCATTGATATAGAAAATTATTTTTATGTCGAATAATTAATGTTATGACGTTAATTAAATCTATTGTTTCTTTTCATTTACAGGTAAGTCTACTTGGCGCTTGTAATATGAGTAGCGGGAATATTTTATGGCAGTCGGCTTCGGTAAGCATATATTTCGACCATTATTCCGTATGTAACCACTGAATTTAAATTAAGGAGAAATCGCTTTAATGTGTAAATATATTTTTTCTTTATGTTCCTCGCGCAGTTAATCTCTGTAAACATCGTATTTTTATAGATATATTTTCTTATTTCTTTCGTCTGGAAGAGAATTGTTCTTAAACGGATAAGAAAATTTATTCGATAGATTGAGGCATAAAAACGAATAGTATTCGGAGATTTGAACTTGAGTTTCAATAACGATGCAAAGATACTTTATATTTCTGACGCTTGCGATGGAAGTGCTGCTAGATTGCTGAAAGAATTTTTTTTCGGCGCACTAAAATACGGGCTCTATCCCGCTCTTTCTCATCTCGAATCTTATCGAGTGTAGGTATATAAACTTGATTCTTCTTTTACGGTTCATTTCGAGATCTTCGTCGAGACATGTTTCCGTCTATGCGTATATTCTGGATATGAAGCTCTTGTTTCAAATGAAGGCTCAACTTGCGCTGTTCTTTTGCATCGTAAAGAAACGTGTTAGTGTGTGTATAAGGCGTGACAAATGTTCATTCTTCTAGGGAAGTAAGATTATAACTATTATAATGTGGTTCTTAACCCCTGGGTCGCGACCCAAAATTGGGTCGCCAAGCCATTTTGAGTGGGTTGTCTAAGGTCTTCCGTGGCTGCCTATTACCTACATTCCTCCTAAAAACCTGCTTAATTTAAAAATTCATTTAATTATTTAACTACTATTTGTCGCTGCCTGAACTTGGGTTGCTGCCAAAAAAGGTTAAGAAGCAATGATATAATAAACGAGAAATAGTTTTTATAATAATTGCTATTGCCGTTAACTGACAGTGCTGCCACATAGCAAGTGTTGACATGTTATGCAAAATACTCATCATAAATTGGAAAAATAAGAAATTTTTTCTCACTTACATCCCGTTTATTTCCATATGAGTACGGAGTATGGTTACACGCTATATATACATACACAAAAGTAAAAAAATTTAACATGATAGAAAAGAGGCTCTGAGGACACTGTAACACAGTAGAGCCACTGGCTATAGTCGGACAGCCCTTTAGAATGGAATGAATATATCATTCGACTATTTACAAATTAAATTATAAAACTAAAATTTAATCTTTACGTTTTATCCGTTTGTTTTGCATCCTTTTGAGATGCTAATGAATGTTCTTCGTAAATTCAATATATAATGTCTCCTTTGAAGAGGAAAAACGGAGATTCCCTTCACTTGTGTGACTCGGCATTCGCGCACTGCTTAATCTAACCCCTTGTAATAATCCGAGCGAAACAGTGGGACAACGTAAGAGTCGATGGCGGTGTCAAACAAGCCTTTGATTCCCACATTCTACCATAACCCTCCTTTTCCTGTCTCTCTCTCTCTCTCTCTCTCTCTCTCTCTCTCTCTCTCTCTCTCTCTCTCTCTCTCTCTCTCTCTCTCTCTCTCTCTCTCTCTCCCTCTCATTTCTCCCCATCCTATTATTACACCACCAATTTTCTCTCCGGCTAAACTCCCGAATTCAGTTACGCGTTCCGTTTACCCTCGCTTCTAACACAGTACCCTAAGGTTTAGGACCTTTCGTAACAAAGTTTAGGAACACAATGACTGAAATTGAACGAATTATGGTCGAACGTTTGACCTCCATTCCTCCGCGTAAATTACGTGCAACAAGGACTCACTTTCCTACCCTTTCTTCCTCCCCATTCTCTTTCCCTTTACCTCTTTCTACCCTTTTGTTATCCTCACGAAAGGTGATTATGACCCGCGAAAGAGAGTGCCTGTTCTGCCACTTCCAGCGATAACTGTTCTTTTACACGACTAAAGATTAGCTATCGATCGAAAGCTACGTTTTGCTTCGCTTCTCTCTCTCTCTCTCTCTGACCCTATCCACTCCTTTCTCCTCTTCCCTTAGGCCAATGGCAGACGGCGAGATTTCTCGTTTCTCGGGATAATCGCGTGACGTAAATATAAATAAACACGATTTTTATTATTATGTTTCCCTCCCTAACATCAATAAACCCTCGTTTTCGTTAGGTCGTAGATGAGTGGCGCCATCAGACTCGGGGTCCCTTCGTTCCTCAAACTCTGATTGTGAGCCTAACTGTCTGAGTTGACTTTAACGCGACGCATGGACGAAAAAAAATTACGTTGGGAGATATCCAGTCTGTGTGTTTTAATAGAATCTGTCGTGAGTACACGGTTTTAAAAAATGCGGATTTTGCGCTCATTTACATTGAAATCAATATACTAAGCGGAGAATGTAAATGTCAGTTTTAATTAATGAATATAACCAAACTTCAATTACTCGAATCTAAAAAAGATCGAGTTACCGAAATTTCCCATTCTAGGATTTCATTTCAATATTTATGAATTTGATTGGGAAAAATACCTGCTTCGAGTTCTAAAAAATTCTAATTATAATTGTTCAAGTTTCGAGTGTAATTTTTATAACCATAAAATAGTTTAACGAAAGAAGGGAGCACTGTAACGACAGAGCAACCGTCTTCTATAACGAATCACCCGTTGTCGAGTCTGATATACCTTTATTGAATAAAATCAATACAATTAGTGGCATTGAAACACTGTGGTTCTCCGATAGCAATAAAAAGGTTTTACCAAACATTTTTGGTCATTGGAATTTTTCAATTTGATTTCAGACAAAGTGAATTCGATATTTTTTTAATGCAATAAGTGAGAATATGCTATTTAATTGACACATTCCATAAGTTGAACTCAGTAACTTATTTTTTGAAATTAACGTAATTGACCAAATTCGTCTCCTTTATGTTTCACCTGGCAGAGAAATAGTTATTTGGAGAGAATTTTAATAGCTCCCACTGTTATATTTACTGTGACATAGACTTAATCACAATTTCTGATTGACGGAATAATTTAAATTCAGTACATTGAATTGAGATTTAAAGTTTCAAAACCTTTTTCGAGAAGCATCAAGATTATGACGAAAGCGTCGTAAACATTTATTTTATTCCTGAGCGAAGTTAATATTTTAGTGAAAAGGTTTCTGTTTTAGGCCTTAAAATACATTGCTAATGTGCTAAAAGTGATAGTTTAGTTGCTCTCCCAGTTTGCACAATTATTGTTATATTTCATTTAAAACTATGTGTGCATAAGAATGAGCATACATAATTTGTCGGGTTTTTTATCACGATGCGCCAGAAAGAGTGAACATTCATGTTTGATGCAGTTGATTCGTTACGGAAATTTTTTTTGTTGAAAGTTGTATTGAAATAAATATCGTACTTAATGCACGGTGGAAGTTCTACTGACTTGATCTAACATCTAACAGTATGGAGAAAATTAGAGCTGTTTCAATGAAATAATTAGCGGCATAAATACATTCATGCACAAGCATACTTCGTGGCAGTTGTAACTCAGGCTCAAAAATCCATTTCAAATAACTCCACAGAACCACCAAAACTATTAGTCTTGAAATGTCGTTTTAAACAAATTATAAAACTATTTTTTTGGATTTTATTTTCAAATACATAATACTCGTACATAGTTATTCTACCTTCCGGTAGGTTTTAGGCACACACTACTAAATCTGAGCTGTCGAAAGCCTTTCTATTAAAGTTCTCATACACAATTCCTTCTTTTAAACAACATTAATACCCTTCTTTAAGATCCGAAGTAGCTAAAGATACATTTTGTGGCTTCAAACGTCCGCGAAAAAAATATTCTTTGCTTCGATATCCTCCCTCTTAACCTCGATTGGCACCTACAAACCGACTCCCAGAGACCCTAACGATTGACGTTCTCTGTTCCCTCACATTACCTTCCTTCTCGCAAGTGTCCATTTTGAGCAGAACACACGTCTCGGCCGTTCCATTCCCGTGTAAGGAGAAATACGAAGCCCTTTATATTTTCATACGCGGCGTCACGTGTTTTTAAGGGTCGGACCTACAAGAAGTCAGTTCAGATCTCGACACGGCTATAAAGCATCTTATCTAACTTTTACATTCCCTCCTCCCTCACCCCTTCCCTCCTTCCTTCTTTTCCTACCTTCGCCTAAATCTCGTTTTTTCTTCCTTAATCTGATCCCTATGTACTTCCTCGGCTACTCCCTTTCTCCTTTTCCAAATCTCCCCCTTCCACTCTCCCTTTAAACTCCAAGTCCTTCTTTCGCCATTATTCCTTTTCTACGTCTCCTCCCCCTTTTAATCCCAGTCCGTAAGTTTTCCTACTTTTTTTTGTTCGGTACGGTAAAAAAAACGAATATATTATTCTTCTCGGTAAGTATTTTACTTCATTCGGTATCGCCTATGAATATAAGGATTTCAAACGCACATTTTGTTATAGATTGATTTTTTTATGGTCTTAACTGGGTGATTTTTCCCCTCTAGGTCCGATAATAATGGGTAAATTTCAGCATTTTTTTTAGTTGTTTCATTTATTCTCATATTTCTGCAAGGGTTATTAACGGCGTGCATAATCGGTAAAACCATTAGATGCTAAGTGAATACGTTCTTCCACGCGTATAGGCGTCATACTTGCGATGGAAGGCATTTTCACCGACGCACACATGCGTCACGTTAAACCAAATTTGATTCCTATTAATCCTAATGAATTTTAGTCTAATTAAGCCTTAAAGCGTCCCAGAACGCCTCTTCATTGAGGTCCCTTAGAATGTTCCACGTCCCTCTGAAAGGCAGTGAAAAACCCCTTCCAAAATTTCAATCCTTACCACTACACTCTGCTAAATAATCCTGATTGTGGTGACCTTCGATAGAAGGGTATTAGGTGCAAAAAAGAAATCGCGTGCCCTTGGGCATAGACGTTTGAACTCCTTATTAAAGTCGAGACTGTTTAATTCGAACTTTAACGGAAGATGAATTTAATCTGAAATGTAGAATTCACGAGTTATAGAACCATAATCCAGTTTAGAGGGATGCTAACGGGAAGAAATATCCTCTTCGAAAAATCAAAAATATTAATTGAAGAATGTAGAATCGTAGAATTTAAACTGATGTATTAATTGGACTAATTTTGATTTTTTAAAGAGATATTAATGTAGAGATGATATCTTGAATTCCTCTGTATACAGTGCAACTTCTTTCTAAATCCCCAAAATAATTCTTTGCAAGGAAATGTTTGACTTATGGAACTTAAAGTTGACTTGCAGGAATGTTGGAATAAAATTTATCTCGTCCTACTTACTCCGATCTGCGGTGATTCTCGATCTTTCCCGTCATATACTTTTAAAGGTTGAGAGAAATTTTCGAAGAAGGGATGAGAGAAACGACATATTTTTTACATCCATTTGTCTCAGAACCATGTGACTTCCAACATGGGTAAATGAGCGAGAGGAGGAAGGGAAGGGGGTGGGGGAAAGACCCGTGTTTTTAGACCTCGACGCCTTCTTCCCCATTTCATTCTTCCCTCCTTCTTTCCTCTCTCTTCCCTCTCTCTCCTCCCATCCTCATCTTCCTCTGGGAGATAAACCGTTGAGGAGGAAGCCGTGTGTGCGAGGGGTGATCCCCAGTAGGTTGGAGAAAGGGAGGAAGAGTGGAGGGAAAAGAGAGAGGGAGGCAGGGAAAGGAGGGTATGGAGAGGTGGGAAGAGAGATGGAGAGTGTGAGGAAGTCTGAAAAAGAGATGGAAGAAAAGAGGTGGAGAAAGAAAGAGAAGGAGAAACACGAAGGAAGGGAGTGGAGGGGAAGTGTGAGAAGAGAAACAGAGGATAACGGAGAGAAGAAAGAGGGGTACTTACGTATTAACGAAACTACCGAACTCTAACGAAACTACCCCGAACTACAGGATATTAATGAATACCACTAGTTCAACAATGTTACATGTATTTATATTTCCCGTTCATACATAATAGTTCCGTTAAAGTGATTGGCCTGTCTCGACATTTACAAACCCAATCACCAGACAACGGGGAGGGATACTTTGGTTCCGGGCGAGGCGAAGGGCGCGGCAGCGCCCGGAGACGACTACCCATTAAAACAAAGCGAGCCGAAGGCTCGTCAATAAATCCTTTCAATGTTATATCCTCTTGACTGTTGCGCCGCAAATGGAAGGATATATTGACGAGTCTTCGGCTCACTTTGTTTTAATGGGTAGTCGTCTCCGGGCGCTACCGCGCCCTTCGCCTCGCTCGGAACCAAAGTATCCCTCCCCGTTGTACGGTGATTGGGTTTGTAAATGTCGAGACCGGCCAATCAGTCATGGGTTAGCAACAGTCAAACGAGATATAATAAATGTAATATTGTTGAACTAGTGGTATTCATTAATATCCTGTAGTTCGGGGTAGTCCCGTTATAGTTCGGTAGTTCCGTTAATACGTAAGTACCGAAAGAGGGTAATGCAGAAAGGAGAGAAAGATGGAAGGATACGTAAGAAGGAATACAGAGGAGGGAGACAGGAACGAAGGAATGCCTGCAGGAAGAAATAGGAGAGAGGAATTGTGAGAGAAAGGGAGGAAAAAGAGAGTAAGGGAGAAATTGGAGAGGGGCAAAGATAAAAGTATTTATTTGGGATAACTCGAGACTACAAAGTTTCTCGTCACATATAACCCAGAAGGAGAGGATGGGATTGATTGATTGATTGAAATGGCTTTATCCTGCTGGATCTCTCTACCACCTAACTCTCACATCATTTGATTTGGAGTCCATGCTAAATTGCAGAAAGGGAAGTACAATTCATATAAATAAAAGCCTTAGCAAACGTTGTGTGTAATGCTTTTTGAAGCTTAATATCTCGCAAACGACTGAACCGAATTTGATGAAATTTTCAGGATAGCATTATGATATAATAAAAAACCGTTTTAATATGTCGGTAATATATAAAAGCCTTATTCTGTCCCTTTGTCCTTTTATTATTCCCTCTGTCACGCTCTGAAAAACAGAAATATACCTGGCAATAGAGGACTAAGGTCAGCTTTTGAAGCACGACAGATATTCGCGGCGAGGGTTTCGAACCTTCGCTCGGATCGAAGGCAACCCTCTCAGCAGGAGGTATGATTTCAGGTCAAAGAAGACTGCCTCAATTTTATTTCAGAGTAATCGATCATCCCCGTCATTTTTGACGGGCACTTATACTAGTTAAATAATAAATATACAAATAAATCCAGAATGGCAAATGGCGTGGTGGGGGACGAATTTACTTCAGAAGGGTTGAAATGCATTGGTTGGTTTTAGCTGATAAACGGGCTCCTAAATATTGGTACATAATTGAAAAGATATTTCACCAACGAAACGAGATGCGCATTCCGACTGCACTCATTAAAGATGATTGATTCGTCGATGGTAGATTATAAATAAGTTAGGAAAGTGTACAACGTATCACAAATGGGTGCGTTTCGTGAAATGGAGTACATATTTGAAAGAAATGCTATACCTGTACGTAAGGGAAATAGCGTTTTAAAGTTTTTTCTTCTTCATAAATAATCCATTTTCTTCTTATTTAATAATATTCCATGCACACATAAAGAAATTAAACGTTTGTTTGTGAGATTGTTTATGTTAGCAACAATGAAGAAGTAACCATGCAAGAAAATTTCAAAGTTCAACTCGAATTAAGACATTCTTGTTTGATTTTCTTGATAACGGCTACTCCTATGATAAAAATTTATAGGGAAAGAAATACTCTTCTTTACCAGTTCTACAACTTTTATTTGAATAATATTTTGATATGACTAATACTTTACGAGATATGACGAAAATTACATTTTTTATCACCAGTAAAGTGGTACCCCTGATTAGCGTACGTGATTCATTTTTGCGATTTTCTGGTTATATTTGATCGTAAGTCCTAAATATCAAATTTCATGGAAATCCGTTCTGTAGAAGCCGAGAACGAACAGGCGGACGGACGGACGGACAGACCGACGATAATAGGCGCTCACGCTGGAAGCGAAACGCGCCTAAAAATAACCTTTTTGTTTTATTTATTGGAGAAACAGTTTATCAGATTCGATTGCAGCCGTAAGGCGAGCTCGTTAATTCTCCCTTGAGTTGAATATTGAATAATTATAGGTTAATCATTTTTCAATATCAATATATGGGAGAGAGGGGTAGGGAAAGGTATAGAGTGGAAGATGGGGAGGGATTGTGGGATAGAGGAAGCAGAGGTTAAAGAGGTGGAGAATGGAGAGAAAATTTAGGACGAAAATGAGAACGTGGATCGGAGGTCTGCAGTAGGTATTACTCGTTTTATATCTCCATTGCTTCACCTCCCTCCTTTTCCTTCCTTTCTCCCTTTTCTGTCTGTCCTCCAGTCTCTCCACCCATTCGCTAATTTCCTATGCGTGCTCGTCCGTGGGCGGATATGAGAAACGTGTCTCTTTTAAACGGTCGTGGCATTCCTCGCTTCTCTTTCTTGTCTAAAAACTTCCAACTATAACCTCTTCCGCTAAGTGCAGCGGGAGTAATTAATCGCGTGACGCGTTATAAAAGACACGGAATCGTAGGAGGCTAGGGACTCCGAGGGCCGCATTTTACTCGGCCCCGCTTAATGATATTTTCGCCCCATTTTCGTGCGATTTTTTTTCTCTCTCCTCGAAGTGTTCGAATATGCGATGTTCTGCGCGAGAAAATGAAGTCCGCAGACTCCCGTTCCTTTTAATCATAGAATGAAACGCTCTTTCATTGTCGGCGGTTGTCGCTCTTCCCGCTGATTTCATTTCTTTTAATTTCCGCACTCGCGCTTTGTCATTTTTATTCTGCCTTTTCGTCGAGTTTTCTGTTTTTCCTCCTATTTATTATTCCATTGTATTCATCACTGTCGTCTCTTTTATGTCTTTTTTTACCCACGAATTTGGGTGTTTTTTCTGTAAATTTCCTCGTGTTCACTGCTGCTATCAATTTTATGCTTTTCAGCCATGAATTTCTGTCTTTCCTTCGAGTCTTTTCCCCCGTATTTGCTGCTTTTCTCCTCTCTTCAATATTTCCTCCAGTTTATATTTCCAGTTTATTTTTGCTTTTCTTTCGTTTTTATTCGCCCTAATTTATTTTCATATTTAGTTTCCTTCGCTCAAGTCATTTCACCTCCCATTTCATCTCCGTATTTACTGATTTTATTTTCTCTTCAATACTTCCTCTTGTTATGCTAGTTTATTTTTAATTTTGTCCGCCCGAATTTCTTTCCATATTCAGTTTCGTTCATACGGGTCATTTCACCCCTTTTACTCTCCCTCGTTTTCACATTTTCTTCCCTTGCGTCGTTTTTTCTTCTCTCCTTTCCTCCATCATTCTCAACAAACCCTGCTTTTTAATGCCCCCCCGATAATTTCCATTCGTTCACCTTTTAATCCTCCGCCGCCCCCTCAAACGGACATAAATCCACACACACACACACGCACACCCTCTGGATATCGACGGAGCCAACTCGATTGAGGATTCCGTGCCTTTGGAAGTCGAGGAGAAGGGAAAGGGAGAGGAAAGTAGGGAGGGAGACAAGGGGAAGGGAGAGAGGGATAGAGGCGCCCTCTCTCTCTCTCTAGAGGTGTGGATCTCTACGCTCACAGAGGGACCTGTTGTCGATCCGTAGCGGGTAGAGGCGGTAGCAGCACCTGCCACCCAAGTGGAGGAAGAGGAGAAGGAAATGAGAGGGGAGTGAGCGAGTGAGGAAAAGGAGAGTCGGGAATAAGATGTGCGTCTCGGCGGAAGCACGCCCCGTCTCAGCCCCCCACCCTTCATCCTTGGGTCGCCTTCCCCCACCTCCCCTTACGTCTCCTCCTCCTCCTCCCGCCACGCTTGCCGCCACACGCGTGCGCGGCCTCCGGCACGGTTAACCCCAGAGAAGAGAGGAATTGAAGAGTTCCACGCGTGTGGTGGGGACGGAAAGGTTTCGTCCATGTCGGGGGAGATGAGAGCAAGTCTTTCCCGGGAGAGGACGGCTATACTCCTCGCGGGAGCGAAGTCGTACGGTCGGACTCCGTGAAGAGAAAAAAAAACTGCGCGAAGGGAAGTGTTCTTTTTTTTTCGTGAGGAGAAACGGAGGTTTGGCGATAAGAAAGGAAAGGGAAAAAAACTAGCGCGTGAACTTATATTCGATCGATTCTCTTTTCTCCGTGTAAATCTTCCGAGACTTCGGATGCGAGGACGGTGAGAGAGGAAGATCCGTCGTTTATATTCGAGAGAGAGTGTGTGTGTGTTCGCTTCGAAGTGTGACTATTTAACTATTTTGTTTGGTTGTTGGGTGTTATTTGAGTTTTTTTTCTTCTTCTTTCTTGGTGCGTCGTCCTCCTCGTGGGGATTTTTTTTGGCGTGTGTTGATAGGGAAGTGGTTGTCGTAGCTTGCGATGTGTCACATGGTTCCGTTCCCTTATCGCCTTTCGCTATTTTTCGCGTTCGAGGAATCTTTTTTAGCACGACGGCACTGATGTCCCGCCGACAAAAGAATTGGATTAATGGGTTTGGCCTACTTGGCTTCCTCAGTGGGCGTCCGGGACTCTCTGACGATACGTGAGGTTCTTTGTTTTTTGATGCGATATTCGCTCGGATACGAAGGGCGAGTAAAAAAAGAGAGAAGAGAAAAAGCTTCGCGGTTGTAATACAAGTGCAAAACGAAACCACGGCCACATTAACTGGAAGTTAAGCGAGTGCTAAAGTTTTAGCGAGGAGGTGGAATTTTCTCCGGTTCCAGAAAGGGGGAGAAAAAACAAGCGGATATCGGGAAAACAGCGGAGAGGCATTATCGACCTCTGAAAAATATATAAATATAAATATACTCGTCCGCCATTGGTAAAACGGTATTCCTTCTACGCGATTTAAGGAAGAAAATGTTTCCCTTTCTACGTTGGCGGAATTATTTTTTTGGTTTGATTTTTACATGCTTTGGTGGAAAATAAAGAGCCTCCGAACCTTGAGTACAAAATATCGACAAGATCGCCACAATTTATCATTTTTCGGCCACAAATCAGCCGCGTTAACGTTCGGTCGACAAGTCGGTTATATCCCGTGAATTACGAAGACGATAATGAACGGATTTAACGGGATGCACTTGCAAAAAAGGATTTTTTTGACTGGCGACGGGAGAGCGAAGGAGATATTAATATATTAGCCGGGTGGAGAGAGAGGGAGGAGGTGTCTTCAGTACGTGCGTCACTGCAAGAAGAGGAGTGGGTTTTTGTCCTGTTATGTGTTCGATTGTTGCACCGGACAGTGCACCGAAATAACGCCGCGGGAGAAATCGTCCGAAAACCTCGCCGAAGCTGGACAAACAACAGGTTTCCATCTCGAGAAGTTGAAAGAAAAAACAGTTGAGAGGATAGGAAAGTGAGGCTGAGCAGCTATCTCTACACCCACCGCAGGAGGAAAAAAGGATCCGTTCTCTATCCGACAAAGTCCGTTCTTGCATCCATCGATCCTCAAAGTCCCTCTCCCCCACGAGTGACGAATGGCCCCCGCTGGTCCCCAACGGCTCTGAGGACCTTACCCTCTTGGGAACACTCCGTCAGGAGCGGCGGCGGCGGTGCTAACGGACAAACACTTCCCTCAGGATCCACAAGTGTCTGTCGCGAGGGAGGGAGATAGCTAAAGCGGGAGGGAGAGGGAAGAGAGAGAGAGAGAGAGAGAAAAGGTCCAGGGTGAGAGAGGGAGAGATGTAGGCACGTAACTCCGGGAATCGGCGGTGTGTATGGTGTGTGGACCAGAGAGAAACGGTTCGTTCCTTCTAGAGAACTAAATCTAATCCTGTGGGAAGAAAAAAGGGTCTCTGGAGGAAACTCATCTCGGAAGATAGGAGGGACTCCAATACTTTTCTCATCGATTCGTCGGTTCACTCCGCCATTCGATCGACTTCCCATCTTAACACTTCTTTCTCTATCTCTCACGCCCTTTCTCTCTCTATATATATACTATACTACCTCACTTTTTCAATCTCTCTCTCTCTTTCCCTCTCTCTCTCTCGTAGACAGAGTGACCGATATTCTTCCTCGGGGTAAATCTTATTCGTCCTTTTTATGCAACCTCGCTGGCTTGTACGTCAACAAATCGTTCGGTTATAAGTAGAAACGGGACGATAGGTGTGTACAAAAGTGTTGGAGTTGGGGCGCGTATTGGCAAAGCGCATAAACATAAAAGGGGCTTCCCTAACCATCTCAACGAGTAGGAATTCAGAGCGGCTAAAACCTTAGCTGAATTTCGTACGGACATCCCCTCTTTTCTCCCCCTCTCCCTTTCCATCTCTTTCTTTCCTCGTCTTTCTCATTATTTCTTCCGTCCCTCACAACCCGACCCTATTTTAACATGCCCTCCAGGCCTCATCAGTGCCCAAGTGCTTCTTACCCTTCCCTCGCACGGATGACGTCTTCTCGGACATTTTTCGAGAAAAACTCTTGGCTTTGCACCAATAGATTAGTCGAATCGGCCGAGAGATCGGTGAAATGTCGCCTATCGCCGCGTTGACACCAAGGACTCGTCAATACATAGAGTCGTGTCGATGACAAAGGTTTTTTTTGTTGAATGTTTGTAAAGCGTTCGTCACTTGTCCTGACGCCTCCTTTGTTGCTATTTTGTTGAAAAGTAAGGAAAACTGTTGCTGCCGTGCTTGTTTAGCTGTTGAAACTGTGACCGAATATTTTTATATTTTCGCTCTATGTAGTCGCTTTCAGTGTGGAAGTGTGGGAGAGTGTGTGTGAAAGAGGTACGCAGGCTACGAATCGTTTCTTCGATCTTTTTTTATCCTCCTCTTCCTCTTACCTTAAACGATCGATTTTCGTCCTTCTCCCTTTTCAACTAATAGAGATATTTTAATACTTAAAATTCCCTTGGCTGTGTTTTCCACGGGATAAACCAATATTTCGACCCGTCGAAAAGGCATTCCTTCTCGCTTCCCGAAACTGCAATAATAAAAATCGTCAATAGCGATAAAAAAAACAATAATAATCGGGGTTACTGTAAGTGGTTTCCTTTGCTCATCGTTCGTCCGCAAAAATCGCTCAAAAACGGAAGAGAGAGAGAGAGAGACAAGTGGCAGTTCACATGGAACCCCTACACTTTCGAAGACGTAGGAAAATACCTTGAGGCGCCCTAAAACTCCTATTCCCTCGCCGCAAATGTTGTGCGTGAGAATGGCTTCCAAAGAGGGTATCGGAACAGGGGTACCACCCGACGACTTCATAATGCTCAGCGTCCTAAAGTCACCGGTCGGTAAAGCTTCGAGAGGCGCGGCGGCAGCGGCGGCGGTCGCTGCGGCCGCCGCCCTGCCTTCCGCGGCCGCCTCCGTGCGTGACCTCCGCCGGATATATTGCGTCGACCGGAGCCAACAGCAGCAGACTATATTCGTCGGCGTCGAGGACGGCGAGGCGGGAAAAGCGGAAGATGACGACGACGACCCGGGGGCGGACGACGGCATGCTGGAGGAGGTCGTCGGAGGCGGCGACGAAGACAAACTGATGAGGAACGTCTCGGTTCCGACGGCGGTGGTCACGTCGCCCCAGGAACCCGAGGATAAGTTCGTCTTTTTCGGCCTCCGGAAGCTTCACCAGCGGCTCGGCCACGGCGGTCACCACAAGAGAGCGCCCACGCCGATGAAGGGCCGGAGGTCGCGTCTCGGAAACGAGGACATAGACTGGGATGCGGGTTCGACGACCACGAACGACGATTCCGTGTCGAGGTTTCCGAGGAGTGCGGACGACGAGGAGGCGGGGGTTGGTTTCGAGGACCTGAGTATAGATGGAGAGGATGATGTTACGAAGAACGGAAAGGGCGAGGATGGTGCGGTGAACAAGTGGAAGGAAAAGGGAGAGGGAGGAGGGAGCAAAGAGGAAGAAGAGGAGGAGGAGGAGGATGAGGAAGAAGATGAGGAGAGCGGCGTGCAAGAGGATGCGGAAGGGACGGGTGAGAGCGACGATTGCGAGAAGGGTGATACGAGCGAAGGGGGGGGAAGCGGGGGCAGCGCGGGGGTGAGGAGGAGGAAGAGGAGGCGTAGGAGGAGGAGGAGGAGGCTGAAGGCGAAGGAGTTGGAGGGGGAAGGAGAAAAGGACAAGGGGACGGCGAAGAAGGGTGGGGGACCAGGTGTCCCCGACCCTTACTACCCAATATACCTTCCCATGGACCAGGCCTTCAAGGCCAAATATGTGTTTCACCACAAGAGGGCGGGGAGGACGAGAACTATCCAGGAGAGGACTTACGTCTTCCTCGAGCACCCCGGAGGATGGCTTTGTTTCATCTACCACTTCACAGTGTGAGTTGTTGAAATAAATAAACGAATGCTTTTGATCGTAAATGGAAAGGGTGGGCGGAGTCGAAATCCGGTTCATTATTTTTAATCGCTTGATTTACGGAAGAGGTTCGTTCCGGAACTCTTTATTCTCTCAATTTAGCTCTTATGTATGTAAATGAGGGAGGCTGTTCGCTGATCCGGTTAATTATAAACAAATGTCGAACTTATCGGAATATAGGGGGCGATATTAATTTAATTCTCACAGAATTGGGTTCAACAATTTCGAAGAAATGCCGCGGTCGTCCCAGCAGTTGGCAGTTTTGGTACTTGGCAATGTTTCTGGAATCTGGAGTGAAATTGACATCTCTCAGGGCTAACGGAAGCCATGTTCCATTCATCCTCATCTTTTTTACGCTTACTCCTTCCTATCCGCCAACACGCCTCCTTCTTGATTTATTTTGGGAGTAAATGAATTAAGCGATCTTCCCTCGGAATTGCTTCACCCCTCAATAAAACGTAAATCCGATTATCTTTCCGGAGGAAATGTTACTCCATGAAAATAAAACAAGCAAGTCCTAGCCGTCGAAACGAATCTTTTACGCCTCGCTTCGCTCTAAGTCATAACAATAAAAAAATACAATCTCGGTTTAGATTATAAATCACTATATTCTGGCTCTCCATTATCGCTATGTAACCAGATTTCAGAAACCTACCCCTTCTAAATGGAAGATAATGAATCCGTTTTTTTTTTCTCGTGAAAATCTCTTGATTTGTTCGTGCTCGGTTATTTCTCTGACGATTTTTCCGTTTCCTTCGTTTATAATGCAATTTACTATCAAGTGGATTACGTGACTTTTGCGAAATTAAAAAAAATCGTATCTCTTGCATAATTTGTTGAACCTGTTGACAAAATACGTTTATTACGTATTTCTTCCGGTAATCGAGCGAAACGAGTTAAGATCAAATCCCAGAATGAGGAGAGTGCAACATAAAACATTCTTGCATATACAGATATATAATATATTGTCTGTCGGCTTCTCTTTATTTATTTTGTTTTTGTTAAACTAAATGTGAACTTTTACGCCTAATCGTGTGTAAATTACAATGCTTATGCTCCATTATAGCTAGTACTCGTCAATTTAAAATTGAAATGGCATCACGGTATTATAGTTGTAGTATTTACACCCGCGACGCACGATTCCTTTTATTATTGCAGGGGAAAAATTACGTACTTTCAGATTAACAAATATATCGGGTAAAGAAATAAAGAGAAGCGTAAAGAATAGTAATAGGTCGACTAACTGCTCATAATCCTTTACGTTATTTATCGATTGAATGTGAAATTTTAATCGTGTGTAGATAAAAGTTGTCATACGCCGCTGAATTTTCTCAAATAGAGGAATGACTTGACAGTAAGGTTGCTGTGTTTATATCCATAATGTAGGCAAAGTTACCTTCAAATCAATTTGGAGACCGGAAATACCTATGTTATATAATAATTCATCAACTCCGTCCGAAACGCCTTTTAAGGCTTTTTTTGTTGTAATCAATTGCTGAAATTTTATCGTAGTAGTAGTAGGTCGTAGTTAATGACCGGGAAAATAATTTAAATCTTGGGAAACAATCTCGGGTTCGATTTCTAGAACCATTTTTTCTCTATTCGATTGCCGTTGGAAGGAGAGGAGGATATTTTTAGTCTGCGTTTTTAAACTATTTGACTCAAGATGCGCACTCGAGCCTTTGAAACGTACCTAATAGAATTAAATTTATTTTTATCGCTAAGAGAATTAGAATTATTCGAAATTATCCAAAAAAAAATTGAGCAACTGAAATAAACAGCGGTTGTTTTGCGTTTTTAGCAGGGATAAATGTTATACCACCATGGAAAGTCACAGTATCGATATACTATATTTAATACGATGTTGTTTTTCGATAGATAGTTACAATTTCTTCTTTTGTTTTGCTTTGGTTGTAACAAGTTAGTCTTATTTTCAATTGTTTCTTTGTTTTGCGTTAAAGTGTCCATCCAAAAGCAAAATGTTTGGCATACGATGTGAGAAACTTTGATCTACGTTTTAAATCATGATAATACCGATATAATTTTTTGTTAGGTTGTCAGTGAGCAGTAGACATGTTTATTTACGTTGCTATTTTTAGTTAAAGCTTTCCTTAGCTCATCGTGAGCTCTTTACAAATTGATAATTACGCCATGCCCAGCCATCATTTTTGAGTCAATTACGCCTGTTTATTAATAAAACGTCATCTTCGTGATGTTTCGGCAAACGGCATAATGGTATCACGAGAATGAGAATCCTTGTATCGCGCGACTCTCCTTCAGGCGGTCTCCGACGATAGTAAAGAACCGCGTGGTCTATTTATAAGTTTTTACCTCCGAGTTAAAAAAAATACGTACTTCCTTCATTTCAAGACCTTCCGCAGTATCCAATTTAGCGGCGCGAATACACATCCGGTTATTTCGAGAGGAAAGTTCTTACTCTCTAGCGAAACTCTCTAAGCAACAACGAAAAGAGAGAGAATCCGAATTGGATTAGTTAGCGCGGCGCGGAGAAAACGCGTGCATTAAAATGGCCGCTATTGTTTAAGGGAAAGACAAACAAACAGGTAAATGGTAGAATTATTATCTCCGCCGTCTGTGTGAGGATTTTAGTCGAACGGTAACGATAACAATGCCGTTATTTTCGATCCATAAAACATTCGGGGAACGAGGCCCGTGCGTGAGGCGATAATGGAATAATGAAACTTTCCCCGTCCGCCATATTAATTTAATGAGATAATTAGTTAATTGAACGGCGTCGGTTTGGACGTGCTTGACTACAAGAGTATCTTTTTTTATGGCAGGTACGGCGAGGCATTAGAGAACGGAGCTTAAAATCACCGTTTGCATTTTGTTCTATAAAACAAAATAATTCTCCTTAAATTTTCACTGAGTTGGCGAGATAATTTGTTTCTAGTGTGAATACAAGCGGGAATCGACGATAATTTTTATAGTGGGGTTTCGTATTTGCGGGTAAAGCTGATGCATGATGAATTTGGTAATCCATAAGGGAGGCAAAATTTAAGCACGTGAAGGGTCCTTTATCGTAATGGGAAACGAAGCGCTAGGCAAAATGGATATTTCTTCAGAAATATAAATCGAAAAGGACGAAGTTCGTGGTTAATGTAGCTGCAGATATAGGAAAAAACAGTTGCAGTAAATAAGAGAACATGCGTGAAATTATTTAAATTTAGTACTTTGTTAAACCGTTTCGCCATCATAGAGGAACTGGCAGTGTAACAAATGTTTAGAAATTATTGCAAAGTTTAAATAATTTCGTGCATGGCCTTTATTTCCTACAAGCTTTCTTTCGTGTTACCCAGTTCCACGGAGTATCGGTCTCTTCGGTGAAGTGTATTTGCAATACTTTTACATCTCAAAAGTATTCTTTTGATGATATGTGCGTTAGTTTTTAATGGCTTTATTATGCAAGTCGATCCAAATGGATTTACCTGTTCGAAAAATGTCGACTTTTCAATTTTCCATCAAATTTTTAAAAAGTTTTTCGCATTACATTTTGAATTAGGTATACTGAAATTTTGTCCCTCCCGTAATTTAGGCTAGCCGTCTCTTCAGCATCCTGGCGCTCTTCTTATTTTTGTTTTAAAACATCAACGTTTTATTTCATAAGACATCCTATCCTCAGTTATGGCTTTGTATTCAGTATGTTGTGTTTTTAATGTACTCTTTAATGAGAGTTAACACTACATCGTAACGAAAGAAATTATCGTACGTTTTCCCTTCCTTAATCAGGACTGAGTATAACATCACTAATGACTTTTTTAAATTGGTATCCTGGTTTATTTATACACGTAATACTCTCCGAGTGACCAACATTTATTAATTTCTTGATTCGTGGAAAATTCCAACGATGTTTTTCCATGGTAAAATATGATATATAAATCCAAAAAAAGCAATAGCGGACATTAATTTGAAATATCGTAAAAAATAAAGAGTTTAATTTGAAATTTTGCTTGCTTCCTCTTCGTTGGTTGCTTAAAGTTTTATTTTAGTCTGTCTTATAATAAGGTCACATTTTACATAGAAGGCTTTAAAAATAATTATGAAGATAATAGTGGACTGCGCGTGTGTGAATATTTATGTATTTGTTTATATAATTATGTAATTATTTTTCATCTTCGAGAAAGTCTCCTTGCTTTTTCGTCTAAACAAGTTTAAACCTAACCGCGCCTTATAGTGACGCCGGCAGATTTTCATAACGATTGACTACCCATTCTAAGGCCTTACTGAAAACCATTTTATGTCTATCGACTCGCCGCATGGCCATTCTCTACGCAGGGGAGGCATCACTCCGGCACTTATTACGGGTCACGAGAACTTACTCCATTCATGCCTTACATTAGAGAGCGCCATCGAAAAATCGATGATAGAATTATGACCCTGCGCGCTGAGAAACTCTTTTATAATGCACCACCATCTATTCAAACACGTCCATTTCGCTCGCATCCAGTACTCAACGGCCAATAATCCAAATCGAATTCTCTCACTTCTGAACAATATAATTCCGCCAAATTTACGAAAATTTAATTCATTTTTGCTCGACAAGCCCGTTTCTATAAGTCTGATTGATTATTTTGATCGATAAAACGTTCAATGTGATCGATCAATATTGTTGTGATCGTTCACTCATGAAAGCCGCCTTTATTTGATATTTTCATTCGATATTGAACTTTTTGATATTTTCATTCGATACTTATAGTCCAATCGATTATTTTTATATCCAATATGACCCATTCAACGTGCACCATTCGGTTTATCTAACTCCGTACTATGCGAAACTACCCAATGCACTACCAGCTAATGTGTTATCGGCTCAATACTCGGGATATAACGTACACACTTTCAATTCTTTCGACCCCCTTTGAAACTTAACCCCATCTTTCGTCCATCTCGCGTGCGGCGGCATCTGTCATGAAAGACGCCTTCCCCTTTGCCTTCCCTCTGCTTCAAGCCACGTCCCAAAAGAGACCCGTCCGAGAATCGATCTTCGCAAGGCAGAGAAACCACACCAACGTATGTGTTTGTGTAACGGGGGTAGCGCCCATCATCCCCTTCTCGGAAAAGGGGAATTCCCCAATCAGCTTCTTGTACTCATGGCTTTCAAAGAAAGGGGGTACCGCACAGTACCATTCCCCGCCAATGAAATTTCTTTAAGGTGATATTTCCTCGGATATAAACAGTAATCTGAAGCCGAATCGCGCGAATATTTTGTTAATTTTTCTCTGAATTTGCGAGCCTGTTGTAGAATTTTAAGAAAATATGAAAATTTATTAATTATTTTTGCTCTTTCAAATATATTTTCCACTATTTGACATTCAATTACTTGCTTGAAATTGAATATATTACTAACCGAACGCTTGTTAAGTTAGCGGAACTATATTACTAAATTTCTGATGAAACGGGTCTACATTGGAACTTCTATAAGTCGAATCTAAAGAGAAAAAGAAAACATTCTGCTTATACAAAATTCGAGATATAGAAGAAAAAACACGAAAAATATTTTGCCTTGTAAAATGAATTCGAATTATGGAATAGTAGAGCTATAGACGTTCGACCTATAGAAGTTCGACTATATATTACCAACGTTGTGACAAATCGGAGCAATCCGGTGCCCCTGGAAGGTAGGCAACATGACACCCTTATCCAAACTTACTTTCCTGAGCCGATTCTTAATTTTTTCAACTCATCACTGGATATGAACAATGAATGAAAATTTGACGGGAGGAAAAGACGCCCCATATCGGCTTTCTACGTCTCCCGTTGTTGTTTTCTCGTCGTGGGGGTCCTGTGCGTGCAGGAAGACGGCTGTTTCTCGAAACAAAACATTTCGTAATTCTCTCAAAGTTAGAGAGGCAAGAGGGTAGTTTTTTTATCGCAATCGCCGTCCAAAGTAGAGGATGGAATACAATAATGACAGTCACGAGTTGAGTGGAAATATAGTTACCACGCAATGAGTTGGAATGAAATACGAGGAATTTTCAAATTTGACCTGGACTTTATTTTTTATTAAAATCATATATATAATACAATGAGCTGATTACGTGTGTACGTAATCATTATATGTTGGCAATCCAAAATAATTATGTTTTGTTGCCATAGCAATCCATGTCAGAGCTAACAAAGATGGCATCTGAACGTGTTTCTACTTCAGTGGAACAACGCATTATTGTTAAATTTCTCCGTAAGGAAGGTGTAAAAGGGACTGAAATTCATCGGTGACTTCGAGTACAGTATGGGGAATCCTGTCTGTCTCGGTTTTCTATGTTTGGGTGGTACAAATCATTTAAAGAAAGAAAGAAGGCGTGGAGAACAAGAACACAAAACAGGACTAGCAGCTGCAGTCAATGATGTGACAATTACGCGGGTTGATGAGCTCGTTCAGAGGGGCAGGCGAATGTCGGTGCGTGAATTAGCTTCGCAAGTTAACATTAGTATTCGTAGTGCTGAGACTATACTTCATTACAACATTAGACACAGTGATGGGATGAGTGCACAAACAGTTGTAACTAGAACAAAAGGGTTCAAATTTCGAGGGTTCTGAGTAAACGATTTCTGAGGGAAGGGGCTGATTTTTACTTTCTCCAGGGCCGGCCTTAGGCCAATTGTACTTATTGGACCCAATCGGGCCCCGCGGCTAAGTATCCATAGTTCCATCCATACCCAAGTGGTCTCATGAAAGGCCATCTGATGCTCTCAGAATACAGGAAATGCGTTGGTGTCCTGGGATCCACCCCGGATCCCCACCCCCTGGCTCGGCCTTTTAAGCCTCGTTGCCTTTAAATGTATGGGCCCCGCCAAAAGTTTTCTGATTGGGCCCCGCAATTTCTAGGGCCGGCCCAGACTTTCTCCATACGTAGTATAGGGAAAGTATTGTGATCATGAAAAAAATCGACTTCGAGATTTCAACGGAAATACACGTTTTGAGGTCCTTAGAACACGTTTATACTATTTTCGGAATGATGTATGTGTTTGTGGATGGATGGATGGATTTATGTGATTGCGTACGCTCTAACTCAAAAAGTACTTGTCATATTAATACCAAATTTCATATATACCACTTTAGCATGAGCACAAAGAACTAATTAGTTTTTGGACAATACCGGTTAACCGGAAGTGAAGGTTTATTCGAAACCCGATTCAGTTTTTGCGATATTTCTCCGTTAAAACATCATTATTCTATATACAAACTGATACAAGTATTATAAAGGATGTAATTTCCTACAACTTTTATTTGAAACAATTTTCCGTAGCAGTTATTGTTTAGGAATTATTTATAAATAATCGGTTTTTTCGGTTTCCATCAAATATCTTCTTAAAAACTTTGTTATTGGTAACCTTTATTAGGACTAAAGGTGTAGAGAATAATATTTCTTCTAAGTTTTGTTTGAAACAAATTTTCGTAGAACCATTCATTTCGGAGAATTCTGTAAACGTATTCAACATATAATTTACGGCAATAAGGACGACTATTCTTCTACGATACGAAATAATAATTTTGCCTTATAATGCTGTTCATAATAATTTCAATATCTATACCCCAAATATGGAGAAAGTCATGTGTTGGCCAAATCAGATTTTTTAAATCGGATAATAACCACGGACGAGACATGGGTCCATCACTTTACTTAAGAAAACAACTGTTCCAGTATGGAGTGGAGATACACAAATCCTCCTACACCGAAAAAAAATCCAAAACGATGGCATCAGCAAACAAGGTGATGACCACTGTTTTGGGATGCTCAAGACATTATTCATGTGGATTTCCTGCAACAAGGCCATAAAAGTAATGCTGCTTATTACTCAGCGCTCGTAAAAACATTCTGAAACCAGCTAGCTCTAAGGAAGAAACGATCAGGTCTTCTGTCCAAAGGAATTTGTTTTCTCCACAACAGCACCCAACCACATTAGACTAACTTGGCTGTGAATATATTGGCTGAATTGGGGTGGGACGTTCTTCCCCATACTTCTTATAGTCCTGATTTGTCACCGTGTGACTTTCATCTGTTTACGCTGCTGGAAGAGCACTTACAATTAGTAGGCAATAAATTCAGTTCGAATGGCGAGGTGAAAAATGCTGTCCTCAACTGGTGTCGACATCAACCGAAAGATTCCTTTGAAACTGGAATACAAAAACTACTAGAACGCTGAATCAAGTGTATTTTGAAGGAGAGAGAGTACATAAAAAAGTGACTGTATTATTATTTTGCTGGGTTATTTTACGATTTAATAATAAATAAAGTCCAGGTCAAATTTGAACACCCCTTGTACAAACGGTACTTTGAAGAAATCTGTAAATTAACCCGATTGTTTTATAATATATTGTGAGAGACTGAAGACTTTCGTTGGAGAACTAGCATTTTAAATTGTAACTTTTTACATTAATATCGCCTATCGCTTTTTAACGCACTGCATATGTACACATATACAATTGTTGTTTATATTAACACTATGTGGCGGAGATTTTCTGATGACTATCAATTAGGTCATTCCTGTTATAAGACAGCTTTATTTAAGAATTGTTTTTCCAGTTGCAGACCAATATATTCTACCATTATTTCTTAGTTCTGTCAGTGACTTGAAGAAACTGGGCAGCTATTTGGATTGTTGACAAAGAATTCTTAGGATGCAATAGGGCGAAATTCATCATCACTTTAGCGATCCATTCATATCGCAAGCTACATGGTTGCATTTAGCAACAATATGCAAAAAACACATTAAATCAAAAAATTTGTACACGTTGATCAAATTTAAAATGAGCAATTGGCATAAAAAGGTGATTGTTTTCAATTTTTATATGGAGGTGCTTATGTCTGAATTTGCCTTCGGCCATAAGACGAGCTAGACGATTCTCTCTATTGAGCGTGTATTTATGGCAATAAATAGATCGTAGTTTTTGAATTTAGGTACATAATCAGCATCAGAGAATCGTATTCCTTTTTAAGCCTCGTTCTTACTATTTTTCCTCTCTGTGTATTTTTCAGTTACACGATTCATGACGTTAATATTATCCCCCTTTACACTAGGACGGTTCTTACGTGACTTTAAAGAATGGGTTAGTATTTCAAGATCGATAAAGGCTACTAGCTTGGCAAAATTATTCACTGTCACGTTTTTCTGCCTGATTTATTTGAATTCTCGATATCTCCCTTTTGGAATACGTTCACAGCAAATCCATTCGTGTGTGTATATGGCGAAGTACGTTTTAACAAATAGTTGGTAATTTTTCAAACGTCAAAATTTGTGCTTTACAGATTTTATTATCTTCAGTCCTCTGAAAATCATAGGTCATCGCTGAAGCGTACTTGCATTGAGCCCAACAATTCTTGCTTTTCTAACAGATTAATTAACCTTAAATTGCGTCAAACGTAAAAAATTATGCTTTACAGGTTTTATTATTTATTTATTTAAAAATTTATTATTGTTTATTTTACGGTATAATTAGAAAATTTTGACATTTTTGTGGAAGTTTAAATCGCTTTATGTTGTGAGGTAATCCCTTAACTCAAAATTGATGGAATATAATGATAAATAACGCTTCCCGGCACGCATTATATAACAAAAACGAGTAGACATATTAAAGGGCAACTTTTAGTCCATATATTTTATATTGATTCTTGAGTTTCTGACGATTCTGAATGTTAATGTTTTTCTTTTAAAAATGTCATTCGAGAGATATTTTCTTCCCACTTTTTAAATATCATCCGAGCGTCTTTAATCGAATTACTTTGTTTTTACCGTCTGCTGAGGACCGTATGTCGCTCCTTTCGAACAATTTTTCCTTTTCGTAGCATCAACCAATTAAAATTTCTCCATTCCAAACATTTTCGCCGAATCCCTGACATTCAAAGCTCACACAAAATGGAAATAAAAGCCTCCGGGATCGAAAACTCATCCCTTGAATTTTTAACCGAACATTCAGCATCACTTCCTATAGCAACGTGCGTCGAACCAATGAAATGAATACAACGGCGTGTGAATGTCGGACGTTAAATTAAGAGTCGCTTAAATAATCTCGATTCCAAAGGGGCGACATAATTTTCCTCCAGTTTTGTCGGATTTGTTTTGTTTTTTTTTTGCGACCTAGTCAGATGGATACGTTATTGCTCGTACTTTCAGCGTCAACGGGATTTCTGATTTAGTTTATTTTTATTCCCTTTCATATATTGATTCATCGTCACGGTATAATGCGTAACAGCAATAGCAAAAAACGGTAACCTAATAATTAGGATTTGAGGTGTCTATCTCATTATTTGGAAACGTACTCTACCTTCCTTGCGTCAAAATTGTGCAGGTTTTGGGTTAAAAATCGGGTATTAACGCGTTTGTCGCCATATCCGATAATCGCCCATCATTAAATCTTTTGCCTTTACATTTATAGTAAAAGCGATAGTTTATGAAATGGAGAACCCACCTTTATTTCCACCATTAATCACAACCGTCAATTGGAACCCCGGGTTTCATTTAATATAACAATGTCGTTTTTCTTATTGCAAAGGTATGCGCATGCGTTCCACGTGGTTCGGTGCATTTCCCCCCTTGACTTCTCTTCCCCGAAAGCCAACATCAGAGATCGCGATCAAATCATTTTTTTCGTGGAAGCGACGGAATGGATAAATCTTCGTTTTAACCCCCTTAATGACCTTATAGAGAGTCACGCGTTTCGCATCTTCGTAGCAGTTTGCCCCGTCGCGAATGACAACGAAAGTAAAGTCGCGCACGAGCTTGCGAGAGATGTTTAAAGCTCGTGGGTCGGAGGGGTAGGCGCGGACGCTTGCAGCGGCCATAAATCATCGGCTTGACGATAGGGGGAAGCAGAAGGTCCGTCATTCTAGGCCCTCGAACGCATTTCGTGGAACGCTAAGACCACAGGGGATTAGAACTCCACGTGAAGCAGCATCGATCATCTCACAAAGGAAGCCGACCATAAATCACGGCGCTTTGCGAGCGCACTCGACACAAATCACGCGGTGAGCGGCGAGAGAGAGAGAGAAAGAAAGAGAAGTTGGGTGAGATACAGGAGGAGGTATGGTGGTGTGGGTGGGAGGAGTAAAGAGATAAAAGTTAGAGAGAGAGAGAGGTTCGGTTCTGTCATCCCATTAACTCTTCCTCTCTTCCACTGCCACTCAAAATGTTCGAGAATGACGTGTCAAACGATGGCAGTCACTTTTGTCGCTTCGCTTTTCCCCCTCTTCATTTTTTTTTTTCGTAAATACTCGTCCGCGTGCAGTTTCGAGTTAATGAAGGGATGCGACACCTGGTCGATGAGTGGGTTGAAGGGCACGCGACGGGAATTTTTTTTTTTGTGGGACATTATCCGTCGGTGACGTTCACGCAGTAAATGCGTAGATATTCTCCCCGTCCACTGACCAATCTCGGGAAGTTTTTTTTTCAGAACAAATGATATGTCATGAATCACAATTTGTATTGTCTAAATATGGAATTCCCCGCCGACAAATTTCGTACAAATGTTTTTTTAATTTGGTAGCATATATACTAATGCCTGTGTCTGTTTGAACTGTCTAGTAAAATAATAGACGAGGGTGTGACCAATGATGAATTGATGTTAAATTTAAATGGCAGGTAAAATGGTTAAAATGTAAATTGCTTTTGACATTAGACACACACAACGTCAATTACTCCTTTCACTTTGAATATAGGAAATCTTATTTGTCCTCAAATATATTGTGCTTTTCTTGTCGGCTATAATTAGCAAATAGTGAAAATTAGACTTAAAACGAAATTGTCAGTTTCTATATGATAGATTTTTTCCAACGTAATTCAGCGATTTACAAGAAAATTCATCAAACCCGTTGTATTTAATTATCAGATCGTGTCTGTTCGTTCGAAATTATTGAATTTTCCTTATTAGAGGAATAATTTTAAGCTAATTTGATATGTAAAAGCTGCTTGATATTTGTTGGAAATGGCATTTTAAACCATATAATAAATATTTAATGAGTATTAATAATCCAAAAATATCCGTTTTAACGATTAATTTGATTTTATTCTAATTACAAAATAAATTAATCTTATGCGATAATTACTAAAACCGAGTAAATTTATCCGTGCCGAATCAAGCGATGACGCCACGCTTTCGATTGTACGTCCAAAAATTTCTTATAAAAGAAAAAAAAATAGGCCTTAAAGTTCCCAAAATGACATCAGTAAAACTAAAAACGGGAATCATTGCACCTACATGTTTCGAAACTTCCGTCTTTAAAGGCCTTCACCTTCAGTCGTCAATTTTGTTTTGGTTACTTTGGAGCCGCTGGACTGAGGAATGGGGCCATCGACTTTTTAATTTAAAAATTTGTTCTAGCTACCATATTGGAAGAGAAGGTGTCAATAGTGCTATCAGGCTTCAATGCATAACTAGCCCTTAAAAGTTTTTCTAGTCTTCTCTGCTATAGAATTAATAGTCCCGCCAAACATTTTCAAAATGCTGAATTCTGACATCAGGATATTAATTATTTCGATACATATAATTTTTTTAAGGGAAAACAGCTTAAAAATTAAATAAACGCCAAGAGGTGGAACGAAAGACAGACTGATTGATTGGCCAATGAAATAAAGTTTTTCCCTGACGAGAAAGTGTCACAAAAACGCATCCAGCCGGCCGATTTACGTTCCCAGCGAGAGTGAAAGAAAAACACCAGAGAAAGCACCACAGAGTCGCCATCTTACACAAACTCACGTTTGACCGTACGAGTGCCACTCGGACGCCGTTCTCCTTTAGGCTACGACCGTTCGCAAATTAAAACGAAAAAAATCGATCTCCTTGGTATTCGAATAAGATAAGGAGGGCGATAAGATATTTCGTCCTTTTCCCCCCCTCCTCGTGCTCTTTTCCCACTCTTCCGACGAAAAGGGCGCGCTAGATCCCAATCTCTCACTCTTCGAGAAGTCCCTCCCCTGCAGCCACCTTTACACACCACGCCACCCTCCCCTCCTTCCCTCACCATCTCGCCCACTAGCGCCACCAATCACCCGATCGCCAAATTGCCATTCCAGAGAAGGGCAGGGAGGGGGGGTGAAAGGGTAAAAGGGGCGGGGAGAGGAAGACTAGGGTGGAATGGTGTACGGTAGTATGAGTGTGTGTGTGTGTCTAGATTGAGCCTTTAAAGCGTTTGCCCTGAAGTGAAATTTGCCCTCGTATTGGTTCGGCAGTGGATGGAACGTGATCGTGAAGGAGTGATTAGGAAAAAGAGAAAACCCTTTGGTGAAGGAACGATTTTAGGAGGGCGCCCCCTCTTCCCCCCTCGCGTGTGGGGAAGGTGAGGGTGTTAGAGATGGAGAGAGAGAGAGAGAGGAGTTGAATATCAGAGGGAGAGGAAAGAGGCGGAGATGACGAGAGAATAAGGGTGATAAAGGGGATCGGGAGGAGGGTATAAAGAGGATAGAAGAGAGGTATGGATGAGAGAGAAGATCGCAGGAGGGAGAGAGATGGAGGAAGAGCAAAGAGAACTGATAAATGGAGCGAAATGACGATAGTGTCGATGATGAAGGTTTAGATGTATGCAGAGGGAACAAGAGGTACGTACGAAGGAGGGGGTGGTTTGAGAAATAGGATATACACTGCATTTACTGACATAATCTTTGGGCTGGCACAATTATTGCTCCATGGTTTTTACATAAATACATACCAATGACGCTGTTCCCTTACGAGGTAAGCAAGCTAAATGCCTCTACCATTCACCATATTTCTCCACACCTTTCTATCCTTACATACTTCTTTCGCTTCAAACACATCCATGCATCGTTTCATACATAGTTTTTAGATGTGAAATAATGAAATATAGTTTCAATCATCGCACCTAATTTTTTTTCCGTTCATTAAAAGTAGTAAAAACTACATTGAGTAGAAGGAACGTAGTAAAAGGCTTGCAGGTCGGGAATACAAAAGTCCGTTTTCTATCTGCGGTATATTGAATTGTAGCCTTTGTTCTCGTGATATTTGTAGATTAAAAAGGTCGGAAACACTTGAATACATTGTAATAGAATAATAGATGCTTTCCATAAATGGTACTGAATCACGGTTTTAGGATAATAGTACTTCGTTCACCCGACATTTATCTTATAGCTGAAAGCAAATTCGAGAATCAGAACATGTATTTAAAAACTTTTTTATTATTTATTTATTTTATTACATATTTTTCATTGTTTTTCTCAGTTGATTACATTGTATTGCAATTGAGGCAATGTTTGAACATTTTTTATTCACTAGGTGTTCATTCATGGTTATATTGTAAAATTAACATTGATTTTTTATAGTAATGTGTTTTTATGTACAAATTTATTTGAAAGGAAGGAAAAATTTGCAAAAAGCTCCAAATTTATTTTGCTTATAATCCTTGCATATGAAATGATCAACTAAAATATATTTACTGAGGATATAGATTGAGAAGAAAATAGATTTAACTTGAGAATGGATATAGGCAAGAATTTAAGATTTTATTGCATGAGATTGGGATTTAGGGTTTATAGAGATATGAGACCGTGCGCATCTGAAGAATCACTCGTGGATGCTTTTTGTCCGTTTTTTGCCACCGATGACGTCAGCACCTGCTTTGGCATCCTAGTCAAGAACGTTGGAAACTCAGTTGAGCTAGAATTCTTTGGCAAACCGTCGCACTTCGGTTCCTTAAATAAATAAGCCAATATATTTATATAAGTTGCTATAGATTTCTACGACTCGAATTTTCTATAACTTCAATTTTGATTTTCCCTTGGGCAGGGCACCTACCCGGGGCGCCAGTCTTTTAGGGGCTCTATCCCGATCATCTATCTACGCATTACTTGCAGTGAATAAATATTTATACCAATTTATATCGCGGAACAGACTGGAATCTGGATTTTATTTTTTCATTATCAATAATTTTTACATAGCGATGAATAAATTAACACGTACATACTTCGAAAATATCTCAACAAGCATTTGCAGAGGGGAGCGCCAAAATTCCTCGGGCCGCACCTGCCCGTGGGGTTCGAGATATCGATGTTCTTCAATAACACACAGCGCTTAAAATTCCGTTTCGCATTTCTGTATTTTATTGCCGCCCACATTCTTTTTTAATTTTGACTTCATTTGCAATTAACAAAAATGCGGGTTAATCTTTATACTTTTCTCATATGGCTTAAAAGCTACGAGTACCATAGATTGGAAACCACTGGTACCCCAAATGTCACATCATGTTACCGCCTACAGTGAAATCCGCATTGAATCTATTTGTTTAACATTAAAGAATTGTCGATCTCGTCTGTTTGCTGAAAGCAAATTTCAGAACAAACACTTAAGTAAAAAAATTTTAAATTTGAGTTCTACTAGTCTTAGGTATCTCCAATAGCTATAACAAGTTTACTATAAAACAGATGCGCATTTCGGCTACAATGTAACCATCTTCATTGGTGATTCGCCGGAAGTGGGTTTTAAAAAATAATCACCAATGAAGACTGTTGCATCGTAGCTGAAATCCGCATCTGTTTTTTGATAGTCTTTTAATGGATACTGGAGATTTCTATGCCAATTAGTCAATGTTTTAACTTTTGATACTTAGGTTATTCTGGAATATCCATTTTGGAACGAACTTAGATTAGGATTTCCTTTTCTTTGTCTTCGTTGGTGTTTCACCGGAAGTATATTGTAGAAAATAATAACCGATTAAGACGGCAGCATTGTAGCGAAATGCGCGTCTGTTTTTTCGTAACCTTTTTATGAAGATATCTATCGTAGTACTCAGTTTTTAATTTTCCATACTTGGTTTCCTCCGGAATCACTATTCCATGTCTATTTTGGGGAGTAAGAGGATAAGCATTAATTTTTCTCCGTTAGCCTTTTTTCGAATAATCTATTGTTAAAAATCGATAAGAAGTAGGGCATGGGTTTTCGAGCGATCGAATAGACGAGGTGCGTGGGCGGACGGAGTTAGGAAGAAAAGCAAGGGAAGATGGGAGGAATTTCAGAGGGGAGGCGTGAGGGGGGGGGGAGGAAAGAGGCAAATAACGTGGTGTTACGTGGGGATATGGGATGTGTTTAAGCCCAAAGGCGAGGGGAATTCGGAAGGTTTCAAAAGGGGGTGATGAAAGCCTTTGTGTTGTCCTGGAGAAGGTGGGTTGAAACGAGAAGGTAAAGGGAAATTTTCTCACCTTCAGAAGACAGAGAGGTAAAGTGAGAGAGAGAGATTCTAGCAAGTCCTCTTGAGGTACAGTAGTGCCTAGTACAGGGATGGCGAACCTTCTATTGCCCGCGTGCCAATATTGCTGAAATTGTCGAGTCTTTTCTTCCTTGCGTGCCACAAAAAAACCTTTGATTTTTCTTGCGTGCCAACTAAATTAAATTCGTGATCAAGACATAAGAGATTGAAATTTGTAACCATAAAACTAATGTTTAAAATAGTTAACTAAATAACACAAATGTTTTTGCGACACTAAATCAGTACGATAAATGCTTTGATTGGTTTTCGCCTTTCGTTGGCGTGCCAACCAAAATCGTCCTGCGTGCCACTTATGACACGCGTGCCATTGGTTCGCCATCCCTGACCTCGTACAACGCGGAGGTTACTTTCTCGTATAAGGCCCTTCTGGAAAAAACCGTGTTGCGCAAATTTAATATTGTGGGGGAAGTCACGTGTTTTTATAGGGTGCGGGCTTTCTGACGTAACGTACATGCGCACAATGCAGTGCTCGCCGAATTCAGGACCGCGCAGTATTGAGTTTTATGCGTTTTTCCTAAATAAATGCCATATTAGTGTGCCCGAGTATGATCGAACCCGCGTTGAGGTAATCCGCTTCCTGTGAGGATTTAGTGTATTTCCCCCGCTTAACTCTTACCAAACTTGTATACGAAGTTAAAATGTCAAGATCGCATACAAATGTATCGTGACGTCTTATTATCTAGTAACAATGACTGCGTATGGTTATAGCCAAAGTTTCAGTATTAGTTCCTGGATGGGGTTTGTTTAATAAATTAGTCAGCGAACTATTCATATTGTAAAACGACAGGTAAATATAGTTGATTTCCACTGAGGATGGCTGAATTTCAGTTGAAATACACTTTTCAACCGGCCAATTTATTACTATTGTCGTTTATTTGGTTCGATTTATTATCTAAGTGTGATGAATTTTTTAAGCTATAGGTAGACATTTTGAGCAATAGACAAATCCACAGAAAATGTCTTCCTCATTTACGAAGTACCTACATAGTGATAGTGAAAAAATTTTACTTCGATATTTTCATGAATATGCACGTTTGACGCGCTCCTAGGTCTGAAACTTTAAATCCGCCTGTCGTCATTGCTATGCTCTAGTGATCTAGTGGCTAGACCAGAGATATCTAATAGGATTTTGATACCCTCCAAACTTATGGCGACCGGGTCATCATATTCGTTACAAATACATTCAATGTTTATGGTGTGCAATGTTTTGAAAGTAGCATTGAGTTTCTAAACCGCAACAGCTAATGAGTTTTGAAATGTTGGCGTAAATAAGTATTTACCATTCCTGCATGCTCCAAAATAAGAATTGAATTCTAACTATTATGTTAGATTCCAAATTGTTTATTATAGAAAACATTGCCCTTCCCTCAAAAATATAAATTTCGATTATTAGAAGACAAATATAATGTATAGATCAGCGATTCTCAACCTTTTTTGATCCACGGCACACCTTCATGCATGCTTAAGAACATTGCGGCACACCAAACCACCCCTAATTAATTTCACTGCGTAAGTACTCATTTTTAAAGATAAAAACTAGCGTAACACGTAAAACCCGCAGTCATATTAGATTGTTACGATTGGTAAAGCAATAATTGTATAATTTTATTGTACATTAAATACATAATTCATAAAAATTAAATATCTTCGGAGTGTGCGGCACACTAGTCTCTTCCTCGCGGCACATCGGTTGAGAACCACTGGTATAGATTATCAGCGCGTCACAAGTGGCAAAAGTAATGGACACCCCTGGGCTATACGATTTAACAGAATATGACTAATTGGAAATCTTGTTGAAATAATAGAAGATGGGTTTAAGCCAGTTAATTTCCGCAAAATTTTGATTTACTTTCAAAATTAGCTTTTATGATAATTATATAATAAATTTATCAAACCATAGAGACTATTGTTCTAACATCGCTGTATCAACCGTAGTTCTCATAAAATTTCTATATAGCGTCAGGCATCGTTAAAATATAACGAATTTAACGCTTCGCTGTTCATTCAATGATTTAACCACTGTACTGTACTGTATGTACTAGAAGCTAACGGGTTTGAGAAAGTTTATGCAATATGTTGCACCGATTTTAGATTCAAGTTACATTTTGAGACCTTTTTCGAAACCATAGGGAAACGTTATTTCTTTATAGAGAACTCCAAAGAAATATTCCGCGTTATCAACCCGCCTGCTTTGAATTCATCCGTAAGAAATGCATTGCGTTGTAGCTTTCGTAAGATTAAAGGTACCCTTCAATGAGATTTATCCATTTGCCAAATGTTGGTTCTCTCTTACTGCATGAAAATATTTAAGGGTGGCTTCTTAAGCGCTTCGCATCCTCGCATTCTTTGATGCCCTCGAAGTCTTTAGGATTCTCTTTTCTAACGCTTAAGAGGAGTTTGCATCCCATGAGAACGTAATGGAGACTGAAGCACTTTTTTGGAGGACCAGTGTTTACCTACAGTCAAATGCGACGTTTCTTTGCAGTGCCGTGACTAGGGTATGGCGAAGGTGGTATTTGGCATAGGCTTCAAAAGGCGCCAAATGTTCACTCAAAACATGCCAAAAGTGTATTTTCTGACAAATAAGTATAAATTGAATACTCAAACGCTAAAGTCATCGTTAATTAGATGCTACTATTCTCTTTTCGAGTGCAGGAAAAATTATATGCTACGTAACAAAGGTGTTTCCTAAAAATTTGCCATAGCGCTTTGTCTCCCAGATACGCCTCTGTTTCTTTGCATCGAGTTTTATTTTTTTACTTTTTCTCGCTTTTATCTTTTCCTCCTTTTAACATTGAGATAATAGTTACTGTAATGATTATATTAATGTGTCTAATTGAAGCCGAAAGCTGGTAAGATTAATTATGAAAATGTGATATTTTCAGACAGAAAAGAATCGATAGGTTTAAAGAGTAGAAAGTAAACCGGAAAGTAACTAAAGAATTGGATAATGTTTGAAACGTCCAAGTAAAATTGTTGACCAGAGTTAAAACTACATCATTAAAATACTTATTAAGAGATAAATTTCTAATATGGACAACTTCGGAAAACATCTGCGCACATTTCAATGTTATATTAACAGAGGTAAGGAATAGTAAATGGAAATTTTCCCGGGGAAGATAGAAAAGAAAGGCCTGTTTATTTTTTCAACATAGTGCGTGGTTTATGGCGGGTCGGAGGCATAGGTACTAGGAGAAGAGGGTATAAATAGCCTAGGTCCGGATGTGTTAGGAGGTTGGAGGAGAAAGAAAACGAAGAGCTGTTGAATATCGAAGCGGAAAAGGGGAAACGGTTTGGATTTTACGAGAAAGACACGGAAAAATCGGTTAGGAAGGGTTCCTAAGAGAGAAGAAACTTCGTAGAATAGTCTTGAGGACGAATATTAGATAAGAGAAAGGCAGAACTTTGGATAACGCGCTATTTGGCCTAGTTCTTCCACTTTTATTCTGTAATATAACCTTTCAGTGCGGAGGTTTTTTCGTAGCATCTGTTCCACGGAGTTTTTTCTTTATAAAATGAGTACAAATGGCAAAAATATAAAGCGACACGTTTAATTTTAAATTCGTTACACTAAATGAAATTAACCCCTTTCTTCAGTTCAAGCGCGTGGTGTTTTTAACCAAGATTAATAATCTGGAATGAAGGAAGGTTCCTAAAGAATGAAATGAATTAAAATGTGAGGAAGGTAATTTCGCGATGCGAATGTGAATGAATGCGAGAATGTGGATACTTAAGTACACCATAACCTGCGTTAAAGAAATTTTCCCATTTTGAGTTGTTTTTTAATTGGTACTGTTGCAGTCTTTTGTCTGAAAAAGGTTTAAACAAGATATTTTTCACTCAGATAATTCTTTATACAGATAATATTACGTTTCACTTCCAATCTGTTGCTTCTTACCAAAATAATTCGATCTCCGCATTTGTCTAAAACAAAGTTGTGTAAGATCGCATCTTATTAATTTCACGATAAGATAGAAGCTATATAATCGCAAAACTTCCTCAAATTCTTGCAGTATTTTTGCTATTTCCTCTTATACATTAATCACCAATTCATGAGACTAAATATCACGTCAAATTTTATAAAATTACAATAAAAGGGCTATAAAATACTTATAGTTTTCACGTTGAAATTCTTAGTTTCTTTGCAATGACGTTAATTTTCGGTTAATAGTAGGTGTCATCTTACTCAAGTCTTCACTGAAACATTTTAGTGGCGATTACACCATTTTTGTCGACATTGATCAGTACGATGATTTAATAATCTGGTCTTTAGCTGAGTAGTGAGCATCGAACGCTTTCTGGATTAACTCCGAGGGGAGATAATGATTATCCTCAAGCTTAATGAATCTGCGGGCAAATTTTGTGGTAGTCGCCATGGAGTGACTTAGAATAGTGGTGGGCAACCTTTTCTGCATGGTGGGCCGCATTGGTCGCAGTGAACCCCTCCGTGGGCCGCATTGGAAATAGCCAATGGATTATAGTTAAATCGTAAGTTACCTAGAGATTCTTAGACACCATATGCGCGTAAATCAAGTTAAAATTAGCTTTTTAAGGTTAACATTTTAAATTAAAATGTTAACCTTAATATTTAAAAACATGATGGAATTCAATCTTAGAAATATATTTGTGAAAAAATCAAAAACAGCCAAAAAGAGAACTTACTTGAATTAAGAAGTATTAAATATGGGTCGCAATTCAGCGTTACATATCTTAACAGATTTTGTTACACGGAAAATAATATTAAAAAGAATAATTTATAATACTTAAAATAAATGAAAAAAGTTTTGAAAACTGTGGAACATTGGTGGTGGGTCACATAAAATTGCTTCGTGGGCTGCATCCGGCCGGCGAACTGCAGGTTAGGAACCCCTGACTTCGTAGGTTTGACCCATTTGGAATCATTTTTTCTTGTCAGACTTTTTCTCGTTTACTCGCTGGAAAATCCACGTCTCGTGATGCTGTTGATATACATCTAACAGAAAATATAATTTCTCCACTGGACCGATTTAAGGTAAAGCTAAAGCGTGTAAATCCTCTCGATCAAAGCGTGAAGGCATTCCAAACCTGTAATCAGTTATTGTTGGTTGAACTCGGCTCAAAATATTTAAAGTAAAAAACTGTATAGGAATATTACCGAAAGTAATAAATGCACCGTTCCGTTTCCACGCTACTAACCAACAACCTACTGGGTGAAAATTATCTGCCCTGTAATAATTAATTTTTGTCTTAAAATGCGTGAAATTTTTGCTGTTACTGGTGAATCTCTAACAATTTTTTGAGAAACCCCATTCTTACTTTACTAATTTAAAATTATTTTTGGAGGGTCTTCCATGTTTTTTTCCTATCTATCCATCAGCATGACGTAATTCAGAATCTAAGCGCTTCCATAATTCTTAATACCACAAAACAGGAGAATATATCGATTTGATAGATCATTAGGTGATAAACGACCTCATAATCTCACGTTCGTGGTCGTGGTCACTTCCTCACTAATTTCAAACCAGTTGGAAGCGACTATCTCCAGAAAATCGATGTTTTCCTTTCGACATGTCGTGTGGGTTTAATATTGATCGGTTCAAAAAAGTTATGAAAGGACATTTTTTTATGATCTGTCATTATTTGTTGCTGGTTATTCCAAGACTGAGTGCCTAATTGATTTTCTTTGCGTGCCATTGTTGCTATCCCGAGTTAATCTAAAAATAAAATTTTGAAATGATCTTTAAAGTAATTTAGATACTTTCAGTTAGGTTGTGCCGTACTTTAATACGTCCGTGGATCATGATAAGAGAGTCAAACCTGTAAAGGAAGGTTATTAGTGATATATTTTTGCATTGCACCCCTTTCCAACAGTCGATTTGCTGAATTTCAGGGTTATCTGTGTATGTTGCAACCCTTATAATATACTTAAGCAGTGTGTCAAACCCTCGGTGGCCAAAACAACTACAAAGTTAGCGATTTTTGCTGATATTGGCTGCCTTTGTGTGAATCATACTAATTTAATTAGACCTAATTCTGACGTGTCCTCCTTTTATATAACCGATAAAATCATCTCGTTATGAAGTCTCCCTGCTTTGCCAGCGGTGCTTTTTTTTGCACTTCTATCGTTATTTTGTTATTTTTCCGATCTTCCGCTCCCGCTTCCCACAAGCTTAATGATTTATTTTCACCGATCTCGGCAACCTAGTATTCCAACCACCTAACTTACTGCTTGAACATTTGTTTACCTTCTCATTGATCTCGGTTTTTATTTACCGGGATTTCATACTTAATAAGTTGTTCGCCTTTCCACGGACCCGTCTTCACTATCTGGAGCTTTTTGATTAATAATTTTCCTGCCCTTCCCGTCGACACGGAGTCCAACCTTAAAAAAAAATACCTGTAATGACAATAGTTTTAAATGATATCCGTCATCACCGATTCCTTGTACGTCTTTCTTAATTGCCGTAGCTGCTCAAACTTCAGTCGATATATTTGGTCCTATTGCCTTCGCTTATACCGTTTCTTCTGAATAAGAAGCGACAACGGAATTCAATTCCACCAGGGCTGCCGCGCAAATCCCAGCGAGGGTTTAGCTCATAGCAAGATAAGGGACATAGAAAAAATGTTTAGAAGCTATTGTCAAAAGCCTTAGCATATCTTCTTAAGCGTTATTTGAAGTCAACGTCGGCAGCGAGTTCAATTTTTGCATTTCGATGATAATTCTGAGATGGCTAGGTTCCTAGTAAGAAATTTAATAGTTTTCTATCTTACAATTTTAATTCCTGCATTTGTTAAGTGAACCTATATAATGAAACCTCTAATATCCGTAATAATTAGGATTGGGATAAGAACGGGTATTAGAAAAACACGGATAATACGAAAAATAATATCTTAAAGATTATTTATAATCTCTATTAAATACTATAAAAAGATATGTTTGCAAAATTTACCGCCATTCACCAAGGTAATCGACGTACCGTTAATAGAGGTTTTACTCTAAAATTAATAATATATTAAATTCCTTCACAACCCTTCTTAAGGATCTATAATACCAGTGCGTTATTACTTGGACGATTATAAGATCAACTCACCTCGAATTTTTTATTTTTCATTTAAATCTACAAATCAACCGGATTTTTGCCAGAAAAGTAAGTGGCAGGAGGTCCATAAAATTTTCTCTTTTTTTCACTCAAACAATAAGCTTCAATCTAGATTTCAGCCTGCATTCCTGAAGCGATTTTCCCAAATGCAGATTCCTCGATAATGAAGTAACGCTTTTCGTTGTGTCATAATCAATCTTTCGCGAGATTCCTCCGTCATTCTTCCACGGTTCCTTCTTCCTCTTCCATCTCTTTCTTTGGCTTCACTCCATCTTTTTATCCACCAAAAATCTTCCCGACTTTTATTGTTTTATTTTACCATAATTTCCCGGTTTTCCTTAACCACATCGCTCTCCTCTGCTAGCGACCGTAATGGAAATGCATTGTCCTCCCGCCATGAGGACTCCCTGCCGCGTTTTTTGAGGAACTCGGCGGGAGAATGAATTACGACGGCCTATCATGCAGCTTAATTACTTTTTTGAATTAACTTTCTTGGGAAAGGTCACGACAAGAATTTCGGTTCAACTTGGGCGTAGGGAAAGCGATATAGAAAGCGTAAATTGTCGGTTTTTCTTCGCTAATGTGGGAAGGTGATTAATTTTTAATCCTTTTAAAACCTTAATAAACTGACGGGACTTTAAAAGACTCAATTATTCGAATAACTCGTAAAATTCTTAAGAACTACAGATGAGTTATCACAAGCATCGATAAGTATCGTTGCACAGCATTGAAAATAATGGGCTAAACAAGAGTTATCTTCCATAAATGTACAACCAACAAAGAAAGAAAAGATATATTCAGGTGTTAATTTAGGTCATAAAAGGTTAATGGGATAATAGATCCATCACTCTTGACAGGTTGACTTATGAGAATGGTGACAAAAAAATTAAAGCGCTGAAAAACCCGCGACGAAATGCATCAGAAGAGCAAATTATAATAACGAAGAGACAGATGGTGAGTTTCTTAGAAATAAAAAAAGACGAGAAGCTCTTCCCTCACAAAAAAAATTGTTTTTACGGCTGCGCCCTTTCGTATTTTTATTTATTTTATTATCATATGCATAACTGAAGCCAACTCGAGCATAAAAGTCGCTTTATTTTTTTCAAAATTAGGTTTGTTTCAGATTTTCCGTGTATTTTTTTTCCACCAGGTTCATCTACCAAGCTCTAATGTTCGATCTTCAAAAATATTTTGAAGGTTATCATTAATAAAAGACCCTATTTTCCAGCATGTTAGCCGTACTCTTTATTTTTTACACAAACTAGAGTATGTAACATACCTGAATGTAAGCCTCACCCTATGTTTTCAAAAGTTCACATCACAAATATAGTTTAAATGTAGGTAATTTAAATTCTCTTCTTTATTTTCTGACTTATAAATTATGATGCAGAGTAGAAAAGCGAGGATATACTACCATTACTAACTAATTTTTATCTAACGATGCACACGGCGCAATGGTGAATGACGGTCGACTTTTCTTGATCTCAATTGCTTGACCGATAAAGCAGACTGCACGCGTAACTCTCAATATACGTAATCTGTTTATGCGTTCCTGAAAGAGCCACTTACGGATTTTTGAGGTTCTTAAATATGACGAAAAAAATTAAATTTGTTGAGTTTATTACCTGATGTTTTCTGTTCATACATGCAGTGGATGAGTGATTTATTGACGGCATCGATAACAGTTTTAATTTTGGAACGAGCTTTCCCTTTTTTATTTTCTCATATACGTAATTCATAGATAAAGTATTGTAATCGCGAAAAAAAATGGGCTTCGAAATTATGACAGAAATACACGTTTTAGGTGACCCTGAGTCTAAAAGAGTGGTTTCCGCCAATCCGTCTGTCTGTCCGCGGCTTCAGAGCCTAAAGAGTTAATCGAAATCACATTATATTTCGCTTCCTTAGGTATACTATCCAGAATATAAACTATTGCGAGTTGAACGAAATAGCGCAGCAATGAAGGATAATTAGTTTTGCCGATTTTCACAAAATGTCGATTTATTCTAAAATGGAACTAACGATTTTCATTAAAATTCTTGCTGTTAGAGCATTTTTTTACGTAAATAAGAAAGTTTGTGCAACGTGCTCGTATATTGTACAGAGTTTTTTTGCGATATATAGTATTTTTATTTGTGGCATACACTATACCGACTAATAGGATATACCTAATTAACGCTTTTCTCGTGAATATCAGCGATTATCTCATAAGTTAGACTTCCAATTTTTGTACTTAGCAGATAAACCATATCTTTATTCTGAAAGCGAAATTTTTCGAAAAACTTTGTCGTATTCAGCATTTCATTTATAATACAATTTTTATGCTAAGCTTATATGACAACTGAGCTAATGATTCGTTCTTTATTCGAATTGCACGTTTATAATCCATTTTTAGTCCTCTATTTATGAACGAATTTCCTTCAAATCAACTTTCCTCATTTGTTTTGTGACTCAGGTCTACGAACTTCCTCCACGTTATCTTTTGAAGCACCCACTTTTACTCATAATTCAACATTTTCCTATTCAATTTTTTTTCACGACTTACCACCGCGGAATAGCTTTTTCTAGGCTGCGAAGAAATGAGAAAAAGATGCATACACGCAGTAAACACTCGAGATATTTTATGCTACGGCGCCTTATCGTTAAAAAGGGTTCTTCCGTTTTTTTTCCACGTCTAGACGCGAGAGATTTTTTTTAGAAGGTAAAAGGAAGAGCGTGGCGAGGCAAGAATAAACGGGTGGAAGAAAAGGGGCGATGAAAGAATGAACTGACTTAGAAGGGAAGAGAGAAAGATGTTATGGGGGAGAGAGAGAGAGAAAGGAGGGGAAGCAGAACGAGAGTGTACAAGGATGGAGAGTGGGAGGAAGTGAGGGATGGAGAGGATAGGATGGGGGAGGTTGGGAATGGGAGAGAGGTAGGAGGTAGCGGAAAGAGAGGGGGGGATTGGAAGAGAGAGAGGGAAGTTGAGAGAGGGTGCCTAGAGAGAGAGGGGGAGAAGGTAAAGAGAAAGAGGGGAAAGAAGGAGAGAGGAGGTATGGAATGGAGAGAAGGAAGGGAGAAGGGTTGAGAAAAGGGCAGAGAAAAGGGAACAGGAGAAAAATATGTGCTGGGACGAGAGAGGGAGATACAGATATATGCTTTTATTTGAGCCTCCCTCTTACACCTAAACCCATTTGTCAAGTATACATCAATTTTCCATATAAAAAGTTAATACATATTTGCAGATTACATGAAACTGTGAAATGGGATTTTTAAAATTAAATAAATATATACAATTTGAATATGAGGTTTAAAAGATATAGAGAAAGGATGTGGTAAAATTTAACTGAGGAAAGCTAAGTGGGAAAAACCTGCACAGGCCTATAATAGGAGAGCTAAGGATACGTATCATATAATTACATGTACGTGCACAAAAGTGCATATAGTCAAGTTTAATAATACCAGATGAAAATCCAGTGTTACAATATGAGGAAGTGAGGCAGAGGAGAATAAGGATGGAGAGTAGGGGTAGAGAGATTAAGAGTAGTAGAGTGAGACGTGTAGACAAAAAGTTGACGGTGTGACATTGAAGAATAGAAAAATTATTAGAGAAAAGGGATGGAGATGGCGAATGTGAGGACAGAGCAAATGAGAGGAAGAGAGAGAGTAAATGAGAGGAAGAGAATGGGAGAGAGATGGAGGCAGGGATGGATGGGAAGATAATTACCATTACTTTGCCGAGGGCTCGAGATTATTAATCCCGTCGCATGCTGTTACCACACGACGGACGTCGATTCGTAGTTTAGTAATACTACTACCACTAAGAGGGAAGTAAATGAGGTAGGGTTGGGAGTAAATGAGGGATGGAGGAAGGGAATATGACGGAGGGAAGGAGTTAATGAGAAATATAATGAGAGGAAGGTAGAAAGGGAGAGAAAATGAGGGAGGAGAGTAGTGAATGAGATAAGGAACGAGAGGAAGAAGAACAGAGGCGTGTGGATAGAAATACGCTAAGAGAAATTGGACAAGGCAGATGTTGGCTTCTCGCTATTACTCTCTCTCTCTCTTGTTATCTTTTTCTGTAGCACTATTTCTATTTATACCAGTGTTTTTCAACCTTTTTGCTTTGGCGGCACACTTTTTAAATGATCCAGCTCTCGCGACACGCCATGAAATAAAAAGTCAATTTTCTTGGTTTAGGCATAACAAAAATACTTAAAATTCATTATTTAACAATAAAACAAATATAACAAAATGTTTGTTTATTAATATCAAATTAGTACAAATATGACCGAGGTCATTTCAGAGTATGTACAACGAAATATATATAATTCATTATATAACAAATTAAACTAAAAGAAATAAAAAATCCGTCAAATAACAATTTTTAAAAAATTAATGTGAAATTTGGGCCTATTTCCTAAATTTTCGCGACACACCTGGACCTCGCCCACGACACACTAGTGTGTCGTGACACACCGGTTGAGAACCACTGATTTATACTATCATAGTTGGGGAAACTACGTATGAGGCGGGCCACATTAGCAGTTGCGAGTGCATTGGCCCATATAGCAAGTACGCATGAGAGACCGCGAGGTATCCTATTTTGTAAAAAAAATCAATAGTAAATATTTTGTCAGCATCCTTGTTGCACTAGAAAAGTTTTTCCTGAAATTATCCGTTTTTAATTTTAGAGTTTAATTTCAGAAAGACGGAGGGAGGGAGTTAATGAGAAATATAATGAGAGGAAGGTAAAAAGGGAGAGAAAATGAGAGAGGAGAGGAGTGAATGAGATAAAGATGGAGAAGAACAGAGGCGTGTGGATAGAAATACGCTAAGAGAAATTGGACGAGACAAGGAAGAAGTCGACTTCTCGCTATTATTCTCTCTCTCTCCCATTGTATATCTAATAGTTATCTACGCATAAAATGTTCTCGCTGGCATAAATAAAAATAGTAGGATATATTCGAGAAAGATAAAGAGGCATGCACATAGAGATGAGAGGACAGAGAAGACATTAGGGAAAAACTAATAGTTTACGGCTGCTTGTTAACCGACGGCTGCTTGTTAACCGAAAGTTAGCAAATTGTTGAGTGGTAAGGAGCGCACTGCACAAAAAAGCGAGAAGCGAGGGAGAAAATGAAAGAGGAAAGAAAAAATAAGCAGCTCTAAAGATAGTAATAAAAACCAAAGAATGAGACGTCGAAGGAAAATGAGAAACTTAACAAAACACACACGAAAGAAAAATAAAGTGAGCGAGGCTGTAGGTGAAATATAAGAAAAAGTACTTAAATATGGAAAATAAAATAGGAACAGAGTGAGAATAAGTAAATATGACTAGAAAAGCACAAAGAAAATTTGGATTCAAAAATATACAGCGTGAAAAGCTAGAAGAAGAAAAGTAAATGTAAATCTTGAAAATCTTGAATCTTGTCGGAGAGAAAAATGTATTAGGAGAAGGTGAATAGGAGGTCGAGACAAAAGGGTATACGTATATACAGAGATAAAAAGATTGAAGGGAAGGAAAGAAGTGATAATGGGAGGAAAGAGAAAAGAAAGTGGTGAGAAAAGTTTGTCGAAGGGAGAGATGGGGGGGAGGTGATTAAAGAGGGAGAGATGGAGAGAAGCTTAAGGAACGGGCGAGGATCAGACAAAGGAAGAGGGCGAGATCATATGTAGGAGTTTTTTTTGCGTCTTCTACCCCCTCATTCACCGCAAGTGTTCCACACGTGTCTTTGATCTCAGCGGGAGGCGTCACATGTGGCGTCCTACGATTGGCTGCGTGGATTATCCTCGGGTTTATTATGAAAAACTCGCGCGATTATACCAGTAGTCTCACTCTCTTCCCCCCTCTCTCTATCTCCCTCTCTCTATCTCCCTCTCTCTATCTCCCTCTCTCTCTCTCTCTCCACCCTCCCACTCCTAGCCGCTACCCCTCTAAATAAAGAAAAGTCAATCACGCATTGTGAAACTCTATCCAATAAGTCCGCAAGTATATATATATATATATATATATATATATATATATATATATATATATATATATATATATATATATATATATATACACTACGGAAAAGGAAAGGTAAATGAGGATATTTAGGACAACTAGGTGTTGAAGGAAACCCAGTGAGCACTTACCGGAAGGATAGCCGCTGAGGTGTTGGAGAGACACATTTGTAGAGGTTATTGGAGCTTTCGTCAGCACAAGATAGACAAAGCTGTTGTGTCTCTCTTGTGCTGACGAAGGGATCATCTCGAAAGCTCCAATAACCTCTACAAATGTGTCTCTCCAACACCCCAGCGGCTCTCCTTCCAGTAAGTGCTCACTGAGTTTCCTTCAACACCTAGTTGTCCTAAATGTATATATATACGTGTGTATGTATATATATATATAATTCTTTTTGAGCCGGAGGAAATCGTCAAACATTATATTTCTTCCGATGAACCTTTCCGTTCCGTGCCTACGGCTCCACGACGCCGCCGCCTCCGCTTTTCCCGATGCTGCCTATGCATCTTTCTCCTAATTCCCTCTCCTCCTTCGAAGCACGTCGTCCCTCCTCAAATCTCCCCGTCTCTCACTGCCCACAGGAGAAAATAAAATTCTCGCCTTGCCCCTATTTATAGAATTTTTTTCCATTAAGGATTTTTTTTTACACTCGCATCCATTCTGGATACCCTTCTCTCTCACACTTGTAAGCGTGGTGGTTTTCTCGAAATAAGTTTGTCTCTCTCATCCTCCATCTCTGTCCCTCCCTGTACATCTCTCTTACTCTCCTCTCTCTCCCCCTATTTCTTTTTCCCTCCCTTTTTCTTCCTCTCTCACTCCTCTCTTTCTCTCCCTTCTCGTCCTATCCCTCCTCCTCGTCTCTCCCCTCTTTCTCTTTCATTCCTTCTCCTCGCCTTCTTTCTCTCTCCCACATCTCTCTTCCAACCTTTCGGAATTCGCAACGGTTTGAAACCTTTTTGTTTCTCTCATCTCCTTCCCTTTATCCCTCCTCCCCTCCCAAACGGTATGATGGAACCAAATTGTTGCTCTCTCCTGCGTCAACGTTCGTGCAGCGGGGCATGAATTTTACATTTTCCCGGAGGCTGTAAAAATAGAAATAATTGTTTTCCCGCCCGCCATATATAAAATTCATTGCTCTCGGACAGTTTTTTTCTGATAATATTTACGGCGTACCCAAGCAATGACCGTCCATTCTTCAACTGTGAGTCTGTTTGTTCACAAAAGCCTTCAATAGTAAAATATACTTCTTGGTCATAAAAAAAACAAGGTAGGAAAGATTCACATTTAATGCATGCATTCCTGCAAAGTAGCGGCGTTCTTTACAAATTACGTAATCGTGCTAAATAACTAATTTACAGCTTTTCTTATAAACCTTTTTTGATATGACTTTTTTTTCATAGAAACGTGGCACCACTGCTTGGGTGAAAAATGGACCCCCTGATTGGATTAAATGAGCCATTTATATCATATCATATATATCAACCTTTTTTGATTCACCGCCCACAAGGATAAACATATAGTCAAAAGAGTAAAAATGTAATTCATTCCAGTAGAAGAGTAGAAAATAATAGCCGTCCATAAAACATTTTAATCAATAAAATCTTATTTAAAATAAAAGAATATTAAAACAAGAAAACGTGTCTATTTCAGGTCTAACTGTCCTCTTGGTTTCTTTTTACTTGGTCTTATTTATCCTAGACATGTTCGGAATTAACACCGTCTTGTCGGCACTTCGTAAATTTATACGATAATTTGGTAAACATACTTTCCTTTTGTATACGAAACGAGGTCCTTTTTCGAATTTTCTGATGGATAAAATTATATCTATATTATATCTTGCGTTCCTATAACACGAGAAGACATTTCTGTCTAGTCAGAAAGGAGTATGGTTATATTCATTCGAAATTTCTTCAGAATTTAGTTGCGAGCAAAGTATTCCTAAATAATTGAAAATAACAATATGGTTTTAAATGTGTAGTTATCTACGATGAAATTACTAAATCATTTTATTAGTGTAAATCGAAAAAATTAATATTAAATCATCTATAAATATGGCTCGGCATAGCTGCACAACTTATATGTTTAAAATGTTCTATCAAAGTTCTCCGCCGCCAATACCGCTGTTAGCGTGGGTGTAGTTTAATTTTTTCCAAGCGTCAATATTTCATTTTCACCCGAGTCAACCCAGCCACAGCACCTTCTCGTATTGACCTTCGTTTGTTTAAACCATTCTCAGACTTTTCTTTATTCTTTAGGATAATTTTGCTTTCGTTATTTTCCTTTCTATTTTGATTTGCACGTCAAAACGTTAAACGGCTTTATAAAACCATTTACAGAGAAGCAACCACTCAAAGAAAAGTTCGAAAAATTGGATTTTTTCAGGTGGGCGTTGATCGAATCGGACGACTATATAAGCGTCATTTTTTTAAGGGGACGCGAGGACGTCTCTGGAGATGAGATGGCAAATCCTGTAACGTCCAATTTTCGAACCGCCTAACCTTTTCTGTTCGTTTGTGAAGTGAAACCAAATGTATGAAGTCCATGCAGTCTTTTGACGATTCGACTATCCAAATCATTCACTTCAACTCCTTTTTATATGTAGCGAAATTAGAAGTTCGATAATCGATCGATTGTTTTTTTTTTGTTAACCGACCTAAATGTGGCTTTTTTGTAAACAACGCCACGGAGGGATGATAAAAACTAACGAGTTAATTTCATTAATTTTCGGACTCATTAATCGGTCTAGATTAACGGCATTAATTTTGTAATTTTGTACGTGTGATCTATTTTGGAACGCCGAAATAAAGAATGTAGCCGTTGATTTTTTAAAATGATTATCAATTCACGTTTTCATTCCCTGCGCGAGTGGTTTTTTGTTTCGTTTGAGCCCTTAATTATGAATGTTTATAATGTATTCCATTTTTGTGTGCTTATTAATTCAGGTGATAAAAATATGAAGGCAAAAAGTTTCGACGGACCAATTATTGACGCATGAATAAAAACGGTTTGAAAGGTATTTTTGGAATCGGAGTTCAATTTTTTTTTGCGAACGATCAATTTATATTCCAATCCGTTTAAAAATTAATTGGTTTAACCTCGGCTAAATTCCTTCTACGTCTGTAATACGATCTCCAATTGTGCTGAGCTAATATTCTGTTCGATCATTGAGAGAAACATGGATTAAATGAAACACTGGCTTAGTTTAATTGCGTGGCATACGTTTTTCATCTTTTGATTTAAACCTAAAGTGTGTGTATCTTTTTTTCGTTACATGCAGTGAAACCTCGCTACAACTAATACTGCTGCAATGGTATTGACGATTCCGAAGTTATTAATGCTGATTTTTATACTGGTTCTAAAATATTTTGCTGATTCGTGAGAGTTATAATTTTTAATTATACAATTAAGAATGGGATAAGGAAGGAGAGAGAGAGAATGGAATGGAGAGAAGGAGAAAGGAAGACTGGGAAGTTTAGATGAACATTATTTGTATTATAGGATTATTTGATGACTTTATTTTTCATTTCATAGGAGTTTTACTAAGAATCTCAGTTTTTCTGTTAAAAAAACTAGCCAAAAATAAGTTAAATTTTATGTCCAATCATTTTCTACAGACACGCTAATTAGTTCATATTAAACAATGCGCGATAATTACATCGGGTTAGCACACTATACGATATAAAAATAGGTTGCTTTTATTACATCCCCATACGTACGATTACAACCAACGTTGTAATAGTTTTTCTTTTTTGTAATTATTATGTATTTCGGTCAATATAAAATTAAATCCTTACCTTATGATTCTCCTGTGCGTGTAAACTTCTTCAACAAAGACGTGTGTTTATGAAACATTACGAAGGGTTATTCCTATTTGTTTCCTTGAAAAAAAAAAGTGAGACGGTCAGAAAGCGGATTATTTGCGGATCGTTTTGTACGAAAAAGTTGAGTATACGCGGCACGCGCGTTATAAAGAAGGATTCAGTCAGCCAGGTAGGCAGTTGTGGCGCTTCGGGCGTGTTTAGAGTATGAATCAAAGGGATTCGAAGGCGAGAATGCGACGTGGAAGTTTGTACGTGCGTGTGTGTGTGTGGAACGAAGCTAAGAAAAACCCGAGTTTACGAGTGTAAGGAATCGGAGATAACTGGAGGAAAGGAGGTTATTATTACGAGCAAAAAAAAAAGAGAGGCGATCCCCGAGCGTCCCACCCGAATCGCGGGTTCGAGTTTTTCTTATCTTTTTATCGCGTATATTCTCCGCGGGGATAGGATTTGTTCTATTTTCGTGATGTGCCACCTTAAGTTCCTAAAATTCGACCGGGGGACCTCGCGAGTTGAGCGAGAGAGAGAGAAGTGAAGAGATGGATCCAATGAATTCCGAAATAAGTGTTTCACGGGTTAAAAATAATGCCAACGCTGACAAAAGGGGGAAAGGAGCGTGGAAGAGTCTTTTAAGTTGGACGTAGGCAGCAGGAAGGATGCACATTAGGAAATCCCAATGAAGTGTACGCAAGAGCGGATTGTGCGTGGAGAGGGATGGATACGTCACGTCTATGCGATGGAAGAATGTGTGAGATTGAAAATATGTATTTGACAGAAAATGTTCAGCATCGGTTGAAAATGGAACGTTTTTCTGTTTTAAACAATCGACATTTTGGCCGAAATTCAACTAGATCATTTTTTTTTCCGACTATTATCCGCCTAAGAATGTTACGTTTAATATTTCGTTCATTTACAGCAATTTTTCACATTTAGATGTTAAGACATTCGAATTTGTGCTCTGTTGTTCAATAAACCGATAAGAATTCTTCCTATAAAATATTTTACTCGATACTACGTTGTTGTGACTGTTGATTCCCTTTCATTGGGTCTTTTTTTTTCAATAATAAAAGATTTTTTAAATATATGAATATTTTGTAGTCACGAGAACGAAATTAGACTTAAAATTAAATATTTAAAAGTTATAAGCAGGAGTCAGAAAGAACAACTTACGATTTCAGTCAAATAATAGTTAAATTACGAACTTTATAATGTGAGCTCTAGCAATTGTATATTAACTTTTATAATGTATATGTTTATATTTATGTATTAGAACATTAAAACGCTTAACTTCTAAAGATTTTATTTCTTTTGGATTTATGCCTAGCACATAAAATTACATTTTATCTTTTTTCTTTAAATTAATTACAATTAAGGGAAATTTTAAATGTTTTATCAGTTTGGAATTTTAGCAGAAAAAGATTAAAGATATAATTGGCTTTGACTGTATTAATTTTATATTTTTGCGACAATTACTCCATTTACTCTCTTATTTAAAGGGATCAGACTGAAGTGATTATTGTTATTCAGAATTAAATTTAAGCTAAATCCTTTAGGAAAATTTTTTGGTGTTTAATAAAAGATGTAATTGTGATATTCTGCAGATAAATTGGCAAATTCTGATCAAAAAAATATCCACTTAAGTGTAAAACATTGAGAAAACAAGTACTTAAATTAGATATCCCCGAAGTTGTGAAGTTTTGATACGAGCTCGATAATTCTGTAGAGAAATAAAGTCTGATTAGATTAATAATTTTACAATTTTTCTAATAATGAGTTTGAATGCTTTCGTTTTTTAGGCGCGTTTCGCTTACAGCGTGAGCGCCTATTATCGTCGGTCGGTCCGTCCGTCCGTCCGTCTGTCCGTCCGTCCGTCCGTCCGCATGTTCGTTCTCGGCTTCTACCGAACGGATTTTTATGAAATTTGATATTAAGGACTTTCAATCAAATATAATAAGAAAATCGCAAAAATGAATCACGTACGCCAATCAGGGGTACCACTTTACTAGAGACAAAAAATTAAATTTTCGTCATATCTCGTAAACTATTGTTCATATCAAAATATTTTTCAAATAAAAGTTGTAGAACTGGTAAAGTAGAGTATTTTCCTTTCTATATATTTTCATCGTAGGAGTAGCCGTTATCGAGAAAATCAAACAAGAAAGTCTTATATGGAGTTGAACAGAAATTTTCTTGCATGGTTACTTCATTGTTGCTAACATAAACAATCTCCCAAACAAACGTTTAATTTCCTTACGTGTGCATGTAGTACTATTAAATAGGAAGAAAATGGATTATTTATGATGAAGAAAACGCTATTTCCCTTACGTACAGGTATATAATTGCTTTCTAATACTCCATTGCACGAAACGCGCCCCATTTGTGATACGTTGTACGCTTTCCTAACTTGTTAATTATTAACTTAGGCTTTGCATTTTGTGCAATACTTCCACTATACTGCCTTACCTCTATCCGAAACCAACGCATCAATAAATAGGTACAGCAAAATTCCTTCATTTCCTTTTGGGAAAATCCACTTAAACTGGAATTATTAGCGTGAAAAACTGTTACAGCGCTCATGTTAAATATAAGCTTCTTGAAAAAGATCCCATCGGCAATGTTCGGCGTGCATTAGTCAAATCAGAACCAAAATATACCTATACATGATCCATAAAAAGTTAATAACGATAAGAGATAACATTACACTCGACGTTTTATGATAGGTTATCACCCGAATTTGACGTGCATTTCGTGGCTAACGGAACCGTAGAAGGGGGGAGAAAAAAGGAGGGGGATAGAACGGTCGGTCAATGTAATATGCCGCCGAAGTGAATCGATCTAGCAAACTCGTCGATGAAGGTCACTCGCAATCCCACTCACTCATCATTATGGACACGATGGCCTCCCTCCCTCTCACCCACTCAGCCCTTCCATAAATCTGTCTCTTTTATCCCAATTTCGCACGGTGATTCATCATCGCGCTGTAAAACCCATCCCGCCCCCATCTCGCCTCTTCTTCCTATATCCCCCTGTCTCTCTCTCTCACTCTGTAAAACACCCTTCTGCTTCTCCCTATTACCCAAGAACAACCCCCACTCCCCGGACCCTCGCCCAAATTGCTCCTCACTTTTAATCCCCTCCATTTCCAACCTACTACGTCCTACGTACCTTTTTCCCCACTGCTCCTACGCTTTTTCCTCTCTTCGCCTTCATTTTCTTCTCACCTTCGTCTTTCCTCCCTCCCTCTCTCTCTTTCCTTTCCCTCCCACCCTTACCTCCTATTTCCGCACCTCCGTTTGCTCCCTCTCTCCCGAATTCCTTTTCCCCTCCCTATCGCTTCATCCTGTCCTATCCTTCCTTCCTTTCTTTCTTTCCGTTATTCTTCACGAATCAACCCTTTCGTATCTTCCCCCAAATCACACACACGGAATTTAGTCTTTGGAATTCATTGACACTTTCAATTCTTTTCTGGGTTTCAAACGCTCTCAACTACGAATTGCTTTTTTTTTTCCTTCCTCTTTTCGAATCACTCTCCCGAATCGCGGCACAAGAAATATTTTCCCTTACATTTGGTGTTATTTTTTTAAGTTTCTGTGTTTTGTTTATATTTCTAAAAGGTTTCGGTTTTTTTCATTATTTATACTTTTTGATTTACTGAGTGTATGAAGTGTGTGACGTTGGCGAAACTATTCGACTTGGAAATTTTTATGAAAATTCCGTTTTAGATACATCTGTGTCCACTACTTTTTTTTGCAATTCTGGATTCCTCCGTAGTCTGTAATCCATCAGCCGTCTGTAGTTTATTTTCTGTGCGCGACTCTATGCTAAAATATTTAACAGAATCTCATAAAATCTCACATTTAAGTATGGCTTCACCCTTCTAAAATGAAATAATTACTCCCAGTAATGCCTCTCAGCGTAAATAATCCACAATAAAAGTCACTAAAACTAGTCTTGTTTATGACTGATACTAGCGCTAAAGGATTTCTCCCCATCGGATTTATGTTGTAGAATGAGTGTGGCTATTGTTTAGCTGTATGGAATAGTTTGACCAGTGTTATTATTCTTAGTTCAACATTTTAGTTCGTTGTTTTCATTCTGTTTTTTTTTAACTTCACTAACCTCCATAATTGTATTATGTATAATAATTCTTCGTTTATCCGGCCTACTAACCCCGATTAATCGAGAGTTCATTCAATACACAAATTTGAGGCCGCCACTATCAATTTTATTGCCTTCTTTACGGTTCTAAAAACTCGTTTTCAAAAGGTTCTGTGCGTAATTTATGAGATTTTCATATTTTTATATAACATTATACCCATTGGTCCTTTTAATCTCGAGCGCCAGAATTCATAAATGGATACCATTTCACCCGCGGCCACGTTTAGAAAAGCATTTTCCTTCTTTAACGCAAGTTACAGACAAAGCCTTGATTTCAAATCCACGTTCACGCGCGTCGCGCGATATGTTTTATTACCGAGTTTGATGGGACGGGTTAGATGGAGTAGGGCAGTGGCGGATTTAAGGGGGGTCGCACATGGCGCGCGCCAGGGGCCCCTTGAAGTAAGGGGCCCCGAAAAAATGTTTTTTTGTATAATCTCCGAATATTTTAAAAGTCATGAAGGAAATTTTATTTTTTTGCACGGCGATACTTCATTTATTGAAACGGGGAGTCAAATAAAAGGGTAGTCGTTAGGTGAGTACATATTTTGATTGCAGGTCCCCTAGTAATTTAGTGCCAGGGGCCCCAATAGTTTTGCGTCAGGGGCCTCAGAATGTTTAAATCCGCCACTGGAGTAGGGGTTTGTCGTACTGAGGGATTTGTTTCGAGGTCGCTCTTCACTGCATACGGAATCCGTCGAACGAACGAGTTTGACATGTTTGGACGAGTACGTTAATACTGCAGGAGATACCGCGAAACGTATCTTTGCCTGCATGTGCCGTCGACATCCTGTTTGACGACGCGTCCGTGTGACGTCTGAGTCGGCTTTACGTTTATTATTCATCGATGGAGTCAACTCAGACTACCATACAGTTATAAAATACGCTAGAACAAATATAAACAAATTATTTTTTAGTAACCGTGACAATCTGAATGCGGTAAATATAAAGATATATTTATTTGAATGCTGGTTTATGAGTTGCGTTGTTAATTCCACCATGAAAATGTATGTAATTGATTTTAAGCTTGCTAATTATTATAGGACAAAAAAATCGCATTTCACGCCTTTATTTTTCGTTTTAAACCTTAAATAAGAAGAATCGAAGGATAGGCTGCTTCCGGTGAAATCTTATCGAGCGCAGGTTTCCTCTACGCGGATTTGATTATAAACACATATTTACCCAAAACGTATAAAATTTAATTAAACGCAGTCCCGAATATGCGGGAACAGCATTTTACGTTATGTATGCGATGTGATCAATCTCATAGCCTATACTTAAATGTAATTTTTCAAGAGTTTATTAAATTTGAGTAACGCGGTTTTTTACAACGCGCCTTTTCCTAAGCGCAGGAGTCGGTAAACTGCGGCTTTTCAAGGACTTGGGTGCGGCTCCCCAAACTTCACGCATATAAATCGCCTAGAACATCCAATTCCGTTGTGACTTTAATTACCGAAAGTTCACGTTTGCTTATACCAGTGGGCGTTTTAGGGTTTTTGGTGGGCGCTTTTATTGTTAAGCTGATGCAGAAAGTGGACGGTAAACTTATTTCAAATAGTATAGTAAAAGTGGACGGTGAATCGAAAAAGTTTGAAAATCCATGACTGATGTTCCGATATACGTATGAAGGTTTTTTTTTTAAAAGAACCATATTATTCACCATCACGGCGGCTCTTATCTTGTCAGGTTTTATATTGAATTGTCTCTTCCGGCGAATTCCGTTTCCGACCCCTGTACTATTTTATAGATAACTGTTTCGTATCGGCGTTATAATTTTTCGCCTCATTCACCTTCCATCGTATCGGCATCACTCGATTGCTTTTTTTGTGGTAGCCTTATCTCTACGGATGAGTATATTAAATTGTCGCTTTCTATAATCTATCACTCTCCCCCCCCCCCCCCCCCCCTCTCTCTCTCCCCCCCTCCCCTCCTGCATTCATTCAATTCTGTTTCTATTTACCTGTCTCTCGGAACCTTTTTGCCACCAGTCTTCCATCCAACCTTTCATTTCCACCATATTTTCCTTTCCGTATCACTCTTCTTTCAAACCTCAAAACATCTCCTCTTCGTTATCTTCCTATTAATTTCCTGTCTCCCGCGCCTTCTACCCCTTTTAACCTCCCGCTTCCTCTAGTTTTCCCCTCTTCCCACCTCCCGCTGTCCTCCTCCTCTCCCTCGGAATCCACTCTTTCCATCTCTTCCGCCCACTCCCATTTCCTCCCATCGTCCCCTATCCGTGCTCCTTCCCCTCCACCCCCGCACCCTCGCCCTTTTGAACTCTTTAACGCCCTCTCCTTCTGTTTGTGCGACACTTCCTGCGTTTCGTCCGCGTGTTCTCCCTCCCTTCGCCCGCTTCATCTCATCTCTCTTTCTTTAATCTTTCCCAACCGCCTCCTTCCTCTTTTTACCCCTTTGTCGCCGAATTTCTTCGAACGCCCGTGTACAAACAAGCGAGCCTCGCCGCTCGCTTTTCCTGCCTTTCCTTACACTCGATTCCGTCACAAGATTCTCGTCGTGTCGACTGAGCTCTATCCCCTTTGTAATCCCGTGTACCGGAAGGTTCTTTTCGCCACGCGCGCTGTCGAGAAACGAATGAGGCTATTTTCCGCATAAGACGGTAGTAGTACCATTGTCTGCGTGTCGTTTATTGATTAGTCGGCGTCGTCGCGGGTAATTACCGGCTTCGTTCCGCGGCGTTCGGCGAATATCCGAACCGGAAATCTTTGTCCTTTTGTCTAGAGTTCTTTTTTTTTTGTTGTGCTATTTTTTTGAGAAAGTGAAGCACTGAGGCGAGCCTGAAGCTAAATGTACTAAAGAAGATTATTAATATCAACGGAAAAAAATGGTTTATTTGAGGAAATGGGTCGTCATAATCATTAAAAGGCTCTCCACAGAGGATATAGTGATTATGATTTAATCTGGTTTATCCAAGTCTTCCTCTCTCCGCCAGAACCTTATTCTTTTCTTGATTACTCCGTTTACTTTCCATGCCATCTAATAATGGAATCCTTTTCATTTCTCTTTTTCTTTCAAATTATGATTCAACCTTATCTTTAATCACACGCTCTTCTTCTCAAGAAATGTCCGACCCAGTTATCCTTCCTCTTTCTTATCATTTGTATGATCTTTCTTTTCTTTCCTATTCTACTTAATATTTATTCTGCCATCCTCACAAATTTTCCGGTGAAAAGGATAATTCAACAGTCGAGTTAGGTAATTATCGATAAATAGATTTAAGAGGCAGTGGAAATTTTATTTTATTCCAAACATAAAGTAACTAAACGGTATCAAACAGTATAATTTCGTTATTAGGATCACAATGAATATTAACGTAGTAAAGGGATGATATTATGTTTTTTTTTCATATGCGAAGCATGAAAAGAAAGTAGGTACCTACTGTATTCGTCAAAAAATCGGCTTGGAGAATTTGATGAATATCATCGTTTTAGGTACTCCTGAATCCGAAAATTTATTTTTTTCGATTTCGTCTGTCTACATTAGGTCTTCAGTGTGCGGTCAAAGGTTCCCAAACTTGTAGGCGCCGTGCCCTATCAAAGAAGCAGAATTTCGCGGCACTCCCACCTTTAAATGAGGTTTTATATTTATGCATACGGATATTACAACGTTTGAACGTATCCATTTGTTGATACTCCAACATCATAAATTTATTAGTGAATAAATCTTTGTCCTAATGACGTGTCAGCATTACCATAACAGTGATTCAATTTGCGCGGCGCCATTACAAAAAACAGCCGCGAAATACAGGTTTGGAAACGCTGAGGTAAACGGTTTCGCGTAATTTGAATACATTTCGTATTTATGTAGCATAACGCCCGAAAAAGATTCATTGTTAAAAGGAGTTATAGAGCGCAATAATTGAGGGTAGTTTATTATTTTCCGCCTTCCTTTGGAGTGATTTAAAGAATTTTCCTTAAAATAACTTTATCTTTTGTCATAAACAATACTTAATAAGCCATATGTCTAAAAAAAATAACCGTACAGCGTCCATTGACGTTATAATATACCCCAAACTATCAACAAAAAAATAGTGTAACCAATCTCAGGGCGTACGTACGATATATGAGAAAGTTCTTGTAACATGTGCTTCTCCGATTTTTTTTACAATTGATGTTCAAAAAAAAACTTTCCAAGGAATGAAACCGTGGCATAAAAAAAAACTCGAGTCGAAAGTTGCATTAGCGAAATTATCGCAGATATTTTCATCGCGCTTCTCAGATCAAAGAGCGAGTCAGAATTACGCTACATCTCGCGGAGTGTGGAAGAACTGAAAAACGATGGAAACCACTGCCTTCGTAGGAAGAGAGGAAAAACGACTTAGCAGATGTTTAAGAAGCGAAGGGGTCCCGGAGAAAATGTGCAAGATATAGGCTCAAGGAGGCAGCGAACACATTTAGCCGAACCTAAATAGAAGCGGGTGAGAGAGAGAGAAAAAAGTCCTGGAAGAAGAAGAATGAGAATGTGGTACCCAATTAAAATAAGGTTCTGGAGATCTTCTTACCACAAACGGCACGGAGATGTATTTTATAGGTTTAAAGAGTCCTCCGTTATTCAACCAAGATGGTGATGCCCGCGCTATCTTCGGAATATATATAAATACGTATCGGGTGAGGAAACGTTTGGCACTTGGGGAGAATCTTCGTATGTCTTTGAGAGTGACGCGGCGATTGTTGTTCAAAGGACGACTCTCTTTGTGTCTATTTCTATGGATTTGCGGGATTTCCGCGTCGATGTGTCACGAGAATATTTCGTGTTCCAGTTTATCGTCTATTTCAGGGTTTTCCCAACTTTTTTCTCCACCGCCCAATAATAATAGAAAGTATGTTATTCGACCCATCGAAACTATACCTTATAAAATATTGTTAAGTAAGAATTTCTAAGGATTTAAAACATAAACGGTACAATTTGATAACCTTTAAATCTCATTAATTGATTTTGATTATCCTGACAACAATTTAGCCTAAACTTTGCGTCAAAATATCTTGGATCGACCTTCCTTGAGGCGCTTTTATTATGTAGGTGATATAGATATTATCATTACCCATAATTTCATTGAGTAGACTTCATCACCCACGATGATAAAAAGAACTATTGTTTGTAGAATCAACTTTCTATAAATTGCCAATAAATAAGACTACTTTGTAGCTAGCTAAAATACTCGTAAATAATAATATATCGAGTTATCGACGTTCGGCTGTAGTGACACCATTTTCGAGCAGGTTTGTTCGATGAAGAAATGTCTACCTTAAATTAATCAGGGATAAATGTTGGACTCGCATTTGAGGATTGTGTCGAATAAAAGTTTTAGTGAATAAGAATTTGAATAGACTATCGTTTGAATTACCGCTAATGACGGATATATTCGGTCTAGTCTAGTTCCGCGCACTGTATACGTAACCTGAGTGGCTTACGAAACACTCTCGTGGAGCTTTATTCCACGTAACTGCCGCAGTTTTATGTAAATTCTTCAGTTAGATAATACAGATCCGGTTATTATGCGAAAAATTGCGAGAAGTGATTTCCAACATCTGGAAATTTGACAAATTCTCCTTTCCCGCCTCACATAAGTTAGTTGCTCATTTCTCGCTTATCTCATTAAGAAATTCATATCTTATCACTAGATCTCTGAGGAAAATATTTACTTTTAAAAATGAATACATTCGATTTATTACTTGGAATTTTAAATGTAATATTTTTCAAGGACAAACTATATTTGCGGCTGTTTTTAATTTAACAACTATCCACAAACAGCAAAAAAATCTGGCCTATTACAGTGGATTAAATAACACTAGATAACAGCAAAAGGTTACTATAAATCGGAACAACATAGCAATAAAAAACAATAAATCACAGGAGAGTAGTATAAAGAAAGACTAACGCGTCTTATCGTAGAGTAATTTAGGAAAATTATGAGGAGAAGTTAAAATAGATGTAAGGGGTGGTTTATTTATAGACGAAAGTAAACCGGTTTAATACCTTTGAGGTATAGAGCCGGGAATTTGGTTAGTGAAGAAGGCTCACATTGCGGGCAGGGTGAGGAAGTTAACGGAGAGAGAGAGAAGTTAGATAAAATATCTTTGGAACACTGGCGGCCATTCATAATGCGTCGGAATTATGCGAGTGAACACGTTAAACTCCTGATTTTCCGTGAGCCGCGGGACCGAGCATGTTCTGGTTAATCGGATGTTTCGGTTGATCGATATCCCAATTTACTTGTACCACAGTAGGTATACACAAATGAACAAATTTTAGGAAGCATTAGGATAAATTCCATAAAGATCAGGTCAGTAACAAAAACTGAATAATTAAGTACTTGTCTTTGGTTTCTCCAATAGCCATAACCAGGTTATTATGTAATTTATTTTCACCCTTAGTCGAGCTCGATAATTTTCTGGCGAATTAAGCATTAGGGCAGTAAAGAAAAAGTTACACGAAACAGTTATGAAAATTAAGTTAACAGTTACAAATTAGACGAATGGATGTAAAGCTCTAAACTTTTATTAGTTATAGAATGGAGAAATTCCGTACATATGCTCGTAAGTAACTTTTAAGAACTATTTTCGAGTTACTAGTTGTTATCATTCAGTTTAATGTGGGGTTTCCCGTATTTGGAAATAGGCGAATGATTTTAAACGTAAATAAAGCATGTACGCGACGTGGAAAGGGCAGAGGAATGGTTGTAAAGCGGTTGATACACTATGATGACCCCGAGGAAACTTCGTCAACCGAGAAGGAAAAAACATTACAGATCAAAAACAACGGAAACTACCTGCTAGCGAAAATCAAGTAATGGAGAGTATAAGCGAATGTCCTCCAGCTTCCCTGCCATTTGGCTAGCTGACAAATTGCGATATTGACCATATATAAGTAAATAATTCTTAAAAACAGGCTAACGGGGCTATATATTGTAACGCTCTAATTGAAATATTTTTTCTGTTAAATCTAACTAAATTATTTTCGCTGATAATTTAATTTATTATAGGCTTGCAATGCTAAAAAGCTGAGTACTTCCCGTTAGTTCTAATCAAAAGAAAGAAGATCGAAGCGTATAAAATGGCATTTGTTTGAATAACAAAAAATGTAAATGCTATATTTAACCAATAAATCTATATGGGTTGTTGCCCACACCTTCTTAACAACCCGGCGTTAGGTATAACGTTAACGATATTCCAGCTAAGAATTAAAATCACTTGTACGATATATGTTTTTATAGAAGTTATATGATTTTATTAGGGATATAGATGAATCCGTTGTTTCACTCACTAAAGCAACCCCTAAATCTCGTTCTTTTTTTAAATTTAAGGCTACCATATGTTGGCTAGAAATATTCCGATCCGATTTCGAAAACCGAGAAACAAGAAGTTAGTTCATCTAAAACCGCGTCCAGACCTAGCGATTGTTCGTTCGCTATACGTGGACCTATCTGCAAGAACGAACGAAAGGTGACGAACACGAGCGAATGCTGTTCAACTGGTTGTCGGTGCATCGCTACTGCTCGGAAGGTTAGGACGTAGTTTAGTTGCTCAACTATGCTCCCGCTCTTCTCAATGGAGACATTTCATCTGCTCGCTGCTCGGAACGTGAACGAAGGCAGGCAACGAGCGTCCGAGGGCGCCCGAGCACAAACATATACGGATGGTCGTTCGCACGTGTTCACTAGATCTGGACCTGGCTTAATATCAATTTTGTTATTGCTAATAACTCTTTCGCATGGATAGCATAACCGTAAATAACAGTTAGTTATTAGAATTATTTGCATTTTTTATCTTTATTCAATCTTCTCTGTTAAAAGCCGGTGTTGGCAGTAGGGTGTCTGTTTAGTGTCTCAGGTTAGAATCCTACCGAGGGCATGTTCTAATGTGCTAGTATTTGTTATCATTGTAAAAGGCTATAAAGTTATACTTAAAATTAAAAATTAATTTTAAAAACTCCACAATAACCTAGGGTATTTAATGCCGAAGCTGAAAGTAGTAAATATGAGGATATCAGAGTCGAAAATTATTAATCCCAAAGACATCAGTACGATGCATTAACAATTCGCATTGTTATAATCGCTGGTAAAGTACATTTCGCTTCGGAAAGGCCACTACAGCCAAATCTGAAAAAATAGCATAATATTTTGATGTTCAAAATAATCTTTGCTGGCCGTGATCCTGAATCTTCATAAAAATACAGTGATAGAAAACGATAAAAGGTGTGGAAAATAGGAAAGATTAAAACCACTTCCGACGGGCGAAGTATTTTGAAATGGGACTATTTTTTTTAGGTTTGTGTGGTCACGAAAATGGAACTAATCTGGGAAACGTTGGAAGAAATGGATGGGGACATCCGTAGCCTTTCTTACCAGAAAATAAGTCCTCCGTCGCTAGAAGCAGAGGGTATTAGTTAGTATTTTTTGCCTCTATCGGTCTGCAGCAGCACATAAAAATGGTCCCGAGCACTTTCATCCAATAAAAGCACCCATTATTTTCACTCGTGAGAAAAAAAATTGGACCATCCTCTAAATTTTTACAGCTGCCTTTCTCTTTTGGAACTTTTAATACAGATACCGGCGGCATTTATTAACATGCCCCTTTAATCGAAAATACTTTATTTTAATGGCAATATGTAAAATATGTGTTTGGCCCATCAATCATATTCGTTTCATTAAAACGAAGTTTATGAGGAAATGCTTAATTTAAAAAAACCTAACAGAAATTAAATAAGAAAGTTGTAAAGCTTTTCGCCGCTGATAGTTCGCCTTTAATTTTTACTGCTTCTTTTCAAATTCAGATTGTTATTATCGAGGAATTCCGGATAAATTTATGTTTTGCTCATCAGTCAGCCGAAAAATTAAGAGAAAAAAGTTTCTTCCTAAGAATTTGATTTTTTAAATGCATTTTCTTATGAACGATACAGTGATGAGTTATAATCCGCGTGATTTTTCCCTTCTTTACAATCGATTAAACCCAAAAATTATCTAATTTTGAAATGCTTTAATAGTTCCTCTAACATCGGACGATATAAATTGTAATTATGTGCTCTGACTTTTTTGTGGTAAATTTACTTTATCCATAAATATTTTCTTATCGGAGCTTCACAGATCATGTAAGAGTGTGGGAGTTTGTCATACATGAAGTATATTGGATTCACCCAGATAACGCCGGGTACTTCAGCTAGTTATTTACAAAAATCGCTTTCGACCATTAATTATTATCAACCCTACACGCTAATCTCATTTCCGTTACGTAAATCCAGCTTTGCCGGCGTCTCCATCCATACTATTTACGGCGTAAGCCATGCATCCTGCATAATTTACATATTTCGTAGGAGAGATCCATCCATCTACGGAAGACCCCTCAACCATTCCGTGGACCGTGGTTTAACTCCTTTCTGACACCTTATCCCTGTACAAATCCGTAACTAACCTCCCTTTTCTTCATAACTTCATCTTCACGCGCCGGCTTCGTGTTCGGCATAGGTTTCGGCGGCATGAAAGGGCTTGTCTGCTGAGAGGGAGTAGTGTAGAGAGAAGTTTCCGGAAAGGGCCTTTGAGGAAGATGAAGGCGTGGAAATCGGTAAGAAATGTACTCACTCGCGTTCGATGGAATCTTATGGAAATATTCGAGTAGCGCATAGTAGCAGGTGGAAAAGATATTCTTTAAATTTTTATAGATTCGGATTTGTATGCATGCAACTGTGTTATCTTTCATTCCTCGAGTGCTTCAAAACGTAGCATCCGGTTCGATCCATTCTTTAAAATGTTACTCGAATTCGAGTGAGAAGGAAAAATAGGATGTCGTTCTTTTTGAGCTAAGGCTCTCAAAAATCTCATATATACCAGTTTTTTCTATTGCTCTTAGTGTTATCGTTGCACTCGAGCACGCGAGTACGTGCCTGTAGGAAAAATATAAAGGAAAATATAACGCCTTTTAACAGTTGACCTAATCTAAGAGTGAAAACATAAAAAATGTCAGTATATGTTAATTGTACTCAAAATTGATAATCTAAAATTTGAATTCTGTCAGCTTATTGGTTCTGTAGCAGAGGTTCGCAACCTGCTGCTCGCTTTCACGACGGTACTTTCCTAAAATCATCGGGCACTCTCTAACTCAGTGCTTCTCAACCTTTTTTGCGCCACGGCACACCTTCATGCGTGCCTAAGAACATCGCGGTACACCAAACCACCCCTAATTAATTTCACTGCGTAAATACTCATTATTAAAGATAAAAACTAGCGTAACAAGTAAAAGTCGCAGTTATATTAGGTTGTTACGATTGGCAAAGCAATAATTGTACAATTTTATTGTACGTTAAATGCATACATAATTTAAAAATTAAATATCTTCGGAGTGTGCGGCACACTAGTCCATTCCTTGCGTTACACTAATGTGCCGCGGCACACCGGTTGAGAACCATTGCTCTAACTATTAAAATAAAATTGCTCGCTAGTTCTCTTATCAAGTCAGAAAATTTTGTATTTCTGTTACAAACAAAGATTGTCATCAGGAATGAATAACCTAATTCATGGCTGCGAGAGTTTACCTTGTAGACAGCTGATGAAAGACTTTTGTTATCATGTCTTCAGAAATGTATTCTTACAGATTTTTGGCTTATAACACAAACTTTAACATCTATATCTATAACTAGCAGTAGTGCCCGTTGAATTTCAACGGATTTAATGAATCTAAAAATTCGACCGTGTAACATGTAAGCATCGCAATAATAAGGTAGTACACAGTTATACCCGTCGAATAAAGCAAAAATGAAGAACACCGCTCCGCATTTTCCTATTTAGATGAATGAAGAAAATCTTAGGAAAATAACGTACAAACTCCCTCCCCCTCCCTTCCACCCTCTCCTTCCCTTCTCCCCTTCTCCCCCTCACCCCCCCTCTCCCTTCCCTCTCTCCCTTTCCCTCCGTCCCCCTCCATGTCCCACCCTCCTCCCTCTCTCCACCCCTTCCCTCTAATTCCCTCTCTCCATCTCCCCCCTCCGTTACCATCCATCTCTCTCCCTCCCTATCTCGTATTAAAAGCAATCAAAGCGAACAAACTTACAAACATTCTCCTTTATATGTTAGATTAGAAGATAATTCAATTAAAAACAACAAATATTTGGTTTACATGTAAACAAATTAAAGTGGTAGACAGAAATTTACTTACGATATTACGTTAAAATTTTTCCCCTATAAATGCATTGAACTCTCAATTTCGGTGACAATGGGAATTGTCATGGTAGCTTATAATGGGTATTGTAATAAAACTGATAAAATCACGTATTTTATTGATTCTAAATGCATTTTTGTACTAATTCGATCAGGATTCGGATTCTGTCTTCAATAAAAATAAACTTTGTTCTTTTCTTCGTAGAAAGTTCGTACCATGTTTCTAAGTAATTTTAAAATTCAAATGAAAAATAAGCTGCACTCGTCCCTATGTTATTCAAATGGAGAAAATGAAAAAAGAAAATATTTTTAAAATTAGACAGGTCAGTCAAATCGATTTAAAACTTTACTATACCACCTTACTCGTTATTCCGGTTAAAATGGTACCTTTCTCTTGCTTCTACGATCTGTAGTTTTCGAGTTTTAAAATTATGATACACACATTCATTTTTATATATTAGATAGCCGGATGTCCGTCCGTCAGTCCTGTATCTCAAAAGCCGTTCGTCGTAGAGATATGCGGTAAACTGCGTTTTGTTTCTACAAGCTAGGAAGGCCCCTATAAAACTGTTCTCATTTTCATAAAGTTCCTGTTTCGAATCCAGGAGACAATTATATTTTCCCATAAGTTTACACGGGATTTTCGATTTTTCAGAGTGCAAGGTTTTTTTCCTTCATTCATTAAAACACGTAAATATGGACCGATTTTCTTCGTTTTTGCTTTATTCGACGGCTAAAACTCTATCTTATCTTATTCTTGCGATTTTTACATGATACACGGTCGATCATTCAGAAATACGCAATTGTTTTCGAAATTTTACGGATATTTCGTACTCTTTCCGGACGTTGTCAAGGCGACCGTCATTGTTGTCTCCGATTCAATGAATGCCAATTAAACCTTCAAATAGGAGAAAGAATAGCGTTATTCGCTTCGCACTTTGTTTAAACATCGAAATTATTGCTGTAGCAATGTCAACATTTATACATAGCAACATAAATATTTACGGATAATTATTCAGTTAACTGCGTATGGGAAGCATTTGTAACGATTTAGTCAAAGCAGCTGAATCTTCCTATCATCGATTGAATGCTGGAATCTTATCTCCTTGTAAGTAGAACCATTATATTATACATCCATAATATTTATTATATGAGAATAGGGACACACGTTATTTTTTTAACACATTACATGGTTATCTTCCCTTCATTGATAATCTACATAAACGGTTGCATTGATTGTTATATAAAAAAGAAAGGGTATATATTTGATTAAAAAGAAAAACATAAAAGTTCGCGATCAATTACTGTGTAAGGAAATGCATTTTTAGAGTTAAATGTGAATTATTGAAATCAACTTATTTCACATACTTCATCATTTTTTATAAATCAACTGAAAATTCACCGCGCAAAGATTGCGCGGGATCAACTAGTAGTAAATAAAAAGTTGAGCAATTTATCTATGCATGATGATAAATTTTTACTTGATAAATGTTCTAATCTAATCTAATCGAGTTAAAAAAATTAAGTAGGGTGGGAAGAACTGTATTATTTTTAATATCCCGATGACGTTATGACTGATTACTACTTTTTAATTGTGTGTCGAAAACTCCTTACATAAAATACAACAAGTTAGGAAAGCGTACAACGTATCACAAATGGGGCGCGTTTCGTGCAATGGAGTATTAGAAAGCAATTATATACCTGTACGTAAGGGAAATGGCGTTTTAAAGTCCTTTTCTTCATCATAAATAATCCATTTTCTTCCTATTTAATAGTATTACATGCACACGTAAGGAAATTAAACGTTTGTTTGGGAGATTGTTAATGTTAGCAACAATGAAGTAACCATGCAAGAAATTTTCGAAGTTCAACTCCATATAAGACTTTCTTGTTTGATTTTCCCGATAACGGCTACTCCTATGATGAAACTATATAGAAACGGAAATACTCTACTTTACCAGTTCTACAACTTTTATTTGAAAAATATTTTGATATGAGCAATACTTTACGAGATATGACGAAAATTTAATTTTTTGTCTCTCCAGTAAAGTGGTACCCCTGATTGACGTACGTGATTCATTTTTGCGATTTTCTTATTATATTTGATTGAAAGTCCTTAATATCAAATTTCATAAAAATCCGTTCTGTAGAAGCCGAGAACGAACATGCGGACAGACGATAATAGGCGCTCACGCTGTAAGCGAAACGCGCCTAAAAATGTTTCCCTCTTGTTCTTCCCATGGATAAGTTATCTGCGCCTTGCGTTAGTCATGTATCTCTAGCGATGAAATGTTTTCGGGAGGTGAGAAGTTATGGCTTTCCTCTTCCGTTTTCGACAGCAGGAGATCGGTTCACACGTCCTCAATACCGAAACACGTTTAATAATTTAAAAGTTCGGAAGCGCCCAGCCAATCAGAAGCCGCCTCTGATATTACATCATACAAAATTGAACTGCATGGGTGCTCGCCTATGAGGGATATCCTTCTTCAAAAATATCTCTCCCTCAGGGTAATAAAAATCTTGGTAGAGAAAAAATGTTATTAAATTTGGGCGAAGGAATCGATAAATAACGTGAAAAGATTTATTTTCCGTTGCCTCGGATCATCCATTTCCCAAACTGCTTCGGTCTTTCTTTTCGTTTTACATTAAGGATTCTGACGTTATAAGACTGCTTCGGAAATGTTTCCCGGGGATGAAAATTTATTTGTCTCGTCTATTCCTTCATTTATCGAGGTTTTATTTGAACTGACGTTAATCTCCGTGTGAGGTTACTTTAAGACGATACTCATAATTTATTTTTTAGTTTTGTAAACTTTTCGTTCGATTTCGTTGGAGACTGGCAATGCCTAAGGCGGTGGTTCTTAACCTTTTTTGGCTGCGACCCAAATTCTCGTCGCGGCGACCCATTTTCTCCAATAGCTCACTTGTAATAAGTAATAAAATAAATATAAATTTAATAAATAAATGAAAATAACATCTCAGATCATTAGCATTGAACGGGTTGTTAGGAGGAACGATATATATAGATGTAGAAAGCAATGGAAGATCTTTGACGGTCCACTCAAAATGGCTTGGCGACCCAATTTTGGGTCGCGACCCAGGGGTTAAGAACGACTGACCTAAGGAATTTGCTGGAACGAACGAAATTGTGTTGTTAATGTGTGACTTCGAGTGTTTATAAGGATTAAACAACCTTTTATAACGAAACTCAAAATTTTGTCCGCCTTTGTCTTTGGTGAAATTTTTCCACTCGTAAATTCTTTTCCAGAAAAAATTATTGATTTTTGTTTTGTCAGCGCAAATTTTCAGATTTGTTTCTTTTACCTTGTATCGTTAAATTTCTCTCGAGTAAACTTTCCAGTGGAAAAAACTGCAGATGGATTATAGGAAGATATTTCAAACTTAAAGGAGCTCCATCTTAAGGGATATTTTGGGACTAATCTATCCTCTGATCTTTTTGTATATCATAATACAGATCTCTATTGTTATAACGCCTTACTTTATAACAATGGATTCGGTTATACCTTGGGTTTTCCTTCCTCTCTCATCATTCCATAATGAACTTGAAAAAAATGCACTGCCATTGATTTACAGTGTTATTTTATGTTTTATTTGTTTATGTTTATGTTTTGCTGTTTAGTAGCAACAGTGCTTCTTCGGAGTTCCTTCCAGTCAGAAAAGCGTGTAAGAAAACCAGACGCATACGTGTATGAGAAAGTTTGTACAATGTAGTTAGTTATTTCTATTGATAAATAATATTTTGTGATATGAACGCACTACATTGGCGTGTTCTTTGAAAACGTGGTTAGCCGTGCATCCACCCAAACTCTCCATATTACCTTTGACCGCTGTACCGCAAATTCATGCCTAAAAGTTTCTCAAAATGCGCTATTTCAGCTCCTGTGATTATTTTAAAAGTATTTGTAATAGATTTTACCGAACTTTTAACGTATTTGGAAAGAAATTTGAGACCATCCGCCCGTCGAGGAAGGCCTTTTTTGGCCTTATAAGTGGAGATGTCTCTGGAATGTAAACCCCCTGACAACCACGACTCTCGAATTTATCATCATCAAGCGAGAATTAGTCGCCTTGGTATGATGTGAGCTTCGCACCAATTTCCATTTTAACGGGCTCGTAAGCCTTCTGCCGAGCCTCCTCGAGGACAGGAACTACAGACATGCGCACAGGAGACAACTCGTTGGAGGTATGAAAGCCTGTGCCAAAACGATACTCCATCGCAACTAACGGTAGCAAAAGAAAGTCTATTAGGCAACACTAACGATATCTTTGTTCTTCACCTGTAATTTCCCATGGACGTCATATTAAAGATTAAAAATAAACCAAAGGAACGATGGAGCTATATTTTGTATGCGTAGTTCGCGTAAATTTCGTCCGCTCTAATTCTTTTCCAGGGATGTACCTATATAATGAATTCATAGCTATTACACGTGATATTCCGCACTCCCAACCGTTATCCTATATTTTACTGCATTATATTCTCCTTTTACATATTTCACCGGCCTCGCCGTGCAGTTTTCCGTAGAACATCATCTGCGAGGATGTTTTTTTATATTTATATTTTTAATGTCGTGTTACGCTATTTGAAAATTCGTTTCCTCCTATAATCACGCTGGAGGTAATATTCATTTGTATGTCTGTTTCAATTCTAACCGCTATTACATCCCTGCGATTTTATCGTCATTAATTTAACTTGGAACAAAGTTGCCTTCGAGCAGGAATCTTCTCTAATGTTTCCCTGTCGGCGTAATAAATTGTCTCAGTATCATCCATCATAGGTAATGAATCATTCAGCCACCATGCGAACTTCCTTTGCTCTTCAGTTTCAAACAAATATTCGTTAATTCTTGACATCCGCTTCTCTCGTATTTTTCCGGGAAAATTTTACCTTCATTGTAAAATTTTTTTTACATGCTTAAAATCTGGGTACTCTGCACCAGTTAGATTGAATGCTAAAAAGAATTTGTCGATATCGTCTTATGGCTCTAATCCATTTGGTAACCAAGTTAAGTTACCGCCAAAGGGTCGGTAAAACCAAGTGCGCATTTCAGCTACGAATCAGCCCGCTCGGTTGGGATCCACAGATTTTTGTTATAAAATCATTGCGATAAATATCTATACAGTAAAGCGCCGATTATCCGGGACCCGATTATCCGTGGGGATGGATTATCCGTGGTCATGTGCGGGAAGTCGAATTATTTCCACGTTTAATATTGTTGGAGTCTGATCTTTTTTTCTCACTCCCGTCACATTTTAAGTTTAGTTTGTCGTCGTTCTTTGGCGACGTATTTACACATTTACATTGTATGAGTATTTTATTCTCTGAATAAAAGTGTGGGAGAGTGAGTTAAAATCACATTTTAACTTGTTTGTCGCCGTTCTATGTCGAAGTATTTAAATGTTTACATTGTTGGAGTCTGACCTTCTATTAAAATTTTGTTTCAATTATGTATTCTATTAATGTAACAATAATTCCAATAAATACATTAAATTTGGATTATCCGTGTTTTTCGATTATCCGGGCCCCGGTCCCCCCAATTACCACGGATAATCGGCTCTCTACTGTACTTCTATAAATAGATTCCTCTTAAAATTTAAAAGGTGTGGCAGAGAAGAGTAATCCGTTATTAGGTGGTGTTTCAGCTCTTACTTGTTTTTGATTCTTGTTCGAATATCAGATGTTAAACGTACTTTTGTTTTATAACTATCCTACACGTAATTTCCATTTTTTTATTTCCAAGGCTTTCATTTAAAAGTTGTTTTTGGTTTTTTATTTTTATTTGGGATTGGGGTATTTGCACGACGTCAGAAGAGAAAGGAGAGCTTGGCGGTGGCTGGGATTAAACTATATAGATACATTGAAATGTCACCGGAAGACGTGGTCATTTTATAGTAATGTTTTAGGCATACACCTCATGTAACACTGTTTATGACAAAAAACCTCTTTAACTGGATGAGTTTCGATCAAAATTATTGCTGCCATTTGTTAATAAATAGGCATTTCGCGAAAACCGGTAAGAATAATTGTGCGATATTATTTATTTCAACGAAAGTTTCTATTCATGGTGATTCCCTTTGTAAATGCGAGATTTCTTCATATTCCCTTTAACCATTTCGCTACTAGAGTGGAGCACAGACGAAGGACTACAGACAGATCTGATTGTGAGACGTGCATATTCGTCAAAGTCCTGAATATAGGATTTTTCACGGCCGCAATACTTTCTCTGTATACTTCGTACGTGAATAGACAAGGAACAGTGTAAAGGGCTGACGCATGTTCGGAAACTTGATGGTCGTGGTCTTGTAGTCTTTTAATGGAAAAACGGAAATTCTGCGAATTCCCGTTTTCTTCCTTTTTAAAGTTCAAAAATTACCGTTTATAAAAAGTCTTTCGCGAGACGTTGTTGCTGTTCGAAATTTCGAAAAATAAATTGGTTAAAACTTTCGAGGAGGATCGTACGATACAGGTCTTGAAAACTTAAAGGATGAATCTTTCTCTATGTGGGTTTGAGCGTGGCACAAAGAAAATTCGAGTTGCTCGGTGCAGAAATAAATGAGGAAGTATCGAATATAGCCTGGGAAGACTCCGAGTTCAAAAGTAAGACGGATGAAATGGTAGGGAGGGTTTCAAAAAGGGAATGGAATGTTTAAAAGGAGTTTATCAAGAGAGGGGTAGGTCTGGTAAGGAGAAGCGGGGAATAAAAAAAAGAGTATGGATTCTGGCAGTTTATTGAGGAAAGAGATATCTGCCGGGAGATAAAGGGCGGGAGTTTGATGGAAATAGCTAGGGTTGCGTAGTAAAGGTATTTAGCTAGAGGAAGGAAATTCATGATGACGGTGGTTTTGGTAGTGACGGGGGGGGGGGGGGGGGGGATCATTTTTCTAATTCTCGTAGTTTTTAAGGTGGTGCTGTCGCAGTACTTTAATTTAGACGACATACGATAATTTCTCGATTACGTCGGTGACGAGTTGCGACCTATGACGAAAAAACGTATAGCGAATATTAATTTTCGGTAAAAGTAATAAAGGTTACCTTCCTGGCTAACTATTTGACACGAATATACCGTTTTTCACTCAAATAAATCAGTATAACACAGTACACAAGAAGTTGTATGTCTAAAATAGGTAACCAAATGAAATAATTAAATTTAACTCTCACAAAAACCCTCATCCTGAAGTTAGTATTTTTGTGGTTTTAGTGTTCCGAAAATCTGAAGTTCGTAAATCGAAGAGGCGTGCTTATTTAGGCGTCATTATATGCTATACTTTATTATTCTACGAGAATACGCTAGATCAATTTATTGCTCAGGTTTTATTAATGTTAATAATTGAATAAATGATAAAATTAAAGATATAAAGATGATAGCAGCTACAGTTGAATATAACTCCCTGGTCAAGCAATAGCATAGGCAAGAATGAATGCCATCTACTCAGCTATTCATCACTAAACCCGAAATATGATAAATAAATTAAGTAGATATCAACTTCACCACAATTGTATTTTCTTGAGCTTCGACTTTTCGCTCTTAGCAAACCACGTATATGCTAAGCAACGCAATGTCTTGAGAAACATAATCCGCCATTCCTTGAGGACGCGTAAGCGAAATGACGTATCGCGGGGACTTAACCTTACATCGATCGCGCTAAATCACTTCGCACGGTTTATAGTTTGCGCAAATAAATCCCAGGAATGGAATGCGTTTCGTCCATTTTTGAGGAAAAGTTTCCTACTAAAGTGAGGATTTTTGACGATGATTCAGTGGAAACACATATTGCGCCGTAAACAAAAGAACCTCGTTGACGACCGACGGGCCGTAAAAAAGGAAGAATAGACGCTGCCCTAATCCTATGTACGTTTAAGTTCTCGAGACGGTCGTTCCTTCGATATTTTTTACTTGAAACTGCTATTAGATTAAATGGAAATGGGTTTTCCGTAGTTGGGTTGGGTTGTATATCCTGCCTAAAGCCTCAAATAGAGTAAAGCGTTTGTGACGGAAGTGTTTTTAATTTTGAATGAAAAGAACTTTAAATAAATATGTGTATACACAAACATATATAAACATACATGTACAGGGTGGGCCAAAAAAATTACCCGGTTTCAAAATTTTAAAATTGTAATTGAATTGTGATATATGTGTGTGAAACTAAATCCAATCAATAGATGGATCATTCAAATTTATTTTCATAGATGCAGATTTTCAAAATGTCTTCCATCATTTTGAGCAAACATGCGAAGGATGCAGTACAGTTGCTGATTACACCCTCTTATGATTTCAAGCCTAATATTGGCTATAGCTGTTGCTACAAACTTATCTGAGACATTTGTACCTACGACAAAATGGGTTATTTAGTATAATAAATCAATTTTTGACTTTTTCTTAATAAATCCACTTAATTATTCAATCCTATCTTGTATGGTTTCCTGCTATTTCATTTTGAAATTGTGTTCATTTTGTTGGCTCATCCTGTATACAAGATTTAAAGACTTTTATCGAAAACTATAAACACTTCCGTCACAAACTTCTACTTAAGGACTATATATATATACCGAACATCCGACTATAAGACGAGGTTGTTTACCTTTATTTTCCATCAATGTTTGTGGGTCGTCTTACATTGGCGAACTAAGAAATAAAAAATAGTGACAGAGATTGTTAATAGTCTAGCATGGTTTAAATCACATCTTTGCACTGCACATGGTGATGGCAATTTTTAGAGAATCGAATAAAATGTAAAATAAACATTTCAAATTTAGCATCTGTAAAGAAGGGTCGTCTAATATTCGAGCTCCTTTTAAACTCGGGTAAATACGGCGTACGGTATACAGTTATTTATTTATTTATAAACATTTAAAGGGACCCTTTATTTTCGTATTTCAATCTGTGTCTAAAAGCACAGTTTAGCCGTGTCCTCGCATCTTCTCGAATAAACAGTTTACCGTCGGAGAACTGTCCCTAATAAATCCCTCATTTATTTCCCTTATTGTAAATACGTGTCGCTTTATATGCGATTTTCTCTCTCCGTTTACGCCTGAAATCTTTTCTGCAATAGTCCTCACTTTTATGTGCAGAATTTTTATAGCGTGTCCATAAAACGAACATACGTGATTCCCATGATTCTTCTCGCGTCCGCCTTTTAAAAACCTTTTCGGCCATTTCTAATGAAATTGGAGGGAAGATAAATTCGGACGCGGAGGAACGATGTTCGATTGTCACTCCGATACAGGCAACGGGAACCGCGAAATTTCGCGCTCATTTATTCAGTCCATTGATCCGACGCCGTTAAATATATAGACACGCGTTTTACTCGCACGGTTTATTGACGCAGACTCCATTTGTTCATGCAGTTTTGATAATACGAGTGGATCGATATTACACCGAAAGATGCGGCGAGGTTACTCCGCTGCACTTCGACGAATGTTCATGAAAATTTCTCGACGCGCAATATACAGTGTTCTCTCTCTCTCTCTGTCTGTGAAGTTGGTGCGAAAAAAACATTTTAGTACAATTTCGAGAGGAAAATTACATTTTCATGGTGAAATAATATTACAAATATGCATAGAGCGCTTTGTAAATTTTCTGTATTTTAAGATTATAAGGAACATTTTATAAAAACACTTGTGTTAATGTATGCTTATAAGTGTGTGTGCGCGTGTATGTACACATTATTACATCGAGCTTATTCCGATTAATCGGATATTCCGGTGGTTCGAAATGCCTATTTACGCGTACCATAATGTTCACAGATAAAACAAATGAATTAAATATTTTTACAGTATAGCAACACTCGAATAAAAGTATAATTTAATGTTATTGCGTTAAGCAAGTAAAAAGAGTACAACTACTTAACACCGTTATTAGGTATATTAGAAGTAAATACGTGCGTAGGTAATTCGGAAGAAAAAACTAGTTCAAAAAGTTCGGTTAGTCAAAAATTCGACAGTACACAATCTGGTTAACCAAGAAATTGCTAAATATGTGTATGTATGTATATATACATATATATATACATACATACATACATACATACATACATACATACATACATACAGATATACATCTACATATACATAACAATTCAATTGCTTCGCGAGTTTGCTTTAGATAGTGAAGACAAGATTAGCATTCGTAAATTCCTTCTAGTGATACCAAAATATCCCCAAAAGATTTATTAGCTGGACGAGAATTCTCATTCAAAAAACCGGAGTTTCTTCCTCTTCGTCCAAAATAAAATACAAGCTACGTTTTCTGGCATCAGATGGAGGAAAACAGATCTGAGACGTAAATTGCTTGTCTTTCAAACTATCATAAACTAATGCGGCGCCAGCCATGATTTGAAATTTTCAGTACGTGCACGTTTTCGAATTTACATTATCTGTCAAAATAGTTTGGTAGAGGATGTCATGGCATCTCCCCTATAGAGAAATATTTATTACCCTGTCTTATCGCATCTTAGAATGATGGCCAGTAGTATCTGGTGGTTATATCTATTACATCTTTCAACATTAACTCAGCGGAGAGCTCGAAAATGAAGTATGATATGCCCAAAATAGCAATATGTCAGGTAAAATATCCTACAACTGTCCCGTGAGTGTAATTTTAATTTTTTATCTAAAGAATTATTTGTTTATTAACATTCCTATGGGGTATTACTGCTTTATGTAATAATATGAATAATTTTCTTTTGATAATATATTTAGTCTTTACTCGTATGTTCTTGCTATCCGTGTTTTCCAGGAACGTAACCCCCACGGATAACCTATTGCATATATGTATATGCAGCACACACAGAGAGTATTTTTAGTATTTTTACATTGGTCGACCTTTTATCTTCTTGTAACAGTAGGTAAAGCTGTGCCTCGCATATTCTCACTGAATTCAAGACTTGAATTTTTTAAAGATTCTTGCGCATTTTATATACAGCTGATCCATTTCTCTCGAAAGTACCAATAGGCAAGTATCCTAATTACAACCGTTCGTTTTATATAGACTTTTTTCCTCAACCACGTTTGATTATCGGTCACGGAGCAAAAATAGCATCGTCTCACCACTCGGGTTAAATTTTACGCACGCCAGTAACTCTCTCATTACTTACAATTAGAGGACGAAATGCACCTCAGCCATCGTCAATTACGGACACTTTAATGCAAACAGCGATTCCCCTCAACCCTCGGATCGACCTCCCCTCCTCCCTCTCGCTTTGCATTATGGTCCCGAGGGACGAACTCGCAATCCGTTAATGGGAAACCCTATATCCCGTTAACACCTCTCCGCCTCAGGTTCTACCTCGACAGGAAAACTATTACTTCAATCCTTCTCTCTACCTCCGCCACGCCCTCCTTTCCCTTACTCTTTCGCCCCTTCTCAGTTCGGTTTTTTGTATGTGTTCCAACCCTCTAGAGCAGCGTTTCTTAAACTTTTTGAGATCACGGAACACCAAACAATAATATTTTATTTATGCGGAACCCCCATGAAAATTTCCTTCAAAAAAGAATGGTAGACGAAACATGACATAAAACGGCAACATATACAGTAAAGCAAAACATAATGAAATAATTTAATTAGGTACCATAGAAATCAGGAAGTAACATTGTATCTGATTTTAATAACAGAAAATATAATAATACTATCAGTGCAAGAATCTTAATGGGATGGATGAGCTTGTATGTGACTGCATATATTATCAATGTCTGGAGTAAGATTTGTTAAAGATAGTATTAGCGTCGGCGTCAAATTCAACCTATTTCGATATTTCGTTATGGTTGCAGTAACTGCTGAGAATCCACTTTCACACAAGTACGTTGAAGGAAAAGGAAGTAGAACCGTCAATGCCTTTTCACTTAACAGCTCGTATTCGCTGTGGACTTTTGTCCAAAATTTATCAAGTGATGAATTGTTTTTCAAGTTTTTCAACGTGGCGTCTGAGGAAAGATCTGCCAACATATCCTCTTCATTCGTAGATAGAGTATTTGTTGAGCTATTGAAATTGAATGGATGCAACATCCACAAAAAACCTTGTCTCGGATCTTGGTTTGAAGGGAAATACTCTTCGAATTGAAGTGACAGCATTTTCGAGCGATTGACCGTAATCAGTTTAAGTTAAGTAAAATTATAATCTTCATTATTCTTTTTTGCCTCATTCATGGGCTCCATTAAGGCGCTGAACATATCAAAACAGTTGTTTTCAATTCTTTGGATCCACAGTTTAATTTTTTTCTTTTGATCTTCTATTTTACTGTAACTGTCAAACATGGTTTTCTGTGTTCCCTGAAGAGTCGAGTTTAGCTCGTTCAAAAGTTGAATATGTCTGCAAGATAGTATCATTTCATGTTCCAATCTATGTCTTTGAAGCACTGAACAAGGTCACAGTTTTTTCTTGATAGAAATATGATTATTTCTTCTCTAAGTTCACACAGTCTCTTTAATATCCGACCTCTCGATAGCCAGCGAACTTCAGCATGCAGTAATAACGTTCTATGTGTGGATCACGTTTCATCACATAAGATTGCAAATAGTCGTGAATTGAGAGCGCTGGACTATAAAATTTACTGTTTTAACAGCTGTTGTTAGTTCTTGATTCAACTCAGCACTTATTCTTTTACTTGCTAACATTTCTCGGTGCATCATGCAATGTGTGCCTTGTATATTTGGCGCGACTTGTTGCATTTTGGCGACTAATCCTGCATGCCTAACAGTCATATTAGCCGCGCCATCGGTACAAACTGAAATGCAGTCTGACATTTTTAAATCAGCAGTTAAGAAATAAGCTGTCAATATTGAAAAAATTTCAGCGCCAGTTGTGTTTCTTCAGCTCCAAGCAGTTCATGAATTCTTCTTTAGTTTCTTCTTCATCCCAGTCCGCATACCTCATACAGATAAGTAGTGAAGCTTTATCAGCAATGTCAGTCGACTCATCTAATTGTAGAGCATAGATCTTTGACCTTTTTATTTTTATTTAAAAGTTGTTGATGAATATCTTCGCTCATCATAGTTATACGATTCGAAACGGTATCGTTAGAAAGAGATTGTTTTTCTTTTTCTAGCAGCTATATCTCCCAAAAGCGTATGGCTGGCATCCAACATACAAGGCATAATTAAGTCTTCCCCTATGGTGAAATTTTTCTTTGATTTTGCAATGCGAAGTGATATAAAAAATAACGCTTTAAGAGCTAACTCATTTCCAATTCCTGTATTTCGAATCAGTGTCTTCTGAGCTTTCAACTCGCTCTCTTTTCTTTTAAAAAAATCGATTGATATATTCTGATATTGCTGGTGTTTTGTTTCCAAATGCCCTTTAAGTTTTGATGGAGCCATAGCACTATTAGTCAAAACCTCCAAGCAAATAACGGATTGCAGGCAATCATATTTCTATGTGAATCCAAACACTATGTATGAAGGATCATATTTGCGATTTTTCGTTTTCTTCCTTTTCGGTTCCGGCGAAGATGTGACGTTTAAATCACTCGATGGTACTGGTTCCTCAGCAGTAGTATTTTCACTCACTTCTGGCTTTTTTTAAAAGAAATCTAACACTGTTTACTCATATCGGTGGAAATAATAAATTTAATAAATTATCATGACACACACGCGCAATCGCTTAAATTAAGCAACTCACTGCACAGCTGACTGCAACTCAGCCGGCACGCCAGTGTAGAAACTACTCCGTAGTACATGCCCGGCACGTCGTTGCTAATTTGAACTAAATGGTTGTTAGTTCCGGTATTATGTTTTGACGCCACTATTGAATTTATTTTATTATTGCCAAAAGACAGCACAAAATCCGACGATATGTAGAAATGTTTTTTATTACTGTAATCGTAAAATGGTTAATTACTGTAGAATTTTGGATTAATTTTTCCAGACCTTCGCGTAACCCCTATGAGTTGTTCGCGGAACCCCAGGGTTCCGCGGAACAGTTTAAGAAACACTGCTCTAGAGACGTTCACTCTCCCTGGGTTGGCTAATCCAAAGCTCTTCTATTCATCTTCCAGTAACTATTCTTTTCTTTCAAGGCTGGCAAGTTATAAGTGGCTCGATTGCACGTCGCAATGAAGAATGAAATTGACCAAAATAAGTTACCTTAACTACTTAATTTAATCAAGAATGGACAGGTGTAACGAAACTTATTTACGCAGTATAGCGACAACGTTGACAATGGGAGAAGTTCAACAGTGAATTATCATCTTATGGCCGGAAAAATTGAAGAACAACAACTTAAAAAATTAACGAGGTTTTATATAACCTTGTTCTATTGGAAATATCTGAGGCACGTATTTTTTAAGTTCTTGTTCTTAAATGGAGAGTAGTATTGCATGAACGTGAGACATAGTGTGTGAGGAAAAAAGATGCTAGCAGATTCGAGGATGTGGGTTAGGCGTAAGCAAGAGAAAGTCACTTGGGCTGAGCAATAATCAAATGGGGAGATATTAAACGTAATGGGAAAGACGGGAGGAGTTTAATCGGAGTCATTAGACTAAGAGAGAGGAGAAATTGGAAGGTCAAATATTTTCTGAGGCACAGGAGCTGTTGGAGGATGTCACCGAACGATGTTGGGAGAGATGCAAAGGGTATGAATAGAATAGAGATTTTTGAAAATTTAACCTTCTACGTCAGTGTTGGCCAAACTACGGCCCGCAGTAAGTTTATCAATTAAAGGGCACAATGTAACATAAAAGTAAAATAGAAAATTTTGCAAACAATATATTTTATATTTATCCCTCTAGTCCCATAATAGATAAATACATTTAAAACAAATCAGGCAATTTTGACACAGCTAAATCCCTAATTCCTTAAGTTAATCTTATACTCTATTTTTGACTGAATGTGTCCCACGAAGAGGGCCGAATTGAGCTATGTAGTCCGCGATAAGTGCAGCAATGGGTTATGTGGCCCTCGAGTCGAAAATTTTTGGCACCACTGCGCTGCATAATTCTCAATAATTTATTGACATCTTAGGTTTTAAAATTTTTGTCACCTACCCAGAAAATAAGAAAACTTTAAAAAATACAGATAAAATGCCTCTCAACTTTTTAACGTTTTCTTTGCTATTGCGTGATATTCTTCCGCCTAAATTACGTCTTAAGTATATTTGGTGATATCTCCCGTATTTTTATGCTTATCCTTAACTGGGTCATTTAGAATCACAGAATACGTATAGCTAAAAATTTTAATTATGTTGAATGATTATTTTGGTGAACACTTTGATCTACTATTGGTGTACATCACTAATGACAGTTGCATAGACGTAGATGAAATGGGCATACGGTTTTTTATGACCTTTTTATTTGTATGGGAGATGAGTGTTTTTAGGCTATAGGCGTAAGAGGGGTCATACAAAACTAAGCATTACTCAAGTTAAGCAGCTTATCCAAATACACTCGGCCCATTAGTGTCTGACAGATACCTTCCCCTCTTCCTTTATCCCTCCCAAACCCCTTTCTTCCGCCCATTATCTTTTCTTTCTCCGTTTATCTCTCTCCTTTCCATCTCTTTCCAACTCATCTCTTCGTCAACCATCCTCCTTCGCATATCATTTTCTCTTTACTCCCTCCTTTCCATAATGTCCTCCACTCCCTCTCCTATTTTTACAGCCGTTTCGTGCGTGGTTGGTAACACTTTTTTTTCGAAACGAGGGCCTACTCCAAAATGATTATACCAGCATGTTTTCTAGGATAACAAATTTTATTTGAAAGACTCTCGATTGGAGTATTAAAGACATTTCCGTGCACGGAAACATTTGCATTTGGCATTCCGATAATTGGCTGTGGCGTCGTTGAAATTTCTGTACGAATCTCTGTGAAAAATCATTTCCCGTCCGAGAATTTCTCCGACAAATCCAGTTATTTTTTTTTGTCTTTCTTACCGTAAATGCGTGCCGCTTCACACGCGCATTTCATTCTTCTGTTTGAGCCTTAAATCATGGCCGTAATAATCCTCGCTTTACGCTCAGAACTTTTATAGTCTATCCATTAAACGACCGAACGTGATTCCCATGATTCTTCGCGTGTCTGACTTCTCAGCCTTTTCGGGCTATTTCGGGTGAAATAGGAAGAAAGATAAACTCTGGACGTCGCGCAATAATTTTCGATTGTCACTTCGATAGCAGCATGGCGGCCAGCCTGGGAAACTTGTCAAAAATATAGAAGGGTTTTTGTAAGTCACTCCTGCATTTCCATCTCCGGATCCCCCATTCCTCTCTATTCCCTCCCTCTCGCGTTTTCTTCCTTCTTTCCCGATTCCTGCTTTCCCCATCCTATGCACTCTCCATAACCCCCCCCCCCCCTCCCCCCCCTCAATTATCTATCCTCCAAGCCCGCTACCCACATTGTTTCATTCATAACTGGCGCACTCCCCGAAAAAACACGGCGCATTCCTTTCCATGCTGGAATGTCAGGCGTGTTCCAAGTGTCCTTCGCCGGGAGATTTATATCTCGCAATGCTAGTGACGCAAGGGTATAATTGGATTTAAATGTTGTCCTCCCATGGATTACGGAGGAAATTTATAGTTTCCGGGTTACTAGGACGAAGTATTTATCAAACTTGGGAGGGTCTTTACGCGATTCTCGACGTGATATATGACAATACTTAGCATATTTATCCGAAAGGAATTGTACTCGGCCAAATGTTGTCGTTTTCATCTTATGTTGCGAAATTAAGGGAATATTATAATCCGATGAATTTTGGAAATAATTCGCGACGTGATGGTGTTTTTTCTAAATGAATTTTTTGCGAACAACTTTATTCGCTGTTTCTTAAATGTGACTTTCCAGTTTATAAATTTGGTGAAGGCATTTTCAGAAGGGCTTATAAACTAGATAATTAGCTAATGTAACTTCATGGAATGGTAAACGCTAACGCTATTTTTGATTAAAAATAGGAAAAAATTATAAACAAGATAGTTATAGGGGAAAGTGGGGTAACGGCCCTTTGTTAAGTATTATATCGTTTAGTAATGCATTCAGATCCGTACATTTAACCGTTCGTTCCGTAATTAATGTTTAGAAAATATCTGCAAATTCTTCAACTTACCCATCCCTAGGGGTAAGTTGACTAGTCACGCGGGGTAAGATGAAAAAATAAAGATTTGACATTAACAATGTTTCCGACGGTTTCCCACTTTGTAGTATGCGGTGCCAAACAGTCCTACATCTTTCTCCGTGATTGCACATCCAGGGTTAGTAAATGTGAAACTTTCACAAGCCTGACTACATAACGTTTTCAATGGACCATAGAAAGCCACGACAAGAGGTTGAAGTTTGTGTGTGTTTTGCGGCGGTAATCCCATCAGCATGATGTTATTTTCTCTTGCGAATGAGACAGCTGGGAGTGAGAAGAATGATTGTCCAAGAGTAAAAGAGCTGGTTTAATTTCAGAGGGCCTCACGTGTTGGATGAAGTGCCGGAGGAAGTGAACGAAAATATCCGGACACATCCAACCAGATTCTTAGGCCACATCTACTGTGCCTGGTGGAGTACAATTGAGGATTTCAGGCTTCATTTGCTTTCGAGGAAAGATCAGAAAAGGCGGAATGAAGATGACGAATTCGTCGACTTACCCCGGTCATCTTACCCCCACACATGTGCCTTTTTTTTAATTACAGCCAGAAATTTAACACAAAGTAATACGCCACACTATTCAGCATAAAGAATGGTTCTTCTTCATTGTTATAACAACTTAATATTTGCAAAGTCATAGAGGTAGTAAAAACTTAAATTATTAAAAGGGAACCTATTGAAATAGGCGTAACGTTCCACTTCGTCACGCACTTTTAACACACTGCTCATCGACTCAGGTTTAAACTCGCATAGATAGGCGATGCCCTGCACGTCACCGGCAGCACTCTTCCAACCAATAATTAACGAAATAATCAGCTTCGTCATCTTACCCCGTTTTCCCCTAGTTACAATTATGTTTGCGCGAAATAATAATTACCTAAATTTCATAATTAAATTGTGTTAGTAATCTTTCTTCATCCGATGTAATCGCTATGTCCGCTCACGCAAATGAGTAAACACTGTTTTTTCGTTAAAATGGCTCTATTTTTAGCTCATGTTGGTACCTTAAGCTGCTCCAAGACACGAAGGGCATGGCGTGAAATGTTATCACTGCCTCCAATTAAATTGTCTATAAAGAATTCAACAGCGCTTCTTTTAGTACATAACTGCCGAAAATATATTTTTCTGGATCCAAAAAGGCCTCTTAGGGGAAGCCGATAAGGTATTAACGGTTAAAAATTAAATACCTCGAAGTTTTAAATCTCTCAAACCTTCGCAATAAAGACCGAAATCAGTCACGAATACGAATATTAAGCGAGTGACATTTTCATATATATACTTTTATTCAAAATCATTTTAATTGCATTATTCATAAGATCGGTCTTAAATCTTATCAGTTAATGAACCCTATCAAGTTGACGCGCTCAAGAAATTTATAAATGCGAATTTGACCCTATTAATTTTAGTAGGTGGCTTTAAATTCGGCAACAACGCGCGTTGGAGATGAGGTAAATATGTATTTGTCGGTTTTGAATGTGATAAAATTATGCTTTTCTCTATTTTAAACAAAATTCAGGAGCTTTTTAGCTGTATTCAATCTTATAGCATTATGCACGTTCAAGTCGTCGTTTCATACATCACTGTTAATTACTTTAAAAATTAAAAGTCATAATTTCCTGAACTGAACTTCATCACTAAATGTATCTCGTATCTCAGATGAAGACTCGAATTGCACTTAGTTTTCCTACAGACACAAGTTTGAATACCAAGATCGGGAGGTTTCCTTCAGTAAAGATCATACAGTACGATTAAACAGCAATATATACTGTGTCCCTAAAAACGGTTTGACATCGTGTTAACCTATATATTCTCTTGCAAAACATGCGGATGATAGCACATTGTTGTAACACTTAGTTTTAACGGCGCAAATACTCGAAATGTTCACCATCGTCATCAGTGCAATATTGACAACGACGCTCTACAGAGCAACAACACAATTGCGCACATGTTATCGGTGAAATATCCGTACAAGCTAGTTAGATCTGATGCCTAAACTCCTTCGGTGTTGCTAGCTTTCTAGCTTGCGCTGTGTTCTTCAAAGTACTCCACAAGGAAAAGTAAAAATCCGTTTATACCACACATGTGAACAAACCATTTGCAAAATTCAACCCGACGACTTGGATCGCCTTCACTCACGTTACACACGGCATGTATGGTTTCCACTTGGCAGATTTCAGAATCTAGAGTACAATGGTTTTGCAGGTACTGGCCTCACGAGTACCCCGCCTTACAGACATTCTAGGCGAGTACGTGAAAACACGCAACACGTTCGCACCATTATCTTTCAGAAAATCCCTTGTGCACATATGGTAGCTTACCATCCGCCTCGTAACTTCACGTAACTTTGAAATGGTTGAACATGTTGTAGGCTTAGCTTCAAATTCATGATTCCAATGTCTGTGCACCTCTTTCAGGTTATCCGTTTCCAAATAACACTTCAAATCTACTTACGTTGCTCAATTGTCAAACGAGAGTCCGCATTTAAATCTGTACTTATTGCTTCTAAAGTAATAACGCGTGCCATCACGTCCTATTAGGGTAAGGGCTTTTAGCATCAGTATAGCAAATTAATATAAATCCTCCTATCTACATTTTCACGTTTTATCGACGCTCAAAGTGTGTATACATTTTAGGGGCACTCTATGTGTACACACACGCGGAGTAAAACCAAAATCATCCGCGCTGGTTGGGACTAACATTGACACGGTCAGTTGACAAACGTGGATGATGGGAAGGAGGAAATTTTGAGGACAAAATTTCGTTAAAAAAGAACTGATAAATACAGTACTATTTAATTACTTAAAATGCACGTCACGTACTGTTTTCATCCGAACGGAGAGAATTTCTACGTAGAAAAAAATATTTTTCTTAAATGTTGACATTCTCGTAATCAAACTGCAAATATTGAATGTCATGACTGAGACTGTATTTGGCAATGGAGTGCTTTTTACGATGTTTTGATAAATAACGAATAAACCTAAGAGAGGGCTAGAAAATTTGCACAGCGAAAAAGAACTCTTGTGTGTACGTTAAAGGATAAAAATTCAAACTCTCTGGAGAACCCCCGTCTCCATACACAGTCGGGGTGTTTATGTCGCTCATACACAAGAAAAGTGACACAAGTCGAAAATTGCAGTTTTTCAGGAGAAGGCTGAAAACTGTGACTCACTAAAATTAAAATTACGTACTAAATTATCAAATTAAGTGAGATTCACTTATAATATATAACTCCACTGTAATATAAATCGTAATTTTCTTCTCTTTAAAGTGAATAATAACATTTGCAAAACGAAATATTTAACCACATTTTGATTTGTAATACTTTCCTAGTATAATATAATCCAAATAAGACGTTTTTCTTGAAAGAAACACTACTTTAAGTGGAATAAATCGAAGTAAGACGCTTTTCTTTAAAAAAGATACGCTACTTTCACCTTCACTTACAAAACGCGACTGAGAAGTGACATTGCTCTAGACAAGTGTTATCAAATGCAGCCTGAGAGAAAAGTGACACTACTGCCCTCTGCCGCTTATTATTGAAGTTTCACTTGTGAAACTTTGTCAAACAAAATCTCATACTTTTTTGCAGTAAATTACTCCATAAAACTTAAAATTTGACATTTCTGACTTGTGTCACTTTCCTTGTGCATGAGCGATATGTACACTATCAGCCCGTTGCAGCTACGCTTGCAAATAATCTAAACAGTTCGGCCCTGTAGGTTAGATCTTTGTTCCCTATTCATTGGACGTGTTTCCCTATTTTGTCTTTTTTGTACTCTCCGCTCCTCATCTTCACGAGCAATCCTGTGTGCCTCCGCATCCCTCTCTCTTTATTGCCTTCTCCGTGCAATGTTTGCGCGGTATATTTTCAATTAATTTATAAAAAATTAAGAAGGCTTTGAAATAAGTTGATCTCAATAATTCACATTTAACTCTAATAATGCATTTCCCCGGTATAGGATTTTATTATATTTAGCTCCCAATGTAAGCTTCGCGGGTTCGAATCTCGCTGACGGTACGGCTGTGTGCGCGTATTGACAATTTATTATGAGAAGTCAGTCATAAATCTGCATTTTAAAAGTCATATTAGAGAGGAAATAAATGCTACAGAGTAATGTATCGCGAACTTTTATGTTTTTAGTTTTCTTTGTTTCTTTTTATTGAAGTAGTATGTGAAGCGAATAACGCTATTCTTTCATCCATTTCAAGGTTTAATTGACACTAATTGAATCGGAAACAACAATGATGGTCGCCTTGGCAACGCCCGGAATGAGTACGAAAAATCCGCAAAATTTCGAAATAGAATGCGTATTTCTGAAGACTTCGACGGTATAACATGTAAACATCACAATAATGAGATAGTAGTATAGAGTTTTAGCCGTCGAATAAAGCAAAAACGAAGAAAATCGGTCAATATTTACACATTTTGATGAATGAATGAAAAAAACCTTGCACTCTGAAAAGTCGAAAATCCCGTGTAAACTTATGGGAAAATATAATTGTCTCCTGGATTCGAACCCGGGACTTTATGAAAATGTAAATATTTTTCTAGGGACCTACTAGCTTGTAGAAATAAAACGCAGTTTACCACATATCTGTACAACAAACGGCTTTTGAGATACAGGGGGGGACAGACGGACAGACAGACTATTACTTAAGAATTATCATGTAAATATACTTATAAATATATGTTTGTCAATATATATAACCCAGATGAAATAAAACCGCTTGAAGGGATTCTTTTTTTCTCGCGAATCAAAAATTAAATGACTGCCATTTCGGGAAATTATGTTGGTGAACAATTGCGCCATATTTTCTATCGTCCGGTATTCACACACACACACGTCAGTGGAATGGGTTTTCGGGTCGATGAGTGAGTCGATCGATGGGCCGTCGGAATAGTAGTGGTGTAATATGGGCAGCGGGAACGTTGTTGGATGTGGACTCGTCTGCCGCGGCTCGATATCCAGATGCGATCGTGGCGAGGGGCTCGCGTGTTCTCACGCCATCAGACGGAGGAAGGAGAAGGCACCGCTCCTATCTCCCCCCCTTTCTCCCCACTTCTCCCTTCCCCACCCCCTCCAGAAGACCACCCACTCGACGTCGACGCCGTCTCCTCCCCCTTCTTCTTCCTCCTCCTCCTCTCTCCCCCACGGGCAACGAAACGCGCATTCCCCCCCTCTGTCTCTTTCTCTGCCTTTCATCCGAAATCCTCTTCTCCCCCTCTTCATCCGTAGCATTTGTCTCGTGCGTGGGTGGGAGTGGGGGGAGGGGGGGGGGGTGTATATATCCTCATGGCCTCTTAGCCCATTTCCCTTTCTCAAAAGGGCATGCCTGTTCCTCTCCGTCCTCCCCCTCCCCGGTCTCACAGCGCCGGGACTTGGTCCTTTTCTCTCCTTCTCCTCCTTTACGTCACGGCGAGAACTACGAAACGATCCGCGTGGGATTCTGCCGGGGACGTCTGAATCCTTCTACGCGACTGAATAATGCACGGTTGCACGGCTAGAGTACCTACGATCCCACCGGTAATCCCCGCTGTTTTGGGACGGGACGAATTTGCTCATGCGTTACTTCGTTTACGTCAACTGGTTGTGTTTAGCCTCCCACGCCGTTTCTTTCGCTCTCTTCGGTGGATGAGTGCATGCGGAGTGACAAGAAGGGCGTGAAATCGGAAGAAAAATTATGCCACGACCGGAAATCGTTTGCCGGGCGGATGTTCTACCACTGAACTATGATGGTAGACTAATTCTCTTTCTTCGGATGTTCGCACGGTAATGGAAGACCCGGGTTCGATTCCCGGTCGTAGCGGGATTGTTCTCCTGATTTCTGTCTATTCCAGTATATATATTCTCGCATGAGAAGTATGATCTGCACTTTCCGTCATGTTATGGATGATGGTGCTTAGCTGCTGATTTTTAATTTATTGTAAACTATTGCCTAATTGGCGTTTTATCATATAGTTTTTCGGCATGTTCGATGTGGAGCCAGAATATCGTCTTTATCAGATGCAACGCGTTCTCAGGGGCGGATAAACTGGAGGGCCTGGGATTCCCAATAAATTATATGAAATTTACATCATGAAAACTCGTTCATTTCCCATGGATACGCGTGATATAAAGTGAGATGTTTTAGCCTTGGTCATTTTATTGTAGTTTATAATTTTTTAGAGGAGAGAAAAGCAAATATCTCCTTGTTACCCGGTGGTAAGGGATTCGGGACCTGATTAGTGCCAAGCCCCTCCAAATGTTAAAATTCTGAGCATCTTAGCTGATTTTATTCGTTCTTCATTTTCGTTCGAATTACGGAGATTCGAATGCCTAACTACTTCCTGCATAATTCAACTCTACATCAGTGTTTATGTGTTTACATTCGTACAGTGTATGAGGAAAGGCTGGAACAGGGACATTTTTTACTTACTAAGGTATTATTCCGACACACGGAAGAATTACGAATGAGATCAGGACAAAGATAGCGAGAGCTAAGGAGCCTTTTACGGTACGTCGAGATTTGTTGACCTGCAGCTTGAATAAAGATACATATTAGAAAGAGGTTAGTGAAAACCCTGATATGGAATGTAGCATTATATGGGTGTGAGACATGAACGTGGACAAAGAATAGGAGCGCTTGAGATGTGGACATGGCGTATATTAGAGAAAATTAATTGGACAGTGAGGAAAACGAATGAGGATGTAGAGGAAGAGATGAGTTTAATTAAAGTAATAAGGGACAGACAGAGTAAATGGTTGGGACAGATTTTGAAAGGAAATGATTTACTGAAAGAAGTCATAGGAGGAAGAATGTTAGGAAAGAGGCAAAGGGGCAAGAAGACGAAAAGTATATGAGATGCTTTTAAAGAAGGAATTCGGTATGAGAACTAAGAGAAAGGCTTTGTGGATAGCACAGATTTGGTAGTATATGCCTTAAACCTACCAGAAGGTAGAATTACAGTGTATGTGGTCACATCCACATCTTTCGTAAGAGCAACCTACGTTCCACATTCTTTTTTATTTGGAATACTTCCTTGGCTGTACACTTATTTCAGAAACATGCAAACATTTCTCTTTATTATATCCGAATTTATATTTTTCTCTCAAAAATATTCATGTCTTCCTTCATCGATCTATGTCACGTAATTAGTTGACATCTGTCTAATAATTTCATAACAAAGTACACTAAACTAATCAGAGACTTCGGGATCGAGTCCAATTTGATTAATCGGATAATCCAGTTGTTCGATGCACTTATTTATATGTACCATTTACATTGAAATGAAGAAAAAGGTAATAAGAAAAAATTAAAGAAATCACTCCACGTAAAGCTCAATGTTATTATGTGAAGTAAGTTCACAGGTTAGGTAATATTGTGCTTTATGTTAGCACCTTTATTAGATATAAGAAAAGTAAATACCGAAAAAGATGCGTACGTAATGCAATATGTAAAATTTTCAAGTTAGTAGTTTGAAAAATTCCGGTTATTCAATATCCGGAGATATTCTGGAGTTAACCGCGCTATCAAAATTTACAATGTGATAACTAAATGTAAACCTAAAGCATTTTAATTCACCCTTTAAAGAATGCAGTCACTGCAGATTGACCATTGTGGTTTAAATTATTGATAAGGAAATATATAATTCTCTGTAAGTCCATAGACGATTAGAAATATGTCCGCCTAACGAAAGTATTAATGCTGGCATCGAAACACTAAAAGAAAAACCGAATTGTACTTGGTGATTGAACGCAAAAATTTCCTCTCTCGTACTTTTTATAACTTGCATGTATTTCAATTTCCATTATTTATAAATTTTGCCGCAGCGATCGTGTTTGCGTGATTCGTTACCATGTTCTTTCTGGAATAATCACGTCTACCTTTTAAAGAGTTAGTCTTTTGAAGCAAATGCCGTACATACCGAGCCAGCCCACGAGAATTTTCACGAGAGAAGAAACAAAGGAATTAAAATCACAAAGTCAACGAGTTTCAAAAGTGGCTTCGGGAGTTAACCGAACGGAATAAATAAACAGGAATCTCAAATTCTTGGTAAGGTTTTAATTCCAGTCGCAAAAAATGTAAAATATTTTTAATTTCATCGTTTTTACATGTTGGTAAGGTATTTTCCTGCCTTAATATGCATTAGCCCCTCTAACTATAGCAACAGCTGTAAAATTTGCTTAAATTTAAAAATTAATAACTAAGAAGTATCTTATATAGTACACGCAAACGCACAAAAACTTTACTTTATGTCAGTATCTCATCATTTATGTTTGTCTTTGTTCTAATGAAATCCATTCATCGGGTTACTTGAATACGTTTTCGTATACGTACTTGAAAAACTATGTTTCTCCGATAGCCAGAAATAGCAGATGCGTATTTTTGCTACGAAGGGGCCGTCATCAGTGGTTATTCACCAAAAGTATGTTCTAAAAAAGAATAAAGTTTCTCACTGAAACTGTAAGAGTACACATTCCTGCTTGTAAGATTCAATTAATTTCAAATTAACAACATCATTTATTGATAAAGGAATGGTACTACCATGGGAATTTTATTATAGAATCTGCAGTCTGTAAATCACCACTAATGATTGCTCCTTTGTAACCTAAATGCGCGCCCGCTTTTTCAAAACTTTACGGAGAAATACAATTTTCAGTTTGATTTCGCTCTTGAATTGCAGTCTGGTATTAAAAACTAAATAAAAAATATCATTTATTAGAGAGGGTTTTTAAGTAAAAAAAATGATAAGGATTTTTAATAAATGGCATCATGCGGTCACAGGTCGCAGCAAATTTGTTTTTATACTCTGTTCGTTGAGTTTACGTCTATCTTAAATTGTTTAAGCATTCTAATGAGGCAAATTAAACAACATTTGTACGTGCTCGGCTCGGTTTATTTGAGTAGCGCTGAAGTTTCTATTGATAGAATTGTGTAATTTTTTTTAATTCCTCAGTGCAATTTATTGTTGGAAAATAAGTTAATAAGAAAATCAATATTAAAAAATTGGCCGCGAAAGGTTCTAAACTTTGTGAATTCAAACCTCCTTTGATTAAATATAAAACACGCCCCATTTGAGAATGCAGGGTTCCGCTGCACTGCAGAGTCCCGTGACAAGAAGCGCGATATTATTCTCGGAACTGCAATGAAAGAGGGAGTCGCTGATAGTAAGCGCAGGAAGAATCAGTTCCGTTCGGAGCTGCGGCGCGATTTCCTCTCCAGCGATAAGGGATCACGAGGGTCTCTCTCCCATTTCCTTCCTCAGAAATAAAATGATCGCGTTCCCATTAGCTCGAAAGCCACGACACGAAGAAGATCGAGCGGGTTCCTTGGGTGCTTCCTCTTCGAAAAGGTGGAAAAATTAAAAAAAAAGAGGAAAAAAAACTTAAAATCGCCTCGCCGATGGATTAATGATGACTGCATCGCCGTTACGTGGAATCACGCGAAGCCCGTATCATCTCCCCGTTTCCCTCCCTCGAGCGGGTTTTGCAGTTAACCGCGAAGAGAATCAATCAATTAAAACCGGTACCGGTCTTTATTTATCTCCCAACTCTTTCTTTGCGAGTTTCTCTTTTTCGGACGCTTTTTTGAATTTCTACATTTCCAACGCGGGTCTCTGAATGTATACGAAAAAAATGAAAATTCGCCATTATCCGATGTCTTCGTGAACTTTTCCGTCGTCTGATTCGGTTATCAATCTCTCCGTTCCAGCGTATGTCATCGATTTACGTCCTGAATACCTATTTGGACAACAGGACGTTAAGCGAAACCGCAAAAAACGAAAACCAATTCCCATAGACTTAATTATATTCATTGAGGACACATTCCTGGAGATATTTGTTTTTTGATTGATAGGAAAGATCTTAATTAGGACCAAGAAACACTTAATTATAACAATCATGACAGTTTAAATCAATCATCTTCAAGTTTTCCATCATTTAGATTGTTTGCTGCAACTTTTCATCTTGCTCTATTCTGTATCCTGTGTCTTTAAATTTCTGTCGTGCAAACATTCCTGTCTCATATTTGTTTTGTGTGTTCCAACCTTGGCCTTCGTGTTTTTCCGGGAATTTTCCTTCGATCCTCAATTTTAAAATGCCGTCATCAGTGGAAGATTTACATATCTTACACCGTTAAAATAAAATACGCTTTCATTCAAATTTATAATTCACTTTTATTTTAATATTTCTTAATAAACATCACATTAACAGTTTAACAGTGTTTAATCACATTTATTTATTGGCTGTATTCAAATAATAATTTAAAAATATTCGGTAAAATGAAAAATATGCGCCCCATAATCGTTTTCTCCCTTAGGCACAGCCTACCCTGAGGTAAATCCGCTATTGGCCCTAATGTCTATTACTAAAATTCTTGCACTTCTTTTTTTATGACATTCACTAACTTCTTCTGTTTACATTCTAAGTTAGTGATTTTAAATGTCCGTTTAACTTTCAAAATATTTCTCCGGCATAACATTTCGAAATTTTCTTTTTTCTTCCTATCGGCCGATGAAATGGTCCACGTCTTGGATTCGTGCAAGGCTACATTCCAAAGAAGAAATTTTTCGATTAAATGCTTTTTATTACTCATACTTGTTTTGTTATTTGTTTTTTCTTAGAAACTTTTATTCTGCTTTATTTATTTTACATTTTGTATCCTTTGAACTTCTTTTATAATGATCATAAATAAAAGAGAATAGATAAGGGGAGGGCAATACTTATACAAAGAATCAAGATTTTTTGTAGCTTCGCGAGAAATTGCTGCCGGTTTCTTGTCTTAAATAAGAATTAAAAGGCTCTAGGCATCCTTTTTTAAACAAAACTACGTTATTTCGGTATGACGCCACATATATGAATATTTATTTTCTAGTCTGTTAGCAACGTAATGCCGAAGCAACGTAAATGAACGAAAAATAATCTTTCTCTTGAAAAAAAAAACAAACCTTCCTCTTCATCTATTGAAGATAAACGGAAATCTTTCGCCAACTTTCCGTCATTAAATTCAATTAGCAATTCCGACGGGTTTGACTTCGCCGTGCAGGAAACCCGAGATATAGTCTAACTCGATCCATCCCTCAGGGGGTCGTTCTTTTCCACGGGTGATAGAAAGGGTTGAGAGGGTGTCAGTGGGTGTTAATGGGACTCAATCCTCTCCTCCCCATTACTTCGATCCCCGCGATGCTACCGGATACCTCTTTATATCCCTACGTTCAAGATAGGTTCACGAATATACGAAAGTAGGTCGAGGTCAATTTTTACGTATAATCGGAAAGAACCCTCCGGTGCAGTGAAGCTAGCTTTAGATTGAATTAAATCCTCTCTCTCGTAAACCTTCTCCAAACTGAACTCTGCCTAGTAATATCACAATTTGCATTTACCTTTAGGTGATTACCATGCAAGCCTCCAAGGATGCACGGAGAGGGGTGCCACTGCACCATATCTATATCACATTAAATATTTGTTAGCCTGTCATATCTCATTTGGGGAAAAATTTCTGTAGTATCTGTCGGTTTTATTCATTATTATTGTTACGCATTCTGTTGTGTAATTTGGTATATCCTTTAACTATTTATCACCAATAATAACAACTATGTGACGCACGCTCAATAAATTCGGGGATACTACATTTTGTGAAGTTTTCCTTCGTCTTCCATTCTTCTATAGTTCATTTTGCCAAATCAATTCGCTCAAAAACTTTATCACGCTAAGCGTAATCGCTCTAACCTGGGCCATTTCTAGGTCCTTGGTTAAGCCTTCCTCGAAGGAATTCCAGATCGCGCAGCACTATGCAACGATTGGCGAAAAATATGCGACTTGGCTTCACGCTTGGGAGGAAGATGAGGTGCAGAAATTGTGAGGAAAGACTTATTTCCTATTAATGCTAATGACGACATATCGTAAAACAATATTAAAATAATATCAGTATTGTGGATAAATTAAAATGAAACGATGAATAATCGGTGGCATATACTGATTTTATGAATGGCAAGAGCTTGGAATTACTTAACAGTATTACTAATTTCCATAATAAAAAGGAAGTGATTAATTTTACTGTTTGTTCTGATATCATAGTTTCAGTTCACATCAAAGATAGCTAGTATCATTGCATAATTTTCATATATGTTTCATATGCCATTATCGATAAACTTCTAAAATCCTTTATCTAATTTTACAAGTGTCCGTCTATCTGTCCCCATTTGTATCTCGAGAATCGTTCGCCGTGGAGATATGCGGTAAAAGACGTTTTGTTTCTACTAGCTAGGAAGTCCCTGAAGAACTATTTTCATAAAGTTCCAGGTTCGAATCTTAGGAATCATTTATATTTTCCATAAGATAACACGTAAAACTCGACTTTTCGGCGTGCAGGCTTTCATTCATTTGCTCATATAAATTCGAAATATTGGCATACAACATCGGGCACGGATCGTTTTAAAGAAAAATGATCAAGGATTCTTAATATGACCGTCTTTTTTCGTTTACGATTCGAAGTATCCCGCATTTTAAGTTGGATGCACATAATTTGCACTAAATTTGCCATTTCAACGCTAATATCGTACCTTGACAGCGGACATTGTCGTGCTCGAAACCCTATTGCTGTAAAAGCGTGTATAGCTTACGAGCGTAAAATTAAAGTGTTTTATTAGCCGTATAAATGAATAGAGGGTAAGGGGAAAAGTAGAGGGAGGAGGGAAAGGAGGGAGGGGAAAAGAGAGATGTGGAAGGGAGAGAGGGGAATAGGGCGAGACAAAGAGGCGGACAGACAGACAAACGACGTTATTGAGGGCGAAATTGAGAATATATAGTCCCTTCTTACATTTAAACCTACGTCAACAGTTACAAAGGAAAATTAAAAATAATGATAATAATAATAATAATAATTTCACAGAAAAGAACCCGAAAATAAGCAAATAGAGGAAAGCAAAATATCAAATTACAGAGTCGGAAAACTTCTAAAAAAAATACAATGTATTTGTGGTAAAAACCTAGGGAAGAGGGGAGGGGGAGCGAGAGAGGGAGAGGAGAGAGAGGGAGGAGGCAGATGTTTCAATAATGCAAGAATATAATAAAAGACGTCTTTCTATGGGGATATCATTTGCACCATTAATTGATTCACGTTATTATTAATGAATTAATTGAAAAAAATCCGCGCAATCATTGCGCGGATAAAGCTAGTAACATAATTTTAGTTACATATTCGTTAAAAAATATTATCCGTCACTAATGTATCATGATCTATACCGCTATAAAAGGTCCTAATTTCAAAGATAGCTGATAAGTCAATTCATTATAGCTGACAGACACTCGTGTGAGATGCAGAGATATTACTCTGATATTGAAAAACAATGTCACGAAGTAATGCTTCAATTAAAGGTGTTAATTTTTAATAAATGTATTACTGCACAATATAAACCTTCATTAGACATGCCGAATTGTGCTGTTTATACAGATAACAGCGGGATTTTGTTCATTATTAAACATAACCACTTTTTTTCAGTTGGGGCAATCATTAAAAAATTGTCAGAAATTCATTCCAAACGAGCTTTCAAAAAGGTGTTCATTTCCATAAATAACTCATAATACGATTGTAATAATAATAATAATTTCAATTTTAATGGAATTAGATAAATAATAAAGACGGTTTCCATTATCGTTAATACAAAATTCGGAGGAGGCATTTCATTTATGCCTTTGAAAACAAATAATGACAACTCAATTCAATTGTAAAATCTACTATCTCTGAATCGCCGCTGAATACGACTGCTTTGTGCCTTTAATGTAGTTTTTTCCCAAACATTGCTGTGGTTATTGGAGGTAAATTATAAATTGGATCCCAAGGAGCCACCTCGATTGTTCTTTTTGAACCATAGAATGGTAGAGTTAAAACTGCTACATTAATTAATACGCATTATTTCTCGATATATATATATGTATGTATGTATCAAATTTATACTAAGTCGCTAATAATATTCATTCCTTTGTACGACTCGCAATAAAGTCTCTCAAATGAATTCCTTTAATTACTTTTTAGTACACCAGTATAAAGATGTTCCCATTATTTTTATTAGTGGTTAAGCACGTTGAAAATTTCACGAAACTATATTTAACAAGTTAGCGACCAACATTTTAAAGAATTACTTTCTAATGTGGCAGTAACACGTTTAAAAAATAGCTTTCATTCATGTTCAATATTTTTAAATGAAATTTTAAAGTTTCACTGAGCAGTGATGCTCTTATTTTTATTATTTAGCCATTGAAGCATGTCTCACTTTAGTAAAACCAACAGGAACACCGTAGTTTATGAAAATTAACAACATTTTCGATCGGTCCCAGACTTTATAGACGAGCTCGATAATTCTCTTCTGAATTACGACGATGTCGACGGCGTGAAGGCGGCCGTCGTCGCATCCCCTGTCGTAACATAAACCTCCCTCATCTCCAAAAACCCCCTTCCATATTACGCACTCGTCCCACGGAATCCTCGGCTGCAATCACGGGTGCAACGCTTGAATTACCAATCGTCTGAGTTACGAAGATTAGTAGAGGAGAGATAGAGAGTGGAAGGTTTGGGGGGCAGGAGAGGAGATTGAGGGCGAAGTAATTCTCGCACCACCGCCTTATTACCTTCGTTCCCTCCGGGATCCCATAAATAATCTTCAGCTGGCCAATTTCGGATCTAGTTCTAATTACGTCTACTATATGTCCGTACTTAAGATTCCGTTCTAATATTACATACAGGAATAGCTCATTCCGGAAACGATCGGGTTCGTTAAAGCGTGAAAAGTTTATTTTTATATAGTGTGAGTTATTTTAGATAATGTTTCATGTAGTAATCCTCATAATTTTTCGATTGAAGAAAGGTGAAGATTAATTGTAAGTTTGAGTTTATCTCTAAAGTTATACTGATACCGGTTCATGGTAATTTTAATTACGTATTGCAGTTCCGAAAGTGAATTACTGATTTATTTTTATGGCTGGAATCCATTTACTAGTAAAAGTAACTCCTAACATTCATGAAATGGTTTAGAAAAAACAGGTGAACATTTCAGCTACAGTGGTAATTCTCCGATCCTCTATGATACGAGGAAAAACTACCTATTAAGAAATGAATTTATCGGTTAGTTACCCTCGGGAGAGTGTACTTAGTATGGAAGTACGCCAATCATTTTTTGGCCGTTGTGGTTATCTTGGTATTGCAGTTATAATATGGGAAAATCCACACATTAAACAAGAATGACTAATTTTTAACATCCGTTGCATCGGTGTCTCAGAAGTCAGCATTGGATCGAATGTATTTCCATTCAACCATTTGAAAAAAATATACCCCAATATCTTGTAAGCCATTAACGACGTGAATGCAGGTTCCTAATTTCCAATTTCGCGGTCAACGTTGGGCAAATGCAATCTGTGCAACAATGGTTTTGGTAATGCTTTGATAGGAAGGCTTCATCTGGCGAATCTACATTGACAAACGAAGCGATTAAAATGCGTGTCTGAAACTGCAGCTTGCACTATTTTTTCGTCGACAAATCGATTGAAGATTCGTTATAAATCGACAAGTGGTTATTTCTCGAAATTCCTCGATCTTTTAATCGATAAAAACGGCGAAGTTTTATATTATGAGATAATTATATGCTATTGTTTTGTTATTATCTTTATAACGTAGGATTGATTCAAACTTTATTCATTCATCTCGCTGTTTGCCTTGAATCCAATTGATGATATATGTAGGTCAGGGATTTTCAATATTTTTCCCCTCAGCCCAAAACTAGAAAAACGTCTTGCCGTCCGCCAGAATTTCACCTAATATCAAGGTCCGTGTATTGAATTAAAATTAAATTTGACTAATAATACATTTCCAATTTAATTTCAGTGCTGTAATAATTTTGTTCCGGGAACATCTTAATGTGATTGTTGCAGCAAAGGTTTTCATAATTTCTCACTATAGAAGAGGTAATTTTGAACGTTTCGCGGCCCACCTTTTGAAAAACCCATATATGTATATTCATGTAGATGATACATGCCATTAGGGTTGCCAACTCTTTGCGACAGCTAAGTAGGACATTTACAAAATTTAAGTAGGACATTCCAAAATTTAATCATATTTTCACGGATACTCTTAGGACAAAGAAATTATTTACAGTCATATTGTGATAAAATTATGTAAGAAATTGGCCAGCACTCAAAAATGAGATAAATTTGATAACTAATTTTTGTTATACTCATTTTCTCATTAAATATCTCAGAAAAGCATGGTAAAAAGACAAATTCTTTTTTCAACTTTTCTGTATCATGGGGAAGTAGCTTTTTCATTCAACATCGAGCTTCTAAACCAAAAAAACTGAGCCTCCTCTGCGAGCTGTTATTTTCGATTTAAATTCGCACATTATATTCATAATTATGTGCATGTAGTGCATCCTATATTATTGCGATCTAATAAGTGCAAAATATGAGTGGAGGAGATGTAGGGGAAGAGGTTGTAAAAAAAACTGTGAATCCCACCCATTAGGTCCCGGTAGCCTTGTGATTGATCAGTGGCGATGTCACCGGTAGATCTTCCAAACAGAGATGTGTCACAAAGTAGGACATTTTGAGACCTACTTGACATTAGCGTAGGACAGAGGACATTTTATCTCAAAGTAAGACTGTCCTACTGGCAGTAGGACGGTTGGCAACCCTACGTGCCATCCAACCCTGGTAATACCAGAGGCACACTCCAACTTCAGATTAGAGATAATTCAAGTGGCCTAAGAGTCGATTAATTAAATCGGCGACTACTACATACAGAATATTAAAGCATGCATCTGAAATACGATTTGTGTCTTGTCATACATTTTATAGTTGAAAGAGTTACCTATATGATTTAAATGTGTGTAAAGAGGAAAATTATCGGAAAATTGCCGAGAAAGAAAAATTGTGATAATTTTATACAATTTTATGATTGGTGGATATCGAGAAAGAATTAACTTCGATATATTTATGTCTCCAATAAGACACGACCTAAGATATGAGAGCCTCGCTCTCTGGCGATCACCAATTTTATGGCGGAATAAATAATTTCCCCACCAATTGACCGATATATTTTTATCCCTCTGTAAACATACATCCGGAATTTATCATTTTCGAACTATCCTTCAGGATGTTCAGCCGTTGTCTGTCCCCACTTGCGAAATTTATGCGTCTACAGCTTGGTGCAAGGGTTTTTAATGTCTCCGCCTGCGAATGTGTTGACGACGGTCTAGTACATTTTCTTAGGCGCCAAATAAAAACCCTTTTTTCCCGCGCTGTTTCCGCATGCGAATTAATTCTGCCCGAGTAAATAACCTGAATTAATGCGATCCGTGATGTATCTCTCAAATCTTTTTTTTTTTTTGGAAATCCGTGTTAACGAGGACGGTGGTAAACATTAGCTTCCCTCGGATATTTCTTTTAAGGAGGCGTCCGCTTAAAAGTTGCTCTTCTCCGATATTGGAAATGTGAAAATTTTCTCACTAGGTGGTAAATAGCCTACATATGTACGTATGTAAATGTGTGTATATACGTATTATACACACACATACACATATAAGATTGCAACTAGTAGTTGAGAGGGATAGTAGGGAGCCAGTGGACACTTGGTGTTGTGGACGTCCATGGTGATAGAGGTAGGCTTTTGCTTGGAGTTTTCGGGCAACCGCCCTTCTTCGGCACAAGAATATATATAAGTTTAATTTTATCGTCCCCGAAAGAAATTATTTCCATTTTCTCCCCTGCTACTCTACTACATTAATTTACTTTGTTATCTTTACCCTCTCGTCGCTCTAGTCTAATTTGTTCCGGTGCACAAAGAGTGTTTTTCTTTTTTAAGGCAACATTTCCCGAATAATTGGAACGAACCCTTTAAATCGATTAGAGAAACGAGTCATCGAATCTCCTGGGCCCTCCCCCACACACACTAATACCGTTGGTTTATGCACAGTTTATCATTTTACGCAATAAATTCGAGAAATTGGAGAATTTTGGAGTTTAACGCGTTCGCCTGCGGGAGTGTGGCCGCTCTTAAGGCAAATACGCGTCTGGTAACAGTGCGGCTTGATGTTCTTTTGTTTTGTTCCGGCATTCTCTTCTTGACGATACGATGGGAAATTAGTTTTAACAGATGTGCAATTGAGACCGTTAGAAATCCGCGCGTGGCGCTCCACTAAAAAGCAGTAAATTTTTTTTCGCTAAAATACTCCGTACGGCAGATGTGCGCAGTTTAATTTAAGAGGCGAATAAATTTGGTTTTGGGGAAGTGAATCGACCGAAGCTCCGCAAAAATTATGGCGGGAAAACATTAAAATTTTCGTCCGGTTCTTCTCTCGTAAAAAATCTTCCAATTGGCAATGTATGTCATATTAATCGAAAAATTTGTATTTCCCAATTTTCTTGGTCGGATAAAATCTGTCTGGAACGCTTTTTCTATTCAACATATTTTACGAGTAATCTTTTTAAGCGCTCCTTCATATATTTTATGGGAAAACGAATAGCATGCGAAAGCAGTGATGTGCATGTGCCTGTGTATTTTCACTGTAAATGAGAAAACGTTTTTATAACCAGAATAATAAGTGTAAAAAGATGAAGGGAAAGGCTTTGGATAGCTCATATTGGGTTAGGTGGGCCTAAAACCCACCGAAAGGTAGAATGACTATGATGATGATAAAAGGAGTAAATGGCAATTTTTTTATTTTATTAATATCTTTGTCATTACGGAATATTTATATAAATTTACCACGGATGATAAAAATCAAATCGTTTTGTTTTTATGTAATTATTCAACTGAATTCCATACACCTAGCTTGAACTGCTTATTTTTAATGCAGATAATTTTGAGATGAAATATGAAAAGTTCGTAGATAATTTATTTGGCTAAGTATGCCAAAAACCTTTTTCAGATGGCATTTTATGATTTTTTTTAAAGCTGATATACAAATATACATTACAATTCAATGCAATACAATACAATAAATATACAAAGTTTCTTTTTCAGTGTATGGTAATATTTAGTTTTTTGAGGTTTTCCAGCTACGCGTAAGTAAATGGAAACCGTACTACTCTCTCCTCTCTCATCTTTTGCTAATGATTATACAGGGGCAATATCCGCAAACTGCTGTGCTTTATCATCGTTCGTGCCAACTGCTCCTCTCGGATACAGCATTTTTAAAAAAAAACCACGCCGCCATTCCCTCTTCGTATAAATGGCCCGTGTTTACTGAGTATTTTGCGTTAACCTGTTACCGTAGAAGGTATCGGTCGTTTTTCGCGAGAGGCGGAAAGAGGAGGTGAAGGGAGAAATACGGTTGGAAATTCCCTAATTGCTAATCGCATCGGCACGCGATGGCAATTTAAACCCCGCCCCTCCAATTTCCCTTTCCGATGCTTACGCCTCCAATTATTGCCTCTTATTAAAATGTTTGAATTAATAAATTCCATCGCTCTCTCTCTCTCTCTCTCTCCATTCGTTAGACCGTTCCGAGAAGAGAAACTAATAAATGAAAATCGTCGACTACTGAGCTGGCATTCGCCGTTCCGAATTACCGCGCGTATTAATTTATTTAATTCTTCTGTGTTTTTCGATCGATTGTAGGACGGTTGATGCGTTTACTCGCCCATCGCCTTTAGTTGGAACTCGTTGAAAGATTTCAAGGAGTGTGGTCGGCATGTTTCCAGAATTTTTTATCGTAATGGATTTCGGCGCGAATTTTTATCGAACTTTCCATTTAACAAAAGGAATTTTTGGTCGTGTCTCTCGAAAGTAAAAGAGCTTTTTAATCGTCTTTCTTTTGTTCCCCGTTCTATCTAAAACCATTGTAAAACGCCCTTTGCCGCTGGCCGTAATTTGATGAAATTTGACATTGAATTTTTTTGTTAAAAGTCGTAATAAAAAGCACCCGAACCGTAGGTATCGATCATTGGCGGTCGTTTGCCTTGACGGTTACAAAATACCAACTTTTTTTGTCAATAAAAAAAATACTGGAAAGGGCTACGTGTAAAACTTGTACGGCGAAATTAAATGCATGTTATTTTTGACAGAAAACAATTATCCAGCTCGTTCTATTGTTGAAATCAAATTGAAAAACTGTTTCTTCGTTACACGTGAAAGGGTTGGGAAACCCAGATAACGAAATTGGTTCTTTTTTTTTAAATACACGATCTGTGAATCATCAGTGATGACGGCTGCTTTGTAGCCTAAATTTTCTCCTAGTTTTCCCAACTTTTCTATGGCAATTAGGGACATAATTTTTCGATGTTTATGGTAGGTTCAATTGTGTCTTAAATACCATAAAATTCTTCTAATTGCGAGAAAAACGCGCGTTTCTTCCGGATAAAGCCGAGAATGCTTAGCCATTTCGTTTGAATTGGTATCTTCCGTGCCATTCCTTTTTGACAATCGGATTATAAGGGAATACCTTTATTTCGTCATTCCGTCTCTCTCATTTAATCTAATGGCCCTTGATTGCTTTGTTTACGATATGGGCGAAAGTAAAACGTACCGTGGATACGCTCTTAAATGCATCCAAACACGTAATAGTTGAAGTTTGCTATTTTAAACTCTTAACGCAAACAAATGACGGGGAAAGAAAACTATGAATAATGGACGAGAAATTCATTAGGCGGAGTAATCCGACGGTGTAATTCTTTTGAAGTTGGTTATTTTTTCTACTCCGTCGTCGACGAAATAATTTCAACGGTCGCGGAGAGTCTAGAGAATAATTTCGTCCGAAGGTTTTTTTTTTAAAAAGATTATCGTGAAATATTTTATCCGTTTTGAAAATATAAGTCAGGTGACGAGTGTGATTCCTTGAGGAAATCCTCTATTATGATTCACGCCGTGTGGAAGGCGATAAATCGTCGGCGGAAGTGGTCCTAAAATTGGCGCCTTGAATAAGATATAAACCGTATCTGACATAAGACAACCGCATACCGCACACTTATTTCGTGTCACGCCACTTGCGGAGATAACGCCGTAGCTCTATTATATTACTGCGGTTTTGAATGCAGCTCTTATTTCTCGGCTGTAACTCTTATCGTGCGCCTTCTTATTGTTCGGACAGAACCCATATTGCTTTTAAGATTGTTCGAATTGTTTCATTTTCGAGAGATTTTTTAAAAGTCATCCCAAAACTTTTAGACCGAAACGTATAAGTAGAATTAATACTTGAATAATGTATAGCGCTTTAAGGAACGAGAATTTCGTTCCTTTTTATCGCGCTAGTTCGATATTCTTGCATTAACTCGACGGCGTAGAATAAGGGAGGGTTTGTTGGGGTTGTGGAATCGATCGAATGCGTGAAAGGGTGGCGGAATTAAGATCGATTATTCTTTTTCTGGAGAATACATTACCCCTTCCGTGAATGTAAAATTGTATAGGCGTTGGGCGGGGGACTCTCCAGTGGAGTGGTAACGTTTCGTCGACTTCCTCCTTTACGTTCTTCTTCCTCATACTTTCCGCCTTCTTCCTTTCTCCCGTTTCTTGTATCGTCCAATGTCTCCTTATATCCTTCTCCTGTTTCTTGCTTCTTTCGCTTTTATCCTCTCGCGTATATCTACTAAAACAAGTTAGGAAAGTGTACATCGTATCACAAATGGGCGCGTTTCGTGCAATGGAGTATTAGAAAGAAATTATTGTATACCTGTACTTAAGGGAAATAGCGTTTTCAAGTTCTTTTCTTCATCATAAATAATCAGTTTTCTTCCTATTTAATAATATTACATGCACACGTAGGGAAATTAAACGTTTGTTTGGGAGATTGTTTATGTTAGCAACAATGAAGTAACCATGCAAGAAATTTTCTAAGTTCAACTCCATATAAGACTTTCTTGTTTGATTTTCTCGATAACGGCTACTCCTACGATAAAAATATATAGAAAAGAAAATACTCCACCTTACTAGTTCTACAACTTTTATTTGAAAATTATTTTGATATGAGCAATACTTTACGAGATATGACGAAAATTTAATTTTTTGTCACCGGTAAAGTGGTACCCCTGATTGGCGTACGTGATTCATTTTTGCGATTTTCTTATTATATTTGATTGTAAGTCCTTAATATGAAATTTTATGAAAATCCGTTCAGTAGAAGCCGAGAACGAACATGTGGACGGACGGACAGACGGACGGACGGACCGATAGGCGCTCACGCTGTAAGCGAAACGCGCCTAAAAAGCTTTTGAATGGATTAATTTTGCAGGCAATGTAATGTAGAAGAATGGTGCACAAGCGGAAATCTTCGATTTTGTTGAGGATTCGCGTGCCAACTGGCGACAATGCAGGTAGATTTGGGTCACCGTGCGTAATAAAATCATTGAAAATAATCGTTGGTACCGAAGGGTACTGCGTTTACTTATTATTACTTCTTCATATAAGTAAGTATATAGAGAAAAAATTCTAATTCGAAATTTTGATGTATGTGCACGTTTGAGTCCAAAATGTAGTTTTTGCGATTCCGCCCCTCTATAATCCGTCCTCTGAGAGGTCATGCGTGACCTCATTTTCAGTTCCACTTTGTTTAATTCACCTTTAAATATAAACTGTGATGCCCTTACCACATAATGAGAAAAATTCAAGTTTTTTAAGAAGCATTCTCGTGGTTTTATTTATTTTTATGAGAAAATATATAAAATACTCTGAATTTTTCCTAAATTTACTTCACCATTTAATAGTTCTCAGGTCACCCCGGTTGAGAACCATTTGTGACAGAATCTGACGAATTTTCGTATTTACATAGAATAGATATGCATCTCCCGAAATAGAAACATCGCGCAACAATGTAGGTTAGTATAGTCATGCCAATTTCCACAGAATGTCGATTTACTCAAAAATGTCATAAATTTTGATTACATTTCGTCCTGTTATAGAACTTAATGTCAAAAATAATACTTATCCATGTCTCAGAAATAATTATATATCGTCAAATGACATTATAACATCTCTAGAGTATTAGACCCAGCTACCGCTAAGATCTCTCCACTCCAGCAGCTGCTGCAGCATTGTTTCTACGCGCATAGATAGCCATAAATGTAGCCAGTCACATTATCGCTTGGACTCGGAGCGTGCGTATATGAGAAAAATTTCATAGCATACGTTATTTACAAACTGATTCTTTCTTGGCTGTCGGAGCTCAAGTTAAACTTCGCGGATTATAATCTCTCTCTGCCTTTTTCCCAGTTTTTCCCTCCTTCCTCCTCCACATTTTCCAGGTCCGCTTCTTCGAGAGTCTTAGCGTGCCGCTTTATTGAACTGTTTTATCGGAGGCATAAACAAAGCTTCCCTCGCGTGACACCCTCCTCACTTTCCATTCCTCCCTTCGTTAGAAGGGTAGCGCCGGCGCCCCCACAACGAGAGGGAGAGAGAGAGAGAGGGGCGGGCGTAGGAAGGAGGGGAGGAAAAGGTCGGAAGACTTCCTCCAGTCGAAATAGGGTTCCCGAATTCCTGTCGACTTCTGCCGTCGCTCTCTCTCTCTCTTACCTCTTGAGGTACGAGTGGAGATTAGGGCTGCTTTAAGAGTAAAGGAAAAGCTTCGATGGAATCATCTGGATCAGTGGGTGGCTGGCTCTTTTCGCTTTCCTACGCACTCGACCTGTCTCGCGAAGGAGAAAATATCGGATGAAAAGATTCGGAGTCGAACAGGATTGCTCTTGATCGGATTTTTTTCGTGAAATGGGTAAATTATCAACAGTTAGAGTATACAATCGTAGCATATATTAGGTCTTTGTTCACCATCCCCTACTTAAGTCCCAAAAATCAAAATTTCGCTTTTGTTTTCATTTATTGCTGTGGTAGAGCGACACCATTGCAATACGCAAATATCCCGCCGGATGATTACATATTTTAAATACAGTAGATGCCGCTTATTATTATCTTCGTTACCGCTAGCAGATGGTTAATGTATTAAAACGAGAACCCTGCCGTTTATCTTTATCAGCCTCTTAATTTTATCAATATTTTATCAATAAAATTAAGCCCAATGTGATCACATTTAGCGGTGTTTGTTGTAGTACCGCAGCAAGGGAGGATCGAGCGGAGCGGTCGCCTCTTGCGGCGACAACAGGAAAGTCGCAAGATTATATTTTATTATAAATATTTCAAAAATTATTGATCTTTGATCAAATATATGTATTTGTGGCAGTAAATGCAACATGTCTATTATTTGGTACATTTTAAGTCATTATTTATATAGTTATGAGTTGGAGGCGATTTTTTTTTTACCTTACACCGGCCGCCAAAGTTCTCGGCTGTGATACTGTCTGTATTAAATTACATTAAGTGGCATCATGGATGTTTAAATATGTTATTACAAGCAGCTTTGGAGAGACGATTAAGTTATAAGACTCATATAAGTCATTTTTGTCTTAGATAATAATCTTAAATGCCGTATTTCTCCTTCGGTAAGGTTAACATGCCGCCTAAAGATTAAATTTAATGGAAGCTTTTTATAAGAAGCATTCCCAAATTTAGCCTTTAAATCAATAAAGTCATTTCAAAATGCAATAATATTTGCTATATGATTTATAAATGCGATAATATTATGGGTATCTTATCTCTTCATGCTTAACTCGCAGTTACATTGTATAACACTAGTTATAAATTAACGAAGCATTTTTAAAATTCTGGGATAATAGCCCATTTCATAAAAAAGGGTGCCGCGGCACGCTTGGGTGCTGCAACTGGTTATTAGAGGTACCGCAAAAATTGTTAGATGAAGAAATCAACTACGTACATTTGGACATTTGGAAATATTGATAGACCATTAGGACAATAGTTTTTCCTATGAGTTGATGATAATGTAGTACTATCAAATGAGTGCGTTCAAATGTTGTCATAATCATAGGTAAAAATATGCAACTTTGTTTCAAGGTTGAGGTACCACGAAATTCTGTTTTTCTTTGAAAGGGTACCACGACTACAGAAAAATATTTATGAACTTCGTCTATAAATCCTTAAACTCTAAAGGGCTATTTCCGTATGTATTTATTCATCTCCTTATGCACTATCCTCCTTTATTGACACATTATTATTTTTGAAATTATATTTTCAATGTAAAAAACTGAAATTGTGATAATTAAAACAGTACACAAGTTACCCAGTATACATGAACCAGGTAGTTGTTGATTAAGAAGGAAATAAATGAAACCATATATGTTTTTCGTAAGTAATTTACTTTTGCGACGCGAAGGGCTGACGAAGGTGCGTTAAAATTTCAAAGTATGGATTTAAGTAATTTTTCGAAACAAACACTTATATTTCACATTCTTTCATTAATTTCCTTGGACCGCAACCATTTGTAGCCACGAGAAAAGTCCGCAATATGACACCGTGCACGACATTCGAGTCATTGACGCGCAAATGCCTCACACGACACCCATCCATCCAATTTCGTAGTCGCAATGCAAATCCAAAATACTCTCCGTGTTGATATATGCGGGAAAAGGAGTGAGGGAGTGGAGGAAGAGAAGCGAGGATTGGCGCGGGTGAGTTAACTTCCGGTGGAATTGCGATCCGAGAGGAAGGAGTGGGGAAGTTTGATATAGGAGAGAAGTGGAAAGCGTCGCAATAATGTCGGCTCACTATACAGAGGAAAGGGACGCTTTTCGTTAAAGAGTCTTCGTGAACACGCGCTTGATGAGTGACTCTTTTGGTGTTGTTTTGCATTGCCCTCGATATGCCAAGAGAAAGAGGTGGAGGTGAGGTTTGAAACGACCCCCCCCCCCCCCCCCCTCTCGCTCTCCTTGATTCTTGGAATGAATTAACCCTCTCATCCGTCTCAGTTCAAATACCTCACATCTCCAGGTTTTGAACATATTTTCTACGAAGAATTTATCATTGGCGCAGCGCTTTATATGCAGTAAAAAATCCGTTTTGCGGAATGTCGTTTTATCGGACATGCCATTTGTACGGAATGAAATTGTCTGGTGGGGAAGTAAATTATAGCAGTGGTTTCTAAACTGTGGGGCGCGCCCCCCTGGGGGGGGGAAGAGGCGGTGGGCACGTCATGAGTGCGCAAAAAGACTTCAGATTGTATTTACTGTCGTTTTAACTGTCACATTCGTGAGACCTACAATATGCAGTCGCCGAATTCCAGCTCTAAAGTGGCTAGGGCGTATCGTTTGCCATATATTTGACATATAAGGGGGAGCTAGGACATTTTTCTTAGTTGAAAGGGGGCACGGCTTTGTGAAGTTTGGAAACCGCTGAATTAGAGAATGATCGCTCAAGATAAGTACTTATTTTTTTCTATTTTTGAGACTTTAATACTTATTATCGAATTTGTTTTCATCCATAAAACGAACGCGATAATTCTCTAGAGCAGTAATTCTCAAACTTTTTAAAACAATGGCTCCCTGGAAGGCGTAAAGTTTTTCCACGTCTCCCTTCATTTATGAAATAATGGCAAATGGTACTTTTAATCAAAGAAAGCATTTCTATTATGAATGATGATTAAATGGAAATTTTTTACTGTAAATTTTGCAGCTAACATGCCTAACTAATGAGAAGGATGAGACTGTTTAGTACTGAACATTTTATCGAAACGTGCCATGACTCTAGACACTGAAGCTTTCGACTCTCGTTTGACGTTTATCATCGACCTATATTTCGTCATAATAGACTGCAGAAAACCCAGCTTAGTAGAAGTATGTATGTAATCCAATTTCATAGGTTGGCTGTGTGAAAGTATATCCGCCATTCACCAACATTTCTATAAATCTGAATTAATTTTTAAGAGTGAAATTTACAAATTTCGCGCCTCCCAGTTTGAGAACTACTGCTCTACCGAACTGATTGTTAAGTGCTAAAATAACCTTAGGTGATGCGCTGGATTCTGCAATTACTCTAATATACTCCCGGAAATCCCACTATAACTAGCAGAAAATGGCCTCTCCTTATTAACTATTACAAAGTGAAATTGGTAAACATAGTCCTTAGTATAGTTTGTTATCGAAGCCGAAAACCCTTCAGACACTGGTCTACGAAACTTCAAAATTATTTGTGGGTCCGCAGATGGGTCGGCGGTCCGTTTCCTTGTGTTGTATAATCAAGCCTATGAACTTTTCGAGTAAATTTAAAATGAACTCCTCGGGGTAAATTGCTAATTTCCGTCTTTTCGAAATGAACTCTGGACCGAAACATACCGCAAAAGTGGGATTTTTCCAGAGTTCCGTATTCGCGGAGATTGCGTTCCTAGAAAGCATAGAGACCGAGTATATATAGATGCTAAAAGTTTACTGGGAAAATGAGGTTAGGGAAATGAACTTATTTCGCTTTTTCAACATTATTTTCTCTTCGTATGCGTTTTGGGGCAATAATTTAATCAAATGATTGTATATGGGCGCAAAAATTTTGTAAAAATAAACTACAGTTATTAACGTTAAACTCGAAAAAATCGTTGGACTACATTCGGAATGTTTCTAGATAACGAAACATATAGATATATAGATCAGGAAAGGTTTCCCATTTCTTAAAAAAAACAAGACGAAGTTTTGTGTTTGTGATCAACACTAATATAGCGCTTTGTAAACTGGCCGTTGTATATTGTTTGAAATTGATCCAGCAAAATTTGTAAACCTTTTTATTTGTACCAAGTCGCACGTTTGTTGACCGATCCCGTACGATCACGTGTTGCGAAACTTAGACTTTATCAGTTCCATTTCCTAGATTCCGCTTGATTTTCGAAGAAGAGGGTGAGAGAAATGAGTAATTTCGAGATTTTTATGCGCATTTTGAATTTTCCAAACTTTTATGCCTATTGGATCCATTTAAATAATCTATTGAATTCCATTCATAAGGCGAGCTCGATAAGTTTTCAATAAATTTAATTTTTTTTATTCGTTTACAAAAATTCTCGTGCAGTAAGTGGCTTATTACTGAGGGTCGGCTAAGATTTTTTAATAACCTAAAAAAATGGGTTCCTTATACACCAGATTAAAGCATTAAAAATGTTATTATGCTCACATAATTTATGAGAGAAACCACACACCCCTTCCCGATTGGCTTAAATTTTCTAAAGCGTTAACACTATAAACCGACGCGGATTTGATTATAAGCGGTTAAATAAATGTGTTATATATTAATCCATTTAACCCATTTAATTATACACGGCTCTGATTTGGGCGTGTCCCGCTGTTTACCTATGTAGGTATGTGAGACGTGTGAAACCCCATAGCCTATACCAGGGGTCGGCAACCTTTTTTCTAAGACCCACTTTTTCAAATTATGTATAAAACGCAACATAAGAAGAACCGCAGTCATTGACGGGGGAGGGAGGGGGGCGATTCTCACCTCCTTAACCTTGCTGTTGTTTTACTTTTTGGAATTATTTCTGTAAACCAAACGTTTATTCTACGTAATTCGTCCATATGTTTTTAGTTTTTTGCAATTTCTATTAAAATAATTTACGAAGCCAATTTCTTTCTTGGAGGTTTTATCAGGGAGAGTTGTTGTTGAGAGCCGCACGCAAATCCTTAAAGAGCCACTTGCGGCTCTGGAGCCGCAGGTCGCCGACCCCTGGCCTAAACGAACGCGATTGTTTGCATTAGATATTAAATTTTTGCTACGCGGTTTTTCCCAACGCGCCATTTTGCGCAAGGGTTTTCGATAAAGTATAACCTTAATTAAGACAAAGTTCAGCTATATAAGTTTCATTTTTGCTTGAGAATAATGAGAGGCGATTATTATTTCTCCGAATCACTGAATATTTTAATCATAAATATTCGATTCAATTAAAGAATTATCGAGTTCGTTTTATGGCTAAAAATAAATTCACAAAATATATGTACTTAAAGATAAAATTGAAAAAATAAGTAGTCACTATGGTATCTCCAATAGCCGTCAAAAGGTTATGGAAAACCATATGCACATTTCGGTTACCAGGCAGCCATCATCGGTCGGATTTTATAATCTGGTATCGATGAATACCATTGCAGACGTCTGCCTGGTATCCGAAATGCTCATATTGATTTTTATAACCTATCTATAGCTATTTGAGGCACCGGAGTATTTATTATTTTTTAATAAACACCGGAGCTTTATATATATTCCGCTATGGATTCCCGAAGTCAAACACTGATTAAAAATTAATTAAATTAAAAATCTCTTCAATTTCTCATACCCATTTCCTTCTTTTAATGCATCTAATTATAACTTTCCTAACATTCTTCCTTATATGACTTCTTTCAGTAAACCATTTCCTTTCAAGTTTTCACCCACCCACTTCTTATTACTTTGATTAAGGTCCTCTCTTCCCCTCCTGTGTTCAAAACTTCATTCGTTTTCCTCTCCATGCAACTAATGTTCTCGAATCTCATATCTCTAACGCCTCTAACCAGCCCACAACTTTTGTCATTGTCCATGTATCTCACCCATATAATGCTACACTCCATATCAGTGTTTTCGCTAACCTCTTTTTAATACCTTTATTCAGACTGACAGTCTACACCACTCGTCCTCTCGCCAAAAATAACCACCCCGATTTCCCATTAATTTTCGAAGCAGTTATTGGTCCATTTTACCGAGCGTTAATTCTCCGGTAGTCGAATAAGCATGAGCACTTGCTACCACCGTATAAAAATTCGACACTTCTCGTAAGAAATATCTTTTCGGAGAGTACGGCAAATCAATCGGATTCCATGTATACGTAAACAGTTTCTGTGGTAATGCTCGCAAAAAAAAGCGAGCACTCGGAAAGATTGTTTTTTTAATATAAGAAATGAGAAGGCGATGGCCTGTGGAGAGGAGATGAGAATGAAAGGGGGAGAGAGAGGGGGGAGGGGGCGTCGCTCGAAAATCTCGTTAAATAGGCAGGAAACCCCGTAGTGAGAGGATATCCCTCCCAACCCATCCCTCTTCCTCCCATTCCACCTCCAACGTCCGCCTCCTCCTCGTTCTTTTTTTTCCGCGGATGAAAATAAAATCACCCAACGCGACCCAGAAGGTCGTCACATAGAAGGGGTCAAGAAAATCGTCAGTAAAGCGAAGGGCGAGGACTATAGGTGGAAGAAAATGGGGTCGTTCGCGTATGACACGCCAACTATACGGGCCTTTTCACACGGGCGACCATGGTTGCGCGGCCACAAGGAACATAGCTTTAAATGCACCTTTTCACACGGTGGTGTCGCCGCAACCTTGGACGCGCGGCCAGTAGGAGCCACCAACAGAGAGCTTGGGAGCCAGCGCTTGAGTTAGCTCGGGTCGTCGCAGGAGAAATACTAGGCTCTAGAGCTCTTGACGGGTCCCTGCTTTTTCTAAAACACAGCAACGTCCATTTTGGAACTTCCGAATTTGGTGGCTTCTGTGGTGGCTAATGTTGTGACTTTGACTATTTGGTTGCCCGACCATGGTGGCCGCGGCCATGGTCGCCCGTGTGAAAAGGCCCTACGTCTATCTTTTTCAAAATCCGCATGTCTCAATCTCAACCTCCCTAAAAAGCTGCCCCCAAAACAGTTGCAATCCACTTTCTTCCTCACTCTTACCCCTCCCATCGTCTCCCCGCTCCTTTCTCTCTCTCTCCCTCCCACTTTCTCCTCCCTATGTTTTCACTCTCTATTCTACGCCGTATGTTCCATCCGCCCTATCTAGGCTTCTTTGTTCGACCCCTCCGTTAAAAACCCATAAGGTGTTGTTTTGTACTGTTCGATTATTTGGATTCTCGGCGTTCCGCCATTCTCTATTCTTCCTGCGAATTTGGTAGTGTCGTTCTTTCGTAATTGGTTTATGTTCTTGAATAGTTCACAGGAGAATTATCGAGGTCGTCTTATGGCTTAAAACAAATTCCACAATGACCACTTAAGTGTCAGTTATAAAAGATTTTACAAAAATTGGAAAATTTAAGTACTTGTATTATGGCTCTTGGAGATTTCTAAGACGAGTACTTAAATTTTTTTATACTTAAGTTATTATTGTGGTATTCTTGATTAAGATAACTTATTTTAACTTCATGCATCAATGCGGTCAAATTCAATGGAGAATACAGTTTTCTCTCTGTAACATCCGAAATGTAATCTTTATAGCCGAAATGCGTTTGTGGCTTTCCGCTTCTTTTTATGGCTATCGGTGAGACATAATTTTTCAAATGATGTCTTCATTAAGAAATGTCCGCTAATAAAGTCAAATTTCTGTGCAAACCCAATAATCACAAAAAATAGATTTACCGTCATATTTTTTTGCGTACTTTGGAAAGATCATTTCATCGGCTTCCGACCGGGGGAGGGAGTTACAGGTGGGCTTTCCAGGCGGACACTCGGGGCCTCCAGTTTTATGCGGTCCCAAAAAGAATATGAACACTTTTTGGTTTTTAATAAAATAAAAATATCCCCTAGGAAGGTGTTCAAATTTGAGATACATTAGTCCAGTGCTTCCCAAACTATGGTCCGCGGAGGTTTCGTTGGTGTTCCACGAAGGTTACCAAAATGTAATTTTTTAGAATGAACCGCATATTTAGTTGATTTTTTTTCTTGAAAAGTTGATCAGTTCTTACACTATCACTGGTATTCAATACTTTAGTAATGTACCTATACCCGTTTTCTACTCTTATGAAGCTTGACCGTGGCACCATTTGAAGTTGTCGAGAGGCGCGGGAAAGTAGTACGCTCTTGCCATATATCCGCTCTTGAAGAAAGTTGCATGCGAACGCTAAGGTGTAAACGCGGTAGATCTGGCAACACAGTCGAGCTCGGAGCGATGTGAATAGCACGATGGCGAGAGACCGACTGACTTTCTCCCCTCCCCATCGACAGTCTCTCGAGCTTTCATTGGCTGCAGCAGTAAGCATACAACTAGGATTTTCAAGGTCAAGCTTCGTAAGAGTAGAAAACGGGTATAGTTAGCTTAAAGATTTTTCTACTCCTTCATATTTGCAAATTTCACCTCTCTGCGGTCAATTTAACCCCTTTTCATTAATATGGTTACAGTAAGTACGTTTTTGTCAGAAATGAGGTGGTGCGCAGGGCCTGGAGGGTTGCTGTAGTGATCCGCGGAGCTCAAAAGTTTGGGAAGCACTGCATTAGTCAGTTCCAATGGGAATTTGGAACATAATCTTAGTATTAAGAGGAAAACAAAGAAAGTGCTTCATATATCCCTTGAAAACTTGGATGTTAGAAGCCGAAGAGTATAACTAACGCTCCAGAGCCCCAAATCTTAAAAACCCGCGACCGCTCCCGAGCTAATTTTTGTTAAGTGAAATTTACTCGTGGAAACTTCTGCAAGCCTCGAATAAACGTGATCAACGGCCATGTTCCTTAGATAAGTAAAAATTAGCTTTCAAATAAGACTTTGTTAACTTTATTCTAGAACATATACGAGTAAATTTAATTTATTAGGCGCGTTTTAATTTCAACGTGAGTTACTATTAGTTTGGGTCTGCCCGTTCGTTCGTCGTTACATACGTTCGTTCTCGGCTTCTACCAAACGGATTTTCCTTTTATCTCGTAAAATGGAATATTTCTTGCCTACTAAATTTTTATCGTAGGAGCATGTATTATCTACGACGAAGAAAAGAACGTAAACATAAATACTCAAGTGAGGTATGTTTTAAATAATTTTCAATTGTATGACTAATTAAAACTAATTATAAAATAAACCTGCAAATCAAAAATGTAATATTTTCCTGGCATACTTTCCGATGTATTTGCAGTATTTAGTCATTATACTAAACTTACGCAAATACGTTTATTTATGCACCAACTTAGGGTAGGGAAGAAATTTTTGGTAGGCCGAGAGGCAATCGGGTCGTGGTGTTTCGCTGTTTTATTATGTGCATTCATTCAAACTATATCGTTCAGTTTCAAATACTCCATTGTCACTTTCCTTACATGGTTTTCTAATGCATAAATTTTCTTATGATTGATCATAAATTTTAATGTCTTTCGCTCTTTCTTTCACAGGTTCATGGTGGTGCTCATCTGCCTCATATTCAGCGTCCTCTCTACCATTGAACACTATTCCAACTTCGCCAACGAGACGCTATTCTGGATGGTGCGTATGCAAATTAATTATTTATTATAAAATATATTGAACAGTTTTAGTAGAGAAATATTGAAAATTATACAAATACGATCTTAAAGGCAAACTTCTGAGCAAGAATTAAAACGCAGGTTGCGCCATTCGTGAATTACTTTGCATTACTTTGCGACCCGCAATATAAGAGGCCCGTCGGTGCGTTGCACCTACGTTATAAACGCCCACGGCTGTGTACGGAAGTGCTTTTTCTTTAAAATTCAATTTGCCTCATTTCGTCTTAACTTTAGTGTTTTAATAACAGATTGGAAATTGATTGATTGCTATGGAACTATCAAATTTTACATTTAGCCTTTTTAGTTCCATTATTTAGTAAAATGTATTTTAAATCGTTCCTCTAGTATTATTTTTAATGCCTAGGTTTAAGGATTCAATATGTAACCGTTAGAAATGTAGCGTTTGTTGATGGTAATTCAGAAGGATTTACAAGTCACGAAGAATATTCATTCTTTTGGCCGAATCGCGATATTCCCTCCGAAACGAATTGTTTCAATTAATTTTAATTATTCATTGCTATATGCCGTATATACTTGATTATAAGGAGATAGTTTTCGTTTTTAGGTGCGTTTCGCCTCCAGCATGTCCGTCCGTCCGCATGTTCGTTCTCGGCTTCTACCGAACGGATTTTCATGGCATTTTATATTAAGGATTTACAGTCAAAGACAATAAGAAAATCACAACTGAATCGTGTAAGCCAATCAGGGGTACCACTTTACTGGTGACAAATAATTAACTTTGCGTCATATCTCGTAAAGTATTGGTCATATCAAAATAGTTTGAAAATAAAATGTAGTCTTTTATTCGATGTGACCTTGTATTCGGTTAAGTACGGTACCTACATACATTTTCATCTCTGCCTGTTTAATATTTCCTAAAAATATTTTTTAAGCTAAAAGGCATGTATTGTTTTTCTTTTCTGTATCGCAGCTTAGAATACCCATATTTTGTCTATTCCAATCTGGCTGAAGTTTATCTACCAAAATTATATAATGAAAAAGAGCGCTTGAACCGACTCACGATTTTTCTTCGCCCATTTTTTTATCCGAAGAAAACCACGAGAATTTTCAAACATACTTCTTATTTATAAACATTGCGAAAACGTAGTCGAGTGCATTAAACAATTCGAAAGTTAGAAAGATACAACGATATTTGTATTTTTTTAGGAATGATATGACGGCAATAAATTATAACACCGTAAAATTTTATTTTGGGGAAAAGATATGGTCTGAGAGAAACATTTTTCAACTCTTTTTACCTCAGCATGGCGGCGGCGGTTTCCAAACTTTTTGGTCCCGTGGGGCGCTCTTTTTCTCTCTCACCCTATACTATTGGGACCTCTTTTGTCCAACCTCCATGGTCGAGAAAGTTATATTTTGCTTACTTTCGTCATAATTTCTCCTCGGATTCGAAATTCTCGCGTTTTAATTTAAAAACCATCCTGCGTCACTCCTAAAAGCGTGCGTTAAATTCTTGCGTGAAGCTCTCTGAGACTCTCTCTCTCCTCCATAACAGAAAAATAAGGTTTTTGAAAAAAATGCAAGCGCTTTTAAAATTCTCCAGATTCAGGGGAAAAAATATCGGCTTGCCTTTTCGCAGGGATCTGTGTAGTGTAGCGAAATCTCGTTTTGGCAGACAATTAAGTTTTTATTTTAACTTAAATTTCATTCGATTCCTGCGAATCATTCGCATGAAGAATGTAAAAAATAATAAATATTGCTTTTAAGTGTTATGTATAAAAGTTGGTGTTCTAAAATATTTTTTCATTGTTTATTTATATTAATTGTTTTTATATTCATTATGTTTTTATAGTTTTTATTCATACTTATACGTATTACGTATACGTATTAACATTAACAATGCTCAATTCTTTTTTAAGCTGATTCTAGCTACCTGAATTATCATTGGAAATTCTTGTTTTCGCTGGGCCTTGAGTTTGCGCAAAACATCAATAATAAATATTTGGTTAACGCAGAACCCCCTTTTATAGGAAGTGTACAATCCTCTGAAAAAACAGATTTAATATCATTAAACCATTTTAAGTGAAGTGGGTTTCAAAGCACTCAACGGAAAAAGCGTGCAATTCGCACGCATTATTATCATGGCACCCATAAAAATGTCCTAACAGCATGCGATTTAGCGCAGATTTCCACCAGATGGAGCCTCTTTTCGCCTGTTTTATTGCAGTAAAACCATTCTGATTTTTTTTATCGCGGTCCTGGTCGTTTGTGCTTTTCGATTACGTCCATTTCAGCTGTCCCTCTGCCTGTTGCGATTTTACATTCGATTTGTTACAAGGGCGTTCCAAACTCAGCTTCGTCTATTTGCAGTCAACCGATCTCCTAATGGTAAATCTGGTATTTAATGCTTTAACTGGGGGTGGGTAAACTTTTCTACATGGCGTGACGCATAGATGGTTGCGACTACTTCGTCGGGCCGCATAGGAAGTTGCCAATGCTCCAATGGGCGGGATTAGAGTTTTAATCGTAAGTGACGTGAAGATTCTGAGGTATACATGCGAAAATCAGGTCTAAATTAAATTTATTAGGATATAGTTTCAATATTAAATGCTTTATTATCATCATTTTACCAAAAAAAGTTTTGAATTTGTGTGTTAAATTTTACGAGCCGCCTTTTCATCACAACTTTGCGGGCAGTGTAAGGCCCGTGGACCATAGGTTGCCCACTCCAGCTTTAACTAGTTAATGCAGCACGTAAAATCGGTTGCTGTGTATGATGAGGTTAGTGATGTTAACGGCGCCAATGCGTTAACCTTTAAATTGTCAACAAAAAATTTATACAAAACGACTATTTTTCGTGTTTAGCTCTGTTTTCTTATAGTCAGTTATATACTTATATAGAAACGTGCATGAGCACGAGACAAACGCCATATAGAGATTTCATTGCGTTCCGTTTATTATCAGCTTACGATAAAGAAGATGGCGTTATAATATCTGGAGCGTTCGCGTGCTAATAATTCGTTATTCGTGCTCTATAGCTTCGGACGAACTCTTAGCAAAACCCTACTTTGGGTTGCTGATTGTTCAGTACATAAGTGCTGATTTTTTTATTTTTGATACTTGCTTATTTTGATAGTGTTAATTAATAAATACAGAAAAATCCAAGTTCTTGCGGATATCAAGTAAAGAAGAAGAAAATTTGAACATAAGTATTGGAGGAAAGCCATTAGAACAAGTTTCACACTATAAATACCTTGGAAGCATCATAACGGCAGAAGTAAAATGTACCGATGAAATCAGGACTAGAATAACGAAAGCAAAAGCCGCTTTCAGAAGAAAGAAACTCCTACTAACGGGAAATATAAAGCAGGAAATCCGCAAGAGGTTGATAAAATGCTATGTATGGAGTATAGCTTTATATGGGGCAGAAACATGGACGCTAAGGAAAAATGATATTAAATACTTGGAAAGCTTCGAAATGTGGACATGGAGAAGAATGCTGAAGATAAAATGGACAGATAGGGTGAAAAATGATGAAGTACTACGAAGAGTAGGAGAGGAGCGAATGATTATACAGAGTATCAGAAAGAGGAAGGCGAACTGGATTGGACAGTACCTGAGGAGGGAGAATGATTAAAGAAGTGCTAGAAGGAAAACTGGATGGAAAAATAGAAAGAGGTAGGAAAAGGTTTCAGCTGTTAGACGACTTGAAGGGGAAAGAGAGCTATCAAGACATGCAGAAGACTGCGGAAAATAGGAGTATGTGGAGAACCAGTTTTAACCATGAATAATCACGGGCCTGTGTACGGACAGACTACCTATGATGATGATGAATTCCTGCACCTTTTTAAGCCATAAAACGATCTCGATAATTCTCCAGCGAGTTCAAAAGAGCTGTATTTGTAATCTGCTTCCGCCATTAAATTTCTATCTAATAAAACTGTCAAGAAAGATTCGGATAAATTTCAAAGACGTCTCCAGAGGTATCATAAAACAAAAGATCGACGAATTACCACAGAAGAAGAGTTAATTGTAGCAGAAATGCGAATCTGGTTTCACGGCTACAGGTGTTACCTCTGTCGCTCATAGATTCCAAGCCATAAGTCGAACTTGGTGATTCATTTTTGAATTATTCATTCTTTTATTCTCTCCGTCACCTGCGATGGCTCTGCGTCGTCTCGGCAATTTTCCCCCCGAATATATGATAACATTGTTTTTATTTAAATTTTCATTGACGTAGGCGATTTAAAATTAAATCTTCGAGAGTAAATATTGACGGAATATTTTGTCATCAGTACTTGGCCATTGACGTAGCGAGTAACACGGGCCGCGATGCGCATGCGAGTTAGGCGATGGTTTCGAAAAATAAAGTTCCTTTTATTCGCTTTCTCCTATCCCGAAGCTCATCGATATTCACTCTATTATTAAATTCGTCGGAGTTAAAATTAATTGCTTTGATTGCTCGATGTTTGATTCAGTGTCGCTTCGTTCGTGGCTTTTCGTTTCGTCTATTTAAATATCGAGCGATCGACACAAACAGCGCGGCATGAGGTGTATTCTAATCAACGGAACAAAATGAGGAGAATTAATTGTATTGAATTCCATGATCAATAACGGGAACGGGCATTGAAAGCCGCCACCAATTCCATATTTTTTCAAATATTCAACATAGTTTTTAGATTCAGTACCGTTGTATAATCTCACCGACAAAATGATCGTTTCATTACGTCTTCCTCGTTCTACACGCGCACAATAAATTCAGAGGAATATCATTGCGTCATTTTATCTCGCAAATAATATAACATTCCTCTCTTAGCTTCTCAGATCAATAGCATAACTTTATTGGCTATATTTAAATAATATGATACGTACAATAAGGGCCTGCCAGAGGTACTACCGGCGAGCGGGATGGATGACCCAGGTGCCAAATTCTTGGGGATACTTTTCCGAAGATCTGTCTATAAATAACTTCTAAGAAGATAAATGTTGGCATGCAACATATATCTCAATAGCTTTACCTCAGTTTTCTTTGGCATTATTTTAATTTTGAATGAATTATAAATAAATAAACATGTTCCTTTAAAATGTCTTCAAATTACCTGGGAATACCTCTGGCCGAACCTGCATATCGATGTTTTATTTAGCTCAACTGCTAGATGTTCGTACTAAGCAGACACGGGTTGTTTTATTATTCGTTATCATGAAGAAAACCAAACAAACGCTATATTGAAATAAGTAATAGACTGTGTCTTTTAATACGCTCTAACAAGCCAACGGTGAATGCGGTTCATAAAATCAACCGCTTCATTAAAAATTAAACGTGTAGAACCGTATCCACTGTTAGATATCGATAATTTGTTTTATAGGGTAATCGTTCTATAATTTTATACGATTATTTCTCTGCCGAAAGTGACCATTTTGTCCAGCGGAAATTGTTAGTGATAAGTTAAACTTGTAAATCTTTGCGTGAAATTGCATCGTACGAAATTTCTCCGTGTTTAACGTTGTGAATAGATTTATATCTGTGGTTGAAGCGCGTCGAATGAAAAACCTTTCTACTCGTAGAACGTTATAATGTAAATGTCCCGATATTGATTTTCTCCGTGGATGGCTTCAGTGACTGTCAATTAATTTAAATTACGCAAATGTAAACGAAGCTTAAATTCTGTTTCCGCAGGAAATCTGTTTGGTGGTGTTCTTTGGCGTGGAATATATGGTCCGCCTATGGTCTGCCGGCTGCCGCTCAAAGTATATGGGTTTCTGTGGTCGACTACGTTTTATAAGGAAACCTATTTGTATCATCGGTAAGTAATCTTCGACATCTTTGTTGATTTTATCGTTACAATGCAAATTAACTTTCCTGGTACGGTGGATGCTTTGAACAGTAATCGAGTTCCAAGAGGATAAAAGGTGTTATTTATCACGAATAATAGGAAAAAAATTGTCATTGTTAGTTGTTGGCCTTTTTCACCATTTTAATTGATTGTTTGAATTTATCTGAAATACTTCAAAATTGCTGTTTATTTTCCCACGGTGAAATTAGCTTAAAAACAAAAGAGATGCACGATTAATTAGAAAGAAACCACAATACAAAGATGGCTCGATATAATTTTAATTGCAGTTAACATTTTGATCAAAGTTAAGAGTAGATTCTCATGACATCTGTACTCAAAACTGTATTAAAACTAAAAAAAATTAATAAAAATTATTATATGAAGCAAAAACTTATTTCCACTCAATTTTCCAAATGCGTTGTTAAATAGAATTTCTCGACATCACAGAAATTTATAATTGCTGTTTCTCAATTTCATTCTGAAATTGGAATGTATATATTGCTCATACAGGTATGAATTGTTGAACAATTGTTAAATCACCTTATATTTGCTGATAACACAAGCGCAAACACCCAAGTAGATTATGCAGGGCTAATTGTATCTTTAAGATATATGACAGATGGAATAACTGGGTTAACTTATTTTGTTTTGTTTGTTACATTTCTGGTGTAGTTATGATTGTAACAATGGTCAATTTAATCTTTATTTATATGGATAAGGACTATGGCCGCTAAGTATCCTGTAAAACATTGAGAAGTAGATGTGTCTGTCGAACACAAAATGAGCGTATAGTAATATTTATTTAAGAAAGTATTATTTGTGTTTCTGTTCACTTAATGATACGATTCATGTCCTTCAATTGTATGAAATATTTTCATTTGCTCGTGATCCTAATTTTATCAGGAAAACTTAGTTTGTAGTTGAAAGCTTACGTGAATTTGAGATGTTGATTTTAGTTTTTCATTTGATTGTGAATGATTGAAATAATATACAGTCAAACCTGGATTTAGCACCACCATTTGTTCAACACTGACATGAGCACTAAAGCAGGGGTGGCACTAAATCGAGCCACCCTCATAAACTAGGTATTGAATATAAAATTTTCAAATAAAAATCATTTTATAGGAAAAACATCAAAGAATTATATGATTTGGTTGTCTAGAAAAAAGAAGAAAGTAAAAAACACACATTTGTACACAGCATCGATGTAAAATAAGGAAAATGCAAATAGACAGGTATTGTCAGGATACACACACTGGATAAAGGTTAATAGTAGTAAATGGAAAGAAAATTTCCACTCTATTTACATTGTATTGAAAAACAAGCAGTGTAGTACAGGATGTTACAATGAAGTTATGTAGTTATATAATTCAAACTCACTTCTGAGGAAAATATTTTTCTAATTTTGTCTGAATTTTATTTTTGTCACTCATTTTACAAATGGCAATGTCCAAGCATACAACATGCTTATGTAGTTACTAAATATGTAAGCTTCTTTCTCTCAGATCTCATCGTTGTGGTTGCATCCATCGTAGTCCTCTCCGTTGGTTCCAATGGGCAAGTATTTGCCACTTCTGCAATCCGTGGCATTCGTTTCCTGCAGATTCTGCGGATGCTCCACGTTGATCGTCAAGGCGGCACATGGAGACTGCTTGGATCGGTGGTGTTCATACACCGTCAGGTAAGTGCAAAAAAAAATTATTACGATTAAGGATGCTTGAACAATGTGAGTCAAGACTAGTTCGTGTCTGACTTGTGAATCATTATGGCTGACATATTCGCGAGCGGACATTTTGAGTCATTTTGTGACCAAATATAGTGCGTAATGTGCTTTATAGTCTATCATGGCAATCGATATTGTTTGATGGAATCTTCTGTGCCATCGCAGAAATAAAAATCGCTTATAAATGCAAAACGAGCGTTAAGTATTCACATCCTGATATAGCAGACCTTGGAAATTTTTTCAAATACTTCTAGTATAAGTGTAAAGTTATTTTAAAATGGTATTCGTAAATTTTCTTTCTCACTGTTTTAAAAAACTTTTCTGCATCCATCGTTAAAAAATAGCAGCTTTAGGCCAATGATTCACCCAAAAATAAGGCCATAGACAACCACTTTACACTGTCAATGTGAATGCCCCATAATTAATGATGAACAGATTGCAAAACCCTTTTCATTTAATATTTATTTGTAAGTAGAATTTTAATCACAATACTTTTGTTGTAACCTTCATTGTTTACCTCTACGAATAGCCTCAACAATATTTTTATTTTCATTTTAGGAATTAATTACAACTCTTTACATTGGATTCCTAGGCCTAATTTTCTCCAGTTATTTTGTATATTTGGCTGAAAAGGATGAAACGGGACCTGATGGAAAAACAGACTTCACCAGTTATGCAGATGCACTTTGGTGGGGAGTGGTAAGCTTATGAAATTTATGAAATCATTATCATGGTGCTTTCGTCAACCACATGTACAATAAGTAGATGAATTGATTTAAATTGTACGAGTTGTATTTATGTTGCTTTGCTTATTTTTTTTTACGTAGCTAGAAGGAATGAGTAAATTAAATATGATATAATATGTTAATTCATGTATATTTCATCAAAAATGGCTCATTTTTTAATTCATCATTTTAAATATAGTACAGTTCATTCATATGTATATTAATCATTTTTATTCTTTCATTGATAATTTCAGATAACAGTTACAACGATAGGGTATGGCGACACTGTTCCAAAAACGTGGATGGGGAAGATTGTTGCATCTTGCTTCAGTGTTTTTGCTATATCTTTTTTTGCGTTGCCTGCTGTAAGTTTCCACAAAATTTAGGTTTCTCAGTGATGAGACTTATTGGATCTTTTCTTAGTAACATAAGGTACAGAGTTATATTATTTTCATGCCATTTCTGAGTGCTTGATTTTCTGTTGATGTTATATGTGGTCAATTTAAGTTAAAAAGGGATGGAATTGTTTATTGGTGAGTAAATTTCTTTAGTTAATTGTGAAGATAAGTGGCATTGATGGTTAGCATACATACAAAAAATCTCAAATAGTGTCGTATTTAAAATAGTAAAAGGGCTGCTCCATTCTCCCCAACTTGCCCCAACATAGCCTCAGATTAATGTTACTTTTTCATGAAATCTAACTTTATAATTATGATATGTATGATAGATTCACACTGCAAGCCTAAATATAATATTAAATAGGCAATAAAGTTAATGTTAAATTTAGATTTTGATAACCTACATTTATAACTTTCTGTTGTTGAAAAATTTTTCATTTTAAATTATCTCCTTATTTTAAAAAAATTTAATTGTGTCACTTTCACTGTAAGAATGTCACTGATTCAATTATATAATAAGACATTGCTAATCCCCCAAGAGTGCTCTTTCAGGTCTTTGTTTCTTTCATTTCCACATAACATTTTCACAAAATCTCATTTTAAATTTGTTGGCTCATCAATAATAATTCCATGGGGAAATTATTGTAACCACACAATAAATGTATCGGTTTTAAGGTTACTCTTTTGACATAAAGATACAAGTAATGTGAAATGATTATATTTCATTGAAGAAGGTCATCTCTGTGTAAGTGGGTTGATAATGACAATATTTCTCACAAAAATCAAGATCATTTGAACACATTCATTACTATCTGACATTGAAAAATATTTGTAGCATCCTTTATTTGATTGTAAACATTTTTTAATTTAGAATATTTAGCAATTACATTGCTTACTCAAGGAAACTAAGCATACTTGAAATAAAACCAAAGAAAGCTAAAACTTTTACCAAATTCCTATGTACTAGAAGAAATACCTCTTATTTGATTTCAATGGTTTTTAGGATTGAAATTTCCATTTTGCATTAAGAACATTATTCTTTTAGTTTTATTGGAAATGCATAACAGAGAATTTTGATTTTTCTCAATAAACTAATGATTACACAGATCCACTTGGAATGTATTAAATAATTATAAACTTTAATTAATTGATAAAGTCAGCTCTAAAGAATAGAAGTAGCTGAATGATTTTTATCACAATATTTTGTATTTTTGAATTGATACCTTAAGTCACTTAAAATTATATCACCAAACCAAATGCTTACTTTCATAACTTGTCTGCCTTGGTAGGGTATCCTAGGGTCTGGATTTGCCTTAAAAGTGCAGCAGAAGCAGAGGCAGAAACATTTTAACAGACAAATTCCAGCAGCCGCTATGCTCATTCAGTGCCTGTGGAGGTGTTATGCAGCTGACAAGTCATTCAACAGTGTCGCTACATGGAAGATATACATCAAGGAGACTGTACAACCAAATCAAAATACTAGCACTCCACTTAGCAAAGTGAGCATATGCAACTGTAATTAAAGTATCTTTCTTTCATTTATTGGTTGTTTAACTGTTGTAGTTGGTTGTAACTATTGATTGTGTTATGGATGTTTTGCATGGTAGCAATCATGAATTAGGCATAAATTTTTTGTTGAATTTGTTTTATTAGCATTTGTGTAAGATAGCAGCTTGTATAAAAGCCAGTAAAATAGTATTTTAGCTTTAAAAGAGCTATTTTTAATATGGAATTGCATTAAATTGTATTGTGATAGCCATGAATATTTCAGGGTAAAGAAAGAGAAATCCTCTTATAAAGCATTTAATTATTTGAGAAATATATTCTTAACTAAAGTTGGTTAATTTAAAATAAGTTTTTGTAGTTTAGAAAGAGGTACATTTACAGTAAGATTCAAAAGTGTTTTAGCACAAATTTAGATAGAAGCTCAATATATGGTTGATTTTTTCATCATTCACATATATTCTCATGGAGTAAATAAAGGAGAAATTCTGATCCTATGTTAAGATCCCATTTTTAAAAAATATTAAAGCAGTTTTCAGAGTAATTCAGAATCAAAAGTTAAATTAGAAAGTTAAACTCTTGAAATAAGGAGGTTTATTTGCCTTTTATCTTGAAAGATTACAATAGGTAATGGTCTCAATTAGATAGCAATAGTGGTTAAATTATATTGCTGCTTTTAGAGTTACATTTAAAGGTATAAAATTAGGAACATCCTTTTTGCATATTTATGTCAGAATATGTTGCATCCATAACTGCATTATATCAAAGATACATTAAGGCCAACTTCTATTCAGAAATTTTCTTTCTGAATAAATTTATCGATAATTAAGGAAAAAAGTAGAAATATTTCATTGCCATTAGGCGTTTAGGTTAATATCAGAATGCATGGTTGCATATGTAGAAATTGAACATTATAAAGTTAAGGCTTAAAAATATTTATGTATTCTGTATAGAACTTGCCAGTGTATACACACCACGTTAGCGGTTTCCAAACTTTACAAAGCCGCACCCCCCTTCAACTAGGAAAAATGTCCTTGCGCCCCTTTATATTCCCACCACTATATTTTAGTAAGTCCACCTGTTCCTTTATGCACGACCACATTTCGCAGCCGATTCCAACCAAATTTGGCATAATTGTAAGGGGTACCAAGAGGAAGGTTAGTACATGGTTTTAGCATCCATCTGTTTGCTTGATTCAAAATGGCGGCCAATTTAAACATTAAACTATACATATTTTCTCGAGTCCTATTATTGATTTGAATCAAATTTGGCATGATTGTGGAGGGCTCCAAGGAATAATTTATATTTTGTTTTTGTTTCTCTCTGCCCATTTTATTTAAAAAGGCGGCAGATTGAATTCTTAAATACCATTTATCATCTAGAATTCCAATCAGATTTGAAAAATTTCCCCGGGCAATGCCGGGTATTTTTGCTTGTGTCATAAATATGGTAAATGATACACTTGGGAGCTAGAATTCGGCGACTGCATCTTGTAGGTCTCAGAATTGTGACAGTTAAAATGACAGTAAATATAATGTGAAGTCTTTTTGCGCCTCCCTAACCTGCCCACCGTCCCCCCCCCCCCCTCCCCCCAGGAGGCCGTGCTCGACAGTTTGGAAACCACTGCACTAGGTGATACTTTATTTGGTGAATATAAACAATTTTGGAGTTTTCTTTTGTTTGCTACTGGTAAAGTAACTTTTTGCTAGGTTTTTGAAGATTCTGTGTTCTCTTTTAAATCATTAATTTGTAGAAAGTTGGATAAATTGTTACTTTAGCCTCTAATTTGATCAACCTTGTTCCTTGCTTGCATTATGAATTATAGTAACAGTAAGTTTAAAGTCAAGTAATATTAATCATAGAGGCTGTTTTGACACTATTGCTGCATTGTAGTGTCATTACTTAAGTTGAGCAGAAATTGTCTTACTTGTGTGAGAAATTTGCAAAATTTATTTTGTCAGTTTGCTAGTCATTGAATATTTGTTTCACTGTAGCAAAGCCAGTTAATAGAGTATTGTCTGCTAAAGGAAGTGGATTGAATTAGTGAACTTCACATTTGATTATTGCAAGTAGTGCTTGGCATTTAACAAAATGTAGCTAATTCCTGAGCAGTCTTTAATAATCCAGGTGGCGAAGAAGGCGAGTGTCTTGAAGAGAAGAAAATCAAAGTCTCGAATGGATGTGCCTGGGAATGCGTTAGAGGGGAATGTGTCTGGAACTCCAGCAGGAGGTGGAGGAGGGACTTCCCTCACCAGGAGAGAGAGCGAAGGAGATGTTGTTTTCTACATTGAGGAACCCAAATCTGGTATTTGCAAATTAAATGACTGTCAAAGAGTACTGTTAAAACTATGCCATGAATGTTACAATTTCTGTATGTCTATTGACAGATTTTTAATGCATGTTTAAAAAACATTTTGTTGGTGTCAAAAGATTATTTCTTTAAAGTTTCATGATATGCATGCATACATGTATTCTATGAACCTGTGAAAAAATATTAATTATGAGCCCTATGGTTAAACAATGATGATTGAATAGAGAAACCTCCTAATAATCATAAAAATATTTTTAAAAAAAAGAAAATACATACATACTGGTTTAGGGAAATTCACTCTTTTTTGATCAGCCTATTGACAATGGAATCGTTGATTCTGAAATACAGGCATTCCCCAGGTTACGTAAGCAATGTGTTCCGGCACCATTACATAACTCAAAATTTCTGTAAGTCCAAAATTACTACAGAAAGAACAGCAGAGGTGGGGAAACTATGGCCTGCAGGCCAGATCCAGCCCCTGAAGGCATTTTATTCGGCACACAAAGCTATTTCGAAAAAACGATCTCTGAAAATTAAAGTACGTAAGATCAAGCACCTGCGTCAATGATCGGACAAAGACTGAAAGGATTGGGAAAGAAACCACAGTACCAGACAGACATGTCACAATGATGTAATATATTATTGTATTCATAGGAGTGCAGATATACGCTGCAATTATAGCCAGCCACTAGAAAATTAAAGTACGTAAGATCAAGCACCTGTTAGCTATGCAATTATAATTCTAAGATAAGAGTGTTTACATAAAGGTAGGAACACATATTTGAGTATATTTATATTTTTACTTTTTCCATATACGTAATATGGAGAAAGTATTGTATTCATGAAAAAAATTGAATTTGAGATTTCAACGGAAATACACGTTTTGAGGTCCCTAAAAATGTTTTGACTATTTTCTTGATGTTGTCTATGTGTATGTGATAGAAATTTTTTGAAAAACCGATGGTTTATTAGATATTATGATCCCTAGAGCACGTTTAGACTATTTTCGGAATGACGTCTGTGTATGTGATTGTGGGAGCTCTAACTTGAAAAGTACTTGCCATATCATTACCAAAGATCATATATAACACTTTGGTATGAGCATGAAGAGCTGATTAGTTTTTGGACAATACCGGTTAACTGGAAGTTGAGGTTTATTCAAAACCCGATTCAGTTTTGGTGAAATATTTCCGTTAAAACGTCATTATTGTATGAGGGTCGATCAGAAAAAAGTTTACACAACTCGTAAATCAAAGGCAAAATTTTATTAGAAGAAACTGACAACACACAAGCAAGTGTCACTGATACACTATTTTTCGACATAGTCTCCTTGGAGATTGAGTCACTTGTCACAGCGTGTGATAAGTTTGTCCATCCCAAGCGCATAGAAGGAATGTCCCTGTTGACTCAGCCACATTTTGGCAGCACATTTGACATCTTCATCACAGTTGAAACGATGTCCAGACAATTGCTCCTTCAAGGCAGGAAACAGATGGAAATCGCTGGGGGCCAAATCCGGACTGTATGGGGGATGATCCAACACTTCCCAACCAAAATTTTGCAGCAAGTTCTGGGTTTGCTGTGCCAAGTGCGGTCGGGCATTGTCATGGAGGAGGATCACACCATCGCTAAGAAGGCCGCGACGTTTTCTCCTGATGGCCAATCGCAAGTTTTTCAGCATGGCGCATTGGAGATCAGCATTTACTGTGCGTCCATGTTCCAGGAAATCCACCAGTAACACTCCTGACAAGTCCCAGAAGATGGTGGCCAGCATTTTCCAGCAGATGATGTCACTTTAAACTTCTTCGTCCTGGGTGAGCCGGTGTGTTTCTACTCCATACTTGATCACTTACTGGTGGGAGTGAAGTGATGGAGCCACGTCTCATCACCAGTAATGACTCAACTCAGAAAGTGATGTCCCTCTACTGCATAACGCTGCAGTGAACTCAAGCAGGCCATCATTCTTGCCGCTTTGTTGTTGTCTGTTAACCCACGAGGCACCCATCTTGCACAGACCTTACGGTACTGTAACACATCCACCACAATGTGCTGCGCAATGCCATAGGATAATCCAAGGTCAGATGCCATACGCCGCAAAGTTACGTGTCTGTTCATCTGAATGCATTCCTCGATGCGTGCAGTGTTGACTGCTGTAGTCGAGGAGCATGGTCTTCCACTTCGATGTGGATTGTCGTTCGTCACATCATCTCTGCCAGATTCGAACGCACGGCACCATTTAGCAACCTGTTGCCTTGACATCACTTCGTTGCCGTACACTTCCACGAGCTGTCGATGGATATCAGTTGCTGACACTTTCCGTGCCCACAAAAAGTGTATAACAAATAACTCCTCGCACTTCCAATCGAGACCAGTTTTCCAAGCGGGTCGTCATGTTGAACTACCGCAGCTCAGCTCCTGCTGTGCATATGAATCCAATCATATGACCTTGAACACTAGAGCCCTCTACCGTATATATCAGCAGCTTTCAAATTTTCAGCAAGTTTGGCACTTGGAACAATAGGACTTGTAGACTTTTTTTCTGATCTACCCTTGTATATACAATTTGATACAAAAGTTATAGAGAATGTGATTTCCTACAACTTTCATTTGAAAGAATTTTCCATAGCAGTTATTGTTTAGGAATTATTTATAAATAATCAGTTTTTTCGGTTTCCGTCAAATATCTCCTTAAAAACGTTGTTACTGGTAATCTTTGTAAGGACCAAAGTTGTAGAAAATAATATTTCTTCCAGGTTTTGTTTGAAACAAATTTTCATAGGACCATCTATTTCGGAGATATTCAACTTTTTCGTAATTTCCAGTATACAGCGTCACCACCATGTAGCGGTGAATTCTGTAAACATATTCAAAATATAATTTACGACAATAAGGGTGACTGTATTCTTTTACAATACGAAATAATAATTTTGCCTTATAATTCTATTCATAATAATTTAAATATCTATACCCCAAATATGGAGAAAGTCATGTGCTGGCCAAATCAGATATTTTTTATTTTAATATTTTCAATTTATTCTCACTAACTCAGGTTTAGTATATGAAAACTAGATATAAAATTTTGTTTTAAGTATAACGTTTCCTCATATTCAACATCTTTAATGTTGAAAGTACTCCTGTATTACCAGCATTTTGGTTATTCTTTGAACTTGGCTACTTTTGCTAATACTTGCATTCACAACTGAGTATATAATCAAAAAATGTAGTCAAAGTGATTTTATTCAAAGTTATGATCCTTGATGTCCATAGTTTAAGCAATATTTAGTTGATATATGTCTATGACAGGTATTAACCAAATTTGTTTGCCTGCCGCATTGGCAATATTTTATTCTTCTCATATTACATTATATTACAAGCATGATAAAAATGCAGATGGTACAGTTAAAGTTAACTTCTGTGTTTCTTATGCTGACCAAATATCAGATGATCTCCAAAGACATTTGTGGAGATTTTGTTTTAGGAGTTGTTTAGTTATTTTCATTGTTAATAAAATAATTAAGAAACATTAACTCAATAGTACCATAATGATTTATAAAAATGTTTTTGGTAAATTTAGGTACTCCTTGTCGTGCGCGAAGAGACGTCAGGGATGGCAGGGGTTCATTGTTTACTAGCCAAACAAGCAGCGTTACAGAAGCTGCTTCGGATGAAATAGATATTGACATGGAGGAACCTCAGAGAGTGACCATGTAAGTGTTAAATCTCCATTTTGATTAAAAAGGATTCATTGCTATAGCTTTTATACATTTAACGAAATGTAAATACGCTACATAGTCCTATTTTCTTGCATGGATTACCTTATACAGGAATCCCTCACTATAGTTCACTTCACTTTGTGCAGTTTTGCTATAGTGCTCTTTTTATCTGTTGTTCAATTGCCACACTTGTTTTGGTATACAAAAGAAGTACATAACTTATTCTACATTTAGTATGTCTAATTAGCACTCATAGGTAAATTACAATTACGTTAAATATCATTAAACGATCCGATTTGCAAAAAATGTTATCTCTACTATTGTTTTTTTGATGTTATTTTGATTGCAACATTGAAAAAATGGGATGTCGACGATATTAGGTCTTACTTATCAGATGATGCTGCAGCATGTACCCTTTGTTTGTTTTCTTTCTTATATTCACTACTTGTAGTACTTTTAAATATTTTAGTTAGTTACAACTTCTCTGACAGAGATGTCCATGCGCATTTTAGCTTACAAATTGGCACGAAAATTATTTGTGTTGATGGTCATTGTAAGAATGTATTACATGATGCACACATAAGCATGTTGGATGTCAATGCAGAAAGCACAGCTTTTTGAGTAGGGAGGCTAGCCACATTTCAGTAAGAAGCGAGAAAAAAATCCACTGCGAGAAACAACGTAACTGCCTTTCAACCTCATTTAGTTTTCTGTCTCCTGTGGTCCAAGTTGCGAGTTCATTGCATCAGTGGAATTATTTTCTATGTTTTTTGGCCCATCATATTATTCGTAATGAGTCAAAAGCATGAAAATACATGAGCTATAGATGTTTTTGAAAAGAAAAAGTTTCTCATTCAGTGAAACTCGATGCATTAAAATGAATTGAAGGTAGAGAACAGCAATTTTAAGTTTACAAAGTGTTGAACTTAGTGGGATCAACATTAAGAATGATTTTGAAAAATAAAGTCAAAATTAAAGAGTTTAGAAAGATAGCAACTCCATTGAATGCTACAAAATTGAATAGAGTTAGTCCTTTGGTTGTGACTGAAATGGAACAGCTCCTTATACATTTTATTGAAGACAATAATCAACACCATGTGCATGAATTTAACCTATTAATATTGATCCTTATGGAAAAAATTCCCTTGTGTAGTGCAGTTTCAGTTAGTGCTCTGTTTTCCAGGAACCACTTAAGAGCACTAACAGTAAGTGAGGGATTCCTGTGCATGTAATATGTTTCCAGTTAATTGAGTTTATTGTAAGTGAATTCTAATACCATTCTACCAAGTTGGTCAGTTTAATTGTAGATCAAGTTTGTGTAATAATTTATAAACCTTATCTATCATTTTAATTGCTACTTGTCCAAAATATATTAAAATGAACCTCATTAATTTTTAATTTCCTAAATTTTAATTTATTTAATGAAATTCTCCCAAATAATTTGGCACATGTTGAAAAAAGATTTATCCTAAAAATTGTTTGTGAAATTATGGAAATGATTCTACCTCCAGGCTCACAGAGGCTCATAAAAATGCAATTCGAGCAATAAGGAAAATAAAGTATTTTGTTGCTCGGAGAAAATTCCAGCAAGCTAGAAAACCTTATGATGTTCGAGATGTCATTGAGCAGTACAGCCAAGGTCATCTCAACATGATGGTTCGAATTAAGGTAAGAGTATAGTTGGTAAGGGCATATTTATCATAAAGTCAAAGGTTAAAGTATATTTAAAAAGAATTTACAAAATATCTCAGATTTATATTTTGAAATGTTGTTCTGCTTAACCACTTAATTGTTGATTATGAAAATACCATATTTTTGGCCAGTAAGATGCAGTTAGCTTTCAAAGCAAATTTATGAGAAAAAATATTCAATGCACATACTGTATTTACTTGTGTACCCCTTGCACCTTTTTTCACAAAATGTCTGTAAAAAAGGGATTGCGCACCATACATGAAGATTTCTGAACAGGTTATATAAATTGCAAGTTTAGTAAATTTACTGCAACATGCTTGCTTTTACGTTTATCCATGCAGAAGACAAAGAATTCAATGAAGTATATGCATAAATATATGATCAAGCAAATATTTTAGCTTTAAATTCACTATGTAGCATACTAACATTCAAGTAAAACATATTTCAACTATTGTATAACCTTCATAATTCCTAAACTCAGATGAAACAGCAAATTACTGTATTAACATCAAGGCATCCACTGATGTGGTTTTGCATCATCAGTACGAGAAATCACTGGGCAGGAAATGTAGGCCATTCCTCTGAGGCAAAATCCTTAAGTTTGAGATCCAAGTGTGAAAACTTTTTGTTATCTTTGTAACTCCCAAACAGTACCGGACACAGCTTTCCCTGGGCCCCGGGCAAGATGGGCTTCGCAGGCCCGTCTCATACAACCTTTATTTAGGGCCCCATGAATGTGCGCATGATGTCATCTAATTTAATACATTGAATATAATAATCTAAATAATTACAATATACTTATCAATGTAATTAATTATAATAATATAATATAATAATTAACCTATAAAAAACCTCGTTCTTCGAACATATACAGTTTATGAATTTATTCTCATAATGTTGAGGATTAAGTAATATCGAAACATTATCTTTTTATTTTTTCAGCAAAAGATTATACACATCATAAGCCATAAACAAATAAGATGACAGGCAGAACACAATAGTACTGAACCAGATACACAAAAGATAGTAAAAGAAGTATTGATCCAAATTAGGGCCTGGAGTTAGCTGTTGAACCAGTTAAAATAACCAGAGGGTATGCCATCAAGACCCGTGCTTTAGAGCACTGGTTCTCAAACTTTCAACTGTTGTGGCCCCCTTGAATGTTATGTTGTCCCCTTTGAGTTGAAAATTGTAAAAACAATAGACTCTAATATAAATTCCTTTATTTTATATAACTGTTAATAATTTTTATCACGTCGTATTTCCTAAAATTTCCTGATGAAATTTTAGTATTCATGATTTTTTTATATTTTGGCATTTCACTTAACATCTAAAATAATTTTGTGGCCCTCTGGGGGCCACGGCCCACAGTTTGAGGACCACTGCTTTAGAGGTCCGTGCCGTAGGGCCCACCGAACTCAAGAAAATATTTTGTACATACTTGAATCATCCTTCTCTTTCTCTCTGTAATAAATGCTCCTATAGAATCATATTTCATTGGCCCATACATTTCATTTTTCTGTTTTAAAATCTTGAGGATGAATGTACGGACAATTTAGATATAGAATTTGTAATTCAAAAAGGACTTCATGCCATTGTTCTTCCACAGTAGCATCTCGATGGGCCCCATAACCCTCACAACGTGGGTTGATAAAGTGCGCCGTGATTAGCAGACCCCGACATGGCCTGATCCCCGAGTCAAGGAGACTTTTTAATATATCAGTAGTGTTTGTTGATGGGGTCTTGTTTATTAAATCATTGGCAATGGTAAGGAATTCAGCCCGAGATATGTCTAACATAAGATATTCAAAGGTATGGGGGGCACATTATTTGTTGCGGGGTCCCCAGATTTTCTGGTACAACTCTGGTCCTTACTAGATTACGGATCCACAGTTAGGTATTCTTTTTTATAAGAAAAAGGCTACCGGACAGTGCAGAGGACCATTTTGAGTGAAAGTTTTATTAATCGATCTCTCATTGTTCAAAGGAAAATTAATAGTCCAGAGGTCCCTTCTTTTATAAGTGGATTTATTCTCTGAAAGTTTATGTTAACTACTTCCTAATTAAGGCTATAACATGTTATATATCGTTAAATGCCATTTGTAGACTGTGATATTTTTTATAGTGGAGGAAAAGGATGGTAAGGGGGCCAGGAACATTAGAAACATCAGATCCCAGCATTTCTATCCCAGGCCCCCTCACATGCGGGGCCCCGGGCGACGGCCCAGGTCACCCATGCCTGTATCTTGCACTGCTCCCAAGGAAATGCAAAATTGCTTTAAGAAACTAGCATTATTTACCTCAGTTACAAAGTATTCATCTTGTTCCTTAACCATGATGGTTTTTAACTGAAAGATTAGCCATTAGTTTTGCAAAACAATTCTTATTTTGGTGTAGGATTTCTTTTTTATACTCCTATTAAATAAATACTAGGAATTATCATCTTATTTGGCGCAACATATTATTCATGTGTGTTCTTCACAAAATCCATATGAATCGAGGACATAATTTTCTGTCATACAACTCACTAAGAACAAAGCCTACTTTTTTTTCATTAGCTGTGACATAAATTGGTGTTAACCTGTTTTTACCTATTTACCTGTCTGATATGATGCACATCAATTTTCAGCAACCTTTTTTCTCTAAAAAAGTGCAGCTTATTGATCAGAAAATACAGTTACTCCATCAGCTACAGTTGAGTAAATAAGAAACCCATTTAAACTGCAAAGTGGCCATCCTAAGTGATAATTCACCAATTGTTAGTTTCAAAATTGAAATGCCTTACAGCCACAAGAGTTATCTTGCTAATCAATTGCATTAAAGTTATCTATAATATGGGCTCAGTAATTCATTTTTAGGTGTATTTCGCTTCCAGCATAAGCGCCTATTAGCATCGGTCTGTCCACCCATCTGTCTGCATATTTGTTCTCGACTTTACCAAATGGATTTTAATTAAATTTTATATTAAGGACTTAAATTAAAGACAATAAGAAAGTCATGTAAATGAATCACGTAAGCCAATCAGTGGTCGAGGATGGTGCCTGCCCGTCAAGATATTTGTATCTTTATATTATTGGAACATGATGAATGTGTGATGATTTTTGCCCTTTCACTCTGGATCTTTTTCCCTTCAAACAGGAAGGGAAAGGCAGAAATAGCAGAGCAATACAAAATTTCTCACTAAAAATTTACCTCCGAACCCTCACAGTATGCATTCGTATTGTTCTATTCTCAGAAAGGACATATTATTAGAACGACTGAAAATCGGAGCTCCAAGTCAGCAGGGGGTTTGGGGCACTGCCCTAATTCCATTCTACATCCTAGCGAGGGTCTGTGGCAGTATTTCGTTTGTACATTTCCCACGACCTTTGACTAGTATTCAGTTGGAGGAGGAGGGTGCCACAGAGTTATTTTGCACCCAAGTGCTAAAAACTCATGGCATGGCCCTGTTCATAGTGCCACAAAATTTATAATAAAATAGAAAATAAAGATAATTTGAAGTAGTTCTTGCTTGTATCTTTTGCATTTATTATTTTAATCTAACAAGATAATGTAACAAATTTTTGTTATTTGTGGAATTTTTCAGGAATTACAACGAAGATTAGACCAAACACTTGGGAAACCTGGCAGCTACCTTGCCGGCATTGACAGATCTGGCAATGTTAAACCAATGACTATTGGTGCTCGTTTATATCGAGTGGAGCAGCAGGTAATTCAGTGGACTTATAAAAGTTTCATGCTTATCTATTTGAGAATCCATTGTTTTGAACTATACACTTTCACTTATAATTATCTTAAATACAGTAAACCCTCAACATTTGCAGTTTTATTTATGGAGGGATTCTTTGTGTACTCATTTGAAATTATCTGCTTACAAACTTGAATATTCATGGATTTAACCCACTGCATCATACCTAAGCTGTTGCTGTCAATACATAAACCATGGAGTTGAAACATCCCAATTTCCAATAGCAAACTCACAAATCTTTTGGGCTTACTGTATAAATTGATTCTAAAAGTCTTTGTGGAGTATAGATTTGAAAATTATTTATAATTACTCATTATCTTTCCACCTATAATTTTACCACACTAATATATTATTTATTATATTTGATGTTTCTGATGATATTTTATTTCATTTCAGCTCACTCTCATGGACAAGAAACTTGACCAATTAGTTTATGTTCTAAATGAAGTTGCACAAAATCAACACATACCTATAAAATCCATAGAGGATGAAGTATAGAGACATATGACCCTGAAGCATTTCCTATGAGAACATGAGTAAAATATTTTTCTGTGTTTTTTAATTAAGACTCAGTCAAAAAGTCTTATATTTTTCTTAACCCTGATTTTCTGATGAAAGACACATACTCACTGTTGCAGTTGTTGAGGAAATTCTGCACCCACGCAATATAGAAATGATATGATCTACGCTAAACTAACCTGCCAGGAATATTGTTGTTTGTTGATTTGTTACAATGTTTGTGATGATAAAATATCTTTTAATTTTAATAATCAGCAGTGGTGTAGGTTAATATGTATTTCAATCTCATCTGGAAATCAATCAAGTAATTTGCGCAGTTGATATCCATGTACAATTGTTATGCTTTTATGTTATCCTGGCTTTTTACATGAATCTCAAGGATACCCTGTTTCAGGGTCTTTTCAATATACTATGAACGAGAATATCTGGTGTGACTGAAATACCTCGTGTTATACTTCTGTGATTTTTCTAAACTTAAAAAAAAAAACTCTTTACACTTTGTACTTTGTAAATGCATGCATTTTGAATGCATGTCAACAATTTTGGTGCATTCCATCGCTGAATATCAACATATATATAACGTTGTTTTATAGTTTCGAAATAATCATCTGAAAGATATGTAAGTTTTGTGATGGTTCAAGTGCCGAGGGTGTAACCAGAATTGTGGCTTGGTCTAAAAGCAATAGCGTCTCTCCTATAATATATTAAAGACGAAATATACTTAAACGGGTCTTTAGGATGGAGGAAGTTTGAACAATTGTGTAAATTTTTGGTATGTATGTGAATTTTTTCGTGTCTATAGAAAAAATGAAATTTTAAAATCTGTAACTTTTTATTTTTTGACAAGTATAACTAGGGACCAGCAAAATTGGCAATGTAAACTTGTGTCGGCATACGAGTAATGTTCTTCACTTTTTTTTAGAGAAGGATTTAATTATTGTAAGAAGGAATACATTATGGAAACTTGTTCCCTGGGCCTTTATTTACTTGTTTTTTATAATAGTGAAGCATACATATCTGTAGACTTTCAGCAGTTTATTTATATTTTGTTCATCCTCAGTGAGAAACACAAAGTTTGGACTTCATCATTCATTTTCATATTTCATCTGCATAACTTTTTGTTTTGAGACCTTTGCTTTCTTGCTCTTTATGTTTATGATATACACATGATATTGTGGAATCAACTTATGGAAAGTCCCAAAAACGTTTATAGATTAGTTAATCATCACATGAGGAATTATGAATACGTAGTTATTGTATTGCACTGTTGATATTACCATCAATTTTACTTATTAAAAACTTCCAAAATAGAGTAATTATCAAACATTTTTTAAATCATAAAATATTTTTATTAGAGTGAAACAAAATGTTTTTGACGGTAGACTTTTGAAAAAAATTGCTTGTTAGATCGCGAACCCATTTTAAAGTGGTATCACTCATCTCTAATAGGGAATCTGCCTAGCAATATTTTCATTACTTATTACTTGCTAATAGTTAAATTTAACTAAAAGTTTCATTGCATAGATTTAGTAGAAAGTGACTGGAGTTTTAACCAAAATGTTTGAAATATTCTTATGGTTTGTCATTTTATGAATACACTGCACCATAATGACAAAATTTAATAATTACATAAGCATTAAAATTCATAATTACTCCAATAGTTACATAATTAGCCTTAGCACTTCTAAAATTTGGAACCTAAAGCTAATCCTCTGAAATCTGCACTTTATTTGCTTATTGTTTATTTGAAGAATGTCTGAGCCCATTTTTTATCGTTTTTATTTTATTCCAATTCTTATTCAACTATCAATGAATGGTTAGATGTAAGGTCATTGATGGCCATTCACTGGCAAAAATCATCATATTTTTAGAAATTTGTACCTTCAAAACTTCCATTCTTGCAGAGTTTAATGTTTCTAAAATTCCTTGAGGACCAACCTTAAGAAAAAAAAACAATCACTTCATTTATTTGAACACTTCCACAGTTGCTGTCACTCATTTCTCCCACATCTGCTTTTATTTTATTTTAACATCTCTTCTAGTGCTTAAACTGATTATTTCAACTAAAATTTTTAATTTCCAAAGTAGCATTGAGAACATTTATGAACAAAGTGCAATAATGACGCAACGCAATGATCATCATTGCATTGCCTGTTTCATCTTCAAAATCAATTTTTATAAATAAAAATTGTTAATAAGTCTAATTCCTAAGTTTACATAGGTTTTATCGGAAGGAAGAATGAATCAATACTGCTATTTATTAAAAATAAGATAATTTTCAAATTTTTATAGCAAAAAACTTATTGTAGACCAAGCGTAAGGGTATGTGATATTAATGTACTATAAGAAAATTGTGTGGGAGCTGTACTTTTATTAGAAATTATTTCTAGTACGTTATGCTCCATTAAGACACCAACATTTTAAAAGGGTGCTTTGAGAGTGTTTCCTCAAAATACGATATTATTCAACATTAATAGTGTTTTAAACCTTAATAGGCTCCACTTAGAGGTAAATAGTTTATTACAATTGAATTAGATTGCTTAAAAATTTGAGTTTTTAAATGAGGTCCTCAATGCAACAACTTGCTTGGCACCAAATCAAAGAAAGAAAATACATTTTAAGTTTGGCAACAATGAAGAATTCACAATATAATGATGAGTTTGCAGAGAAAACCAGCAGTATTTTTAGTGCCTCTATTTGCCTGACAAAAGAGAAATGATTGAACATTGCCGTAACATACTAAACTAGTTTTAGCTGTTTTGGCGCTTAGCATGTCGTCGCACTGAGCACCTTAAGTATAGTGTCCTAGCTTCATATTCTAAATTTGTTTCACAACTCTGTGCCTAGACTGTGCCAAGATTTGGAGTTAGTAATATGCTTTTTATAATGTACTTTCTAAAGCGTACAAATAATTTTTATAGACATGCATAGTGATTTAGATTTTCTAGGTAAAAATCAGCAGTTTACATAAATTGTGATTCATTGAGTTTACACCATTTTATTCCAGTTTTCTGATGTAGTTTAAATGAGCGAAAGCACCCATTTATGGCTTAATTTTCTCAACAAATGAGTAAAAGGATATGTTTCATCTTCTCCAATAACTTTTGTGTAAAACCAGAGTTTATATCACCGAATATATCCCTGGGACCATTCTTTGAGCGTACATATTTATATAGCAATTTCAAAATCTTTACAAATGTAATTTTATTATATATAAATATGCCTACTCTGTGCCTATCAGATATTCAAAACTACTTTTCACATCTGTGATGATATCTGCCATGCAGAGTGTATATAATGTTGTTTAAGTTTCCTAGTTGTAGAGCAATTGTAAATATTTAATCGATTCTGAATGACTTGATCTCCTTCACATATGAAGAAATTCCTTGATTGATTCACCTGTTAGACCTTTTTTATATATTATGTTATGTACCATACAAACAAATGATGACTTTATAGATTTGCCATTTTCTTGGTGGCTTATGTTGAGTATTTGAAATTGATCATAATGAGTCATGCACTCATTGTTGTCTGGGTTAATGTTACATGTATTTTGCATTGTATTTTGGGTGTAGTGATTTTTTTAGCATTGTTTTGTTTTTCACCCTTTAATTATGATGAATGCTATGTATAAATATTGAGAATATTTTGTTGAATCCTACATAAAATATTCATTGAAATCATAAATACTGAACAAACACTTCAGAAATGATCATGAAGTCTTTTGCATATTGTTCTTTGTCCTTCAATATTCAGACTGAACATATCATGTCTTGTTAGCACAATAAAATAGGAACATGAGGTTTTAACTTTTCAATCCATCATGTGTGGCTTGTGAGATCTCTTGGTTTCTATTGATCTTTGAAATCTGAAACCTTTCTTTGAAAGAAAACTTGCCTGGGTGAGGGTGTGAATTAGGGTGCTTTTAAAAATCAACTGCTTCATGAAATAACTTTATGATAGAATAATAAATCCAATTGTTTACTAACTGATTTTTTTGTTTAAAATTTCCGAGTTTTTTAAACTAAAGTGTATAATTTCTCCTTAGGTTTAAAGTATTTTTAGAACATTGTAAGCATTTCTGACACTTTGATAAATATTTTATTCATATAATGTAAAGTGCTTTTTGAAAGCTGCTCTATCTGTCACATTTAATGCATTGCATTCATATAACCTCTAAATTATCATTAATGTGGTGAAAAATCCCATATAAAAACCTAAAATATATTAGCATGTGTATATAAATTTCATATGATGGTTGGGTGCATGATTTTGCACAATGTTGTAGATAAAAATATGCTTGAGGTTGTGACTTCTTCCCTTTAGTTTTTTTTATCTTTTAAACATTATTGCTGTTATTGTGGTTTCCTTGTTATTTTTTGAATATTCAAACACAATCTAAAAGTGAGACTGATTCACAAGTTGCACACTTATTCATGGAGATGAGGGGCCAGTTGTTTAAAAAAATGTAGAAAAGGCATGTTTTTCCTAAGTAATACGAAATGTGGAGCTAACAAAATCATTACTTTATCTAAAACTGAGATACCATAATAAACTATTTTGACTCATCATTCAACTCCATTGTTTTATTTTTCCTATTTCTCTGGTGATTTGTGAAAAATACTTTGGAAATGTGTTTGCCTAAGTAACCAGTTCATTGCTTGCAACATTTTAAACCACACCTTGAATTCCTGCCTTGTTGATGTATTCTTCTTTCCAATGCTCCTTACTGCATAAAAGTGATCATTTGTAAACCAACCATTCTAACCTGTCAAAACTTAATATTAATTTCTAGTGAAATGAAAACAAAATGTCTGCACCTAAAGTTTCACATTGCTTTAATTTTCAATGTTAAGTTGAAAAATGCTAACCAGGTACTGCTTGCCTCTACTGGAAATAGCTTTCATGTGGAATAAATCTTTGCTGTATCCCATGGAAAGTTATATTAACTTCTTCCAAATATAACTCTTGATATTTACTTTGATGCATATCAACTGTTAGCAGCTTTTCCTCGTTTCATTATAACACTATGACAGAAAGTTGAATTATGTATATCAATTGAGAGAGTCTGAATAAAGTGAGGTGATTTTGTGACATCATTTGATCAACTAATGGTTACCAAGTTCTTCTCATGGCTAAAATCAATTTGACACAACAATTATCTCAAAATAGTCACAAAAATGCTTTTAAAACCATATACCCATTTTGGCTACAAGCAAAAACTAATACATTCATATTTTTGTTCAGTAGTAACTGTCATTATCACATATTATTCCAAAGTATTTCCTAAACAACATTTCTGTTAATAATATATGTTCTGCTTGCTTCTTTTATGGTCTTGAACATTGGAAAATTCATTATTTCTGTAAATAATATTTTTCAAAAATATAAGCTTAGGAGTGAATCCATCCATTCTGAATTCTTTCTCTGTTATTTTTTTCCTCTTCATTTTTTAAACAAATATTTATTGTGGCTCCCCAAAACAGTAAAAAAAATACTGAGCACCTTCAATCTTATCATAAGGTAAGGCAGTCCCTGGTTATGTAATTAAATACCTTTGATGAATATAGATATGAGTTGAGGTATGAATATTAAAGCAAATCCAACATTTGGCAAACAGTTTAAAATAGTTAAACAAGAATAATAAATTCAGAAAAAATAAAAATACGGTTGGCTTGGGTTTTTTCCTGCATTATTTTTTCATTGTTCATTGGCATCCTATCAACAAGGTGATAGAAATAATGTTTATTCAATCAACATCATCTAACAATAGCTATTCCATATGTATCTAAAAATTCAAACTTAAGATGTACTGTATCGATTATAAGCGCTGTTTATAAACAAGAATCACCCTTCTTATATATTGACTACCTACTTGCACACCTTATATAAAGGTTCCTCTATAAGCAAGAGTGCTGAGGTATTTTATTAAAAATGTCCATGCGTGTATTATTAAGTCCACATTTTTGATAACCCAGTAGGATTATATAATTAAAAATCGCTTTATATCTTTATGCAAACTTTGAATCCTTACTCTGACAAATTTCAGTTAACTCTTTATTTTATTGTAAACATCATACGAAAATCATAAAAAAAACTTGTTTGGCCTCTGTAAATTTGATAGTTGCTGATGTTTAAACTTATTTTTTTAAACTGTGGATGCAAATTCTGAAATTTTTCCAAATCCCCCGGAATGTATAAAAGACAATAAGAGTATACGTGAATGGAATGTAAAATAGATTTTTGTTGGATGAAGTAATATTTGTCAGTCTTTCTAAAACCTTTCCATCTAGAAAAGCATGGCACTATAATGAATTGATCTCTATGACATGTAAGGATAGTTCCTGAATTATGGGGAAACTAATCTTTTTTGTCATTTCCCGGGAATGAAAGTTTATAATGACACTGCATATCTTTAATTTACAACTCTGGAATAGAGCTGCCATGTTAATTAGAGCGACCTTTTTTCCTGGTTTATCCAGGGCAGTCCCAAAGTTTGACCGGCCATCCAAGCATCCTAAGCAGTTGCTCATATTTGCATTTTGTGAAATTTAAAATTTGTATACATCTTATTTAACCTGGTACTTAAGACTGTAGAACGTATTTGCTCTACAGTTAAGCATGCATAACATAAAGACTGCAAATTGTTTATTGTCAAGGTTTTGTTTTTCTTTATCCCAGTTTGGGTCATCCTAACATTAACCTGTTGAATCTTTTACCTCTAGTGTTATTAAAACCGGTTTTAATTTTTCAATAAAAATGGTTTTCCCTGTGATTTTGAATCACATATGTAGCAATGTATTTCACGGTATCCTAAGTATTAATCTAGCATAATTTTTACTTTAGCTTGTTTAAAAATTAATATGTAGATTGTCCATTCTGGATCATGTTTATATAACATCTTTTTCAAACTGGAACCACAACATCTTAAAATTTTCATTGCAGTTACCATTCTGTCCTGGTTCCTTGTATTGTATTGAGATCTGCCATCATGATTGAAATTTTTGCCCTAACGGCAATCAAAATCTATCCATCATTATACGTCAAACTAGAGTATGAACCATGGACATCAATTGTGGATTTTCTGCCTAAGGTAAAATGGCCTAGTAGTTGATATATGAAAATCCATTTCTTGGAGAAGGAAATAATTTTTAGACAAAAAATATTAAGTGTATGAAAACGACATTACTATTTTGGTAAAACGGCTAGCCTTGCTTATTCAACAGCCAGATCCGGACCTAATAACAGCCAGAATTATTAACGCCTCCAGCGCCCGAATAATGTACTCCGTAGTCACAGCGTTAAAGTTGTGGTTCTTATCGGTTATCCCGGACCCCTTCTGAAAAATAATTTTTTGAGATAACCCTTTCACGCAAAACGAAAGTTTGCAAACCTGTCTGATCTGCCTGTGGCGACATTTACTCACCGGACAATGTGCAGGGATAGATTCGTTCGTGAGGGGAGAAGGGCGCGATAGCATTATAATCTAGAAAGAAAGTGAGCCGAAGGCTCTCCGATATCGTAGGTTACTTGTAAATAAAATTTTATAAAATAAATGATATTATGACTACGGAGACCATTATTCGGCCGCTAGAGGCGTTACTACCGATGTTAAAGTTATTATTAGTTCTGGCTGTTTAATACGCAAGGTGCTCCAGTAAAACTAAATTTCACATTATCACTTCATGTACGAACGACGATTATAGGTAAAACGGTAAATGCATCATGGCCATTTGTAAGCTATGTGCCCTAACTTATGACATTTCATGTTCATTAATTTTTTATATTATGATAACCTGAGTTGTTATTAAATCATACTCGGTATGATTTAACAATTACGATAGACTCTTAAAAACTCGAAATTTATTTCTATATGTCAAAATAATTACTAAGTATTTAAATTATTTTTAATTCAATTATTCGTCAAATACGGAAGCGCAATGCTCATTGTCAGACAAATTCTCACAAAATAGGGCGTAGTTTTTATCAGCTGTCTGTTACAACATAATTCAGGCTACTGCTAAATATACTTTTTGTGCCTGCTATAAGTTCAAAATTATCAAATTCTTGTAGCAATTAATAGAACGTAACGCAGATCTGGGTGTGTTAGGAGCATTAACTGAAACGAATACATCCAAGCTACTTCATTCTAAGCGCATAATCGAACTCATATTTTCTTCTAGATGGCGTAGTTTCGTTGTTTATTATGTAGCCATGGTAGCCATTACAAGGTCAATGATCGGTTAATTAACGCCAAAACAGTCACTCTGTTGCTATAATTAGGACCTGGTTTTACCGACATTTTAAGGCTATTGCAGTTACCTCTTATCTCCGTTGGACTCTAGCTACAAGGTGTGATAACTTATTACTAAAAAAGTTACTTACCGTTTAAGTAACCAAGTGGAAAACAGGTATGTGAAAATACATCGTAATTTGAGGGAATTGGTTTATATCAAAATAAAATGATTTCTGTTAATGTGAGATAAGGACGCGTTTAAATATATTATCATATTATTATTAACGTCATGTAAGCGTATCATGCCTTGCTTAGTCAACGAAACTACTTTCAATGTGCAATAGTGTTTGATAACAATTAGGTTATGTAACAAAGCCAGCGATTAAATCACTACAGAAACCATTATGCAGTTCTCGAATGATAACTAATCTCGGATATATATATATAAATCACAAGTCGTCTCGGATATACGTCTTATTAAGTTTTATTGAATTTTTCTCTGCATTGTTAGATTGGGTTATCTAATGTCACTCTAAATTGCTAAATAGCTCGTCGCGGTTTTTCCTATTCATTCCCGTATTCCTTTAACCGTGTGTTACACCCAATGCTTCGCCAAAACCATTTATAGTTTCAGCGCCTTCATAATTCACAGCGTGTCGTGCGTTGCGAGGGGTACGCCTTTATTAAATCTCGCCCTTTGGTGTGTCATGCCCCTTATGTTCTTCCTTTCTCTTGTCCAAACAAGTTCACTATTAAACCATACGTGTTTGCTATCAGTAAAATGTATTCTACGCACCAATCAAGTGAAAAGACAGCTTGTAAAATATGAGCTTTGTATTTTATGTGATCTTACTTCGACGCAACTAACATAAAGGACTAAAGGTCTGTATTCTTAGGAGATTAACCAAGTGCTCACAATTTAATTTTGAATAGCTTTATAAGTCTAGGAATAATTTGTCTTAACTGCGAATAAATGGCTATCACAAAAACGCCCCGAGATAATGTTATAATCTGTAACTGATTCCTAAGTTCAAGTTTATTCTCTTGTAGTTGTGATTTAATTAACGCCTTCGGCTAGAGGAGAAACATTCCTTGTAGTATATGTTTGAAATAAAACAGTATATCAGCGTTCTATAACTAGTTTAAAGACCACTTCACACGATAATTTATTTGACAATTTTTAAGTAGTTATTGAAAATATTATTGATAGAGAATGCAATATCAATGGTAGTAATGGTGAACTATTTATGTAGAATATACTAACGAGTTTTTAAATTCATACAATCACTGAAGTGGTTGTATAAATTAGTTCATTATTTCACCAGGTGCTTTGAGTCTTACCGCTATAAAACCTATCATCCACTGCGAAATCTTGCCGTAAATATTCATTCGGTAAATTCATTTAAGAGTTATCGAGACAAAAAATATTGTCCGGCTGTGTTGACCACGGGTCTCAAACTTTGGCCCGAAAAACTATGGTGAAAGAGTGATCATTAAAATTTAACATAGACGATTTCATATTTGTTAATTGAAATGATGGTCATGAAATGTCTACTCTTGGAAAACTGTATAGACTTGATTTTTCAGCTAAATAATACCACAGAATCACGGGGTAATTTCTGAAGTAAACTCTGAACTCTGAAGTATTCTCTCCTCCCCAAGCATTCGCGACTCCCATGTAGAAGTTCGCTGACCCCTGGTGTAAATGATACCTGCCGTGTTAATAATACTCGAGCTACCAAATTCTCAGTGAACGGTATTATATACTAGAGAAATTCTTAGGAACGTTTCCTTATTCCTGCAAACTTTTAAATCCATTTTAGCCCAAAACATTTCTTATTAACTTTGCTGTTTCTTAGAAAAAGCTTCACGGGAATTTTTTTCAGATGTCGTTTATATCCAATCGAATGTAATTGGTGAACCTTTATAATGGGTCTGTAGTTAAAATTGAGTGAAATATTGTAATTTAACAGGCCGCCTTGTGAATGACGAAATATGTAATAAAAATGGAAAAAGGATTTAGCTTGAGCTCCAGTGAAGTTTTTTGCATTGTTGATTTCTTTTGCATCCATCAAATCATTATGAAAACATCGGCGCAAAATCTATTGCAAAAAACTTTTCATATCTGAACATATGTAGTTCGTGCAGTTATGTCATCAGTTGCATTAATACATATTTATGCGCTGATTGCATCGTGGCAAACGCTGCTGGGTGGGGAGAGCTTGGCGATAGCTGGGTGCAAAACTCGATGTATCATAAAGATGCTGGCCGCTACCCTGTTATTTTTAGTAGTGTACCTAACGTATTATCGTCTATGATAGTAAACTATATCTGAACGAATTTTACCTAAAATCATTGATCGTCATGGAAAGAAAGGATCGTAGATCCCTATGAGATAGGAATAAGTTGGAATATGGAAAAAATTGAAAGTGAGAGAAAATTTCTGCCGTGACTCTATCAAAACATCGAATAAGATTTTTTCGCGTTCACAATACTTAGTATATGAGAAAGTAAAAAGTTGTAAATCATCTTCGTGGCGTAAATTACTGAGGCTTCTTCAATCATATCAATGTCACAGAAGCACCTCCCTTGTAGCCAAAACGAATAAATTTAGAGCTAAAAAATCGGTACAGCATACATTGTACAAACTTTCTCATATACGTACTAATGCGTCGTTTAGTTATCTTTAGAAAATGAAAATCGTATGAGCCTATTTTTAGAAAATCCAATTTTTGTTAAAGTTGCCCAAGAATAAACTAGCCTTATATTCATTCATTGAGGAAAATGAAATTCGTAGTATTATTGAAGACGTAAACTCCAGTAACTGTATGAAATTCGATCAAAATCCTAAGTGCCGTTTTTGAGAAAATCAACTTCTTGTAAAAGTTGCCTAGAATAAACGAGCCTTATATTCATTTTTTGATAAATATGAACTATGTAGTATTATTGAAGACGTAAACTCAAGTAACTGTACGAAATTTGATCAAAATCGTTAGAGGCGTTTTTGAGAAAATCAAATTATTGTTAAAAATGCGTAGAATAAACTTCCCTTAATTATTGAGAAATGTCAATCATTTCTTCAGAGCTTGTATTCTGTATGATAAAATGCCTAAGTACGAGATTTCATTCATTTTCGCTGTACCGTTTAGGCTCTAGAACCGAGAACAGACAGACAGACGGCATTGCGAAAACCACTTTTCGGACTCAGGTACACCTAAAACGTATATTTCCATCAAAATCTCGAAGTCGAATTTTTTCGCAATAACAATACCTTCTCAGTATACTTCGTATATGAGAAAGTAAAAATAGTTTGTCGAAATTATACGGTTAAACCATTAGCTTATAATTTTTCCTTATGTAGTTAACCGATTCTTGTATTTGTTAAAGCTGCTACGCAGTTTCATTTGCATAGTTTTTTCTTGTCAAATTTTTGTGTGATTTGAACTCACCACCTCAATCAATCCTGTGTACCTATTAGATCAAACGAAGTTAACAAGTTATGAGTGTATTTTTCGATTTTTTTCCGAAAAATGCATAATTTAAATCGAATGCAGACTTTCTACTAACGTTTGGTCTCGCTCGCATGACAAACTTGAATTTGAGGCAGATTCACGGATCATTCGCAAGGTCGTTAAAATTCATTTCCACCATCACACGATGGACTCTTTATCGTTGTAATCTGAGAAAAAGCAAACGTCTTGTACCTACCTGAATAATTAGACCAACCATTGCATTTCAGTAAAATGTCAAACACTTGTAACAAAAAATAGTAATAATTTATTGCCTTCAGACGTTCAAATATTACTTAATTAAACTCATATCTTTGATTATGGCGAATATAATTTAAGTCGTTTGACTTAATTCAGAGTTAAAACGTAGATACAAAAATGTGTTATTGTGATTCCACATATTAGAAAAATACTTAAATTCCGTCGAAGTCTTGACTAGTTTGTTAAATGAGAATGACATGTAAACCAATCACCAGATTATTGACATTTTTATACCTACTATCAAAGAACCTTAAATTTCGTTATGAAACAAGACATGCATCTTTGGTTATCGCAAAACCAACAATAAATCTTATTATGAGTAAATGTGTAGCACACAAAATCTCCATGTTTCTCTTTGGTTATGATTTCTCTTTTTTTAATTCACATGATCGATAAAGTACTCCCCAACAACGATAAAATTGCATTTTCAATGCAGAATAACGAATTCCTTTTTTAAAATGCTTGCATCAAGCACTCGGGTAAATTTCGGCCAATGTCACCGTCGGCAGAGCTGCAACATTAAGCCCTTAAAGCTAAACTATCACAAATTAGATGCACAGCAACAAAATACCAAACAATTGGCAAATCCCTGACACGTAGACACTTCTCTTTCCTTTCAAAAAGAAAACAGAAAATTTCCCAAAAAAGAAGTATTTTTCCAGATCTCGAAATCATTCCGAAATCGGAGTCTTTCTGTCCATAATAACACCCTATAAAAATGTACAGCTCCACGAGGACGTCTTCGTCGGCACGCATGAGAAAGGCAACGAATCACCGCTTCCAAAAATAAAATTTAAAGGCACGGTGGCACAAGTGTTATTCGTGAGGGGGACAAGCCGTGGGACCTCCGCTTGTGTCCACGACTGGCTGTACGCAGGGCTGGTCACCACTTTCAGATCTACCGCCTCCACTCGTCATTGTGGAAGAAGATATCTCCTTTATGTTACCCGGAAGATAATCCTTCCAAGATCGAAAAAGGTACCTCGTGAATTTACGCAACTGTCGGAACTTGCAGTAAGTGGCACCTTCTGCCGACTCCAGTTGCTGGGTCTGGATTAGAAAACCCTTCTCCCTGAAGGTCTGCTCCAGCTTCTCCCTTACGAGAGACTTCCGCGTCCTCCTTTTTCTGCGGGGTCCCGAAGAAGCCGAAGACGAACCCTTGCGATCCGCCTGTTGCCCCGCATCCCCCACCCTCCCACCGTTACCTTCTCCGGAGCCTCCGGCGACCACCGGAAACGCATCGCCCTGTCTATGGAATGGCACTAAATCACTGCTAGTCCTGTTAGATACGTTCAACTGATCACCCCTTGCTTCAGGAACGGTAGACGTTAAGAGAGTGGGTGTTGGTTCGTTGTTGAAGTGCTGAACGTTGACGGTGGTGGATGTCGGGGAGGAGGAAGAGGAGGTGACGGCGGAGGTCGTCGATGATGCGGGGCACACGGATGACGGAGTCGGAGGCTTGGTCGATATCAACGATCCGATGTTAGCACCCATATACTGCTGCTGGAGGGTCTGCTCGCGAGGGAAGAACTCGTATCCCCTCATACTCTTGTCCCCGGTGCCGCTGTAATAGCGGAAGTTCCCTCCCGCGTCAACGGAAAGCATCTTCTTCTCCTCCAAAGAAGGTTTTGCACCTCCGGTGAACTTGAACTTGCAGATGCTAACCTCCGTAGGGTTTTCCGCCGTGGGAGGGATAAAGATTGCCGACCTCTTCCGCTTCGTCGCCAAGCTGGTCGAGTGGACCATCCTCTTTCTACCGGACGGTGAGGGGCTGGTTATTTCTTCCGTAGTCGTCGGTATCCTGGCGACGTCCGCCGGTCTCAGAGCCACCGCTCGACTGAAAGAGGTATTCTGGGGTATTTCGGGGGATTCCTGCTTGGAAGTTCCGGGAAGGGAGAGGGAAGCGACGGGCAGTGCCTCCACGGTGGTCATGAGGTCGCCTGCTCTCTGCTTAGACTTTTCTGGCAAGACGGTCGGGGATATAAGAGGAATAGAGGCGGTTGCCGCGGCGACAGCGGCTGCAGCACCCATCTTCTGGCAGTAGAGGAGGTGAGATTGGAGGGCCATCGGGTGGACGAAAACCCCGGCATTGGGCCAGTATATGTAGTTTCCTGCCACGGTAGTGGCGACCCCTGGGAAGGATGCGTTATTTGCCACGCTGATGGTTGCACCTGTTGAAGTTCCGGCTTCTCTTTCATCCCTCCTCTTCGCTTGGGATTCGCCTTTTTCCTCAGCTCCTTCGAAGGGTTCGGCTTTGATGGGGAAGAAAGGACCGCTCACGTTGATCCTTTTGAGATCTCTGATGCAGAGGTTGAGGGGTTCATCCTGTAGCGAACCGTCTTGTGATTGGGAAGGACTCCTTTTGGAACTTTGAGCCTGGGTCAGCCTCTTGGCCAAGAGGCTGTCCGTGGCGGTGAAGCTCCTATGTCCCAGCTCCGTCTTCCCCGCCCCCGAAGAGGAGGAAGGAGAGAGGGAGGATGCGGTGGAGGAAGGAGAGGAGGGCCCGGGACTCGAAGCCGCCGTTCCGGAGTCGGAAGATCGGGGATTTGCCGTCTCGAAGCTACTAGAAGGGGAGAAAACGTTGCCGTAGTTTTTATAGATGAGATGGCAAATATCTGCCTTCTTGGGTTTCCTTCCCCGTCGGGGTTTGGTATCCAGCGTCATTTCGCCCATGTAAGGGAGATCCCTGAGTGATGAGGTGCCCGGAGTTTCCGACCTGTTTCCAACCATTCCGGAAGCCATGATCACGCTCGATCTTTTCTCCTCCGGTTGCGGCGTCGGATTCGGGGAGGATTTGATGGAGGACGACACCGTCGTCTCTGACATGGGGAAGGCTTTGACGAGAAGGCATGGGCCCACACCCTGTGATTCTTCCGGCTGCTTCGCTCTGCTATCTGCGGGTTCCGACTTGAACTGCCCGCAGTGGGTGGCCGTGGTCTTTTGCTGCGGTTGACCCTGAGGCTCCTTCAGCTGTAGGTCCTGTATGAAGTTGGGAACCCTCCTGCTCCCCTTGGAGGAGGACGTTCGGCCTCCGACGGAAGACCCTTTGCTGGTACCCGCCTCGGATCCCGCGGCCTTCTCGATGCGGATGAGGGAGGGTACGTGGGGGGAAGACGCGGCTTCTGCAGCCGCCGCAGCGGCCGCGGCCTTTGCCTCCTGAGCCATGGCGGCCTCATAGTGGTCCAGATACTCCGGGGGAAGCGCCTGGTGGTGGAACTTCAATTTCCACTTCGCTCTGCGCCTGCCCCTGAAACGATTCGGAAGGAAATGTTATTGGAATGTGAAATACTATGTTATTTTTCGTCGCGTTCTGTGTATTTTGTAACTTGTCTTGGGTTTTTGTCGCTGTAAATTTCTGTCTATGATTACTTCTAGATAAAATCGACGTTGAGATGTCAAAAATGTCTGAGGCACGCCGAGGACCTGAGAAAGATCATCGGTATAATGACATTTATAAATTCTAGGGATTCTCATCTTTTGCTTTGCGAATTTGCTTTATATGGTCAACGTTAATGATTTTACAAAATCATGTTAAATGCTAGAAACGATAGTGATGGCTTTACTGTTCAAAATGGTTAAAATATCCCAATAAAGGAATATGATTGATCGTGGTCCATGGTTATATTCTGTTCTGATGGGTGGTCTCTGAATGCGGAAAGGTTGAGAACCATGATCCAATCTGTTTCTTCACATTTTTGGAGCACCTACGTGAAATTTGCTGTTAGAGAATATATTAACTAGGTTATTACTGTAACTAATAAAGCGGATGAGTATACCATTTATGCAGTTATTCTTCAATGACGACTACTGCTTTGCTGTTAAAATCCTGTGGTAATTTCGTCGTAGTTTATGCGCACACGCATTCGTCATTTTTATGGTTTTCTGACGTATGTGAATCAATACGCAAGCGAAGCACTATAATTCAACACTCATTCATACCTCTGTGTTCATATCGTACAACCCACTCGTTATTGCAAAGTTTATTGAACAATTTTAGGGCGATTATATAAACACGTTAAGATTGTGCAAACTTTTTACGTATTAGAAGTTTCGATTGCCTCGGTGGACCGGATGAAACTTACATTGAAACTTTCTCATAAGATTATGTTATTATAGTAATGAAATTGTAACATCATTTAGCGTAAAATCTTCTCCATAGAAGATTTTATGATGCATTTTTAAAGAAAATGATAAATTTCTTATGTTACATATAACAGATTGCCTTTCCGCCAAAACCTCGCGTGCTACATTAAAATACCCTATTGAGCCGGATATGGATTTGATGTAAATAATAATTTATTTCGCCATTTTGCAATTGAAATTTTACCTTTATGTAAAATTTTCATGATTTCAAAATTGCGTAATTTCGTTCGCATAAAATTCAGTAAAAAAGTTTTACTCTGTGAAATTGCGCTTCAAAACGTACCTTTATTATTTCGTTTCGTTCACATCCTCGACACGCGTCCTACTGAGATTTCTGTAGCGTCTCGCCACCCGAAAAGTTTGCTCACTCCATTAAGCGATCGTTTCTGGTCTTAAAAAATTCTCATCTTGTCGCCGCGATGGCTCCGTCATGCGTGCATGAGAGATGGATAAAATGGAGAGGTCGCTCTCTTGAGAGTCAAGGAGTTGAGGTCAGCGTGGGACGAGAGAAAGAGACACGCAATCACCAGGGCGAGAAGTAAGGAGTTGAGATGAAAACTTTTCTTGCGAGAAAAAAAGATACAACTTAAAAGGAATCTCATTTCGCTGTCGATGTTTTTTTTAATTACTTCGCACTCGTACTAATGTAACAACCAGTTAATGTATAAACGTGTAAGTTTCTATAACTTCGTAAAAGAAATATGTTTCCTTAAGGTTTCCATCTGCTAGCTGGATGAACGCTGTTAGACAGTGTTTAGCTTAATTCGTGCGACCCAGGTTTAGATAGCGATGTTTACTTTCAAATCTACGCGATATATAAAGTATTGTGATCGCGAAAAATTCGACTTCGGGGTTATGGTGTATATGAACGTTTTGGATGTGTTCGTGCCCGAAAGAGTGGTTCCTGCAATCCCTTCTGTCTGTCGTAAGTGCGCGGCTTAAAGGGCTAAACGGTTTCACTATTTCTGATGCAACATCGTGTTCATATAGGGTTTTACCCGGAGTGGAAGCCTAGTTGAAATGGACCATATCGCGCAACAGCGGATGATAGTTTATCCTTGTAGATTTTCGCAAAATGCCTATTTACTCAGGCTTGGCTCGAATTATTTACATTAAAATTACAGCGTTTGTTGTCATAAACAATACTTTATATGGCATACATCTCAAACACAACCATTTAAGACTCAAGAACGTTCTAATATACCCGCATGTTGTCCATAAAATAGTGTAACCAGTAACGTTATATACGGAACTAGAGGCTTACCGATATAAGAAAGTTTGTTCAATGAATGTTACACCGATTTTTACTCGTCAGTCGGTCGTATTACTTTCTCCATACGAGGTATAGAGAAAGTATTGCTTTCGTGGAAAAATCGAATTTTAAATTTCAAGGGAAATACACGTTTTAAATCTCCTGAGTACGTTTTCACTATTTTCTCGATGATGTCTCTGTGTGAGAGGAATTTTGTGGGCCCTCTAAATCAAAAAATAATGATCAGATTGCATAGGACTTTATATTTAAGAGTTTTATTACTAATTCAAGGTCTGATAAGGTTTCAGCCGAAATTGGCCAACCGGAAGTGGAGGTTTATTCCTGTCATTTTTCTGTTCTTTTCCCCAAATCTCCTTCAGGGTTTCATTGATGGAAATATTGCTATTATCAAAGTTGTTGATAATAAAATTTATACATGTTTTGTACGAAAATTATTTTCCTGAAACGGATATTTCGATTATTCACCTGAATTTATGTTCAGCACATAGAATGTCGCTAGGTGACAGCTTTGGTTCCGTTGCTACAATAAAAATTTCATATTGTTCATAGCGACAGAAACGCTGCCAACGGTAATTTATATTTTGTTATCCTTAGCAACAAATTAAATTTTTTTACTTATTGTTTTTTCAATGGGGAAATCAATTCAAAGTATTTTCCATTGCGCAAATTACTCTGCTTCCAAAAATTACTCAGTGCAATGATGGCGAACCTATCGCAAAGTGATTTTGGTTGGCACGCCAATCAAAGGCGAAAACAAATCAAAACATATATCGTATATATTTAGTGCCGCAAAAACATTGTGTTATTTAGTTAACTATTGTAAACATTAGTTTTATGGTTACTAATTTCAATCTCTTATGTCTTAATCATGAATTTAATTTAGTTGGCACGCAAAAAAATCAAGAGCTTTATTGTGGCACGCGAGGAGGAAAAAATTCGACAAATTCAGTAACATTGGCACGCGAGCAATAGAAGGTTCGCCATCACTTCACTATTGCAGTTGCTGATAGTTACTCTTGAAGAAGCTGTAGTCGAGAGTAACTTGTAAATACTATTGCTATCATACTGTATGGAGAAATTCATGTGCTGGACACAAACGAATTTTTGTTAATTGAAACGACATTAGCTTACTTATCAATAGTATTTTAACAAAGGATTAAGACAATCGTCGTTTATAAACAGAATATGAATAAATCACGAGTGTCGAGGATATTAACCTTAAATTTTCCATCAAAACACCTGATTGGAACGAATTAATTTTACGGATTGTATTCTAAGGGAAGGTTTTTCATGAAAAGTTTTGCACATTGTCATGCTTGCACAGATGGAAGACGATTTTACTTTAGCCGATATAACTCATTAAGTATACATCATCGTAAGTTGTGTGCTTATTTAAGATACATTTCTTACACGGAAAAATTAGTTTGGTGGACTTAATGAAGAAACTAGAAGTTTAGGTTAATAAGTACTTATAATAATATGATCTAAAATAGAGTATGATACTTATTTTTCCTGTAAAAAAAGGATCGGCGAAATCATTAACGAGTTTTCTTAGCATAACGCTTAAAATCGCAACTCTGGATACCGTAACGGTAAGACGGGACCACGAAGCAAGAACGTCCTGAAAACAATATATGTATGTCGTTTATCGGTTAGAAGTCTAAGGGGGTGCCGTGGCGTATTGGCGAGGGCGTTGGCTTGCTACGATGAGCATACCTGGTGCGAACCGGGTACGAATCTCTGCGAAAGTAGGATTTTTTCATAGGTTTAGCGGACCCCTATTTGCGTGTTTAGAGGAGAGCACGCGAACCAGCGCTCAGTCCTTCGTAAGGGACGTAAAGCCGTTGGTCTCCTTGGTGTTTCTCGTTAAGAGTAGGCTCTTGCTTTGTGATTTAGTCTGAGAAGCCTACTAGCGCTGGTAGTCGTTTGAAGTCACAAGGTCCCACAATAACAGAAGTATACGGTAATGAGATCACTTAAACAATTTAATTTCTACAGATATCGCACGATTTTTTCTCGGGAATTATTCTGGAAAATATATTAAACTAACGTTGACTAATACATTTTACGCTGTCTGTAGCCACTTTATCATAATAAGTACCGTTTGAAAGGCTCACGTTTAATCAAATTATTAGCCGAGATCTAGAGAGGATTTTCCCTTTGATTTTTCTGTAATAATGAGTGTATCCTCTCTCTCCGTCCAGTCAAAGGTGATCTTATGTGCAATGAGAAGATCCTAGAGAGATTGTCGGAATTCACGGTGTCGAAGGACACGCTATATGAGATACGGAGTATTGGAAGGCTATTGTAATTGCGGGGTAATTAAGGGAGAATGAGAGACATTGAAATAGTGATGGAGAACGAGAGAAAGGGAGAGAGAGAAATCAAGGTAGTTTGCAGAAAAAATATCGACAGGTAGAGCTAGAGATATATGGAATGAGAGAGGCGGCAAAAGAGAAAGACTCGGTAAGCCATTGTGACGATCAAAATTACAATTGCAGTAGTGGAAACAAAAAAAATTGCTTTGTCATTTCTTTGAATTTACAGTTGCCTTTACTCCTTGCGCCTGAAGACTTAATTGGTAAATCACTAAGATTCTTTAGGTGTCCGAATATCTCGAATTTTCCGGACCGTTTGAGCAGCTGAAACTTTTATGAAACATTAGGGAAGACAAAAATCTGAAGGTTACACTGTATATTTAGTTTCCGACGGCAGAAATGAATGTTTACCTATATAATTACGTATTGTTGTCCGTATCGAAATCGCTTTAATCAAGGGTTGTAGTACGTAAATACCATGTTAAGCGCAGTTTTCGATTTTAGCGTGTAATGATACGTTTGTAGCGTGTCCGTACTTGTGGAAATTCACATTCATTCCTGATATAATCCTTTTCCGGCGACATCGAGCACAAACGATTTTTTGCAGGCAACAGCCGTTAAATTGGAATAATGTCATAGAACGTTTTACGAAGTTTTGATCGATAATTATTTTAATAAATACCAAAAATGACACGCTACAACGATTTAGACGATAATACTTACATGGCATGCCAGGTTTTTATACGATTTTCATCACATCAATCCAGTTTACTGTCAGTATAAGAGTAATAGCAGTGTCGCTATCGGCAGCATCTTTTTTTACAGTAACGCGGTATTAGAAATAGCGGTAACCATCGATTTAGCTGTTGAGAAAATATCGGTCGCGTGTTCAACTAGACTGAATTATTTTCTCTGAAAAGTGGCACGCTGTGAAAAAAAAGATTTGAAAGGTAAGTCGGAAAAAATCTCGCGTATATAAATGAACCAGTTCTTAAGAGCTGCCACAAACTCGCGTTAAAAAAAACAGATCGCGATGCGAGGGATGACGAGCAAGTTTTATCGTCGTTCGCCTCAGAGAAAATCGAAACGGTGATCGTATGAACAATAATTGCGAAAACCGCCATTGGCGCGAATCCTCGCGTGGCGTGTTTTAACCGTTACATTCGAATCCTCCGCCTCTTCGGACGTTTCTGCTCAAACGAAATATGGAATCAAGCCAAGAACGAAAACGCATATATAATGTGTATGAGCACCACCCTTTAAACTAGAAAAAAGGTGACGACGCGAATCCAAACGGATATTTTCTATCTTGCCGCTAACTCTCGAGAAAGCGCTCTCTCGGAGAATCGTACTTCTTTTGTTTCCCGTCGAGTAGTTAGTATTCGTGATAAATTAAACTCAAGTGTTGCATTTCATGAGTATGATATTAAATCAGGATTGAGATATATATCGGAAATAATTAGCAGCAACACTATAGCTATCCACGATCTTTCTACTTAATATTCTACTTTATTTAATTATGGGGAAAATGACAGTATACGTAACAAATCCCCGAAAAAATGATTTAATTGGACAAATTATTGCGTGATAGCAATCGAATCACAAGATTGAGTCAAGGTTATAAAAGGTCTTTATGAAAATGGGTTTCAACACCTTTGAATAAATCAAAAACAAACTATCTCAAATTTTCAAAACACTAATACTGTAAAAATTTGTAACTAAAGGTCTTCAATATTAACATTATATTATAATACACTGTATTTAGAATTTCTGTGACGTTTTGAAAGTTGTTGACACCTGGTTTTTTGTCTACTTGCGACTCTTTAGGAAAAATAAATTCCTATATCACATCCATGATTCGCCATGCTTCAGTTTTATTAGCTAAAAGGTATATTATTCCTTAAAACAAATGTGGCGAAAATCTTCTACATCTGTCGAATAAATAAGGAGTTTCGCGTCCGATCCATCATTCATATACCACTAGGAAAAACCTCGCATGAAATCACTTCGCCACCGTGTTTCGCAAAGAAAATGATGATCCATTTTTAAGTTGGTTTTCGAAGATTTTAAGGGTATTTTTGTTACCCCTCACCTTGCCCTTGGAGCGGAAGCGGTACACTTGTCACCTTTCTCAGATGGCGCTCCTGCTCCCGAAGACGACGGCGACTGCCTAGATGTCGCTGCCTTCGCCTGAAAGGGCGTCAGGATGCTGTAGAGATTTCCGTCCGCTATGTGGAAATTCTTCTGGGAATATCCGAATGACGATTGCACTCCTCCCTTCTCCTCACTGCAATAGACAAAAAAAATACACGGATGTCGTCACTCTTTTGTTTTTTCCTCCTCTTTCGATCCCTCCGAGGTAACACGAGGGGGGGGGGGGGGGACCCCTCACCGTTTGGCGCACGCGTCGTCACGGGCGTCCCACTGAAAAACGACTGACAATCGCGTTTGTCCCTCGCCTTCGACTAGGACGTCCCGAGCGCTTTCATCGCTCGGAGAGAAGAGAAAGAGAGAGAGAGAAAAAGGAAGGGAAATCGGTAAAGCGTGGGAGTCGGTTAGGCGTCGCCGTCTAAATATTTTTATATACGGGTTTCTTCTCTCTCTCTCTCTCTCCCTCACACGCACTCTACCTCTCTCTCCCGCCACCATCCAGAGTCAAGTCTCTCGGCCTCTTTTTTTTTCCTTCTTTAACTCGCCCTGGCGGTGCGAATGGGAAATTCCGATCTCCCACGCGCCCCTGTCCGGCGAAATCGGTTCAACTTCCCCGTCCCACAGGCAAAAAGAGTGGATGAGAGAGGGGGAGGCGAGCAGGACCGGACCTAAAAGTGCAACGTTTCGTAAAAAAATTTGTTTTGCGGAAGAGGCGTCTACTCGTTCGCGATTCCTTCTCGGAGGTGAAGGAGAAGTGTGGTATTCTTCTCCTTGAACCCTTTCTGTCGAAATAATTGGCGGATGAAAAAGTTGCCTCCCAAAATTGTTGTTCTCTTATTAAAAGATCATTCGGCCACCTCGCACCGACAGTATTTATCGTAATTTATCATTTGGCCATTCAGTAGGTATATAATTTGAAATATCAAAACTTGCTTGCCCCAATATTGTTTGCACATGACTCCCGAGGATAGGGTGTATCGGGGCGGCCGCCCCGGGCCCCGCGACATGGGATGACCCCGCATAGATCGATTTGCCCCTGGCCCCGCACTTATATAGAGGCGGCCCTGCGTTTACGTCTTCTGTTCCTCGATTAGGTCATTTTGATTCGATAGAGTTATCGTGGTAGCCCCATGGCCAAAATCAAATGGACGCAATGGATAAATCCAGTAGCAATAGAGAAGTTATAGGGACCAGTAGCACATTTCGGCTAAAAAGCAGGCGTCGTATTCTAATAAGGAATTTATTAGAAGATCACTACTGATGACGGCTGCTTTGTGGCTGAAATGTTTTAATAACTTTTCAGTGGCTATTGAATATACCTCTTGTATTGTTTTGAGTGTTTTGTCTATTTCTTCTAGCAACATATCGTATGATTACAGATTATTTTCCTTATCTTTGATATTAAAATAAGTACAATTCAATGCACTTCTTAATAAGAACGAATGAATAGTAATATCTTTTACTTTTCTCTCAGACAAACTTGTCACACTCTGCTCGCCATGGCTTGTAATGCTGATACCGATCTTGCATCAACCGGAGACTTCAAAGGATTAGTAAGTAATCAAATTTTAAATATTTGGTAATTATTTGATAATTTAACTACCGGGACTTTCTTCCTTACCGTCAGTAATGTATTCACACAGGTATTTTGCCATTTCCCAAATACCGAATTAAAATTTTACTGTATAAAGACTCTTGTAAAGGCTCCAGATCCTAATCTAATCCTCTACGGGTATAATTCAAATCAAAGATTGTTTCCACAAGCTTACGGAAGGATCATCTGATGGTGATATTATTGTTTTCCTCTGCACCATCGTTCGCCCAAAATTTACTCCAGCGTATAACCCTGGCATATTAACGAGATTTATTGATCCATTTAGAAGAAATTAATCGAAGTAAATAAATGTAACATTAGATCATGAGTGGCCGAACCTGCTTACCCTCGGAGCCGCATACAATAATCTTCAGAAGTTCGAGAGCAGCAAGGTACATTTTTGCAAATAAATTTTGAATAATGAACGTAATCTCTATTTGAAGCAAAACAGAGAGGATGAGAGTCTTTCAGGCGCCACAAGAACCTTTATAAGTCTCACTGCTTATCATGTTCAGTAATGAAAGTATTGACATGTCCCTGAATGTAAATGTAAAGAGCGCACATTAAATTAATAGAAGCCACCCCTGCAATAGAACTTTTGAAAATTTTCAAATTGCTGTTACTTCATATACCTAAGTTTTCCTTTATTCTTTCGCCAAATGTGAGAAATAGTAGTAGTACATAGGCCAGTGCCTCTCAAGTATTAATGCGCTGTTATTTTTCAAATACGTTAGTTTTCCGATGGAAGTTAGCGCTCAAGCCAAAATATGTACCAAATAAATGTCAAACAAATCCATTTTTTATCGAAATGCTATGTCCCAAGGTGTTAATGGCAATTTTAATATTCATCATTCTAGCGTAATCTGATAAAACACAACTCCAATAGCCATGAATAATAAAATTGGGAAAACCAGATGCTTTGTCAGGCAATAATTCAGCCGTCACCCTTGTAATTCTCCTCGATTATTTTTTTGGATCTATTCTCGGTGTACTACCACTGAAAACGGCTGATTAGTAGCCCAAAACACGCGTCGGTTAATCTAACTTCGTCATATGAAATAGATTCTAGCTCAGGTATGGGCAACCTCCGGATACGGCCTCTGAGGGCGTTTCATACGGCCCGCGAAGCTATGATGAAAAAGAAATCCGCAAAATTTAACTCACAAATTCCCGTTTTTAAAATTCAAACTATGACCGTAAATTATTTAAAACTGAAAATTAGCTATTAAAAGACCGAAGTTGGACTTGATTTTCACTTACACGATATCCCAGAATATCCAGGTATTCTCCGATTTAATCCGACCCGCTTAAACATTGGCAAATTCCATTGCATCTTCACCGAAGGATTCGATACCATCAGTGCAGAAAAATGTTGCCCGAACCCGTTCCAGCGAACAGGCGAGCTCGATATTTCTCTTTTGAATGAGATCGGAAATGAAGATGTATCTCGCGAAATCATTCGTTATTTGATGACTCCCGGTCCTTTTCTCTCTACGATTTCCTCAATTCGATCGAAAACAAGTGGTCCGCATCCCGCGACCTTCTTCTCGCATCCTTCCTACGCTACCCCCTCTCTCTCTCTCTCTTGACTTTCTCTCGATCTGTGGACATCCTTTTCCTGTTGAATGATCTCGAAAAAAAAGTCTTCGCATCTCTTCCCTTACCACCGTACTTCCTGTCGCAGTCGCCATTGTGATCTCACTCTCTCTCTCATTCGGCGAGGCGATCTGAACCTGCCCTAACCTCTTTCTCTTCCTCCTCCACGCCACATCCTATGCCATGGGTTTAGTAAATAAATTGACAAGAAGAGTGGCTATTTTTCAGAATTTTAGTATAGAAACCCTAAAAGAAGTGAAGAGCTGCAGTGCTGGTGAATAACACGGAGATTATAGAAAACCTTAATGTGTCCACCATGTGACTTTCTTCATACAGAATAATGAATAGGTATGAGTGCTGTCGACATCGGCTTCCTCGAGAATAAAATTACACTTGTGAATAATTTTTAGTCGCTTTTAACGTTGAAATAACAACAAGGAAACAAATTTGATGTTTTTATGGATAGCAAAATATCGATGCGCAGTTAAAATTACTCTTGGCTGCGTAGGCATCGCTCTCAAAGACTAGAAATTTTTCTCATAGCAACGGAAACAATGGTATTACTTAGCTAAGAACTGAACATAAATTCAGACGAATGATAGAAATGTCTCTGAAAAAAGTTTTTTATAAATACAGAAAATTATGTTTTCTACAACTTTGGTAATGACAAATATTTACATAAATTAAGTTCTAACAGAGATATTTGTAAAAAAAAACGGAAAAATGACGAGAATAAACCACCTACGGTTGATCATATTCAACCAAAACCTTTTTAGACCTTAAAATACATAAACTAAATTACTAATAATATTAATTTTTTTAATAACCCCGCACGTTGGCGCAAGACGCGTCTATTCCAGTATATTCGAATCCTATTTCCACATATTTTTCCCATATTTATTACCATATTCTTGTCTTTCTTTTATCGTAAGGGTTGACATTTTCTTGCGAAAAATTTGCAATTTCCATCGTTTAGGTGTTGCTCGAATAGTCCGTTCCGTGCACTTTATTCGAGAGAGAGAGAATGATTTAGGGAGCCGCAAAGTATCTCCTAAAAGAGAGACCCAATAACCATAGGTTGCCGACCCTTATCCGAGGCGATCGTCGAATCTCCTATCATTCATTTGTACATTTTCTAAGTTCATGGTTTCACCGATTCCGTCTTCATTCGAATTCGAATGTGTTTGTATCCTTTAAGTCCGTCCTCTCCTGTCGGGAAGCAACTTTGTATCAAAGCTGCAACTCTCATTAAATCCCCCGGCTTCTACTCCTTTCATCATCGGGTCCAATTCTTCCATGCCATTCGCGTGTATTTAAAGACTACGATCTTGAGCCCGCGCCGTCGCGCGTCGTTCCTGGTGGATGCCCCATTCATTGCATCCCTTCCACCGAGAACAAATCGTTTTATCTTCTCCTGCCTTGGCAATATTTTTGGAAGACCTTCGCTAGAAGAATAGTTGCAACAATTTTTAGACATGCGAGCAACGTTATTTCCTTTTATAAAATGTATCGAGTTCTCGTCGTCTGCGGTCGAACCTCTATATCTCGAACTTTGAGGAGAGATATAAAAGTTCGATTCATCGAAATTTCGAATGTTACTTTTACTGTTATTACTTCGAACGAGAAAAATGTACGCTCTGTTTGTTCAATTTCGATCAAAGTCTCTTTATGTTTACAGAAGTACAAAGAACCGCTTATTCTCTACGCGTATTTTTTAAGGTTACGAACAACTCTGTGGTTAGAAATCTTTATTCATTACTTTCTATTTATAACAAATATAACATTAAGTTTAGTAGGTTTCTAGAAATTTGGTTTTCATTTTCCAATTCACTTATTCAAAACTGATGTACTGATAAATTTTCCGCGCTGATGCATGTACTGGTTCGCTAATACTGTAATTCCCAATTTCATAAATTACCTTATTGAGCTGTTATCGGTGACCTGTCGCATTCTTTTCTGTACTCCTTAAGTTAAATGCTGTTTTTGTACCAATTTAAGCGAAGAAAATTTTTCATTTGTTAGGTTAATTCAAATCGTAAAATATTCCTATTTTAATTTTTCAGTGCGCATGTGTTTCATACGCCAATGCAATCATGAAGAAAGCTTGTACGCGATCACGGTGTCTACCGAATGGGCCAAAGTTTGATACCGTTTTGTACATATCTTTGAGCTGAAGGGCAACGAGGCAATCCCTTTTCTCAGAGGTAACTGGGTTCGAATCCAGGTGCAACTTACCCTTTGCGAATGGAATTTTCGTGTGAAAGAGTCTGGGGACTTATTCGAGTTTCTATCTCCGAAACTATAAGCCGTATTTACGTGCTCTCGCTAGCTATTTTGTCCGAATATTTTTTGAATTTATACCTCACAGCTTATATAACAGCTAGGTAGAGAAAGTTTTTTAAATTGTTGTTCACCAAAACAGTCTTCTCAGCTACCGATCTAAATAAAAGAGCATTTTCATAAAAACGTGTCTGCCGTGTGGTCTTCCTTTCTTTTCAACTTTCATTCCTTCATTGCTGATTTTCCGTCTTTTTTAGTACTATCCATTCTTTTTTCTTATCTTCCTGTATTCTTGCAACATAATTTCTTAACACAACCCCAACCATTATGGAAGAATTTGATGAAAACTGTCCACGCACTTTTTATCCTAGAAGTTCATTAATAAGCTCAGTGTCGATTTTCTTAGCCATATTGGTGTGTATCTGTAAGATCCATTTTTTACTCCTTGTCAATCTTATATATAGTTTCGCGTGAAACTCGAGCAAGTGATGTTAGCTATAGCTGAATGCGTTTCACCTCCTGTCAACAAAAATACGATAAAATTCGGGATAAAATATAAAACATTTAACCGCTTGAATTTTCCTAAAAGAGAATAAAATATTTCGTTGCAAAATTATGACTGTACGAATTGAATAATCTCTCTCAGCTATTGTGAAGTAGTCTGTATTGCAAATGATAAAATTTAGCGACACGTCCGAGTTGCGTATGAAAATTCAGTTTGTCACTGGACACAATTAGTAAATAATTTTCCTTAAAAACAGCCTCCAAAAATTTTCAAAAGTTGTTTTCTTATGAAATAGTTAAGGAAATATCGTCATATACGTCACGACGACGAATATGGATCCTAGATATGGAAGGATTTTAGGCGTGGAAATTATTTATTCCGAAGATGGAGTTTAGCCAAATTTGGTTGGTGACGTCAGAGGGAAGAGTTCGTTCCGTAAAAATGGGCGGCTCGAGTTCAATAACCCACAATATATTATTCTGCACAAATAAAAGATTCACCGGAAATGATTACTTCTTAAAGAGGTGAAATATGCGGTCTAAAGTAAATTATATTTGCAGATTTGTCATTACGTCCATACCCTATCTCTGGCCTTTTCCCTCCATCTTTCTTCTACTTACTATACTCTGAAGATGTAGAGAACGAAAATAAACTTTTCCAACGCGCTTAAGTTGAGAAGTTGATGAAATCGCGAGAAATTTACGCCTTGGCGCGACCATTACGCGCCATTCCTTATTTTATCGCTTAAGGTGACTCTGGGCCTAATAGTAGAGCATTCGGTGCACACTGGAGATGAGTTACGCGGCGAGTAAAAATCTCCTTTTCGAGAATGCTCCGCCCCGCCCCCGCCCCACGCTCTCCCGACGTCATTACATGCCCCATCTCACCGTTAACATAGCTGAGTTTGCTCGAATTTGATGCTGAGGTCGAGGGCGCCGATGGGCATTCACTTAACCCTAAACATAGCGATGACGATTTAATTGAATTTCTTTCGTTCACGCTCGCTAAGAGATGCTAGCTTCTCATTTTCCAGTGTGTTTTTAAAACTGTACGTTGAAATCCTTCCAGTGCGTTGAACAGACATTTTCACGGGAAAATAAGAGGTTGTGGCCATTTTACTTTCTATATGTACGTAGAATAAATGCTGCGATCGCAAAAAAAAAAAATTTTAATAGAAAATGTTGATGAATATGCACGTTTAAGGTGTCCCTGAGTCAGAAAAATTGGTTTATGCAACTCCCTTTTTTTGTGTCACATGTGCACTGCTCTAGGCCTTAAATGGTTTGACAGAATCTGATTAAATCCCGTATTTATATATATGGGATATCACCCGAAGTAGACTTGTTGAAATAAATGAAATCGAGCAATAATGGAAGATAGTTTATTCTTGGTGTATTTTCAAAAAGTGTCGATTTATTAAGGCGTGGCTCAAAGGGTTTCCCTAAAATTCAAGTCACAGCGCTTGTTGTCATAAACGATACCTTATCTACCGCATGATTAAAAAATAACTGCATAGAATCCAGTGACGTCATAATTTATGGAGTTTTACGCCCTGCTGTATCCAATCTCTCCGTACAATAAAGCGACCAGTGAAATTATTTTGTAGACTACAAGGATGTGTTGATGAGAAGGTTTGTGCAATGTTTGCTGCGTTGTTTTATTAGCGTTTTCGGATCAATCATTCTTTTTTTAATGACCAGGCAAGGGTTAAATCCATGATGTTAAAGTACGTGTCATTTTCTGACCAATTTCAATGTCTGTTTATAATCTGTCTCTCTCTTGCTTTGGTGAAATCGGTACTGTATCGTGCCTCTGTTGTATTCGATGGAAATAAAGGATATTTCACGAAATTACCGTTAAATTAGACATTTTGATCGTACTTTTGGTACTTTTCGTTCAATCGTTGTGGACAATATACACTCCTAGTTTTCTCTTAAATATTACCATTTAATTTTTAAATAAATGTGCTTCAAATTATTAAATTTAATACGATGAACGTAGATGTATCCTCCTTAAAAGTTTTCCGAAGATTTAAATGAAAAACTGATGAATTTCTTCTCTCGGCTGATTGCAGGTGCCAAATTATTCTGCTTACTCTGCGTACGGGCTCGAATTCGAACAATAGTGACTATTTCTCCACTATTCTTTTAACTTATTGTTAGATGCCGCTTGGAACTGTATAAGAAAAAATTATGGCTTATAACTTTTGCATTTTCTCAATCTAGTGGAAAAAATTGTTGATGGACGTGTTTATAATTTGCAGAGAGCCTTTTGCGATTTGGTTTGCATAATAATAAAAATACGTTAGCATTTACTTTATTTTGAACGGTACTTTCACTTTGAAATTGTGCAATAGGATACGGGAACGCGTAATTCATTTCTCTTGTTCGAAACCTTTTTTGACGCGCTTTCAAAATAAAATATTTTTTCCTTGCGTTTCACTTTTCAAAGTAGACTATTTTCAGCTTACCAGTAATGCATGACCATTATTTCTTCGCAATTGCCAATAACTGCTACTATAACTACCTAGTCAAAAAGGCGATACTTTCCTCACATCTCTTTCTGCAATAACAACAAGTTAGGAAAATGTACAACGAATCACAAACGTGCAATGGAGTATTAGAAGGAAATTATATACCTGTACGTAAGGGAAATAGCATTTTAAAGTTCTTTTCTTCATCATAAATAATCCATTTTCTTCCTGTTTAATAATATTACATGCACACGTAAGGAAATTAAATGTTTGTGAGATTGTTTATGTTAGCAACAATGAAGAAGTAACCATGCAAGAAATTTTTATGCTCATAATTAAAAATCTCCAATTTTCTTTTGAGAAGTTCACGTAATTGTTTATATTTAAGACGAAGACTCCAGCAATCGAAGATAAATTAAGGAAAAGAGTTGAGATGTATCGGCAAAGTGTTTTATTTCTTCAACTACACTGATAATATGTTTCGATCAATATATATCTTATGTTAGTTATTCTGTACTATATAAATGTATGCCTAAGCAACTAAGCTGCCAGTATAACCGTTGCTTATCTTACAACTTTGAAGCACAAATTATGGCATACATACGTTATATATTGAAACTATGTTTTTGTCCTGGAAATACAACATGGTGTCTGACACTTAGGATTTATACCTAGGTCGTTTGCATAAGGATAAGCTCAAATTCCAGTGGAGCTTTTGATTGCAAAGAGCAGTTAGTTATTATACAACTTAATAGGAACGTACATCTTATGGAACAGAAATAAATGTTAATTGGTTATTCATCTTCCCTCAGGAGCAGTTCCATTGAAATTAATCCAGGTATCATTATATGCTAAAAGAATTTTAGTAGTACATACATTCTAAGAAATAAATCTTTTGCAGTTATTTTAGACGCATGAAACTGTTGCAACAGACGATCCAGCAAAACGCGCTAGCTAGAATTATTTCCAAGTATTTTCATCCCATGTACATATCATTTATATTTATATAAATTCTCTTTGTGCGTGAAGCCAGTTTATCTTATCCTTTTTATCTAGAATCACAGAAAATAACAAAGTAACAGTAAAATCTTTAGACATATTGGCATTAGTACATAATACATATTTAAATTATTACTCTACATGTTGCAAAAAGTGTGTAGCAGAGACAGAAATTAAACCATTTATTTCAAATGGATACCTCATATTAACCTATCTTATTCTATAACGAGAGAGGAAAGATAACACGCATCATGTATGCATACAAGGCAGAGGCGTTCCTTACGATTTATGTAATCGTGTCAAAAAAAAGAAATATTAATGGCTTAGAATTATGCCTAAGCATTGCAAAACGATGTATCGACTGCGATATCAAGGAAATACTAAGTTTTTGACTAACGGATTAATTTCCTAATCAGTTGTAATTAATGAAACAAAATTAACTTTTTGTAAAGAACTCCTAAAAAGGACCAGTAGCAATCGATTGTTGAGATTGTTTCGATATATTTTCATGGACATTATGGTTTATCCGCACGCTCATTATCACTACTGGGTACAATTATATTACAAACAACCTCATTGAATTTAGAGCTATTAAATTTTTTCAAAGAGTTTCCGTTTATACTCAATTCCTCTAAAAGTCTCAACATTCATGATTCTTCAGTATATTATGGCCACAGTCGTCCTTAACGAATTATCACTTGATGTTAAAACGTATATACGTTAATAAATATTTTAACATCGAGCAAATATTAAAAATACGGTCCGGTTTGCATGGAAACCATAAATTTTATTGTAACGTGTAAACATTGACTGTAGACCATTCGCGCGCGTGAAAGGTGCATCTAGGCCAACGGTTCCCATCCTTTTTTTTATCCAGGAACGCCTTTCTCCTTCAAGTAAATAAGGCAAACGCAAAAGTGCAAATCTAAAAACAACAGTTAACTTCAACGTATTCAGCCAGCCTCAAGAACGTAACCGTGGAGAATTCCTCCGAAATTTTAAGAGAGTCGAAATTTTAAAAACAGGAAGAAAAAGGGCTGGCAGTTAAATTTTTTCATTCATATTCAATTTTGTCAGCACAAGTAATTTTTTTTATTTTTTACTAAAAATAAAAGGCGAGAATACACTGCACGCAATTACAGAGATAACAAGTTAGGAAAGTACTGCGAAAGCAGATATAATAAGGCGATTTAAAAAATAAATAAATTTCTTCCAATACGAAAAAGTCGCGAAACACAGACCACGTGAAGCATTATCGAAAAATTTCGAATGTTAAAATAGGAGGGAAACGTCTTCTTATATCAAGTTAAACACATTGTGTTTTTAGAAGGTTTTAATATTCTAAGGTGTAGGATATGTAGATGTCCGTCTCGTATCAGGAAAACTATGTACGGCAAATATGCATTACACCACGGAAAATGTGAAATTATCCCAATTGGAGTAATTACCTACCGCTTGGATACCACTGATCCACAGGCGGTTATATTTAATGATACATATTTATGTAAAATAATAACGTCTCATTATAATAAATACACAGTGCGTATCATACATCGGTTAGCTATTTGCTAAATATTTCTAGAATTCCAATTACAAAATATCACGAATTGAAATAATATTTCAGCAAAGATCAATAATCTCCATTGGGGGGTAATTACCCTATTGCTCCCCTTTGTATCTGCCATTGCATTTATCTAGGGAATAGACTGAACCAAATACGAAATAGCTAAGCTACGCTAGTGGGAATCGATCGAACGTCTTACTGGCACGGATATATGGTTAAGGACGTGGGATTTGCTTAAGGTCGTCGCGATTTGAATTCCGCCGCGGGTTTGGCCGCTGGAGTCCGTTTCTGTCACCGTTTTTTTATTTTAAAAAAAATTCCCCTTTAAAAAAAGTGGCAAGAGTGCTGAATATGAGTTCCTGTTGAATGATAAAAAAATGAAAAGAAGGAAAGGCTTCGGCAGATCTGTTGGGAGAGGCGGAGGAAAACGTTGGTGGGACGCGACAGAGGGAAGGATGCGAGGTTTGAGGAGGTGTTGGTTGCTTGGCGTAAGGGAATGTGGGAGGAAGGAAAGGAATGGAAAGCGCCTCTGCACCCAGGTCTACCTCCAGATAAGGAGAAGAGCGATGGCGGAAGCGAGCGATCTTAAAAAAATTATATATGTATGTATGTATATTGTGAATGTAAATCGTGTATATATGTGTGCGTAGGTATATATGTATATTGCCGGTTACAATATATATATATATATATACATACATATATTATATATATACATATATATATATATATATATATATATATATATATATATATATATATATATATGCATACACACACATACATACATCTCTCTATATTATAAAATCGTAACGCTCCAATTTTGTGAATAACTCGATTAGAAATAAACTTAGAAGCCTGAAATTTCTCATGATTTCAGTGTTGATGAATCTTTACGTTATGATTAAAAAAATTCGAAAAAGGTTACGGGTTCGACTCCAGAGGATGAATGTCCTTTCCCTTAAATAACACGTAAAAATCACCCTTTTGGTTTGAAGGCTTTCATTCTTTCACTATTTAAAATATCTTAAAATTAAGTTATCGACACGAAATTTGCGCTAGAACACGCCTAAAGGAATTAGGATTCTTATTCTTATCGTCGAATACTCAATCTCATTCGAATTCGCTCATATTTTGAATTTATACTAGAGTTTTGGTAATTGTTTTAGCATTTCAATAATAAGATTCCATGGTTACCGATATTTTTATCCTCGGTAATTTTCGTGCATATGCACCTAAATAAAGGCTTAAAGATCGATAATGAGATTAAAACTTGCTCTAAATGACCGAAGATATGAATTTAATGTAAATAAATCGAACGCAGTATTCGTGTTATTTATATTTTTTATCTATATTACTAAAATCCTATTTTTGGTCGTCTCTCTCTCTCTCTTTAACGCTCTATACCTCAGCCATTTTTAATCTCCGGGAATTTCAGCCCTCTAAGTTTATTTTTTATCGAGTTAGTCACCTAATTTTCTTCATTTGTTATTAAAAGCCAAACATACATCCCTTATAAAATATATTCATTAAACTCATATTCAAAACATTCCCGTTAAACTAATCTAAATGCAATAGGTAGGAACGAAGAAATGCGAGCGTCAGAGAGCAGGGGGATTGCCCCCTAGCACACGCATGCATGCACGGACGCACGCACGCACGCCCACACACACACACACACATACACATACATATATACAGTGGCATAGCAAACTCTTATGGGGCCCCCGTGCAAAATTCGATTTTGGGGCCCCTATCGTTAATTTTATCATGAAACATATAGTGTCAGAGTCATTTGGGGGCCCCCTTTGGCTGGGGCCCCGGTGCATTTTACCGGTTTGCTACATGTACGCTACGCCACTGCACATATATACACACACAGTGCTTTTTTTCTATCAAGAAAGGTTCTGGAACGCGATAGAGATGAGTGTTGAAAAAATAAGAAAATATAATTTGTCAGCGGAGAAATATGTGAGATTGTACATTATGAGTAAAACATTATTACATTGAAAATGACTTCGTTTGGTTTGTTTTAAGTTATGCAAATTAGTATTTTATTGCAATAAAGGTTCCGAAAATGTGTTCCGGCAGAAAAAAGCACTATAATATAAATACGTATATATCGCTGATTTAAAAAATAATAAGGTGGATGAGTAGATATATACTAGATTAAACTGCAAAGCCTTCCGTATTTCGTAACCTGGCGGAATGATTTTATCACCATTCGTAACAATCATCGCTTCGGATTTTCGCCCGTATTTGATGTTAATTTTAACTCGAAAAAACCTTATGCAAATAGAGGATTTGAGACGAATGAAAGTTTGACGTATCTCTCTGTTTTTCATAGAGCACAGGAGCAATCTATCCAGTTTCGAAACCGCGGAGCTTTATCGGATTATTAAACGTTATCCTCAGCTGCGAGAATTCGTACTCGATTGCATTGAAACCGCTTCAAAACCTTGCGTCGCAAATTCTTATTATTGATTCTCGATTTTGCAAAACATTCGAGTTGGGTTCGCTAAAATAGAATAATAAAGAAAGAAGTTACGATGGCTACGAGAAAACTTCATGTCGATTTATCGGTTAACTTTCAATCGTGTTTTGTTTCTAGCTTTAATTGAAACAGTGGTGATAAAACTTTGTGACATTTGCCTGATTCTGACTTATTCATTTGTAAACGCTTCAATGAAAATAATACTGCTATTAAGAGAAACATCTTCAGTGATTTTCCCTCCTACCATTTTATTATTTAACCACAACGTGGGTATCCATAACTTTCAAGTGCCTATATACGACAACGTGGGTATGTACGATATATTTCATCACTAATGAAATTCATTCTGAAAAACCTTGCTTAGTAATCATTTACGAAGTAACATAATGGAACTGACAAACTTCAGGTGAGGAAAATAAACGTATTAAGGTGACCTCGGTCGCTATAGCCTTGACCATGGTCTTCGGCAATTATCGCAATCAGTTTCTCTACTTCTCTCCTTTCTCCTAGCGGGAAATATTTGATAGATATACAACACATCATCACCATCTGTTCCAAGTAAATTTGCACTCAATCTTTGGACGAGTGTGTCTAATGCTCTGGTACCTGTTTCGCACTGTACCACGCCTTAAGATAAAGATAAAGAAAACAAAATTTAAGTGATTCCTAGACCCTAGATACTTTGGATCGTTATCGATATCGATTTAAAATTATCAGACATTTAATATGAAAAAACGTAGACGAAAAATGTAGCGAGTCTTGTTCTGCCCCAAATTGCCTCGCGAATTCTTTTACGGAATAACTTCTATTCTAATACAATGTTTTCAATTTCTTTAAAATTATTTGCAATTTATTCGCTAAAATTAAACAAAAATAGTATCGGTAATCACACCGCATACACTGGTACGTGTCTTAAGGTTTGGGAGTAACGGGTGCATTCTTCAGGCTATTCGTGAGACCGCCATTTTGTCTCTGAACTAAATGGCGTATGTTCGCGACTTTCAAAATTTAATTGTCAATCGACTTGATACGAGGGTTTTTAAGGGATAGGAATAGTATCGACGATAGGCGTTCTGTGCTTTCTCCGCCAAGGCGGACTAGCTTAAAATAGATCAGGCAATTGATTTACGTTGTTGTGGGAGTTCCATGGGCCTCGAGAAGAAGACTGCCACTATCAAGGTGAATCTCTCCCTTAATGTTATTTACCTTTGGTACCCTAAATAACCGTAATTGCTGTGTTTCTCCGTAAGATTAAAAGTCAATCTTTAAATGTCCACCCAGCCAGAGGTCGTGAGCAGATAACAATAGCGCAGCCGAAATAATTTTGGAATGTTCGTTCTGTGAAAAGAGGCGCCAGTAAGGGATTTTAAAGGAATTCCAGAAAGAATTGTCGAAACCAAAGCTAAATCACCACCGATGGTGATAGCTTTGTAGCCGAATGCATATCTGGCTTACCCAACCTTTTTAGGGCTGTTGGAGAAACTTTGTTTATCAATTTCGTTTCATAAAGTTTATTCTGGACCTTTATATACTAAATTAACAGATATTTGAGGACTGATTTTGCGCAGAATCGTCATGGAAGCTTTTATTAATTCCAATCTTGTATGTATTGAATAAATTCGTCGCTATATTCAGATGGCGGTTATCTTAAAGTCAGTTTAAAAAACGATCTTATTGTTTAGTATGATAAGTAAACTAAGCTTCTATTGTTTCGTTCCCGTTGCGGAAAACGTCAAAGTTTGTGTATAGCATGCTACGACTTTTGGTTTGCAAATGTCTCCCATTCTTTGAACACGGGCTGCCCACTTAAGCTGTTTAATAAGCATGCTATTTATGTTTAACTTGAAAATTTTGCGAAATCGTCTCCGTTATATGGCGAATTTGTTCATTACGTCAATGCCATTCATCATTTACGCGCCGAATTCATACTGTAACATCTTTGTTATAGATATTTTAAGCACGTGTGTTGATTAGTGACTACTTCTATAATTTTCCCGTTGCTACCAAATGTTTAAGTAAAATTTTATATAAATCTATAATTTTTGCTTTGGAATAAATGATTTACTGAAAATTTCATATCAAAATTTGAATAGTATTTTCACTCGAATTCTAACTTATACGGCAACCTGGTATTAACCTAGATCACGCTTTAAAAACTCAAATGGACATTAATACACAGAGATGTACATCACTCTATTACCGCGCAGTTGACAACTGCAGTGGCGCATCGAGGGGGGGGGGGGGGCAGAGGGGGTCAGTTGCCCCCGGGCGCAGGGCTTAAGGGGCGCAAATTCACGGACCGATTTTTATCGGTGAAAGCAGGTCCGCTAGGAGGGCGCGGAGTAACGTAATATGTTAAGACAAAAGAGGCCCGAGTCATCAAAAATGCTTCTGGGAACTGGCCCGAGATGCAATGAACCACCCTCGTATTCATATGATATACCTAGTGGTATCGTAGTTTGTCGTAAGCGGGTCAGAGAAAAATACATACAAAATATGTGTGAAGTCCCGCTTCGGTTCGTCATTTCTCCATGTCTCACCCGAAGTCTTTGGGGGTTATCGCTCATTCTTCGGGCTTCGGGTTACGCTTTTGTTTTGCGTATTTGTTTCCTTAGACTGGATCCCACTTGTAATCGATGTTGTTCCGACGGGCCAGGGATGTTTGCAATTGAGTTAAGGTATCTCCTGCCATCTAGCCTTACTCGAACCAATTTCCCAGTTAGGGATCAGCACTTTCCTTTCGTCAGTTCCACAAGTAATATCGTCAACGAAACATCGATAGAGTGAGTTTAGCCTTCTTGCGGATTTTAGTGAATTGTTTCGATTTCAATAGAAAACTTTGATTTTAAACCGTTCATTTCTTTGTTTCTCTACCTTTTGAGTATTTTTACTAAAATGAGATCTCTAAAACTATTTCTGCTGTAATAATTGTCTAAATTGAACAGTGCTCGGAATAAGCCGGAACGCCGCTCCGGCTCGTCACATGATACCATTCCGTTTCGTCAGACAATTATAAATACCGTCCCTTAACACAGCGTTCCGTTTCGTAAGAATTTCACTTTCACTACCAATACAAGCGTTCCGTTTCGTAACGTTTTCCATTTCGAACACTGAAATTCAATCGTTTCTTAATTCAAAGACAATGTGACGCTCCTTTTAAATATTGGCGTCATAATCGATAGAAAACACCACAGGGTATTTACCATTGTAATGTTTTGGTTAGAATTCCGTTTGTTTTCAATTAATTTCGATTAATAATTAACGATAGCAGTAAACGTCTTAGTAAAAACTAGAAGAGCAATTTATTAACTGGGTTGTGTTCAGGAGTGCTTTTAACGTCGGTGCGCCGCATCGGCGGGCCCTCATATTGCGGACCCCAAAGTAATTCACGGATGGCGAGTTTGCATGTTGATTCTTACTCAGAATGGCCCCGGACGCATATAATCATTCTTTACATTCGTACGGAACCTGTGGGAAAATGGACCTCCGTGATTGGTCAGAGCGTCCAGTGACGTACGAGTTGGGTAGTCCGGCGGGATTTTTGCAAGAATAGAATAGTGCTTTTTGTTATTTGAAATTCAATATACATTTGCATTTCCTCGAGCAGAAAGCCGCGGAAGACTACCCAACTCGTACGTCACTGGGCGCTCTGACCAATCACGGAGGTCCATTCACAGGTTCCGTACGAATGTAGAGAATGCTTATATGCTGCCCGGACTGGGGATATAATCACACACACCCCCCCCCCCCCCCCGTTAGGGGCGCCAATAAGATGACTTGCCCCCGGGCGCCGAAGACCCTAGCTACGCCACTGGACAAGTGCGGTGGATGACAGGAAGTTCGATGTCTCCAACAATTTTCGCATGCAGTACTGAATGTCCTTTTATGATATGCAATAAATCCAACTCTTAAATATACAAAAATTACGAAAAAATAATTGTCGTGAAATTAGGAGAGAGGCTCTCCGAATAGCGATGAATCTAGACTTCCTGAAAGCATCATCAAAGACGGTTACATAAGAATATAATTGAGATGTAATTTGCGTCAATCGTTAAAATGATATCTGCTTCCGAATATAGATGGAATCGCATCATGTGTCACTGCTTATCGATACACATATTGCCGTCGCTTGGTGCTTTTTGTGAGCGTAGCAACCGTGGTGTCGAGAAAGAAACTGCGTCGTGGTGGTCGATAGAACCGTTAGATTTTAATGGTCCTCTTTCCTCAAGCTCGAGCTGAACGATTTATTGGTGAATGGGTATAGATTAATGGCATCCAGCCGCATGTCTATGAGTGCCCGGGGAAAATAACGTAAATTTAATGTCTGTTCTTTAATCTTGTCTATATCGACCACAGAAATGCAAAGGTAGTTTATTAGACCATAATTTTTCTCCTCGGTAAGCGATATGTGTTAATTCAAATGTGTCAATGTACCAAATCATGGTTGTGTGTTCAACTAAAAAGGTACAATTTCACTAACATTTATTAAAAAGAATAAAAAAACGCTATGTAAAAATAAAATAAGGCATGGATGCGTACAATAACATTAGTTTTCATAGAATGTTGCATGCATTGTTGGTAGTATATTCATGAATTGTTCGGTAAATAATTGCGAATCCGATTTAATGTCGGTTTATTTATCCAGGTATTCGATGTTCACGGAAAATTGAGCTAAATCTCTCAACCACGTAGGAAAAAGTTCAAAAAATTCGTTGACAGAATGTTTATAGAATTACTTTAAGGAACGCTTTAGGTGTGGATATAAAAATATGTCTGACAGTAAAGATGTTCATTCTCAGTACTTAGAACGATAGCAAGTTACTAGGCCAAAATTTGAGCATAAATTGGTGCCTGTATAATAGACCCGTATATTTCTAGATGCCAGCCAAATTTAAATTTTTGGAATAATCTGATTTTTTCGTTTCGGATAATTTTTTTATTTACACTTTAAACGGCGAGGTTGTGGTTACATATCTCCCTTCTTCCACCTTACGGTAAACAATTTACAAACGAGTATTAACAAATAGTGTTTTTAGAGAACTATTGCATTAATGAATTGGTGTGATAAGAAAGTAAGTTTGTGCTAATAAACCTTAGAATCGTCATAACAAATGTTAGAAAACCAAATAATTTTTTAAAAGCTTTTCCCGTCATTACGGACAAGCTTTTAAGCTAGTTTACAAATAATAGAGACCAAACAAGATTGAAAAATAAATGTGCAGTTATGTGAAGATTCAAACGTTTCGAGCGAAAGCATTGGTGCCACATATAAAAGAAATTGATACGAATAAAATAAGTATACATGATTATTAATTTTTTTTACATAAGAGGAGCGGGGCCGGATGAAGCCGCACATGCCTCAAGGTGTCTGCAAATGTTTCTGTGGACGCCCGTGTTTGCAAACATAAGTTTTGATAAGCGTAAGGAATACTTACTTTCGGGATATTTTCTGAGAAAATTACGTTTACTTAACATGAATCACGTCAGTCTTTCCCGTGAAAAAATGTCTCCGCACCTAACTCGACGAATCATTTTTGGGCAGATAAAGCTAACAATGATTTTGCATAAGGATGCTTCCAGTAACGGTGAATAAGAGGCTATATTCGTACTCTCAACTAACTTGTTTACGTTCTTCCCTATTAGTCCACGATATGATGGCTACGTACTCGAAGATTATTTGGCACGGCTTATTCCTTTCTGAGAAAATCTTCGTAATTTTAGTTTCTTATAAAAATAAATCCTCCATACGGCAAAGTTTTCTTACCATTTTAATATCTTTATTGTTTATTTTGAGGTGAAAATGATCCTGCCAAGTAATGCCAAATTTCAAATGAAACGGAATGGTTTTCACATTTGGATTCGAAGGCATATTTGTAAAAACAACGTACCACACATGAACCAATCGACTTTTTAACGAATCCATCTTATTGTAAAACATTTCCGAAGAGTTTCACTTCCAACCTACCTTACGTAGCCACTATATTTTCTATTAAATTAGGAGTTCCTGCAAATGCCAAAAGAGGTTGAAAAGATATGTAAGCTTTCATCTCTGAGAACCGAGATACTTTTACATTTCGCCGAACGCCGATTCTAAAAAGAAGCCGTTCTCAGAATCTGCTGGTCGCCAAACAGCTGAATCGCTTAGATTGTATTCCAAATCCTTTTAAGGCTAAATAGTTTGCGTCTTAACATGAGCTCGATTTCAGGAGTAAGCGAGTAAGTGTACATTTTGAAAAAATAAGTAATTGTCTTTTGTACCTCCAATGGTCATAATAAGGCTGTAAAAAAACAAATGCGCATTTTAGCAAAAGAATTTTTTTTACAATCCACTTTCGGTGAACCACCACTGAAGACAGTTGCATTATAGCTGTAATGCGCATTTGTTGGTTAGTTTTTCATAATCTTGTTATGGTAATTGGAGATACTTATTTTTTTTAACTTTTGATATTTAAGTGCTTATTCTTGAATGTGTTTTCAGCCATAATACGAGCTTGATAATTCTATAATGAACTCTGTTGTTCAACTTCGAATATTATTCACATAATCCATCGCCAGCCGCTTTTCGTTTAAAAATCAATGGTGCTCTTTACCGTCCAAGTCCTTTAGTCTCACTTACTAATGAATCTTGACCGAATTAGCTTTCTTTCTCTCTCTTCATAATCCCCCAAAATACTTCGGAAAAATCTCAGAATTTATCCTTTTCCGCTGTACCAATTGCTCATATACGTCCTCTCCTTTTTCCTTTTAAGCTCGAAAGCATACCTTCTCCGTCAATATCCTCATTCTTCCGAAAACCTTTAGCTTGATTCCCTAATAAGATTTCTTCCCACACAATCGCCCCTATTTCCAGAGACACCCACGTTGCCATTTCCATTTCATCGGAGAAAAAGAGATTAAGTCGGAGAAAGCGGAATAAAACTCTGGCGCTATGCCACTAGACGCCTAAACACCGGTCTCCTTTTTGTTTTTTTCCCTTTTTCATTTTATTGTTTTGATTTTTATTCGAAAAACCTATGGATTAATCCAAACTCTTTATGTTTACATGCTTTTATTCAGTCGTTTCTGTGGTTCTTCTTCCATTCGAAGTGTTAGCTAATAAACTAAAGGATCAGAAGACGAAGGAACTTGCAATCCATTAGTTAAGCGTGGTAAAATTGGCACCTTTTTACTTTCTAAGGAAGGAAGAATTTTGTGATCGCGAAAAAAAAATCGAATTCGAGATGATTGACGATTATGCGTGTTTTAGTTCAGTCCGAAAAAGTTGTTTTTGCAACTCTGTCCGTCTTTGGTCTACAGTCGTCTTTTGTGCGCTGATATAAGGGCTAAATAATTTCACAGAATCTCGTGAGATCTCGCATTTATATGGGATGGGTTTTCAGCCAGGGGTACGTGAAGTATTTTTAAAAAGGAACGGGGAAATATAAAAAAATATACTTTTTCTTCTTACTTCGGTTTTCTTGCATAACTTTTGGAATCAAAGGCTGTGATTTTACGAATAACGTTGTAGGGACTCTTTTTACAGGCAAGTACAAATTATTTTTTGCATTACGGCAAGTCATTTTTTAAAGTATTCCTAGGTCTTTTTTTATCGTAATAAATGGCACACGGTAGTTAAATAAATCAAAAATAGAAATCCATTACACCGTTTTATTGTTTACATTTATAAACATCATTAATGTATTTCGACATAAAAGTTTTATTCACATCCTCATTTAAAGATATTTCAGAGGGTACGTATCTATTTTTCTAAATGCTCAAAGAGATAAAAAGGTCAAAGACCTCTTATATAGGGTGTCACGCTGTATAAACCCTTTGTTAAAATGAACCATATCGCGAAATAATTGAGAGTTTATTTCTGTCGATTTACAGAAAATATCGATTTTTTCGAAAAAGGCTTAGAGGATTTTAATTAAAATTCGGCCAGTTATAAAACGGATATTTTTCGCACTTAAATTCGTATAATGGTGCGGAATAGAAGCGTACGTATATAATTTGCACGTGGATAAATGAAAATTATTTTAACCGCTGAGGTTATATTAATTTGGTCGGAATTAGTGGGAAAAGTCGCTTAGGAACCGATTTTTAAAAAAACAAACTATTTTTCGGACGTGGGGGAAGGACCCTGTTTACCAAGACTACTTCAGGCGTCGTTGCTTGAGTCCATCGACTAAAATAAATCGCGCTCGTCCCGTCTCTTTTTCGCCGCGAAAAATTCTACCTGTATGTATTTAATCTTTGAAATACTCCCTCGTTTCATAAATTTGTCTTCCCGTTATTTTTTTCCCCCCGTGTTGACTCAAAATTATATATTGTTTTTTAAACAACGTTTGCTCTGAATGGACCATTTAAATGTTTCGCTCTCCGTGTGTTAAAATTAATAGATGGCAATTAATTTTGTTTATTTCTTTGGAGTTGATTACCTACTACCGAAAAGTGAAATTTTTGTGATGAAATTTAATGGGAGCTTTCGATTCCGGAGGAATGTGGTTTTTTTTTAAAGATCGTGTATCACAGCGGCGCTTTCTGTTTCTGGATGTAAATTCACGTTTGCTTCCTTGTCGTTTGCTGAAAAATCTCCTCTCGGCGCATATCAAAATATTTGATTTTTGGATAGCTCGTAATAAAGGCGCTATCGCCTCTCCCTTCAGCGAATATAATTTTATTTTGTAAATATTATTACTTATTTATAAATCATAAATTCTTTCTATTAAAACCTGAACACCGGATATTTTTCACTTTAAAAATATTTTAGGAATAAAATTATGTATTTTATATAAATAAGACATATTTGTGCTCGGGAGGGAAGTGATCATCGAAAACGTTTTTATTATTCGTATACCACAAGGTATGGTTCTCCCGAATAGATAGTTCAATGCCCTTTTTTGTACTTTTACGAAGGATGATTTTAAAGGTTATTATTAACTAGTATAAGTGCCCGTCAAAAATGACGGGGAATGATTTGGTTTATTGGCACATTAAATAAAAATGTATTGAGTGAGCATAAATTTGGACAATGCACATACAGAGTTGGTTAGCCGCTTCTTTTTATAGTCTTCCGCACTATGAAAATCCATCCTGGACTCTGAAATTGTTTTGATGCTTTTCATAAACGGCGGTTTTCACATTTTTAAAATCTTTTATAATTAATTGAACATCTATATCTTTGTAAACAAAGGTGTTGTGAAATCTCTCTTATAACAATTGCATGCCTTTCAGCATCCAATATTCGTCGTTCATTTGCACCGTTCAATGCATTCCGTGCAGCGTTCTCTCTTCTGATTCTTTCTAACGTCTCCTGACTTTGCCTTGCATCCCAACGCTGTCTCCTTTCTCTAGCTAATCTTCATTTTCTATCTGCTTGTGTCTTATCATTTTCATCCATTGCTAAAAATGAATAAAGCTTATTTTTTGGAGACATTGAAATAAAAATTGAGCCTACTAATTCATCAATCAGCGGAATAACTTCTTTGAAAACTATATGAACGAAAACAAATCGATAATTTATTTCAACATTGTAAACTGTTAACACGCCAAACTTACCAAAATATTATCTCTCAAATGCTTTAATTTGCTTAAAAATGTAAATTTCAGTGAAGAATTTATCGTAGAAAAATTGATTTCAAATCTATTCTGAATAAAGTTGGCTTTGCGTAATAATACAGACGATATATTAAAGTGAAGATTACAAAATATTACTGCTTTTATTCTAAACAAATCAAAATAAAATATTAGACTTATCGATATCTAAATCAAACTTCGATGAATACTGCACGTTATAACAATGAAACTCGGTCGTTATGCAAACAAAAAAGTACCGATTTAGGCCACAGACTGGCCCAAGTAGTCTCAATTCTGCGTTACTATGTAAACAAAGCGTTACACAAATCTGGCCTTTTATATAAGAGTAATTTCGACAAGAATAAAGCACCCTTAATTTCATTTCAACGGGGCTCCTATTCCGGATGTATAGATACAAGAATAAATCACATTCTGTTTAGTCCTTAGAGCAAGTGTTTCCCAACCTTTTTAGAGTCGCGGCATCCTTACGTGAATTTTCAGAATTTGGCGGCACCCCTCCCTATCCACCATCAGTAACAATCGTAATAACCCCTTCTCCGCATCTCCTTTCATTTCGAAGTGTCTTTGCGACGAAATGAAGTTCGTCTTAACTCTGGTTTGGATTTCTGAAAGCCGACGATGCAAAATGAGGCTAAAAATGGGAAAACAGAATAATTTTTGCGGCACATCTCAGAACACTTCACGGCAACCAGGTTGGGAAACACTGCCTTAGAGCCTCACACAGACGACAGACTAGCAAATGCCACTTTTTTAGGACCTAAAACGTGCATATTCATCGGATTTGATTTGTTTTACGATTGAAATACTTTCTTTGTATATATATTTGATACGCTAGAAAGTAAAAAATACTCTGAACGATTCATAATACAACTTAAAATATAGATAACGTAATCTTCTACTTGTCCCTCGTGCGACAATATGTCCCCGACGACGCTGTACCAGCCTCACTGCGCTAATGAAATGAATAAATGATGATTTTGTCGTGAGACGCATCGGATTGCGGTGTATTTTTAAAAATAAAAACAGGATCGTTAATAATTGACGAGTCTTCACGCAAACCCAATTCCGTAGGCGACGGCGAAAGGTCAATCGATTACGGAATCAAACATACACGTGATTTTTTTTCGTGGGTCAGCCGAAATTCCCGGTAGGAAATTCCAACCGGAAGAGTCGAGGATAACGCGAAAGCTTTCGCCGTCTCTACCGCATTTTTTAGAGATAAACCTGCCCGTCACATGGAACATCTGTTCCTCTACACGACTTATCATTCTGTCGTCTTTTGTTAGCCAAAGGTTTACTGCATAAGGACATTTAAAAAAGCCACTAGCCATCTTATTATAGTATTGATTAAAGAAGTTGTCTGGATAGATAATAAAAAAGACGGCGATAAGTGCGACTTATAGTCTATACGCGAAAGAAAAGTTGCATCTGGGTACGGAAAACGAGTGCCATGTTGCCCTTCTTAGCTATAAAATACGAGTAAAATGGCACCAAAATATAGCCCAGTGGTTCTTAACCTTTTTTGGTCATCCTATAGTTCACTTGTGATAAGTAATAAAATAGGAATTAAATATGTAAATGAATTTTTTATGTTCTCAAACCGTTAGACTTGAACAGATTGCTGGGAATAATGATATATTTTGATATAGACAGCCACGGAAGAAATTAGAAGATCCACTCGAAATGGCTTCGGATCGCGGCCCAGGAGTTAAGAACCACTATTCTAGCTCATTCAATGGGCCCCGCGAGCGCGTACCCGCGTTTTCCAGTTTTAGTGTTACTTTCAGTCATAGCTCATTATATATTTTTACGCAATTTTGCTTTCTTCTCACCGTAAGAATTGTACTTTATATTAAAATGTTCTTCTTGATATTTTGACCACATCTCGCGACACAACTCATCGCATGTAGCGACACTAATTAGTGTCCTTCGTACCAAATTTTGGGCTCATTCAATGGATGCCGTGAGCTCGTACATGCGCTTTTCCACCTGTACTTCAAAAACTGGTGCAGATCCGCCACAGAGGCCGACCACGGCAGCATGTGGGCAGTGACTCTGCCCAACCAACACAGAAGCGAGCCCAATCCCGCGAGCGAATCCGATAGGCTGAAAAAAAACTCTCGTCCTCTGGGCGGCTGTAAACACACTGTTCTCGACGGGAGTTTTTATCAGCCTGGCTCTGGGGAGCTCACGGATTCCACTGCTCGGGTTTGATCCCGCTTCCTCGGTATTGGGGGGCAGGTCACTTAACTCACTCCGCCGACGTACGAGACTAGGAAATAAGTTCGGGTCGCTCTCCTTCCAACAGGTATAGACAACCTTCAAAGGCAAAAGGAAATTGTAACCGTGTTGTTCTCAGCTGATAGTGTGTGGAGGAGATGGCCAATATAATACGGTTTTCCGTATTCCATAGTTTATATAGTTCATTGTGAACCCATACGAAATATTATTCTTTGGCGATATGTATTGCGCGATCGTTTCTATGTAAACAGTAAATAAGAATAGAAAAAGGCTCTTCGTGTCGGTCCAAGGGGAGAAAAGGTGCATTGCGTCGGCGTAGAAATGAATCCGATTATCGTTCTATAGACGGTTTAAATTTTTTACTTGTCATCCATAGTCCCTTAACTTTTAAATGTAATTATAATGATAATATAGACAAAATGTGATTTTTGAAATGCTGTGTACCTTGACGCGGAGTAAACATTTCCTATTCAGTTATTTTTGAATTATATCATTCTTTGATCTAATTCTCGTAGCTTAACCTATTTTTCCTAATCCTATCTTCAGGTCGATTATTCTGCTTAGTGAGCCTTTTCAAGCCATTCAAGAACAACGTAATAAAGCGTTTCCCACGTAAATCGCTAATTTCGTTTAAGCGAAACTTAGCTTATAAGGGAACTGGTGTAATTACCCTATGCTTCGGATTCAAATTCTCTTAGGAGTAAAAAAAATCTTTCATGTATAGTTCGTAAACAGGTTTACGTCTTGATAACGTATATCGATTCTAAATTATTTTTAAATGGAAAAAATCCTACGCTCGCTCAAACGGAATCGAACCCGGGACTCGGAGATTTTCAGCAATGAATTCCAAATAGATAGGCCTTAAAAGAAAGTGCGAAGGACAGACGTTTCAGACATTATTATGTACAGCCAGTTTTCCGTTTATGCGGTAGATTCGTTCTTAAAAAGCGTCACTCAAATGAAAACCGTGTAAATGGAGATCTAAACTCTCATAAGAAACAAAGGAAAATGGGGAGGGGGCGTACTAGCCCCTTGGCCACTACAGGAGGTTGAGTTCCCAACTTATAAACAATTATAGACATATTAATGTAAAATGTTTATATAGTTGTGTCTAATAATCTATAGTCTAATGTTTAATTTCAATTTATTTTATGATTTTACGTTAAGCTCCATAACTAGTCTAAATTTGTGTGCGAGTTCTCTAGCGAATCGGTCTTGTGAGTTATTGTCGCAGACTAATTTCAATAAAAATTGATTGTCATTTTTCAGTAAATCAACAATTTTATGAAAGTTTACAAGAATAAACTGCTTTCAATTGCAGTTATTTATGATTCGTTTCAATATGATTTCTGATATGGGTATTACTCGGTGTAAATACGAGATTTCTTAGGATTCTGTGAAACCATTAGTCCCCTAGAACCGCGGAAAGGCGATATATTACAGGTACTATATGAAAAAAATCTAGTGGCCAACACATGACTTTCTCTATATTTGGGGTATAGATATTTAAATTATTATGAATAGCATTATAAGGCAAAATTATTATTTCGTATCGTAAAAGAATACAGCCGTCATTATTGCCGTAAATTATATTTTGAATATGTTTACAGAATTCACCGCTGGATGGTGGTACTGTATACAGGAAATTTACAAATAAATTAATTATCTACTAAATGGAAGGTACTACAAAAATTTGTTTCAAACAAAACTTGGAAGAAATATTATTCTCTACAACTTTGTTCCTCACGAAGATTACCAATAACGACTTTTTAAGGAGATATTTGACGGAAACCGAAAAAACCTATTATTTATAAATAATTCCTAAACAATATCTGCTATGGAAAATTGTTTCAAATAAACGTAGAAAATTACATTCTCTATAATATTTGTATTGAGTTGTATGTATAATAATGATGTTTTAACGGAGAAATAGCGCAAAAACCGAATCGGGTTTCGAATAAACCTCGACTTCTGGTTATCCGGTATCGTCCAAAACCTAATCAGTTCTTTGTGCTCATGCTAAAGTGTTATATATGAAATTTGGTAACGATATGGCAAGTACTTTTTGAGTTAGAGCGCCCACAATCACACACACACGCACAGACAGCATTCCGAAAATAGTCTAGGGACCTCAAAACATGTTATTCCGTTGAAATCTCGAAGTAGATTTTTTCATGAAAACAATACTTTCTCTATACTACGTATATGGAGAAAGTAAAAATGTTCGCTAAAATCTCGAATTGTATTTTTATACCATCATAATACATCGTACATGGTTCACTAAACCCGCCTGGATCAATTTCGCACGATATCCAACTTCGCCAAAAATTTAATCCTTTATTCTCAAATCTTCGATTCGATTATTATTCTTATCCGTCGTTCTTTTGTTTCCTCCGTGCTTTCTCAATCGTACACGATCCCACTTGGCGAAGAATTTGAAGCGTCCGCCACTTCAAGCAAGTACTTTGGCTCCCTCAAGTGATAATTGCAACCCTTTAGCCCGCTACGTGATTGTCATTGTCGGGCGTGGGGGGAGTAGGAGGGGGGGAAGGTTGGCGCAATGGCTTCCCACGGTTTTTCGGGCACGAGTTCAAAATTTTCGGGAGGCGAGAGGGAGAGGCGGAGTTTCGCACCACGTACTCACCCCTTTGGGACGTGCGTTTAAACCCCGTGAAACGAACCTGCAGGTAATGTCATGCGAGGCATGACTTGCCCAGCGCTCGTTAAGCGACATGTTTGAAAGTGCATGGCACTTGATGTTTCCTGCGTTGCTTGAATGCCAGGCCGTTAAGACTGGCTATCAAACAAATGTAGTTGTTAGTTTTTAATTCGTGTCCAATTGGTTACGTTATAGGCGACTTCTGCCGTCATAAAAACGTCGAATTTTCCAGATCTCTGTCCTGAAGACAGAAAACCTTCCTCAGCGACGATTCGTCGAGTCTATAATCGGCGTTGTCTAACTTGAGCTCTGACAACCAAGGAAAATCAGTGAGAGGACTCTTAAAATTCCGAACAGCGACGCTGCAAGATCGTGTACAACCGCTGTCTCTGCCTTTCCCTTCGATTCCTGTTTTTTGTGTGATGTGGCAACGTGGTCTCTCTTTCTCTTGTCACAGCTCAAGTTAGGCTATGTCGATTATGATTCTGTTCAGAAACAAAAATATATGAATTATCGGTGAGGTCCGCCTCTTTGTTGTTGAAATATTCACTGTCAACCGATTCGTGACTACTATACATGAGTTATCATGCCGGGTTGTAAGACACGCGTCATAGCACGGAGAAGCGACATCTTGATCGACTGACACTTCTGTTGGACGACATGTACGAATGCATACGATGTTTTGGATTTCTTTATCCTCGTCACTCCGCCATCATCATAGGCCGTACTTGGACATTATACATATATGCACTAGTAGGCGTCCGTACGTCTTTCCGCCCTTTCCGCCGCGCATATGAATCAAGTCTCTCTGATTGACGGGCGCTAATAACTACATCGACGGCACGCCTTAAATAGCGAAACAAAAACGCATCGAAGACGATACGTCATCGACGATTGTTTCTTCTTTCACAGCTCTCCATCTTTCTTAAGATCTATTTCTGTGTTTTGGGTACATGTTTTAATGGCCATGGTCATTTATAAAACTGTCTTATTGTAATACCAGAGAGCTTGCAACCGATTGGGTTCGAATCGAGAAGTTACAGGATTACATTCATAAAAACGTCTAGAGTTAGTGTACGAACTCGTGACTAGCACGCATGTGATGTTTACCTCAAGCTCTTAGAGTTAATCCCGCTGTTTTCCGAATGAGCCCTGAAATTCTGACACAATCCGGGAAAAACCGCATCTATTTCAGTCGATGAATAACGCAAATTTAACTAATAGATATAAATAAATCGCGCGCAATTATCGAGATAAAACGGCCTTATAAAAAGAGCGATTTATCGCTCGAATGTTTAAGTCTTAGGAAACGATTTGGATTAGCTTACTCGACGTGAATATTTACGGCACGAATTTCCCTTCATATTTTTTTCATTCGACAAATTCAAAAGAGGACCATCGAACTCAAGGTATGACTAAAATCATATTGAAAAGCCGTACCCCCCTCCCCTCCTCCCCTACACAAAAATATTGGGGAAACCATCTGCGGGTTTCTGCCGAAAAACAGTGGTGATTCACCGATATTAGATTTCTAAAAAGAAAAATTTATAGTCTACCATCGGCGTATCACCACAGACGACGAATGGTTAGTTGACGAAATTCGCATCTGGTTTTTCCAATCATTATTATTATTATTTGGCTATTGAATAGACAGCTCGTCGATTCAGTTAACGTTCCCGGCGGGCGTCAAAACTGCCGTGTGTGGAGTCACTTCTGAATTCACCCTTGGGACATATTTTGGACCTCGAAATGGTCCGGCGTAGAGCGGCTATATTTGTTGAGGGCGGGTATAGATACGTTGCTAGCGAGGATATGAGATGGCAGACCATGAACAGTAGAAGAATGGAAAGTATTCGAAAAACTTAATAATCCCGATTTCGATTAAAGCGTTCGTGGCGTAGTTTTATCCACTGGTACTAATGAGCGTAGCTGTATCGCTAATTACAATCATCATAACAATAGAGATGAAAAAGATAAATGAAGGATTTGAAAAGCTAGCAGAAGCCGCCTTCAGAAGAAAGAAACTTCTTCTAACGGAGAAGATAAAGAACGGTATAAGTAAGAAATTTGGTAAAATACGGTGTGGAGTATTTGCTTGCATCGAGCAGAAATAAGTATGCTCGGTAAAATTTATATAAAATACTTGTAAAGCTATGGAATGTGGGCATGGAGAAGAATGCTGAAGACAAACTGAACGGAATGATTTACAGATCGCGAGAAAAAGGAAGGCGAACCGGATCGGACATTACCTGAGGAGAGAGATCATAATTAAAGATGTGTTGTAAGGAAAACGAGAAAGGAAAAGGTTTCAGAGAAGAGGGAGTTATCAAGAAATGAAGAAGTTTGCGTAAAACATGATTATGTTATGAAACCCATGTTTAAACAATAACAATCACCGATATCTCTACAGACAGACTACCCGTGACAGTGATGACTAATCGCTAAAACCGAAATATACCACACGTTATTTTTGCCCAGATGCGATAAGAGGGAGTCAGTATAGGTTCTTATTAAAGTACTAGTATAAGTGCCCGCCAAAAATGACGGGGATTATTCTGAAATAAAATTGAGGCAGTCGTCTTTGACCTGAAATCATACCTCCTGCTGAGAGGGTTGCCTTCGATCCGATTGAAGGTTCGAAACGCTCGCCGCGAATATCTATTGTGCTTCAAAAGCTGACCTTAGTCCCCTCTTGCCAGGTATATTTCTGTTTTTCAGAGTGTGACAGAAGGAGTGACAAAAGGATAAAGGGACAGAATAAGGCTTTTATATATTACCGATACATTAAAACGTTTTTTTATTATATCATAATGTTATCCTGAAAATTTCATTAAATTCGGTTCAATCGTTTGCGAGATATTAAGCTTCATAAAGCATTACACACAACGTTTGCTAAGGCTTTTATTTATATGATAGGTATGGCGTATTGACATCCTCTGCCATACGCGGCTTGCAGGTTAATGATGCAAATTTAATTCCATGCTTCTCTTCATTAAGGTTCTCTCCACTCTCCCAATCTGTTTTCTCTCTCTCTCTTTCTAACACTCTCTCTCCTCTTTCCTCTCCACGCGCCTTCTCTGCCCCTTACTCTATCCTATTCTTGGCGCTAAAATTCTTTCGCGTATTTTTGCAACCTCGGAAATCGCCGTAACGCGGCTTCTCCTCCCTATCGCATGTCTGCTACGAAAATATCCTCTTTTCTAATATGCTGGCGATATTCCTCCCCCTCCCCCCCCCCTCTCTCTCTCTTCGCATGCATTCTGGGAACCAGTGATGCGTTATTTTTCATAAAATCCCTGGCTACACCACCTGTGCACCAAATATTTCATGCCACATTTTTGTTAATTTTTCTGTTGCTGTTGGCACCATCGTTAGGCAGTGACAAGTCCAAGTGTATCCGGAGGATGGTCGAGTACTTCCCAGCGGAGTTTATCGATGGCGTGTCGGAGCGTGTGTTGTCCTACGCGTTGTCACGTAAAATATTACCACTTCGGTGAAAAATTGTCCTGTTTTAGAGTATACTTTCATCAAATCACCACTGAAGACGGCGTCTTTGCAACCAGAGTGTGCATCTTGTTTTTTTTATCGTGTTGTGATGACTATTGGAGATACCTAAGACAGGTACGTTATATTAAAATTTTTAATACTTGATGTGCTTACCCGAGAATTGATAGAATTTTCTAGTATCGAACTGAGATTATTTGTCGCCGCGCGATTTTCATGTTTTTTTAATGATAAGTAATCTCGCTTAGCTTCGATTCCAGAAGGAAGATAACGCGAAAGAGGCTACATAACGATGATTACAGCAGCAGATCGAGAGACTTGCAATCGATGTATTAAAAACTTCGGTACGCTGTTGCTATAAATGCTTAAACGGAGGGGGAGAATTTTTAAAGAAGCTATGTAGTTATAGTAACCAAAAAATAATCATCTCGCGTTCATTCGGCGCACCATCCTAAAAACGTTTCTCCACTCTCCTTGGATTTGCCACTTTCTTTCTGCAGAAACTTAATTTTCTCACCAACGATTCATTGTCCCTTTCAATCTTCTAATTGTTCGCTTAGAATCTTACTTTTCTCTTATGCTATTGTGAAAACATTGACTTTTTTTTCAGTCTTCTTTGATGCAATCATTACGGGTATAATTTTGTACAAGGCGAAAACATTGACTCAAAATTATGCGAGAGGTTGGTAAATGCATAGGTGAAGGTGAATTCCAAATTAAAATTGACGAATAAGAGAAGAAAAATGAATAAATTATTTAGAGGGATATTTAGATATTAGGATTCAAAATACAACTGATGAAAAATCTGATGTGGCCAACACATGACTTTCTCCATATTTGGGGTATAGATATTTAAATTATTATTAATAGCATTATGAGGCAAAATTATGATTTCGTATCGTAAAAGAATACAGTCATCCTTATTGCCGTAAATTAGGTATATTTTGAATATGTTTACAGAATTCACCGCTACATGGTGGCGGCGCTGTATACTGAAAATTACGAAAATTTGTTTCAAACAAAACTTGGAAGAAATATTATTCTCTACAACTTTGGTCCTCACGAAGATTACCAGTAACGATGTTTTTAAGGAGATATTTGACGGAAACCGAAAAACCGGTTATTTATAAATAATTCCTAAACAATAACTGCTATGGAAAATTGTTTCAAATGAAAGTTGTGGGAAATTACATTCTCTATAATCTTTGTATAGAATTGTATATACAATAATGATGTTTTAACGGAGAAATATCGCAAAAACCGAATCGGGTTTCGAATAAACCTCGACTTCCGGTTATCCGATATCGTCCAAAACCTAATCAGTTCTTTGTGTTCATGCTAAAGTGTTATATATGAAGTCTGGTAACGATATGGCAAGTACCTTTTGAGTTAGAGCGCCCATAATCACATACACACACGCACACATACATCATTCCGAAAATAGTCTAAACGTGTTCTAGGGACCTCAAAACGTGTATTTCCGTTGAAATCTCGAAGTCGACTTTTTTCGTGATCAGGATACTCTCCCATTACTACGTATGGAGAAAGTAAAAAGGGGAAAGATAACAGAATCCGGAATGTAGAGATAAGGGGAAGTGAGGACGTGACTTAAGAAAATTTTTAAGGCAGAAGAGGAAGGAAAAGGATTGGACGAGTTGAAGAGGAGAGTTTGCAAAGAATCCGAGCCCTTTCATCACCCTTCTCCCCTACCCCACTCCCACTGCCTATATTCTGAATAGTCCTGCCCCGTCTTTCATGTAATGGCCCATAGTAATCGAGGAATTTTGTACAAACGACTGGGGGCCCTGCAAATATATATATACGGAAACTTCACCTAACGACTACCCCTTTATTTGATCCCCCGTTTTAATAAATTGCGGTGCAAGAAAATAAATTTTCCTTCGTGGTTTTTAAAACGCCAAACCACCAAATCCGCCACTGCGGTCTACCCTACTTCCACCTTTGGATCCTCCACCGGGTTGAGAGGTATCGAACGAGTGTTAATTTCCTCCTCCGAAGCAAGCGGAGATAAGCACGTTAACTGTGAACATTCCAAGAAATTAAGATTTTTTTCAATCACTAGCACAAATCATATACAACTTTACATGAATTGTAAAAACAGAATATTTCCAATTGCATTCCTTATCTTGGAATCTTATTATAATGTTTCTTTTTAATTTCTCGTGCACGAGTTATACAGGAAAGTGCTGCGAAAGAGATAAAACTCGACTCCGATATTTTTGTGATTTTTAGGTTCTCTCGAGTACAAAATAGCGCGGTTCCGTCTCTCTGTAGAATGTCGTTTTTGCGCGGCCTAGTGTTTTTGAACACATTTATTCATATATTTAACTGTAAGCGCAATTAACAATCTCCTTCTTCTCAGATGCAACACTTAATGAGTCCTATGACCGAACTCTTGAGAGAGCTACATACAGTTGCCAGTGACTGAATACAGGTTTCGGAAGTTATAAGCAAATTCTGTCAAAAGTCTGTCCCGGTGACTTGTTGATGGTCGTGCAAAAAGTCTAAACGTATAGGAAACTGTCTTCTTTTGAATTTGAAAGGCGTATTTATATCAGATGGAATGAGAGGTATGCGCGGTATGAGAACAGTATCTGAATCCAGTACGTTGAAATGGCTTCGGGTAGAACTTAGGGAGTTTTATGCTCTATTCGTATTGGAAGTAGATTTAGCGCTAGTGTTTGAATGGGAACGTTTTGCAAGGAGGCAGTCAATAGGCGGGTCAAGCCGAGAAGAAGGGAAGGATCACAGCCGCGGAGAGGGGAAGAGGATTGGAAAGAAGGGGCAGGAAACATACCTAAGGCTTTTATGTACATAGATCTGATGAAATCTCGTATTTAAGTGAAACATTATGCGAAATAAAATCCCTATTGAAATGAATCATATCGCGATACAATCGAGGATAGTTTATTCCTGTCGACTTCCGCATAATTTCGATTTAATCAAAAATGGCAGCAGAGATTTTGATTAAAATTCGTCCAGTTATGGGGATTAATACTATAAACAGGAATACATTTGCTAAATTTCTCAAAAAATAATAATGTGGCGTGCAGTGACATTATAACGTCGAATTTTACTCCCAGCTATCGCCACGCTCTATCCTAGCCACATAACCACACCAGGGTTGTTGGTTTCCGCGCATAACTATGTTTTATTGCAACCAGAGAAATTATTGTGTGTTCTGAGAGCGTACAGATATGAGAAAGTTTGTGTAATGCAAGTTACACCGAATGTTTCGAACGTCACTCGTTTAATTGTAGAGAAAATTCCTACAGCCCAACTCGCAAGCAATTTTTTTTCTAGGTTTTAGGAGATGCTCCCTCCTTCCTTCCGCGAAACTATCCCTTTCCGCTCCAAAATTGGGATTCAAATATTCGATCGCTTCTATTTTTAACCTCACCTTCTATTCACTGCTCGGATTTCAACAAGCGGTCTCTCAAAATTTCTCGCCTACCACAAGTAGCCTTAGCATCTTGGGGACAACTAATGCGTCGGTCGCTATTTGCATCTTTTCCAATACTTTGTTTTTTTTTCGGCAGTCAATCGTCGGTCTCGACTAATTTCTCCTGTCAAACAAGTGGTCTTATTAAGCCCTACGCCCGTGACATCTAGATCAGCAGTTCTCAGCCGGGGTGACATGGCACCCCAGTGTGACGCGACGGTTATTGAGGGGTGACGCGAATATTCGATAACTTAACAGTGTATCGCATTCTGGCTTATAAACATAAATAAAACCAGGAGAATAAACATTTGTGCTTGTTTTAATACCAGAATTGTATTTTTACGTGGTAGGGAAAGCCCAATTTATCTTTAAAGGTGACTTGAGGATAATGGAACTGTAAACAGGGTGATGAATAACTGAATGAACTGAACATAGGGTGACGCCAGGGACGTAACTACTATTCTGCTAGGTCCACCACTGCCCGAAGGATCTGGGGGCTCGCGATGCCGGCCACAGCATGTTTTTTTCAAGTCATTACTGAAATTCTTATTTTTTCACCCCACTGTAAACGGAGCGAATGAGAATTCATGATAATGGAACTGTAAACGGGGTGACGCATAACTGAACGAACTGAACATAGGGTGACGCAGACAAAAAAAGGTTGAGAACCACTGATCTAGATTGAGTGAGCCAATCACGAGCTTTACTCGTAAATTACTCTTACTCTGCTGCAATTCACCGATCGCTGTTTGTTCTGTAGGTGTTTTTATGCAAAATTGTATCCAACAATTTTATATTAATTTGGCTCGCCCCGTATAAATTTTAATTTGGCCTAATTTTATTTTAAAGCTAAGCGTGCGCATAGGTTTGGTTATAAATAGATTTTTACGTGATTCGCCATAGTTGCCTGTACCACATTCTTACCGATCTGGGAAAATGTCTCAGTTAATTGTTCGTTTGTTTAAAGTTCTGCCATAGTGCTGTTTGCACATTTCAACGAATCGTATTTGTCAACCGTTCGCTCTAAATATAATCCATTGCCTAGTCGCTTTCGATATATCTTCCACATATATTCTAAAAAATGTATTCCTAAGCTTGAATTTACAGTTTGTTTACGTTTAAATATTCATACTTTTTCGTAGATGAAAACACTGACTTCTGATTTTTCACTCAACCTTAAATGTATGCTCGCGCTTGAAAATGTGTTTCAATTATTTATGCCACGCTCCGAAAAAGAATAAATTCCTTTTTAACGAATCTTTGGCTTACAGCTGTAATTACTCCCGGTGGTATTTACTCGACCTAAATGCTGAAAGGTATTCGCTGAATAAAATAACTCGACCATTTTCTCGCGTTTTATTGTTAAAATATCGCAACGAATTATTTAACAATCTCTTTCAAGTAACTTCTGCATTAGGAGGTAAATATCACTGCATGAAAAATAATATTTGGTAGGTAAATTTAAAAATGACACTTGCGGTGGGTCGTAAAAAAATAGCTTAAGGGCCGCAGTTTGGACACCCCTGGATTAGATGTACCTATAGGATATAGAGAAAAAAATTAATTCCTTAAGTATGTTGTGAAAATTATGATATATTCTGTATCAGCGTTAGGCGAATTAGGTGCCTTGGAAGCCCTTTTAGTTTGAAGTTGAATCAAAATTTGTTTTTGACTCACTCGAAACAAATACTGCAAATAAAATGATACCATCATTGAAACACTATTTTTCGTTATACCTATTAAATTTCGCAAACCATAAATTTTGTCATTGCAAAAAAACATGTATTGGATATGTTTTAAACATTTCTACGGAGTCTTTTGGTCACTATTTCTAGTTATATGAGAAGTTTGTCCTTACTCCGGTGTGGCCTTTATATACAAACGCATACTTATATATTCAAGGTTTATAGCACTGCGTAGCATAATTTAATTTTAATCAGTCAAATCGAGAAAAGAATAAAAACTAAATAAATAAAAACTAGAAGTAGTTGTCGTAATTTAAGAGTTAGTCTGCAACATTGAATAAAAATTGTATCCAGCACCTCAGCATTCCCACTGTAAACATCTTTATAAAGTGCGTCGCCATCGATCGAGATTAATTTTATGGTTTCTTTCGTTTAAGGTACATGACACGAGTTAAAATCTTATTTTATGTTCGGGTGGAGCATTTTATATAAACGGTCTTTCCGCAGAGATAACCGACGCTTTAAAAGCGCGAATTGGCATTACCCGTCATTTTATGCGTGAAATATTTCGCTAGCAGTCCAGAAACCGAGTTACCTATTTATTTATCCAGTTTATTTATTTTTATTTGAAAATAGCACCATATTATTATGATATCGAAAGGAGATTTTAAGCGATTTCTTGGAAGTTCTGCCATTCGAATCTTTTTTAAAAGTTAGATAATCCTGTCTTTTTTATTTCCCCAAAAATATTTCTTATAAATTAATGAATTTTAACCGGATTGGAGTGTAAGCGTAACGTTTTAATTGACATCCGTCTTAAGTGGCACATTTTTTCCCGTAATCCGAGGCGGATTTATGAATTCTTCGTCCAAAGGATGAGGAATTTGCCGTCTATAAACCGTGATAAATTGAGTGGGCAAGACCATAACTTAATAATTATATTCGAATCGAAAATTGTATGCACACGCATGAATTACGTCCTTTAATCCTCATAAATTAAATTACCGTAATAATAACAGATTTTATTTCCTCCCAAATTGATAATGTTATTGGTAAAACGTATTGATTTTAAAGGATACGCGAAATTGTTGCGGTTTTACCTAAAAAAATTCTTTGCCATAAAAGTTTATAGTGATATTCGTAGTAACAACCTGTTGTGTTTTTATTACGGAATGATGTACTAAAGCAAAAAACCGTTGTTGTTAATATTTTCGCATCACTCTTAAAAGTTCTTCACGCATCCTTACGCGGTGTGTGCTTCCATACCGAAACCTACGAGACACCGTTTGCTAAACCAAATTCCAAACGTGACTCGGATTTCCGACATCCTGTTTCATTCCATGCCTTCTATGATTCGAATTTGAGTCATCCGTCAGTCTTGTTCTACTCCAGCGGATCCCAAACTGGATGCTGTGGCACGCTGGGATGATTAAACCGATTGTTAGGAATGTCGTGGTCAATTTTTTTCGTTAAATAAATCGACGATTTTGACATGTTGATAAGTCACGAGAGCGGTCATTTTTCTTTTAAGAAAACTATTTAGTACCAGCAAATGACTGAATTGTTTAAGGTTATCGGTGCCGCGAATTTCCGTTTATTCCTGAAAGTGTGCCGCACCTACAAAAATATCAGAAATCACCGACTGCTTTACGGAATTTGTCTCGTACGATTACTGTCGTCTCGTCCAATGCTCGTCTCCTGCGAAGGTGCGATAGATCTCGATGCCTTTCGTAAACAGACATGGTGAACGAAACAGGACAGTCTTCCTTATCAAAAAATTTTAGCGTTTATAAGGAGAAATTTCCAGAAGGATGGCTGTTTATTAAAGAGAACCTATGAGTAACTGTCATTTCTATTTGGTGAGTTATGTCTTATGTTTGCACTCAATGTGAAAATTTTAGTCGATTTTCTCCTTTATATCGTAGTGGCTCGAAATATAGTTAATATTACGCATTTTCATTTCTTAAATACCTGTCAGAAATATTTTTAGTGACTGTGAAAACCGAGATTCCAAAAACTTCGTAACTAATTTCTCAACTTAATTCTTCAGAGGACACGTTTTCCAAGAATGCAGCTGCCGCAATACGCGGGGATTTTTACAGCTTATCTGTTTCAGTTTGTATCGTTGTCATGGTGACTGAATTTCATACGTGTAATTATAATTTTATAGCATTTTCAGCTCGGAAGCATTTGCGCGTCATTAACCATTCTGTGGAAAAATCATTTTTTTAAGTTAAATATATTATTATCGCTATCTTAATCAGAGGCCAGGTGTACCTGGCAATTTTGAAAAATTGAAACTATGGATCGGAAAATGTAGCACAGACTACTTCATATTTGGTAATTGAAATTAAAAAACTTTAACGTCTAATCGTTGACGCTAAAAAATTTCTATTTTTTATTGATACGCTACCACAAAATCACTAATTTACTTTCGTTGAGATCCGCCACGTCAAGGTTTCCCGCCTCTGATCCGAATGAATTCTAAATATTCAGTACGACGTACATTTCACAAAACTACTCTTATTCGTACGCTTCTAGTTCATTTAACAATTTCCACTGGTTAGATTCGTACGTTGAATCGAAACATCATTTTGGAGATTTCATCAAATTCTGTTAAACCGATAAACTCCTAGGATAGCGTACAGACGACAAGACGCATTATGAGGCACCTAAAACGTGCCATTCATCAAAATCAAAATATACTTCGTATATGAGAAAATAAAAATTAATCTTACAGTAGTTTTTATCCCTAACAATGGAAATCTTTATACGGTTGACGACACCTGTTTTAATTGGAAGATTTTTAAATATCTGATCAGGTGTTTGGCAATTAGCAAACAATTTCTTTTTATGCACCTGTTCTACCATACTGGCCCACACAAAAAATATTTTACCGTAAAATTTTCTAATGAACTCCACTGAAAACGAGCATTTCTCACGTCATCGTTCGCAGACAGGAATTATAATGTCCCCATCGAGATTTTGCATCGAAGGTTCTTTTGATCGCTCCCGAGCAAATTATCTCCGTTCTCCCGCAATTGGAGCAAAGTGGATTCGTTTTGCGAACTCTTTTAATCCGCTGCTTTACGTGCGTAGGGGAAATGCTTCGAGCACCACCAAGAATGCGGCCTAATGGCGCTCCTCCTGATTCACAGTTACACCATCCACTATTCGCGAGATCTTCATATCTTCGTACACCTTTTGCCTCATTGTCTGTAGCGTGTGTTTATTAACATACTAACAGGGTTTACTTTGTGAAGCATTAAGGCTTAAATTGAGTTGCCAAATGTCGAAATTGATTCTTTGCGTATAAAACTGTGGAAACTTTTTAAGAAAAGATTTCGATGTTGAAATAAACCCGATCAAAATGAAACTAGAGTGTCAATAGTAAATTTCCACGAAGCGGAAATCGACATCCGATGGAAAATTAAGTATTTTTCCTATAAATCTGGCTGATAGTGTAGGAGACTAGAATCAGTATTTCGATCATCCTACTATTAGATCGAATAGGATGCTATTTATCAGCGAATGGAACGTTACCCTCCTATTTCTTTGGAGGATGCGTGTATTTAAGGGGCCTCTAACATGCAGCCCGAGAATTAAGATAATTTACACTATTATACGGGATAAACTGAAATATATTTCTTAAAAACCACTTGAAGCGTATGAAATCAACACTTCAAAATACTCGCACTTATCAGTTCATTTATATTAAAAATTCCCTACACAGTTGGGATGCAGAAGAATGTTCTTAACTTGGAATACGGTCCACGGATTTGGTACGGCGCCTTAGTGCAGTGGTTCTCAACCGGTGTGCCGCGAGGAAGGGACTAGTGTGCCGCACACTCCGAAGATATTTAATTTTTATATTATGTATGTATTCAATGTATAATAAAATTATACAATTATTGCTTTACCAATCGTAACAATCTAATATAACCGCGACTTTTACTTGTTACGCTAGTTTTTAGGCGCGTTTCGCTTGCAGCGTGAGCGCCTATTATCGTCGGTCGGTCCGTCCGTCCGTCCGTCCGCATGTTCGTTCTCGGCTTCTACGGAACGGATTTCTATGAAATTTGATATTAAGGACTTACAATCAAATATAAGAAGAAAATCGCAAAAATAAATCTCGTACGCCAATCAGGGGTACCACTTTACTGGGGACAAAAAATTAAATTTTAGTCATATCTCGTTATGTATTGCTCATATCAAAATATTTTTCGAATAAATGTTGTAGAACTGGAAAAGTAGAGTATTTCCTTTCCTATACATTTTTATCGTAGGAGTAGTCGTTATCGAGAAAATCAAACAAGAAAGTCTTATATCGAGTTGAATTTAGAAAATGTCTTGCATGGTGACTTCATTATTGCTAACATAAACAATCTCCCAAACAAACGTTTAATTTCCTTACGTGTGCATGTAATATTATTATATAGGAAGAAAATGGATTATTTATGATGAAGGAAAGAACTTTAAAACGCTATTTCCCTTACGTACAGGTATATAATTGCTTTCTAATACTCCACTGCACGAAACGCGCCCATTTGTGATATGTTGTACACTTTCCTAACTTGTTATCTTTAAAAATGAGTATTTACGCAGTGAAATTAATTAGGAGTGGTTCGGTGTGCTGCAATGTTCTTAAGCATGCATGAAGGTGTGCCGTGCAGCAAAAAAGGTTGAGAAGCGCTGCCTTAGTGTGACCGCGGGTTTTGTGCATCGCCATCATGAGGCCCACGCATGATTTAGGTTTGAGATCTTTGATCTATTTCATCTTCGTACTGCGCCCCAAAGGCGGTGGTGATCTAGCGTTTTCCCGAAGAATCTTATTTCTGCGGCGCTGACTCCTTTCAGCCGAATGAGAGATACGGGAAAAGAGATGTCGCGCGGAATCCATCTTTAACTCCGTGTACGCCAATATTTTTGTCGCAATAAACATCTTAAAACATTAAACCACGGTCAGTCACGCGATTCTGTCATGCTTCATTATGCCATTTCGAATCCATCCCAGTAGGTCTGCCACTCCGGATAATCAGCTTATTATCTAGCTCGTTACTAAATAACCCTCGTCATTTTTTCCTTCTGTCGCTCATATATTTTATATCATGCTAGTAATAGCATAAACTTAGTCGCACATGTGATTTTCGCCATGTATTCATGTAAAAAATGCATTGAAGTATCATCTTTTGTCGTTATACATCCAGGGTCGAGTGAACGGTTAAAAATAAAACTTCAAGAAGGAATTCATAACAGGGTACCACACGGTAAAGACGTTAAAAATGTTATAGAGGTGTCCTTGGTCGTCCATTGCATAGAACGTGTACCTTAGATATTAAAGTCACTTCAGTTAGTTCGCGGTAGTTACTTTATGCCTTCCTGGATGAGAAAATGTCCTGTTTCGGAAATTTTCGGCAGGAACCGAAGCATAACATAAGCATTGACGAGACGTCATGTGTAAACCTAAATGACAGAAAAATCTTGAGAAGTTTTCTCGCCGCTGTCAAGTTGGAGATTAAAACATCGATCGCGTCGTCCTTAAAAACCCTCTCACGCATCTTTTTATCCGGCATTCGCATCCGGACCTTCCACATTCAAATAACGAGCTACAGTTTCAGAATGGGATAAAATTTTAATCAGTCATCCTCGATAATTCAGCGGTGGAATATCTGCGCGGCATTTGGAAGACCCTGCTTCGATTACCGGCCGAGGCATACAGGCATACCTTTTCTCCCGCATTGCAGCAACTTTTACAGTCATATCCCTGTATGCGTAGAAAGGCATACGCTTTCCATCCCATCTTCCGCTAAATTCACGACCTTTCAAGTTTTTCGCAATCACCACATACATCATCCAACTACGCGACCCTGATTCGATTTCGACGATAAATAATGCGCGTTACGCGGGGTGTATCCGGTCTCCTAAACAATCCAATTCCGAGGCTCTCTCCTCAAACCGCTTTTGGGATTATCTCGAGAGAGCGAAAGTAGTTAACCTCTTCCTCTTGGAAGCTTTTTATAGAACTTTTCCGCGCTCCAGCGAATATCGCCTTTCCCGTTCGCTTCGGCTCCTACTTTATTATTTTTCACACCTTTATTTACGCGGGTTATTTTATTTTTTTTGGGTAATTCCGCGTCGACTTACCCGCACGGTATCACCTCGGCGGGTATGTCCGCGTTGGCCGCCTCCGTCTGCACCTCGAAGGGAAGAGGGTTGCCACCTTTGGAAGGCGGCTTCATGTCCTCCGAAGCGTCTTGTTCCGTGTGAACAGCGGGATCTTTCCTATTGGTATCGCCGTCGACGACGTCAAGAACGACGCCACCGGATTTCTCTTCGTCCACGACCGTCATCCCGTCGGACGCACTCAGAGGAAGGCGATTCACCGACTGAGTGGAGGAAGGCGGATTCTGCTGTTGCAGTTGCATCTGTTGCTCCTTGGTCCTTCTCCCTCCTCCTCCTCCTCCTCCCCCTCCTCCTCCCACACCCTCTTCTTCCAAGGCGCCACAACACGCTTCCTCTTGCATAATTTCTTCTGCGCGTGGACACCGGAACGACAACAATAACACATAATGGCAACCATAAATGATGTCCACATTTCTGTCAACGTCGGCCCCTTTGAAAATTTATTTATATATTTATGAATACGTGTATATATATTTTTTTCCCTCCCGAATTCCAGAAAACTTTTTCATATTTTCAAAGCACGGAAAAATCAACCCCCAGCGAATTTTGCTCTTCTTTCGTCATTTTATTTTTTTGGAGGAGCAGGAAAAATCTTTAAGCATCCATCCACCCAAAAAAACACGTATTAAAAAAACACAAAGAGAGAGGCACACATCACGCGCACACACACATACACATAAACGTGAAAATTAAAACGCATTCAACACAATATCAACATTGACTGGATGTTATGTTATCGTTACTAAGGCAATCATTCGTCCACACCAAATTTAATAAAAAACATTTTCAGCAGCACTCGGAAGTAAGGCGAGTTAGTCGCGGAAAAACGTTTTTCGTTTGTTTTTTTTTGTGCAAATCCGTAGGCGTTGCGATTCCGCCGGGTTGTTTTCGTTTTTTTGTTAGACTCGCTTGTTTTATTGACAGGTAGATAGAAAAAAAAATATCCACTTCACATGCAACAGTGCAATCTTGACAGCCTCACTTAAAAGCGATTCTGTTTTGTTTTTTTTTTTGACGGTGTCGTGCATGTACCTTTGACTGAGGAATGTCAACGACCGTAAGGTTTTTAAAACGTAGTATCTCAAAAAACTTCCATCCTCCGGAAATTCACACGTAATGATTGAAACGTTTCACGCTGCACAGTATTTCCTTCTTGTCGTCTGCAATAAGCCGGTCCACTCGGGGGGTCGCAATCCACGTAGCAGCCGCCGGCCGCCGGAAAAGGGGGCCGAAGAAGAGGAGGGGACCATGGGGATCCCATACGGATTCGCCGCGCTAGGTCGCCGCCGGCGTAAAATAATTCTGCGCAAAGCGACACACTAGAAGCGGTAGTATTCGAAATGCACATCCACCTTATCCTTCCCTTCTCCTCTTCTCCGCTCGCTTCGTCCCCATATACGGCACGCGTTCTAAATTTAAAAGTCCCGGCCCTCGGGTCCAGCCCCCACGCGAAACCTCCTCCTTCTTTCTTCCCCCTTCAGAACCCCACCAACTCCCTATCCACTCCCATTTCTCTCCCTTTCCCGTCCCTTTCCCCCGTCTCTCTCTCCCTCTCTAGTCTTAAAAATCCCTTCTTCGCTTTGGTAACTAAAAACCGCGGACTCCGCTCCTTTTAGGCCTTAGTTGGTGCAAAGTTTGCCCGCAAGAGGGGTCAGCGGCGCTTAACTCGGCGCGCTTCTAATTTTGATCATCACCAAGTTCAGAGCGGAGTTTCGCTCTCCCGAAATCCGAGATAGATTGGTTTATGCGGCTCTCTCCCAAAAAAAACGCTCCCATATTAGGGAGTGGCTGCGGCAGGGAGCTTATATTCTTTTCTAAAATTACGCGGATCTTACGACACCCGCCCCATCACGCCCACATCGCCTTCGACTGTTTCTGCTTCTCGTTTTTTTCATTTCTCTTCACTCCGGAGGCGGGGAAAGACTTGCTTATCTGTCGCCTCTTAAATAACCGAGAGTAATAGACGTTTTTAGGAGGACGCTTAGAATTGTTCCCCTACCCTATCCCTTATAGAGTTCATGCGACGACCTTTGGGGTTCATTCACGATCCATAGAGAATCTCCCCGAAAACGTCGCGGCCGTCAAAAAAAAAATAATAATAAAAGTGAAATAAAGTGACCAAAATTTTTGCAAACTCACCGCATACGGCGAAGGGGTTCCCTCCATATTCCTGGGGTTGCGTGGCTTTTCGATGTGCGTGCTCCAGAGGAAGGAATGCGGTGAACGAGAGGGCATTCAAGAAGATTCTTTTCTATTTAAGTTCCCTCTCTCTCACTCTCGATTTAGAAAAGCTTGCTGCTGGTATCCGGCCGCGCGTTTTCCACTGCCGTCTATCTGTCTGTCCCACGCGGTTTTTCCCCCGAGAGAGTCGTAGACCTTTCTTCTCGAAGGAAATTCGAGGCTCGGAAAATTTCCTTTTTAATTTTTTCTCGATATAGCGTCTTAATTCTCTCTCTTTTCCGCCACTCTTCTCACATCCTTGAAGCGTTCGTCGATATTTTTTTCCGCGAACCAGCGCAGAAAATATTTTTTCCTCCCGAGCAGGACGATTCGCCGATCCACAGACACACACACACACACACGAAAACACGCACGCACGAAATTGTTAATGCTTTTATATATATATATATATATGGAGAGAGAGGTATGATAGAATTCTCCCAGTGCGCCGTCAAGTCTTGGAGAAGCGGGCGTCGTAGTCTGTGTGTATATAATATCCTTTAAGTACTTGTCTTTCTTCTCTCTCTCTTTCTGACCCGCGTGAGAGTGTGTGGGGGAGCCGGGAGAGAAGGAAAAGGGTGGAGTCCAACATGTGAGGTATATAAGTGTGTAGGCGACGACCCTGGTCGTTTTGTACCAAAAAGGGGAAGAGGAGAAAAACCCACTTTGGATGTAGTAACCTTTTGCAGGCTGCCAGGCTGTATAATTCTATCATAGAAGCCATCGCTACTAAAACTTCGGAATTTGTTCCTATTAAATATTCCGACGCGAGACGTAATATTCGAACATGGGTTTTTCAAACTGAGCGATTTTTAATAATCGTGACGCGGCGTGAAGTACCATTTATTCGTCAAAATCGTCAGGTTTTTGTAAGAACGTTTTTTATATCGTTCGACGATTCATGTAAAAGAGTTTTGCTTTGTCGACCTCCCTTCACTTTTTCATTGAACTTGAATTTCGACGACGAGGTCATCGGCCATAGGGAAGAGCGTTTTTTTCCCACCGATTAATCATGTTTTGTAAAAGATGTGTCCATGTTCAATCCCATGCGCCTATCAGCGCTGCATCGGAATCAATTGACAGCTTTTCTTCGCCACGCTTTGAATCGCTCGGATATTCTACGTATATGGAGTCATAAGGTAGGAATGGGAAAGATGGGTGTGCGTTTCTCGCCTTGTGTGAGGGCGTAACCGGTGTGTGAAGTGGGAGGGGAAAGAGAGGAGTATTGAAGCGGCTCGGAAAAAGAGGTGGAAGGGAGTGGAAATGAGGAGAGGGGGACAAGTCGTCCAACTGGTGCGAGGAAAATAAAAAGAAAAGGATGTTTCCAAGGTTGAACCGGATCCAACGGGCCATCTGCCACGAAGCAATAATTCCGTTCCATACCCACACTCCCCCTTTCTTTCATTCTTGAGCATCTCCTTCCCCCACTCCACCCTTTGAGCTCATGTCTTTCCTCGATCGATTGTAATCGAATCGAATGCAAATTACTATCGACTTCCCACGTGCTTATTATGATGCGGTAGAATTAAATGCTGTTTTAGGTATTCGTAATTTCTAAATGAAACTGCTTTATTTTTGGATTTTTTCGACGAGATGTATCTTAAGTCCTGTAAATACTTAACGCTGTTAATAATCGATAGTCCACAACTATCGAAAGAGAGCCGGTTCAGAGTACATTCATAATCTTGGCACTGCAAGATGGCTGACGCGACATCGGTGGCTGACATATTTGCTTCAATGGAATATGGGCCTGTTTTAGAATCCTCTTCTTTGGCTGAGGTATGTTATTTATTTGGGGGTGATATTTAATATTTCATTATATTGAGATAAAATCGCCATGTTTGTTACCCAGCCTCTTAACAAACGTAAACGGTTTGACCGGCTGAAACTTGTATTAGGCAATGCTGTGGTAATATCGATAATTTTTATTTATCAATGTAAATTCGTTGTTTGTTTGAACTATCACCCTTTTACAGACTTGGTTGGATGAAAAGTCAGGAAAGATTGCATCATATATACATGGCAAATTTGCGGAAATCAGATCGGATGGATTATCAGTCAAGTATAAGAATTCGTCGTTTGTGACTTTTGTGAGTGACGCTTTGGAACCTGACATAGTACAGACTGTGGAGTCGTCTTGTACAGCGCTTAAACTTTGGAAAGGATTGACCCCTTATTCGAGGGCTAGGCATATTTACAAGTAATATCATGTGACGGTTTTTGCAAAATTTGCTGTCTTACTCATAATTCGGTAATATTTAAATTTTTCGTCCATTCTCCGCTACACAGATTTTTACGCCCGTTAAAGAAATGAAGCTAATTGATTTAATTAAGCAAAATAAGTATTTTATAAACTTTCATTTACAAGTAATGTGCGTACTTTAACGCACGTAATTGTAACAATTTACTAATGTAAACAATTTTTGTTTACTTTGCTGAATTAACTTCAGCCTGTTGAATCGCATAAATTTGTGTTGTGTGGTGCACATATTTGAGCATAATAAGAGATTTCTTCTCTTTAGCATAGCACGTCACCTTCAGCAGCATGCATCGGTGTTGGCACAAATGGAAGCATTGGTTCGTGGGGTTCAAGCCCGTGACCCTCGTGAATGGGATGTTCCTGGTATGATCCGAACATTTTATCACCATGCTGGTTGGGCACATACGTTAGATTCAGAATTCAAGGACTATAAAGCTCGAGGTAATTGTTTTATGCTATTTATTCTGTTACTCTGCTGAGTTAAAGTAATAGCTAACAAATTTATTTCATCGAGTTGAAGAAATGAGAATCTCTGCCATGCTATTGCATATTTTCTATCATCTATTTTATTTCGTTGGTATAATTATTTTCAGAAATGAGTTATATTTTTCATTCCATTCGTATAAAAATTTCTTTGGCTGTTGATGCTGCAGTTTTTTTAAATTGATATGACATCAAGTTGTTGATAACCCTTAATATTTCCATAATCTACTAATTTAAAATAAATATATATTCTCCCTATTCAAATTATATACCTTAAATAATTTTTCTGCTTTTTTCTGCTTCACTGGAAAATAACTTAAAATCCTTCAATTAAAATGGCCTACATTGAAGCCATTATAATTGTCCATGGAATCATTGTGGTCAAAACTAGGCCAAAAGTAAATTAATTCTGTTAATGGTCGCTGGATGAACATTTATTTCAAGCTAGCATTACCCAAACTGTACAGTTAAGTCAAAATTACCTTGTGTAGACTGAGTTTTCCCAGTTGAATGCTAATTGCTAAGTTCATACATGGATATGTACTGTATCTACCCTAATATAAGATGATCCCCTTTTTAAATTTTTTAAAGATATTTACATCAATACTTCAAAAAGCTTAACAGGATAATCTGAAGTGCAGTAATTTTTACTTGTTTCTATTTTTTTTCTTTCTGATGTGATGTTGTATCTTATAGATTTGGCTTATAAGTAGGATCATGTCTGACATATGTACTTGTATTTCCTTGCATTTCATGTCTTTAACCCATTCCTTTGAAAATGATAGATTATTTAATTTTGCAATACACAATTTATATTTTTCCTCTTTGATAATGTGATAGCCATATAAAGATAGCATTCATTATCATGTAGTTGGAAATAGTCAGCTCAGTGCATAGCTTGTATGAAATCATTAATTTTGTGTAATCGCAATATGTCAGTTATTAATTTTTATGAAAATCTGTAAGTAAATTGATTTTATATACATAATTACAGCTGTTAAAATTAAAAAATGCAGGGAAATTCATCTTAGATTGTATCATTCATCTTTTAGATTGTATCGTAAGTTTAGGATTATGTAACTTTAGTTAAAGATGAAAGATTTTTTAGTGATGAGTGTCTAAAAATATTTATTTACTCTAGGAGTTGTACTTGGGATTACCTCGTATACTACACCTCTCCAGGCACTTTCTTGGGTGGTGGCTCCAGCTTTGGCTTCAGGGTGCACCATTATCCTAAAGCCATCCCGACGTGCAGCACCAGTTGCCTTACTGCTAGCAGAGATATGCACCAAGGCTGGGTAAGTTTCAGTTTTGAAATTCTTATTTTCATTCCGTTATGTCGTATTGCAACTCTTAAACCCTTAAACAGGCACATGATTTTTGCTAGCTAATCTTACAGTAGAACAATTTCATATAGAGTGAAACCTCGATTTTACATTATTGAAGGGACCACCTAAAATAAATCGGTTGTGCTTTTAGAATACATACATAAAGGTTATAAAGTTTATTTTATTAATTTAAACATGACTGAGTTTAACAAAGTTATTGCAAAACTATTGAATATAGCCTATTTTAACCTTGAATATGAGTGGAACACCACCTGTGCCCCTTTGCATTTTCTGAGGTAGAAATTTGTAAACATAAAATCGGGTGAATTTCTGTTGTCAGGACTTGAAAAATGTGCAAATTCGGAGAAAATGTAAATTTGAGGAAACGTAAAATCGGTTAAAATTTTACATTGTTCTTATGAGCATTTGGCTGGGACCAGACAAAAGGTGCATAAATTCTGATTTTCATAAATGGTGTATAATAAATGCTTTTTTTAAGGTTATTTTTGTGTTTAACTTAGTTACAATACCCTAATGTATATGTTAAAAATATTTTGTACCCCCCAAGAGAGTTTACAGAATGAAAGAGTTCTTGGCACATACAAGTTTGGGCCCCCCTGCCATATAATAACCACTCAAAGGAAATGTCTATAAACCCTCCTACCACTTACAACAAAAAATTTTTTCCAAAGTGTCTCTATCGATGCTTGCCTCACTACACAATATTCCTGCTTAAGGGGTTAAGTCAGTGATTCTCAACCAGGATGACGCGATGTTTTTTGAGGGGTGACGCTGATATTTGATAACAGTGTATCGTATTCTGGCTAATAAACATAAAGGAGAATTAACATTTGTGCTTATTTTAATACCAGAATTGTATTTTTGCGTGGTAGGGAAAGTCAATTTATCTTTAAACAGAGTGATGCATAACTGAATGAACTGAACATAGGGTGATGCCAGGGCTGTAACTACTATGCTGCTAGGTCCACCACTGCCCAAAGGGTCTGAGGGCCTGCAGTGCTGGCCACTGCATTTTTTTCAAGTCATTACTGAAATTATTATTTTTTCACTCACTGTAAATGGAGAAAACGAGTATTCATGATCCTTGGCTTCATCATTCTCTCAAATTACTATCTGATGTCAGGCTCCAAAATTACAACAATGATTATTTTTAATGCATAACAAAACAACTAAATAAAAAAATAAAAGGAAAAAATAGCCTATTCAATAAAAATAACAGTTAAAAAAACATGACCAGACAGGCTATATATTACTCAGTGTAATGAAAACTACTTCATCCGGTTTCAACTAGTTTTATTTTCACACTGAACAAGTTAGACACCAAACAGCTAAACAGTTGGCTAGACTCTGATACAAAGGAGGAATAATATATACAAGTGTTTGGGTCCTAACTCCCACCTCTACTCATTACGTGACTAAGAAAACAAACAATTTGCACTCTGTGCCACAGCGCACCTGCTGGAGGGTTATGATAGTACGTTTGCCATGGCATTGGTGTGGCTCGACCCAACATCTTTGTCTCTGTTTATCCCTTGCGCTTAGTACATAAGTTCCCCTGACCACACCGAATGTTAACAACTAATTCGTTCTTGTGTAGTCACATGTAGTAAAAGAACAGGCGTCTTCTTGTGAGCAGGTAATTCAAAAAAGTAGGTGAGTAAAAATAGCATTATTATTAATTTATATTCTTGATATTAGCGGTTTAGAACTAAAAACAGACTCCATCGCTTTCATTCCCAGTTTGTCGATTCTGTGAATAACATCACGCTGGGGGTCTTTGCTAAAGTCAGACATCAGATAAATCATTTATTATGTGGCTCAAAAATAGATATACAGTAAAACCTGACAGTACGAATTCACAAAACGTGATTTCGCTTAGACACGGTATATATTTCTCTACCAAACTTCAGAAGACGCGGTGGTTCGCCTCGCTAGGACACCATTTGACAAGTCCAGCCAAAATTAACTTTTAAATTTCTCGTAAACTATAAATGATAAAAACTTCAAATTAAAATATTTTAAAGGAAAAATACGGACAAATTGATTCATGTAATTATTTTACCTTATAAAAATGTTGCGTTGACAGATTCGTATGTGAGATTCTCATATTATGCTGATACGGCATGGCTCTGCAACCGGTGTGATGCGATGTGCCACGGTATATTTTATGTTATATATAGCTGCGCTTTATTATCCTCCAGCTACGACGACAAAATACATTTTCAATAAACAGCAATACTTTATGGCCAAACTTATTACACTGTTTCAGTTACTTGAAGCTGCAATATAGTTACTTCTTGGAGAAACTAAGTCATACGGAACAGTTTCGGGTAACGGGATCTCCACAGCTTTGTTTGGAACTGTGATGTTGCGATGTGAAAATTTCTGTAGTTTTTCTATTCTGTTTAAGGTAAATTCAGGAATTTTTTATATTTCACATTACGTGCAGTATTATTCTATTGTTTTTTCATAATTCCACATCATGAAATAAGGGTGCATGAATTATGTGATGGCATAGATCAGGGGTCGGCAACCTATGGTCTGCAGGCCTCATGCTGCTCCTGAGTGCATTGTATGCAGCCTGCAAAGCCATGATGAAAAAGTGATCGGTGTAATTTAACACAGTCAATCCCATATTTTTTCAGTGAAATTATGGTCTCAAAACCTTTACTTGAAGAGTTTTAATGCTAGAAAAATAATTAAATTTGATTTTCACTAATATGAGACCACAAAATCTCTAGGTAGCTTCTGATTTAAATGCCCATATGGCCCACCAAAGCTCTAGTGATATCCAATGTGGCCCACCAAAGCATTCATAACAACGAATGTGGCCCACCATATAGAAAAGGTAGCCGACCCCTGGCATAGATTATCCGAGTAAATACGATATTATTTTACATATTTAAATACAGGTCAAAAAATTATTCTAAAAAATATAGAAAATATGAGATCCAAGAACCTAAATCCCTATTTCCTATTAACTTAATGCTTCATATAACACAATTTCACAAGATTTCAAGGAATGCAACTAGTGTGCCATGTGAGATTTTACTGTATTGTAGATTCAGGCGTATAACTTGGTATTAAACCCTCTTCAAATCAATGTGGTGTTTGTGCATGTAATTTCATGTACCAAAAGTATGTTCTAGTCATCTCAGATGACATTTTTTGTACAGTGTAAATAAAACGTGTATTAACCCTTAAGTAGGCACATGGGGTCTTTAAAGACCGCATGCCTTTTAAAAACTCTGTATTTCTTTGCAATTACTTGTATGAGGTAGATTTTTTCAGTACCATCCTTGAATAATTATCTCCTTTTGTTCGTGTAAAAATATTGGCAATATGTTCTATGGCCTTCTTGTAAAAATTCATTTTTTAATGTTGGGGTCATTTAAGACCCCACGCACCTACTTGCACAATTATTTCAAACTTATACATTTTTCTTTTAATCTCTCAGAGAAACGTACCTGTCTGTATTTCCTTTTATAAAATGAAGCGTTTCCTTTTCACCAGGGCCTGAACATAGAACAGTCCAAACCCTAAGCTTGTATCGTGCTTTTAAGTAATTTCAAGATGAAAAAATTAATATGCTACACTTACCTGTGTTAATCAAATGGGGAAAATAAACATTCCTGGAATTACACCTATGGTCTAATGATAGACGACGACATGTTTAAAAGATGCTAGAAGTAGATTCCAGGATATTGTGAAAATAATCCTGTTCCTGTTCTCAAGTTATTTGCATAAATATAATTCCCCAACATACCAACGGAATTGAGCTTTTATGTAAATATGTGCAGTAGAGTCTTTAGTAATGATTTTTAGAATTTTTAAACTTTATTATGGTATGCTTCTATTTTTGTTTGTAGTTCCTAGTCCATTATATATTTATGGGTAACCTTCTAACATCATGGAGTTTATGAAAATTTTTCCAAGTTTCAGTCATGAAAAATCTGGGTATGACTTATGTGCGTGGGTGATTCCTATGTGATTAAATGTGATTAAATAAGTATACAGTAAAACGTCTTACCTTACGAACTCCCTTTGAGTGAAGAACTCCGTATAACGAAAATTATCGCCGCTCTCAAAAAATTCACTAATAAAACTACAGGTAACTCTCGATTTATCCGGGGGTTGCGTTCTTTGAAATTGCCACGTAAATTAAACAAAAAATAATGCAAACTGTAGAGTTAGGAGAAGCGCTGGCTTAAGACTCATTTGTATATATATATTTTAGCCACTTTTTTATATTTCTACGTATTTATCATAACTCACAATAATAAATTCATAAGAATTAAGGAATAAGGATTTATCATGCTAAATATATTTTACACGTGGAAAGAAATAAAAAGTTTGCAATGACCCGTGACGTATTAACACATCGCACAGCTGCACTTGAATTTTTGTGGCATTGTCACGTAATGTCTGAATGGTACTTTCACTAAGGCCAAGCACCCGACTGATATCAACTATGCGTTCTCCTCTCTCTATGCGACTTATTACATCCAATTTCATAACAACAGTGATAACTTTTCGCATCGTTGGTTGTTGATGTCCGTTTTCCACTCATAATAAAGGGCTGAAATTTCCCAAAAACAAAACACAATGCGGAAAATCCTCGTAAATTTATGAAATGCTATAAATTCAGCGGCGTTATTCCAAAACCATGTAAATTAAAACCGCATAAATCGAGAGTTACCTGTATATAGAAAACCTCTATATTACAAACCTTCGATAATTACGAAACTTCCTAATTACAAAGTAAAAATCGCACCCGTTCCACTAAAAACAAACCTCCATATAGCGAAATTAAAAAAAGTATATTGTATGGGCTGTTGTAAAGCAGAAATCAATGCTGTCTATGTAGGTAGGTGTTAACGCTGTTATTACGACCTCACTTGAATGATTCAAAGCGTAGGATTTGTTGTGATTTCAAGCATTTTGAGTGATAAGGTAGACAGGTAGACATCTTTTGCGGCTTTATCTTTAACATATTTCGATCTTTTGCGGTTTCACATTTGTGACCAGTTTTGTATATCGCAGAGAAAAATCACGGAAAACGCTATACGAAATTTTTTATATGTGGAATGAATTGCCTTTTCCTCACGTTTTCTGTCATAGACCTGAAAAAATATTCTTGCATTATTCTAATAAGTAAAAATATTTATATAAGTGCATTAATGTAATTTATATGCATAATTTAAAAAATTAGATACACGTGTCTTATATATACTTTTAAGTATTTTCAGGATGCAATCCTCCGACACTTTTGTGCCCCTTCACATGTAAAAAGTTGCAAAATATAAGCTGGTATCACCGTTCAGGAGCTTTCTTTCTTTTTGATGACAGGGAAGTCCTGAGGGGAAAGACAACCCTCAACTCTTGAGCCGTCCTATTCAGGATCATTGGGGTATTTGCTCAGGTTTGACATAGTTCACACGCTTAAGCTCTGCATTTCATGCATCATTTACTATTGGTGGAGTTTTTCAGGAACATAACCCCCGAGAAAGACAAGGTCTGGCATATGTATTTGGGAAATTAGCTCCTGCAACTTAGGCAACCGCCATCTTTTTCCTCAATCCTACTACGGAACTTAATAAGATTTTATTTTCTGATACTTTTTTCGTGTCCTTGTATCTTATTTAAGTCTCTCGTTCATCGACGTTCATTTTTCCATCTCTTTCTCAATTTTTCTGCAGTCACCAATACAGAGGACAAATGATCTGTTCTTCCTGGGATGGGAACCGAACTCTGTATTTCCCGTTACCTTAATTACTTCACTTTCACGATTTCGTCTTTAGATGTGTTTTCAGGAATGTAACCCCCTTGAAAGACAAGGTCTGCCTGTACGTAATTAAGTATGAAAATTTATTAAAAACCAATGATGGCAAACAAAAAAAATACATTTTATGTTTTTCGTTACAGTAAAAAAATATATATTTTTTCGTTACGCTGAAATCTAAATTTTGTTTTTGTTATGTTTAATGTTATAACGAAAAAATTCAGTGCACATTAATTAAATCCAGCTAATTGGCACATTTAATATATATTTTTTTAAAAGTAGTAATCAAATTAAACTGATCAGTAGTTTAAAAACGGTATTTCTGGCTGGAGAAACTTATATCATCTGGAACATTAATGACAACAGAAAACACTTTTTATGAGTCCTTAGGAAGTGATATTTGATTAAAACTGAGAAATGAAATGAGTAAACCCCCCACATCCGGTTTACCATATGACCGGCCTAGTTTAAACTTATAAACGTCAAAATAAATAAATATTTATAATTATAGGGTTTGCCTCGTAGATTGTGAACATCGAACGAGCTGCATGCCAAAATTTACAGAAAAGGTGTAGAATATACAGTTTTTAATGCTTGGACAATGATAAACATTTACGTTATTTCAGCCTAACAAAAATTTCAAAAACTTGTATTAAAAAAAAATAATCTCCTACTTCCATTAAATCCTTTTCAGCCAAAATCCAATCATCTCTTTACGTTTTAATAATAATTCCAAATATAAAATGTTATTGATCGTATTGCATTTCCAATATTATTGCATTAGCAAATAAGGTATGTTAACATGGGCAGTTAATTTGTATTTAATTATGTTGGATATATGGTGAAACCTTGTTAATTCGGATCAATCGGGATCAGTGCCATGCAAAATTAATGACGTTCTGAATTATAGAGGGTGTAGGAGTTCAGATAAATTGGTCAACTTAAATAAGTGATTTTTTTTAAGTAATCCGTTTATATTTTTCTGAAAAAAAAAGTTCTAAAATATTTCAATTACCAAAGTTAAAGAAAATGCACTTTTCAATATTTCAGTCATATAACACTGTTCAAGTTAGCTATGTGCTGCTATTGAAAAACTCACTGACCTTAGTGAAGTTCGATTTTTGCATATTTTTTCCATGATATCACTTCTCAATTATTTAAAAGTGAAACTGAATCTGCTAAAGTGAGTCATGCTGTACACAAACTTAAAAAAAATGAAAGTGATCCCTCTCTTCTGGCAATTTAAATTTCGATTGTTCTTTGTCAGCTTGTATTTCTACGCCCATCACAAGAACTTCAGACAAATGCTGTTGTTTATATCAGATGCATACAGGTTCATTAACTTAATCAAAATTTGCACCTTTTATCCTGCCATGCCTGGTAAATCCTGCATTAGAACTAAATGGCTTATGTCTTCTTCTTTTTGTCTTCATAAGATGTTGGTTAATCGATAAAACGACCGATTGCCAGAGACTAGCAGAAAATTTCAAAAATATTCTCGTTAACTCGGAATATTCCAAATTTTTTATGATGTATGAATCACAATATTCCGAGTTCTGAAATAATGAGGTTTCACCATATTTGGCTCACATATATAAATAGATTTAATGAAGTGAGCATTTAATTCCACAATTCAATGAAATGTGTCTTCTCAGACTACCTGCTGGGGTTTTGAATGTAATCACTGGAACATCAGAAGCTGGGCGGCAGCTGGCTACTAATGAACATGTTCAAAAGGTCATATTTTTTGGATCCACTCAAAGAGGAAGGTTATTAAGGGAGGAGACATGTGAACATCAGAAAAATGTCATTCTATGTAAGCAGTTGAAATGTTATATTTACATTAATTTCATACGCATTGCATATGTCTTTATTGGCAGGTGGTAAAAATTTATTACTTCTATTTTTTTCGGTTGAATTATAAATTTTCTCAAGTACTCCTACCAGTACCGTATTTACTCGAGTAATACCAACATGCGTGTAATACCCACACCCCCATTTTTGGAAGTAAATATTTGGGGAAAAAGGTATTCGTGTAATGCCCACATTTTAAAAATTCCAATTTTGTTATTTAACGGCAACATCTAATCTATCTGAAGTCGAGTCTGATGATGTGTAAGCGGCAAAAATCAAGTATTTAAGACGTAAGTATTAAAACAACTTTTAGTGCCTATTCTAACGCAATCAGTCGCAAAAAACTGATATTCATCAATATTATATTATAAGGAAAAAAGTCGGAAGCGTATTTTGAAGGCCAGTGCATTAATATCGCCAAAAGGTTCCGTTTTGAGTCACTGCACAGTGTACATGCTTTATTTTCGCTAAATGTTCGGAATCACGACGGATATGCTACCATCACTGAAAAGAGTGCGCCTCTCATAAAAGAAAACTTAAAAATTATGTACACAAACTAAATCCCAACATCCAAAAGAAGGATTTCTGATTCTTTCTTATCATAATTATAAATTGATTTAGGTTTTAAGACTCCATGTGGTCTCATTATCTTTCGATTATTAAATTGTATGTAAATACCCATAAAAATTACAATGAAAACAAGAAATATCGTAAAATCCCAAATTTTTAAAGAATTTATTCAACTCTCATTTCAAGGGTTTCTTTAGGAATTCCACGTTCGTGTCTTTTTCTAATATCTAGTCACTGATGTAGTCTTCATCTGCAACATAATCACCCTATAAGTAATGGTCCTCAGTTCCATCCAATGAATTCGAAATTCCAGTCACTTTAAAGCCTTGGATCACAGTTTCTTCACTTACGCCGTGCCATGCTGCGAGCACCCATCGGCACACCTCGGAGAGTGGAGTGCGTTTCAACCTGCCCGTGCTGTTGTGTTCTTCAAATTTAAGCATGAATCATGTAAAATTAAAGACAAAGTCCGCGGGGTACTGCACCTTCCAGGAAACACATTGAATTCATTCTTTACCGGGAAACACGATGCGTTTCGCGGGTGGCCAACCATCGAAACTTAAAGGGGCATATCTCGTGTAATGTCCGCACCCCCTTTTTCTGGGTCCAGTTTTAGAGAAAAAAGTGCAGGTATTACACGAGTAAATACAGTATTATGTGAACTTGCAGCACTTATTGTCCATTCCATATTTTTGTGCCTTGTTTAATTTTGTATTGTAGAATTTTATATTATTATTTAATGTTGACTTCTGTAGAAGTAACATCTTAAATTAGCACCAAATTTACCATAGTCCTAGATTAATTTTGAGCTGTTTTTGTTTCCTTTGTTGTTAATATATGTGGTAATCTGATAACCCAAGCTTTGGTGTATCAGTTAATCACCCACTAGCAATAATGTTTCAGCATCCGATTATAGTGCAGTGTATGAGGGCTGTTCAAGAAACACATGGGCATATTATTTTTACTCACTATACGCTAACCTGAGGTAATCCTCAATGTGCTCCTTTTCAAATTACTTCCAGCCACAAGATTTGAACTTTGATAATATAAAAGTATGCCCTCAGATCTGCTTCTTCAAATGTGGAAACAGGAAGTAATGACAAGGAGTGGTGTAAGGACTAAATAGGCAATGAGGAGCAAGTTCAATGTCTCTCTTTGCCATATAAGCCCTTCACTACTTCTACAATATATGAGCATGCACTGTAATGGTGCAGCCTTGATCCGTTGTAATGAAGATAAGGATGCTTGCAGTGTATGATCCTGGAGGGTGGTAGTACCTAATTACTTGTGACAGTAGTATCTGATGGAACAGTGTGTTGATAGATCTTCCCTTGTTAGTCAAAGAAGGAAATCACCATAGCCTTTCCTGCTGATTTGACAACTTTGGCCTTCTTGGGTGTTGGTGATGATAAGCTTTTCCACACAGAACTGCTTTTATTTTTTTCTGTTGTAATAATAGAGAAATGTCTCATCACTAGTAATGATAGATTTCAGATAGTCTTTGCCGTTTTCCTGAACCCATGCTTTCAGCTCCTGACAAACATCAACATGCCAATCCTCCTGCCCATGTTTAATAGTCAAGATACCCATCTTGTACAAACACAATTCTGTGTGCACTACCTACCAATATCTCCACGTGTTTGTATATCTGCCTGAGAGTGAGTTGTTGATTGTCACATACAGTTGTAATCACAGTCGCAGCAGTGGCGGGACCACCCTGTTTTTCAAAGGACTCGAATCCTTCACAAAACTCACTGTATGATCTGTCCTACATGGCATGACACTATCCCCATAAGTCTGCACTAGCATATCGTTTACTTCTGTGCAGGATTTCTGTAACTAGAGACAGCATCAGCATGTCTCCCTGCTAGACACTGCTATGCATTTCAGATCTCGTAGGTGACTGCAAGACAAGTGTAGTTCAGAGGCACACTATGGTATGAGCATATCAGAGCAAAGAGCTTGTACATGCTTCCATGCAGGAGTCAGTGGTAGATTTCTATGGTATAATCTCTTGTGTAACGGTATTCATATTAAGGAGAAAAATTTGCACAAGTCTTTCTTGAACAGCCCTCGTATTACCTTGAGGATTAATTAATAGTAGTTACTTAAATTTTCCCTAAGTTTTTATTAATGCAGTGTCAGTTGAAGCTATTAATTATTCAGTTCGTAAAATTTTCTTATCAGCATGTTAAGAGCTTTGTTTATAGGATTGTTTTAATTTGTTTGTTTTTAGTGATGAGCAGCAGAACTCCCATGATTGTATTGGAATCAGCTGATGTGGATTGTGCATGTGATGCTGTTATTGAGTCAGCATGGTTTAATCAAGGACAGGTAAAAATTATGAAATGTACTTACAGCCTATTCGGGTGAAGATTTTAAATGAGGGACTTGGCTATTATATCCCTGGGAAATTATTTCTATATTTGTGGGCATTACTTGCATGTGTATTACTGGCAAGTTGCTAAATATTATATACCAATTTATGTCGCAGAACAGGCTATAATATTGATGTTATCTCTTATATTTTTCATCATCAATAATTTTTACATCATCATATGTAGTCTGTCCGTAGACAGGTCTGTGATTATTCGTGGTTAAACCTGGTTCTCCATATACTCCTATTTTCCGCAGTCGTCTTCATGTTTTGATAGCTCTCTAAATTTTTACATAGCAATAAATAAATTAACATGTACTTTGAAAATATCTCAACAAGCATTTATGGCGCTGGAATGCTATCTCACCCGAGGCATCAAAATTCCTCAGGCCGCCCCTGAATGGGACAAAGGCATTTTTTTCTCCATGCTAAAGAATTAGCCAGGATAGTAACAAGTGCACTCGATTCTTATAATTCTGTTTGAATAAACACATTTCTTTAAAAGATGAAAATTTTATTCTTATTTCTGTTTGTCTTGAATGGGAATTGAACCTGGGATCTTCCACTTGCCGAGTACACTGAAAAATAGTTTACAAATGGAATCTCTATCTGCCAAGGTGGACTTGTGTTAGGATCATTTAAAATATTTACCGTGTTCACACTTCTTTAAACTCATTCATTTTGAAAAGTGTTCAGCATCAGCATGAATTTAGAAATTTTTTGTCTTTATTGTTATTATAATTTAAAATTCACTGTTTATCAATAGGTGCCATGGGCAGTTACTGATGTTTTTGTGCAGCAGCCAATTTTTGAAACATTTTATGAAAAAATGAAGTTACGTATGCTGAAATTGAGGGTTGGAGGCGCCTTTGACAAGATGGCTGATATTGGGAGTCCATGTAATCCAGAAACAGTAGAAGCTGTGCAAAATTTGATTGCAAAGAAGAAAAAAGAAGGTTCAGAGGTATTTGTATTTCTATTTTAGTTACATATAAATATTAAGTGTTTTTTAATATTTTCATATTTGGTTTAATTTTTTTTCTTATGCTTGTTGACAGATTTTCTGTCCAGGAAAAATTTTGTGTTGTTAGTTCTCCCTGTAAAGACTGTAAAAACTTGTTTAAACCAGATATAATTCAAAGAGACAATTAATTCAAATTTTTGCAAGTTTCTGAAGCTTTGTGCTTGAAGCAATTTTTATCATATTTCTTCGTGTTACTACCCTAGCTCCATTTTATTTTCAAGATAAATTTTCTCTCCTTTGTAATGGCCTACATCGAAGCCATGCTGATCATCTTAGAGATCATCATGGTCAAAAATAGGCCTACATTAAACTAATTCTGTTATTGGTCGCTGGTTGAGCTTTTGTATCATATTAGCATTACCCAAACAGTGTACAAATGTCTCTGAGGTGGGGCAATTCTCTTTTATTCTGTTATTAATCAGTTATTAATTTGTTTGGTTTTATAGTATGTGTATACAAATCTATTCATGTAATACTTTTAAGTATTTCATTAAAATGAAATAATATATATGTTAAGTTTATCAATTTGTATGGGTTTTATGTTATACCTTTAAGCTAATGATTCTTTCTATCATATTTTCTCAACCATGGTTTATTATAATTATTCTTAGGTGCTGAGCATAAGTGAAAGTGATCCGCCATCCTCAGAACAATACATAATTCCGGCTGTAGTTGTTGGTGGTACTGATCCAGATTTAAATGTGGTGTTGGATGACATTTGGCCATTGCCAGTTGTGATGCTCAACCCTTTTAGGACTGCAAAGGAAGCTGTTTCACTTGCCAACAATACAAGATATAGTCTTGCTGCTTCTGTTTGGGCACAAGATTTTTCTGTGGCAGAAGAAATTTCTCAGCAACTAAAGGTGGGTGGTTATTATTTGAAAGTATATCTAAATGTGTGAATATATAACTAAAAATTAAGTTAAATTAAGAAACAATTCAGTTTCTATATTTTACGGTTTATTTTATGTCTTAAGATTATATTTCATGGCCTACATCGAAGCCATATTGATTGTCCAATAGGTCTCTATGGTCAAAAACAGGTCTAAATTAATTTGATTCTGTTAATGGTCGCTAGCTGAGATTTTATATCTAGTTAGCATTACCCAAGCAGTGCACATAAAATTTTAATTCTCAGTTAAAATACTGAGCAATATTACATTGAAGCAGTGAGAAGTATTTATCAATCATTGTTGGCAATTAATTTATAGGTTAACGTTATATATGTGCATCATAGTGAATCTCAGAAAATATTTTATTAAAGTCTTATTTGAATTTAGTGTCATAATGACTTCTCAAACTTGTTATGCAATACAAAAAGTGAAGGCTTATTGGAAGATGTTTGGATCTTTCATATTGTAAACCAGTTATCTGATTATCATGAGATTTGCTATAGGCAATGCTCAATGTTTTATTGAAATTCATTTTGTTGTATTTTTAAGATTAAAACATTCCCTATACATAAAAATTCTGTGTATATTTTGTTAATCATAAGAAGATGGTATTAGCAATTGTTAACTTCATTTAGGATTACCACCTTTTGACATTTAATTATTACAATGATTACTAATTTAGGATTATATTTCATTCTTATAATTGAGTTCAAATACTGTATCCTCCCGAATACAAGCCGATGTTTTTTGTCAAAATATATCATGAAAAAATCATCCCTCGGTGAAAAATTTGGGTTATGGTTAAATCTCGAAGTCACCCATAGATGGCAGCACGTCTTTCATTGCCTTCGCGTTCAAATGATAGTACTATATTTTTCGTAAAGTAAATATTTGACCTACGATGAATATTAATGATTAAATAATAAAAGCTAGAATATTGAATTTAGCATTACCTGTTCTTTCTTACCATTTAAGGCTGGGTTTTTCACATAATTTGAGTGGTCACATTATTTGCATGTTTTGACTACGCAGACGATTATGCAAAATACGTTGACGGCTTTGAATGCTCAACTGTTTGAATTTCGGTAAAACTTTACATGGAATGTGTATAATTATAAAAATGCGATTTCTTAAGGCAACGTAAATGCTAATTTCATTGGAAATAGACTTGGATGAAAAAGTATCTTGGCAAGATTGCTATTGCTATATTTGACCTTTTGTGAAAATGAAGATGAATGAAATTATTGTCACTGAATGTGGAACATTATTCAACAACGCAAAATTATTAATTGGAGTAATACAGTAAAACCTCTTCCTTACAAACTCCCTTAGAACGAAGAACTCCATATAAAGAAATGCAGCGCCAGTCTGGACAATTTCATTAGCTTAACTATATAGAAAACCTCTACATTACGAACCTCCAATAATTACGAAACCTCTCACGAAATATAAATTGCACCCGTTCCACTAAAAATGAACCTCTATACAGGGAAATTTATAAATAAAAATAAATATTAATGGATTTTATGCACTTTTATAAAGCAGACGCCATATACAGTAAAACCTGCGAGAGGTGGAACCTCACGGGACCGTCCTATTTTTCCGGCTCTAGCAGGTTTTCCTTCTTAGATAGGTTGAAAGAAATTAACACGGATTTGTATTATTAATAAATTTTAAGTAGAATATGGATGTTTTTGTGGGTCTCGAGAGAAGGAAAAGTCTTAACACCAAAATAGCATTTCATAGTAATAATAAATGAAAAATTAAACCAAAGTGCATGCATAGACAAAACTAGATTTATTGGAAGTTAATAATTTTCCCTTAAAATGCCGTAATATTTTAGAATAGAAAAAAAGTATATAGTTACAAAAATGCACATATAGATTACTTAAAAGCCAAAAATATATGATAAATATAATGTTATCATAATAACTTATTTGAAGAAACTGTCCAATATGTAGAAGTTATATGATGTAAAACTTGTGATGTTGTTGGCAATTCAAGTTCTTCACTCTCCTCCTCACTTTCTGTATCGTCTGAATTTCAGACAGTGTCACTCTGAGATTTTACCGCAGCCTCTAAGTCAGTTTCATCAATTTCTGTGACAATATTCTTGTCAATATTCGATAAATATTTTTCAATGATTTTATCTTTTTGCTTAATAATATTATAAATATGTGTCTTTCTATATTTAAAATGAGCAGTCACTTCCTTAACGCTCTTTCTGTCTTCAGTGACCATTTTAATGACATTAATTTTGTCCTTTAGATTTAAATTTTTCGTATTTTTATCTATGGGTCTGAAATAAAGAATATTTTTCCATTAAACTCTAAGAAATATTTAACTTTTAATTGAATTTTTCTATAGAAGTTCCCAATCAATTTAATGAATACTTACACTTGATTGTCCTTTATCCAAAAATTTGAAATTCTGCAAGGAGAGAGTTGAATGATCATGCCACACAAGGAAGCTCTTGGAAACCAAAACACTCACTTCAGATTTCAAAAAATACACGGAAAATCACAAACGCAGGGATTTCTCAAAGACACCAATGCAAATACTTCGGACTTGAACCAGAAACTGAATTCACTCTACATAAATTTCTCAGACTCTAGTTTTTCTCATCAAAGATTCATTGGCACTAGCATTTTGGTTTTTCCCAGGGGTCCCATGCCCAGGATTCCACTGCACTATGGAAATCAGGGACAATAAACTATGCGAACTAATCCTTTTGTGCTGATAATAACAGAAGCGGAAAACCCTGCTGGTTGGAAAGCATAATGACTGATTCCCATGCCACAGCGACACACCATATGTAGGAACCTTAGCTTCCCGGAAGAGATTAAATGTGTATGAGTCTTCTCCCCCCAGCCTCATATAAATGAGACATTTCTCTATGGACAGTTTTATGGCAATACAAAGGTGCTAAAGACATTCTGAGTTTTAAAAATGTAGTCAATGAATTTATGTCCGTAGTTACATTATAATGTGAGATATAAGTGTACTAAAGTGGAAGTAAACTATCTACTTTAAATGTATGCAAAAAAGAAGCAAAATGACTGAACACCGAAGAAATAAATTATGTAAATAATACATGGCACGTCAAAGTCATAAAAAATGCAGCGATAACGCTCGTATGCATAAGAAGCTACATATGTACACAATGTTTCATTTTACTCATGAATCGAAACATTTGCCTTTCCTACCCCCTCCCCTCCCTCCTCTACATATCTTGTTTTAGTATGTCTAGCATGCACATATTGGGATTTCCCAAGCGAATAGTCACTTCCTCATGCATTAGCGGCATAGCAGCCAACTTGGGAGAATAATTTAAGAATGAAAGTGATACTCGTGTAGTACTAACGTATGTTATGTAATACAGTGTCTGTATTTGATTTACGGATTTACGAGAAACGGCTATTTTTTTTTAGAATAAGATCCCGGGGATAACAAGGTCAAATTACTCTTTTAGTAGGAGTTGTTATGAATAAGTGAATAAAACGTTTTATGTCGCCGTAATTTTAGTTAATACTCTTTATTTAATTACGAACTGAAAATCTGAAGCGTTCATACGTGTTGGTATTTTGAAATAAATGACCCCAGCTGTCTTAAGCATTTAAAAATCAAAATTTTTCCTTGCGTCGCCTTGTGAAAAGTGGGGGTCGGCTTACAATCGGTGTCTGCTTACAATCTATTAAATACGGTAATTATAAATGCTAATACATACCATATATCTTTCGAGTATTTAACCTTTATCGTACGAATTGAAATCCTGTGTTGGGCGCTCATGGCCGGATTTAATGTACGATATTTAAATAAAAATGTTTGATTTCAAACAAATGTTCTTAATTTATAAACTGTTGAGCAGATTTCGTTCAAATAAAAACATTTTGTAGCTTAATAAATGCATTGTAGCATACGTTTAATCTTATGCACGGTTGACTTCCAGAATAGGTAATTAAGTCAAGAGCCTTAAATATCCGTATATCAGGACCGATTTTGCAGCAACACGCAAGAGATTTTTCAATAAAAATGGGCATAGATAATTTCCAGGCCTCCAATGGATGGCTTCAAAAATTTAAAGCCAGGTGGAGTCTAGTCACCCTAAAAACATTATTACTTTATTATTACTAGGGCATTACTAGTTAACTAATATTTGTCTATTTATTGATGTACTATTGTTTCTATTGCACATGCCCATTCTAATATTTTAAATATGTAAAATCAGTAGAAAGTTATTCAAGTTTAGATCATTAATAGGGATAGCTCTGTAGCAGAGACTCAGAAGAATGACAAAATACATATTATTTATATTGTTTTTGTCATAAAATAAACTTAGTGGAAACATCCTTTTACAAAATGTTTGTATTGATATAAATTACAAACAATAATAATTATTATTATTAAGTGCAAATATGGTGATCTTGAAAAAACTATACAAAGAACCTCCTTACAACAACGTGACAAAAATTAGGTCCCTTCATTTTCATTATAAAGAGGTTTTACTGTATTTCAAAATGTCAACAACTAAACCATTTCCCACTCATTTTTTCGATCTCTAATAATGTATTCTAAGCCGTGCGTGGATGCCCAGCACACTTCAGCATAAAATTATGAAATTTACGTTTTCGCCAAAAAAATGTGGAAATTTTTGGAGGGTCAGCTTCTATTCGGGCAGATATGGGATACTGTTTGTTCTAAAATTGTCAAGATTATAAATCACAAAACTATAACATTTATAACATCATAAATTAAGTACAAACTCATTGCTGGAGAGAATTGATGGCGCAGTGATTGATTACCTATCCAGATTTTAGATTCATGAAACACAGCACATTCTGACAGAAGAACTACGGTAAAACAGCAGCGCAATTATGGTCGCTTTTTCGAGATTGCGAAAATTTCCGGTATCTACCAATTTCTGATCTTTTCGACATTTTTATAAAAAGACACTACAAAGCTTTTAGATTCGTGGAACAGAGCACATTCTAACAGAAGAACAACGATAAAACAGCAGTGCAGTTATCGTCACTTTTTCGAGATCGCGAAAATTTCCGGTATCTACCAATTTCTGATCTTTTCGACATTTTTATAAAAAGAGACTACAAAGATTTTAGATTCGTGAAACAGAGCACATTCTAATAGAAGAACAACAATAAAAGAGCAGCGCAATTATTGTCGCTTTTTCGAGATCATGAAATTTTCCGGTATCTACCAATTTCAAATTGGTAACAACACAAGTTTATGCTGAATTTCAGGTTCTGCCGGATTTTGGGATGCCGAATAATGGGTCCGATACTGTACTTGCATGTTATAATCGGGGGATACGTTCCCGCATCTCCGGAAAAAGTCTCCCCTCACATTCTGTAAAGATAAAATAACATTACTAATATGTTAATACAACAATATTAAATTATGAATAAATTAAATAATAAATATTTAAAATGTATAACTTATTTTTTGCACTAAGAAGGAAAAAATAAATTTTTGTTTGTATGGTTATTTTACGTAATTTAAAAATCTAAATTTAATCAAATCCGCCCCTTACATTCCCATGTTATTTAAATGGAGGAATTGCAATATTCAATTCTGAATAGTGAACTTGATCTTGATCTGTAAGGTGGAGCATAAAAATTGATGGATTTTAAAAGGTTAGGACAGTCTAAACGATTATTGATAATATTATATAAGAAATTAAGATCAGCCATCCACCTTCTTGATTCCAAAGTGTGCATACTCATTACAGACAAGATGGAATATTCAATTTTTGGGATACGGAGCCTGAAAGATATGTGTTGGAGAAACTTACTTTGGACACGTTCCACAAGTAATATGTCAGTACTGTAGTAGGGAGACCATATTATAAAGCAATATGTACGAACTAAGGAGAAATAAAGTATTTTCAGAATATTTAAATCTTTGAATTTGAAAGTATTTCTCAAAACAAAACCTAAAGTTTTCAAAGCTTCTTTGGTTATAATTTCTTTATATGACTTTATGACACTGCACTTTTGTACATTAAGTGCTAATTTATTGAACTTTAACCAGTCATTAAGTTTGTCAATATTATTTTGTAAAACTCTACAGTCATTCAAACTGCTGATTTTCATAAATATTTTAAGGTTATCAGCAAACAACAAAAATTCCACATCACAAAATATATCAGATATATCATTAATGAATAACAAAAATAACAGAGGCCCAAGATGGGACTCTTGAGGAACTTCGGAGGTAGCTCTAAAAGGTTTTAATAAGAAGGAACTAATTTTAACAATTAAATCTCTATCAGTCAGATAGTTTGCTAGCCATTGAAGAAATTTGCCACCTATGCCTAGTCCTTGAAGTTTTGATAATAATACCTTGTGGTCAACTTTATCTAAGGCTTTTGCCATATCAGTATAAATCACGTCTAACTGTTGGTTAGAATTAAAACAAGAGTATATGGAATTTGAGAAAATAACCAGATTACTAACTGTGGATCGACCCTGACAGAAACCATGCTGCTGGTGTATTATAATATTTTTAAACATAGGGGTAATTTGGCCATGAACTAGTTTCTCAAATAGTTTAGGAATAGCTGAAATAGTTGTGATAGGATGATAATTTTTAACCAAAATTTTATCTCCACTCTTATAAATAGGTCTCACGTATCTCTTTTTCCACATTAATGGAAATCGACCACCTTTGAGAGATTTGTTGAATAGAAGAGTTAAAGGTAACAACTTAGGCAGAGCAATTTTTTAGGAAACTAGGGGGAATACCATCAGGACCAGGACCCTTATTAATATCTAGTTTCTGTAATGCCTGCAATACCTGTGTAGGTTCTAAGTAACAAGACCCAAGGGCTTATTGATGACCACATTGAGCACTTGTAGTTGGGAGGTCAAGCCTCCTGGTATGATCACTAGATCAGTGTTGGGGTGTGATATTTTGGATTTCACATCATCCGTAAGATGTCCTCAAAAACCATCAAGAACTAGCGTTGATCTCTTCTGTAAAAGAGCACCAGGTCTTTTATCCCAAACTTCACTCAGCCACTGAATCATCAAATCACTAGTCATCCAGCCTTTTTCATTGCATCTTTAATTGATACCAGGTGGTAGTTTTTCTTTTGGTAGATTCTTCCTCTTGAATATTACAAAGGGTCACAATTTTGTCCCATCAGCTAATACCAATAACATTACTGTTACCCTTAGTTTTTCATTTCCAGTGGTTTTAACTATCACTGACTTTGCCCCTTTGTTATCAACTGTATTGTTAGTTGGCATATACAGTTGCTTTCCTTCAAGTGTCTATCAACGACTGCTTTTAACTTCTTACGAGACCTACTATAAAAGCGACGTCATTGCAAGCGTTTATTTAGATTATCAATGAAGAGAAGATAACAATAACGCTTTTCTTTTGTCTATTTGAAGGTCTAATTGGCCTTAAATGAATCAGAGGCAACAATGAGTGTCTCCTTTGCAACACCCAGAATGAGTACGAAAAATCCGCAAAATTTTGAAAAAGAATGCGTATTTCTGAAAAAATCGACCGTGTAACGTGTAAACGTTGCAAGAATAAGATAGTATAGAGCTTTAACCGTCGAATAAAGCAAAAAAGAAGAAAATCGGTCCATATTTATGTATTTTAATGAATGAAGGAAAAAAACCTTGCACTCTGAAAAATCGAAAATCCCGTGTAAGCTTATCGGAAAATATAATTGTCTCCTGGATTTGAACCCGGGACACTTCAGCAAACGAAAATATTTTGCCAGGGACCTCATAACCAGTAGAAACAAAACGCCGTTTGCCGCATATCTTTACGACAAACAGTTCTCGAGAAATACGCCGATATAATTACAAGAGGCTTCATACGCACGGATGCACGCGGCTTCACTACGCGCATAATATATAGGATAAAATTCAAAAGAGTATTTGTATTCGAATACATTTGAATTGATTCATTTTCTATTATTGCTTTTAATAATCGATTGTTTCGAATGATTTTAAGAATCGAATATTTCGATTATAGCTATTCGATTCTTCCCATCTCCAGCTATCTCTGGCTTCGGTTCCTCTGTCAGTCAAACTATTATGCACCGCGCGATTATAAGACGACTAGCGATTTTTCTGTCATAAAAATTGGAACAAAACCTCGTCTTATATTCAGGTATATACGGTAAGTATTTCATCTGCTTATGCAAGTGGTATTTTGTTTGGTCTTGGTCCCTTGTTTTAAAATACAAATTTAATTATCATTGCTATAAGTTTAAGACAGATGCACTAATAGGTGGTTATAAAATTTATAATTTCAGGTTGGAACTGTATGGATCAATTGTGTCAACAAGTTTGATGCTGCGGTGCCATTTGGAGCCTCTCGTCAAAGCGGCTTTGGGAGAATAGGTGGAAAAGAAGGTATTGTTAGTTCTTTCTGTGAAGACTTGTAACAACTTGTTTAAATCTTATAAATATTTTAGTGTGTATGTGTGTGTGTTTGTATGTTCTTTATATGTTTTTACACCATTGAAGCTATCGAATTCAAAAGTTTCATGGGCCATCCTATGGACCAAAGGAAGAACTTGGTCTAGGTTTGCAGACCGTGGGGTCTCTTATACCCCATGGGGTCAACAAAATACTATTTCCATAAGAATGCATGGGAAATGGTGTGGAGAAACCCCAAAATGCAATGCAGCCCTTCACTGATATGAATATAAATATACCTAAATATTAACTTACGATCACGGGAAATGGCTTATTTTACACACGATAGACTGAATATTTTAATTCTGTTCATATTTTGTCGTATTACATGCTAATTTGCTCGAAATTTTCCTTGAAGCGCAAAATTTATCGGTTTAGATGATCATTTTCCAGGCGGCAACAAAGCTAAATTTCTTAATTGTTGTCCTCTTCAAAGGGAGATATCCGTGTAAAGATTAATGCAAGGATAATCCACGCCGTGGTATGCCATAGAGGAAGAATAGCTAACGCCAAGATAAAGGGCACAATGGATTCATGCCTAAATATTGTCTATGAATACTTTTAAAGTGAGTCAAATGATTTTTAAGGAATATTAGAACATTGTTATCTTTTACCATTAACATTTAAAGATTTATTGCAACATAAATCAATACATCTACTTACATTTGTTCGGTAACCAAGTTGTTGTTTATTGTTTACGTTTTGGCTAATAGTATTGACATAATCCACATAATTTTATTGCTGCCTTAGATGCTTCGGTGCATCTATCCATGTGAATATTAAGTAAGACGTTAATGTGTAATTATATTAATGGTAAAACTTGACAATACAATACATAAAATAGTAAATGTTAATGTAAGCCTCGCTTGCATAATTAAGGAATGGGGAACGTTTGCCCCGAACAATAAAAATCGTTTGTCACTTAAAAGAAAACTTTCCCGAGCGAAGCCGGGCATTTCAGCTAGTCAGATATAATTCAAAGAGGTAATTAATTCAAATTTTTGCAAGTTTCTGAAGCTTTATGCTAAAAAAGAGTTTAGTCATATTTCTTCATGTTACGACTCTAGCTCTATTATATTTTCTAGATAAATTTTCTCTTCTATGTAATGGCCTACATCGAAGCCATGCTGATCATCTTAGTGATCACTATGGTCAAAAATAGGCCAACATTAAACTAATTCTGTTATTGGTCGCTGGTTGAGCTATTGTATCAAATTAGCATTACCCAAACAGTGTACAAATCTTGTCTTGTACCCAATGTGAGGCAAATCACTTTTATTCCTCTTATTAGCTAGTTACCATATTTACCCAAGTATAAGACAACTCATTCTAAGATGACCTCCCTTTTTACTTTCTCATATACAAAGTATATTGAGAAAGTATTGTTATCGTGAAAAAATTTGACCTCAAGATTTTAACGGAAATATACATTTTAGGTGTAGCTGACAATGAGTCCATCTGTCTGTCTGTTATTGGATGTAGAGCCTAAACGGTAGAGCGAAAATGAATGAAATCTCGTACTTAGGTATTTTATCATACAGAGAAGAAACTTTGAAGAGATGGTTGATATTGCTCAATAATTAAGGAAAGTTTATGCATTTTTAACAACAATTTTATTTTCTCAAAAATGGCTCTTAACAATTTTGATCAAATTTCGTGCAGTTGAGTTTAAGTCTTCTATAATACCAAATGGTTCATATTTCTCAAAAAATGAATATAAGGCTAGTTGATTCTAGGCAACTTTAACAAGTTGATTTTCTCAAAAACGGCTCCAAGGATTTTGATCAAATTTTGTACAGTTGCTTGAGTTTACGTTTTCAATAATACTATATACCGTATTTACCCGAAAGGAAGACTACCTCGAATTTAAGATGACCCATAAAAAACAGTCTATTTACGAAAAACTATATACTCGTGTATATGCCGACTCCATGTATAGTACGACCCCTGATTTTTTGGTGAACAAACCTGATTTTTTCGTATATCTCGTGTATTGTACGACCCCAGCTTTCCACCAGGGTCGATATATTTCGTTTCGATAGCTCAATGGTTACTATCGAGATATATCGAACGACCTTGATTTTCCACATCACCATAGAATATACCGTAAATGTCGTAAATAGTATTTCTTGCGAATACACTAAAATTCGGATAGGTTAAGTATCTTACTCCTAAAACATTTAATAAAAAGTGATATGAATCATGATTGCACAAGATGAAATAAAATCGTTTCAGTTGTAGTACTTTATTTATTTATACATTGATAATATCATCAGGAATTAACACTTTTATTTATTTATTTATTAATATACGTATACAAATCAGCAAAGTTCATTTTCCTTGCCTGTTTCAGGGCAAAGATCCGAACTTGCCCACGAGAAACACTGTTTCCATTCTGCCGAGTTTCAGTGACAAATTTATTTACTTCATCATCCAACTGTGGCCACCTACTAATCTTTCCTCTATTCGCACATTTGTTCTTAGGCATTTGCATACGCTGTGTAGACAGCTTCCTCCAATTCCTAACATTTTTCTCCGTGGTACCAAATTGTCTTGTAGCAGCACAATTGTTTGTCTTTTCTGCATACTCAATCACTTTAAGCTTAAACTTAGCAGTATATTTATTCCTTTTTGAATCCATTTTTATAGACAATATGGGTTTACAGTTTACAGAAAGAAAGTAAAGGCACACGGATGAAAAATATAAAGATTATAAAGAATTCAGACAAAAGCCGTCCGGAAAAAATATATGAACGTCTGGATTACGTTCCGCGTACGTAATGGTTCCACTCGCTCATCTACTTAATAGGTAGAGATAATGGATAAAAAGAAATTACTTTGTAATATTGCACAGTCTTTATTGTTTCTTCAATCACACACCGACCAGTTTCCACTACAAAATCATTCTAATGGTGTTACTAACCGACGTAACACCTTTAGAATGACTTTGTAGTGGAAACCGATCGGTGTGTTATTGAAGAAACAATAAAGACTGTTGAATGTTACAAAGTAATTTCTTTTTTCCAAGATGTCGAAATTCCATAAAGTTACGCCGTCTACGATACTTTTAGTCCAACTCATTCCAATCCATCCCTTGTAAAAAGACGCAAACAAAGATGTACATACATAAAATTCAAGAAAGGAAGTGCCTGTAAATCTTCACTTATATCAAGTATTTGTGAATTTGAAGCTGTATATATGAAAAAGATTTTACTCTTCACGAAGCAACATAACAACGATAAAGGACCTCACTGTTAAGGTTAGCCTACCATTAGAATGTGTGCGGGTGGCATAACTTCACCGAAAATGCCTGTGAAGATACATGAATTTTAAATCCTCAAATGCATTACTCGAGTATAGTACGATCCCCAATTTTTGCAATAAAAATTTGGTCGTAAAAACTCGTACTATACACGAGTATATACGGTAAATACCAGTCAACACACTAAGAGCATGAATAAAAAAGGCATTGGCTTTGACATCTAAAAATTATTCCTTTAGGTAGGTTCCCTAGGCATTGTTTTGCGTTTTAAAATAACATACGACAGCGACTTCGTGCCATCTGCTAACACAGCCATCATTACCGTAATGCATATTATTTTTATTCCCAGAAGTTTTTGTAGTGACACTTTTTTTGCCTTTTTTGTTAACTGTATAATTAGATGGCATGTCGAAATAAATAGGTGTCTCATCTACATTACCCATTTGGCTCAGGAGGTAATCATGAATTTTCCGCAACCCACAATTACCTGCTTCTGGAAAGTAATCAGGTTTCCCGTGTAGTCAGAAGCTAGACAAGAGATGAGATGTTTAGCGATCGCTCTAATTCATGAGCTTTCAATCTAATGATTTCTCGCGACACTGGTTTTCTGTCTGTTCTTTGAGTATGCACAAAGTTTACTATTTCCTCTTCTAATTCATGAAATCGACCTCATTTGGGTTCACTAAATGTTTTCCATGTCAAGTTAGCACCTTCAAGTTTCTCATTTATTTGCTTCTACCTTCGCACATTTGCCACAGTTACATTATATTTCCTCCCGGCCTCACCATTATTAGTTTCTTCAGCATACTGCACCACCATTAACTTAAAATTTCTATCATAACTTCGTCTTATTCCTTTTGATACATTCCCTTTTACAGTCTTCTCTAAACGATCTGCCATTTCAGTCCTTTGGGGTAACTTATTTTAAACTAAAAAATAATGACTAGTCTTCCCTTCACATTAAAACTTGGCGAAGCGAGTACTAATGGAGTGCTTTCATAAACGTTATACTCTTTAAAATTCAGGTGTACTTTCGTCTGCCGCTGGCGCACCAATCGAAAGGTAGCAGATTTTTAAATTTTAATACATAGGTTTAAAATGTAACAAGATGCCTAAAATACGGCCGCCAATCCTTGCTTAACCGTTTATAGCTCAATCGGTTTATGATGGCAGTGTGCACTAGACACTTTCACTTTAGGACGAGTCCATTCTCGAGCTGGGACCGCCTATACTCGTCCGAACCAAAATTCGTATACTTTGCAGCTCTGACGTCAGCCCTCCCCCTTAAAGCTTCTCTTTCCAGTGCTTTCCCTTCCCCTCTCGTGCGTCGCTGCCTGCCACTGTAAAACGATTGAGCTATACATTGTCGCACATCAGATTTCTTACCCAGCCGTAAACACCCCTTCCATCAGTACCCCTGAGAGATATTTAAAAAATTCAAATTATTTTTTTTAATGCTCTGAGTGGAAAATCATGTACGCTTAGTTGATGTTGAAGTGGTGAACGTCAATGTATGGGCACCCTTTTCTTTTTCGCGAATCCACAATGGTGGTTGATTTTTTCTCAATATGAGTCTGAAAATGCCGCCCCAAGCTAAACGCCACCTGAGGCGGTCGCCTCATCCCTGGCGCCGGCCCTGCTCCCATTTTTACCTTTAAAAATGTGTACAGTAGACAAAAATAATCATAAATAGCGAAAATAAAGCAAGAATCAGCGTTCCGTAATAATTTCACACCTAAGGTTATATGCGCTTCAAGTGCAGCACTTGTTTCATTTTGAAGTATAGATGATGGGCTCGCTATTTTTGTCTCATTTACACTGCATTCTTTGTTACTATTTCGTTAATTATTTTTACTAATAAATTCAGTTTTTTCACTGGATGTCATAGTTGTAATAAAAACAGGCAAAAAATAATAATAACCAATAATTTTTCGATTTTCTCATGGGGTTTGAACCCCATAAACCCCCCCCCCCCCCCACTTGGCTACGCCTCTAGTTTTATTAGACCATCATCAAAATAATTTTTAAATACTCTAGCTGACTTTCACAGTCAAAAGAAGAAACTATATTTGCACTGAATTTGGAAAAATTACTCCTAAGCTGTAAGAATGAAAATTTAGAGGCAAAAGGGAGGGGGAAAAAGACAGGTTATGCGGGTAAACAGAAACCCAAAGTCAAACGTCAAGCACTCGCTCATTCACACTATCAGCTTTGCGGATTTTTACATCTCGCGAGGGACTTAAGTAAAAGTTCATGCACTCACTTAGTCACACAAGGAACTTACAGGTTTGCGGAGTTTTACTTCACGCCAGGGACCTTAAGTCACACGTCCATACACACCCTATTCACACTGGAACTAACACACGATGTCTGAAGGTCTGACGACAGGGACCTATCAGACACACACACACTCACTCTTAGTCATAGGAGGAAGAAGAAATCACCATGAGATCAAGAAACAAAATTCCAACATGGGGCAGTTTTAAGGTAAATCTCTCATATTTTAATTAACCTCTAGTGTTACATACGGGCTAAAATGGGCACGTTAAGTATTGATTTTTCTCTGAAATAAAGATATTTGCTCTGAAGATTACGATCTCCATCATCGATGAACCACAAAGTAATGAGCAGTTTCTACTGTTCTCCAAACGATGCAAAAAGTAGTACAAAAGTAATCGAAGGTAGTACAGAAGTACTACTGTACTACCGAAAGTAGTATATCTGGGTAGTTATGAATTAACACGATGGTTTTATTGCTTTCCCAGTAGATTGTAGTTTTTGAGGTTCGACTGCAAATAAGATAATGAATGAAATGGTGAAGGTGGTTGTGTTCTATCATATCATTGTCCACAGCTACAGAACGTGCTAATCACTGATATGAGATCTAATTTAGCATCAAACTAGTAGAGCAGTGCCGAGATAAATTTTTGCTCCGCGACAAAGTAAATCGGTACGTTTGGGGAAAAAATTTATCATTCTCAAGCTAAGGCAGAAATGAAACTTCTCTCGTAAAGTGCGATAATTTGCTATGTTTATCATCAATTACACCCTAATATGGACGATTTGAAAAACATAAATCATGTAGTGTGTGGGGAAAGGATTTATTTTCTTTGATTTTTGTTATTTCAAGGTGGTAAGACTGAAATTTTGGTTGAAAGCGTGCCGCGAAATTTAAATGGTTGTGCTGCAGCATAGAGCATGTGGAAGCGCTATTTAATTTTCTATACTACACACACAGACCTATAAGTATGAGGTTTTTTTTTGATTTAACGTTTTGTTTGCCTGATTTTAAAATTAAAAGCATTTTTATTACGCCAATTTTAAAATTTATCTTATTTCCAGCACCGATATTCTTCAAGGTACATATTTATAGAAGCGAGATATATTTTTCGAAAGGCGAAGATATTTTTCTGCATTTTTCAGGTCCCGTGAGTCGAAATCAATCCGAATCATGATGGGTTTGAAGAAAATAAATTATTGTTTAGTATCTAATATTAATAGTTTAAAAAAATGTCACGAAGGAAAGAAAAATTCAGCAAAAAAATCGGAAAAATCTAAAGAGGAATGAATGAGTTGTGCCCGTCCGCCCCCGGGGTCGACCAGCAGGGTAGTGGGCTACGTAAGCCCAGCAATACAAATAAGCGGAGTCTCCTCCCTTCATCGACAGATGCACGAACTGAAGGAAACTCCCGTTATATGGGCAGTTATAGCCGGGAAGTTTTCTCCAGCGAACACTCCTGCCGACATCGGGGTTCGAACCCGCTTACCTTGTATTGGTAGACATCCACACTCCCACTAGCCTACCAGGTCGACTTTAGAAACCAGTGCAAAGCTTAAGGCCACACTGCCTGTACTACGTGGTGAGGGGAGGGGGGACGCGTGCCTCCCCTTCGTTACGAAGGAGTCTTGATGACGTCATCCCATGGGTTGCCCTATTGGTTCAGGTTCATGGCTTCAGCCCCAATTCGTGACAAAATTATCCTCGTGCTTTGATTTTCGATTTGCTCGTACACACGTAAGCATGGCCAAGATCAACAATTATATTCAACAGCATTCTTAGGGAACCTTTCTTCAATATAATGGTTTTTACTTTCTCATACGAAGTATCGAGAAAGTATTGTTATCGCGAAAAATTCGACCGAGATTTTTACGGAAATATACGTTTTAGGTGTCGCTGAATCTGAAAAAGTGGTTTTTGCAATGCCGTCTGTCTGTCTGTTACTGGCTCTGGAGTCTAGACAGTAGAGCGAAAATGAATGAAATCTCGTACTTAGGCATTTTATCATACTGAGCAGAGTATAAATAGAAATGGTTGACATTGCTCAATAATTAATAGTAGTTTATTCTATGCATTTTTAACGACAATCCGATTTCCTCAGAAATGGCTCCAACGTTTTTGATCAAATTTCGTACAGTTACTTAAGTTTACCTCTTCAATAATACTGTATAGTTCATATTCCTCAAAAAATGAATATAAGGATAGTTTATTCTAGGCAACTTTAACAACAATTCGATTTTCTCAAAAACGGCTCTAACGTTTTTGATCAAATTTCGTAAAGTTACTTAAGTATACATCTACAATAATACTACTTATTTCATTTTTCTCAATGAATGAATATAAGGCTAGTTTATTCTTGGGCAACTTGAACAAAAATAGGATTTTCTAAAAACAGGCTCATACAATTTTCATTTTCTAAAGATAACTAAATGATGCATTAGTACCCATATATGAGAAAGTTTGTACAAGGTATGGTGTACTGATTTTTTAGTTAAGGTGTACAGTCCCGTGTTTTGGTAACGTCAAAATTGAAAGTGGTATGGTAACTTTTGCAAAAATCGCTCATAAATGTATTTGATATAAAAGAAATTGAATTATAAGCCTATTGTTTATAGTGATAATTTTATTTTGCCCCTGTGGTGGAATTAGGTGAAGGTTCTAGTTGCTGTTTTATGAAAAACAATGACATGTTAAATTCTTTTATGTATTAAGCATAACTTCATGTCATCATTTATTTTGATGTTGATGGTTTTATTTTTCAGGAATGTTTGAGTATTTAGTTCCTGAACTACTTAGTGGTGAAATTGCACTTGCTGCCACCGAGGCCCCATCCAAGAAAGACCAAGCACAAAATGGCTCAGACCCACTTCCAAAAATAGATAGAACATACAAGCTATATTATGGTGGAGGCCATAAACGACCTGATGGGAATTCATCTTTCACTGTCAGTGATCACAAAAATAAACCATATGCCATGGTGCCTGATGGAAGCAGGTAAGATATATTGCATAAATTGTAAATGATTTCTAACCTGCGAAAAACATCCTTGGAAAGACGGTATTGGCAAGCTAGGAAAGTTTATGAAATCCCTAACCAAACATGGTTTTGAGTATATGCTCAGTTGAAAAATTGTACCTGGCTTTTGCCAACTGCAGTAACCAATCTTGAGTATCCCCGGTTCTCCACATTGCTACGTCTGCTTGTCTAATTTTATTAATAGTAAAATTTATGTTATTGAAGAACCTACATTCTAACCAGCCTTTACTAGAAGGAAAGACTTGGATCTTTTCTTCTCATAAGACCACAAGTTAGTCAAGAGGTAAAAACATTTGAGGAATTTTATGGGAGTGTTGGCTCTTTGAAGCTTAAGGGCAGCTTTTATATAAAAACACGTTTAAGTATAGCCCAGTTATTTTTATTAACATTGAAGTGTAAATTATAGGATTTCGGGTATCTCTCAGTGATTGCTCTCCTTAACCCTCAATTTTCCATAAGTCCTGGGCCTTGCCAACTGCAGTTTTTTGAACTGTGCGTTAAGTCAGGAACATAACCTCCATAGTTGGTAAGGGACTACTGTATTATAAGAAACCAAAATTGTATTTCCACTGTTGGTATTAAATATAATTCAAACTTCTTTCGTAAAAAAAGAAATTTCAACTTTGTTACCTATTTAACATTAGTTAGTGAGCAGTACAACAACTGTATGTGACACATCATTGGCAGGAAAATAGAATTTTGTTCTTTGTTCAAGCCTCAAATTCTCATGATAATTGATATAATATAATTTGCTTGGTTTGTCATAAACTCTTATTCTGCATTTTCATTGGTTGATTGGCAGCCAATCAGGGTTCACGACACCATTATGAAATTAGAGAACGTCTATGGCAATACCTGTCGGCCTTGGTAAACAGATGTTTAACGTGTCTGCCAACGGTTACTAAGTTCGCGGGTTCGTATCCCACTTAGGATATGGATGTTTGTGCTCTTCAGGTGCTAATATTTATAGTATTCGGATGTATTATATTTGAAAAGTTTTGCTTTTTGAATGATTTGAATGATCATAATCCTCCCGTTAAATTTTAATGGGTAATTATACTAGGTATGTAAAATTATTTAAATTAAATGTTTTATTTTTCAAATATTAATATAAATTTAGGGCTAGGGCTGTTCGTCCGTATCGTCCCTTCTATCTTTCAGATCTGTATTATATTATAGGTATAGGCAAAGTATAGGTTAGGACATTACATTGTATTTTCACAGATTTCTTGCTTACAAGGCATAAAAGCAAACATTTCAGAAAGGCATAATTAAACTTGAAATGAAGCTGGATTTGGCAAAAGTGATATGATAGGAAATAAAATTGTCATAATACAGGCAGCGTCCGCTTAATGAACAGGTTACGTTCCTTGAGAAGCGTTTGATCAGCAGATGTTCGATTAGCGGACAATGGAAACATGTTATAAAGGAGGTTGCGCTCTCAGACATCAAAATTCATGTACAAAACGCCCATTTAAATCTATTTAACCATGAAAACATAGTGTTATATCAATTACTATTATGCACATAAAGTAATGCAGAATAACATTAGTTTATTACATTGAAAAATGCATAGCATGCTTAAAAAAAGATGAACTGATACTGTACATTTTCTTACCTTTAAATTCTTGATGTCTTTCTGATATCTGTTTACATACCTACTTACTAGAGATGTTCACAGTGCTATAAAGTAAATTTCATGCTGAGTCCAATGACATGCATAAATTTTCTACAAAATTCGGGAAATGCCTTATAAGTTAGCGTGAAACATTGAGTAGTTTTCTATACTCTGTGTCTAAAGTAATATCTGATATATATATATATATATATATATATATATATATATATCATATGTCAACTTCTAATGACAAAAGGTTAAAAAAATTTCTGACTTTTTCATTGACGAAGAATAATGATTGTAAAACTGTCTTTTCAAAAAGTAGAAATGCAATATTTAGGTACTTGAAAATTTCCAAGCAAAATGTGAAAAAACTGACCTGTGATAACCTTTTCACCTATTTGGTTGTGAGTGCTGCATTCTGTGAATGAAATGTTTAGTAATGTTTAAGTGTTTCTTGAATAAGATGTTATAATAATACATTTCATAGTTTACCTAGAAAATTAAGAGATTATTTTCTGGGCAGTCATATTTGTGTTTGACTTATGATACTTAAAAGCAGTGTTTCCTAACCTTTTTAGAGTCGCAGCAGCCTTAAGTGACTTTTCAGAATTTGGCGGCACCCTTCCCTATCCACCGTCAGTAATAATCGTGGTGAAGTTGAACCCCTAACCCCAATCTCCATATCTCCTTTTATTTAGGAGTGCCTTTGCGACGAAATGAAGGCCAACTTAACTCTGGTTTGAATTTTTGAAAGCTGACCTTGCTATATGAGGCTAAAAATAGGAAAACAGTATATCTTTTGTGGCACCCTTCAGAACACTTCACGGCACCCAGGTTGGGAAACTGCTTTAAAGGATATTATTTACAAATTTCATTTTTTATGTAACGTCAGTGTATTACAGTTGATTAATATTTGCTTGAGCACCTAGTTCATGCAAACTGAATATAGTTGGCGCGGATATAGCTCAAGGCAAAAATTTGCATATGGTACTTCGCCTGGTTACAGTGCGGTAGCTTTTGAGATGTTCGATATTCCGGACAACGTCCGATCACCGCAAACATATGTCAGCACTTTATAAGGTTTGATATTCCGGATGTTTGATCAGCAGATGTTCGATCAGTGAGCATTGCCTGTATTTGAATTTAATATGCTTGGAAACATTGTTCACAAACAAATTTGGTTTATTGTTAAGAAAAGTTAACTGAAGTATTCTTTATAGGTGATTTTTAGTTTTTCGTAAACTAAAATGTTTTTGTATATATCGTGTACACCCTAGAATTGGCAGTGAAAGTAGATTCACTAAATCCGTTGTAATTCAGCGGGCACTTACACTAGTTTTAAATAATTTTATAATGCAATTGATTAATGTACTACAATTATTCCCATGGGAAACACATCCTGGGATCATACCCATAATTCCAATATACAGTAAACTCCCAGTTTTCTGGCACTCATGCAACCGGAATTCTACAGCATCCAGCATCTCCTGCCTCTCAATTTTTTTTATTTCATCTATTTAGGAATGTTACTGCTAAAGTTGGTGCTTTCAGCTATTTTTTGTTTACATCTAATTCAGAATGTTACCATTAAATTGGCATTTTCGGCAGTCGCAATGCGCAATTGTGGATGTTTTTTGGACTCGGTGTTGTGTTAAATAAAATATTTCGCACACCCTTTTTAAATGCCTCCTAAAACTCCAATATGTGCTAAAACTGATAAAAGGAAATGGGTTATGCTAACCTTAACCCAGAAACATTAATGTTTAGAGAAAGGTGAGAACCACAGTGTTTTAATGAAAGAGTTCAATGTCGGCTCTGCCACTATTTATGACATTAAGGCCCAGAAATCACAGTTAATAAAATTCATTATGTCTTCTGAGACAACTAGAATAATTGAAAAGTGGCAGACTCTTCAATTGAATATTGCCATTTATAATTATAACCAGGATAATATGGAAGCAATCGTATTATGAAACAGCATATAGAGATGTATTTTTGCATTATAATAGTTTATTTTATTTTAAGGCTGTATTAATATTTTGGGCTTAGATGCATAATCATACTCTTGTCTTGGAATTGCTTATCTATACATTAATAAAATTCAAATACAGTAAAACCCCCAAATTCGCATGCTTTGCAATTTCGCAGAGTTTTTGACTACTGCTGTCATCTTTGAAGTAAAGAGAAAAAGCACTAAACAAATGAATTTCCCCATCCGCAAGGTATTTTTTATGACGCTGGGACCCCATTTTTTAAAAAATGTCTGCTAAGAGGTAAGCAAGTGATAATACAGAAAGCAGAAGCAAAAAGAAGACGTTGACTTTAAGTGAGAAAATTGAGTTGCTAAATAAACTTGATAGTGGCCAGAGTGGGGCATCACTGGGTAGGCAATATGTCATAAACTGTACGGCTACGGCAGATTTAAAATCCATATTGTATTGGTTCAAAACCACTTTTAACATTTAAAATCCATATTGTATTGGTTCAAAACCACTTTTAACCTACCTTTTCATCATTTATTTTTGTCAAAATAATGGAGAACCACGAACTGACCCCTATTTTCTCATATGGCCTCTGCTTCTATTTTCGCAGATTCCAAATTCACTGTGTTTTTTGGGAACAACCTCCACGAATTTGGGGGTTTTAATGTTCTATATTACCATCCAACACAATTGGATTATTTTAATATTTGCAAACTACACTGTATGTAATGGTGTCATGATTGCATCGCTATTCGCTTTATTTTTTCTTCTGATAACTGGGAGTTTAATGTAGATAAGGAACAGCTTAAAATTTAAAAGTGGCATTGCCAAGTCATTATTGAGTTTGATCGAAAAAGAATGGAATGTTTTAATTTATAAGCATTACTGGCAAGTTTTAAAATTATCTAAAATTTCTTTTTATTGGTTACATCAAGAAAAGATATACGTAATGCTGTTGAAGCAGCTCAAAAAGCTCTGCCTGGATGGAAGAACTGTGGACCACACCTGCGTGCTCAAATTCTGTTCTACTTTGCTGAGAATATTGAGTTGCGTCAGAAGGAATTTTCAGAGGAGTTAGCAAGGTTTGTCTGCATAAAACTCCGTGCTTTATGTTGGAAGGACAAAACTAATATGCTGATTGTCATTTTTATTAATATCACAAATAAAATAACGTTACATTTTATTACACACGAATAATATAATAATTCAGTTATCTTTTTTAGAATAAGGGGAGATACAGAGAAAGAAGCTATTGAAGAGGTTCGTCGGTGCGTTGAGTGCCTCTTCTATTGGGCAGGTGTTAGTGATAAGAATCCAATATCATCTAGTCAGTCTCCTCTGCTGCAGGAGTCAAAAGTCAATATCTCCATAGAACATGAACCGCTGGGTGTGGTAGGCATAGTATGCCCTTCATCCCCATTTCCTCTTCTTACTGCAGTATCCATTTTGGCTCCAGCAATAGCTCTTGGAAATACTGTCGTCATGGTTCCTTGCTGCCCTTTGCCAGCTTTGTGGCTATGCCAGGTTGCTGACACCTCGGACATACCTGCAGGAGTCATAAACATAGTAACAGGTATAGCAAAAATCTCCAGACGTCATAGTGTGCTTATTTTTCCATTAATTTCTACATTAAGTTAGCTTTTAATTTAACTCACACATTCAGACACCAAGTTGGTAATTTCTCCTTTTTTTTGTCTTCCTATCCATTTCTCATTCCTCTTTGAACAAAGATCATGGACTATATAATCTATGAAAATAATATTGCCTTGAAAAAATTCCGTTATTCGTGTATTTGAAAAAAGTTAATGGAAAAAAGTATTGAACAAATAATCTATGAAAATAATATTGCCTTGAAAAAATTCCGTTATTCGTGTATTTGAAAAAAGTTAATGGAAAAAAGTATTGAACAAATTTGTATGTAGTCTTTGAAGAATTTTGTGGAAAATAGTCTGAATAAAGTTCATTAGTCTTTAAAAAATTTCATTAGTCTTTGAAGAGAATTTCTAGTTTTTGAAAAAATTAGTCTGAAAATTTTCAAGTTTGATAAATTTCATTGACTACTAAAAATTTCATGAATTTTTTTTTCAAATGAAATTTTTTTAACAATGAAATTATTTTCAGTCCAAAAATTTCAGGGACATTCTCCTCTTCCTCACACTCCGTCCCTCTCTTCCCCTCTCCCTCCCTCTCTCCCCCACCCTCCCTCCTCCACCCTCCCTCTCTCCCCCACCCTCCCTCCTCCACCCTCCCTCTCTCCCCCACCCTCCCTCTCTCCCCCACCCTCCCTCTCTCCCCCACCCACCCTCCCTCTCTTTCCCACCCTCCCTCTCTTTCCCACTCTCTCTTCCTCACTCTTTCCCTCTCTACCTCACTCTTTCTCTCTTCTCCACTTCCCCTCCCTGTCCTCTTCACTCCTCTCTTCCCCATTCCTCTCTCTCTCACTCTTCCACATTCATCTCCTCTTCACTCCTCTCTTCCCCTCTTCTCTCTCCCTCCCCACTTCTCTCCCTCCTCTCCTCTTCCTCTCCACTCCTATTCCTCCCCCTCACACACCTCACTCCACTCTCTTCTCTCCCCTCTCTTACCACTCCTCTCCTCTTCACTCCTCTCCCCCTTCCCGACTATAATAGTCCTTGAAATTTTTCAAAGGCTTCCTACGAAATTTTTCAATAGTCCATTAAATTTTTTGAAGGCTAGTCTATGAAATTTTTCAAAGGCTCTATAAGCCCATGAAAATGTTCCTCCCCTCTCTCCACCCTTCTCTACTCCCTCTCCCCTTCCTCTCCCTCCTCCCACTCCCCCTCTCCAATCCCTCTCTCCTCCCTTTTCCTTCTCCCTCTCTCCCCCCTCCACTCCCCTACCTCTCCCTCTCGACCCCTTCCTCTCCCCTCTCCTCTTCCTCTCGTCCCCTTCCTCTTCCCTCTCGTCCCCTTCCTCTCCCATCTCGTCCCCTTCCTCTCCCATCTCGTCCCCTTCCTCTCCTCTCCCTCTCGTCCCCTTCCTCTCCCTCCTCTCCTCGCTCTCCGCTCTACTCTCCCTCTCCTCCCCCCTCTCACTCCCCTCTTCCCTCTCCTCCCTCCACTCCCCTCCCTCTCCCCTCTCCTTCCTCTTCTCCCTCTCCCCTCTACTCTCCCTCTCCTCCCATCTCTCACTCCCCTCTCCCTACCCCCTCCTCTCACCTCTCCCCCCTCTCCCTCCTCTTCTCCCTCTCCTCCCCCTCTCACTCCCCTCTTCCCTCTCTCTCCTCTCCCCACTCCCTCCTCTCCCCTCTACTCCCTCCACTCCCCTCCCTCTCCCCTCTCCTTCCTCCTCTTCTCCCTCTCCCCTCTACTCTCCCTCTCCTCCCATCTCTCACTCCCCTCCCCCCTCCTCTCCTCCCCCCTCTCACGCCCCTCTTCCTTCTCCTCCCTCCACTCCCCTCCCTCTCCCCTCTGCTCTCCCTCTCCTCCCCCCTCTCACTCCCCTCCCTCTTACCTCTCCTCCCTCTCCCCTCTACTCTCCCTCTCACTCCCCTCTTCCCTCTCCTCCCCTCTACTCTCCCTCTCCTCCCCCCTCTCACTCCCCTCTTCCCTCTTTTCACTCCCCTCCCTCTCCCCCCTCCTCTCCCCTCTCTCTCCTCCCTCCTCTTCTCCCTCTCCCCTCTACTCTCCCTCTCCTCCCCCCTCTCCTTCCTCCTCTTCTCCCCTCCACTCTCCCTCTCCTCCCCCCTCTCACTCCCCTCCCTCTTACCTCTCCTCCCTCTCCCCTCTACTCTCCCTCTCACTCCCCTCTTCCCTCTCCTCCCCTCTACTCTCCCTCTCCTCCCCCCTCTCACTCCCCTCTTCCCTCTTTTCACTCCCCTCCCTCTCCCCCCTCCCTCTCCCCTCTCTCCTCCCTCCTCTTCTCCCTCTCCCCTCTACTCTCCCTCTCCTCCCCCCTCTCCTTCCTCCTCTCCCCTCTACTCTCCCTCTCCTCCCCCTCTCACTCCCATCTTCCCACTCCTCCCTCCACTCCCCTCTACTCTCCTCCCCCCTCTCACTCCCCTCTTCCCACCACTATCCTCCCTCTCCCCCTCTACTCTCCCTCTCCTCCCACCTCTCACTCCCCTCTTCCCTCTCCTCCCTCCCTCTTCCCTCTCCTTCCTCCCTCTTCCCTCTCCTTCCCTCCCTCTCCCCCCTCCTCTCCCCTCTCCCCCCTCTCACTTCCCTCTCCTCCCTCCACTCCTCTTCCTCTCCTCCCTCCACTCCCTCTCTTCCTCTTCTCCTCCCTCTCCCCTCTCCTCCCTCTCCCCTTTCCTCCCTCTCCCCTCTCCTCCCTCCTCTTCTGCCTCTACTCTCCCTCTCCTCCCCTCTCACTGTCCTCTTCCCTCTCCTTCCTCCACTCCCCTCCCTCTCCCCTCTCCTTCCCCCCTCTCACTCCCCTCTTCCCTCTCCTCCCTCCACTCTCCCTCTCCTCCCCCCTATCACTACTCTCCTCCCTCCACTCACCTCCCTCTCCCCTCTCCTTCCTCTTCTCCCTCTCTCCTCTACTCTCCTCCCCTCCCTCTCCACCCTCCTCTTCCCTCTCCCCCCTCCACTCCCCTCTACTCTCCCTCTCCTCGCCCCTCTCACTCCCATCTTCCCTCTCCTCCCTCCACTCCCCTACCTCTCCCCCCTCCACTCCCCTACCTCTCCCCCTCCTCCTCTCCCCTCTCCTTCCTCCTCTTCTCCCTCTCCCCTCTACTCTCCTCCCCCCTCTCACTCCCCTCTTCCCTCCACTCTCCTTCCCTCCCTCTCCCCTCTCCTCCTCCTCTTCTGCCTCTACTCTCCCTCTACTCTCCCTCTACTCCACCCTCTCACTGCCCTCTTCCCTCTCCTTCCCCCCTCTCACTTCCCTCTCCTCCCTCCACTCCCCTCTACTCTCCCTCTCCTCCCCCCTCTCACTCCCATCTCCCTCTCCTCCCTCCACTCCCCTCCATCTCCCCCTCTCCTTCCCCCCTCCTCTCCATCTCCCCTCTCCTTCCCCCCTCCTCTCCCTCCTCCCACTCCCCCTCTCCAATCCCTCTCTCCTCCCTTTTCCTTCTCCCTCCCTCTCCCCTCTCCTTCCCCCCTCCTCTCCCCTCCTTCTCCCTCTACCCCCTCTCCTCCCTCTCCCCTCTCCTTCCTCCTCTTCTCCCTCTCCCCTCTCCTCCTCCCTCCCTCTCTCCTCTCCTCTCCCCCTCCCTCTCTCCTCTCCTCTCCCCCTCCCTCTCCCCCCTCCTCTCCTCCCTCTCCCCTCTACTCTCCCTCCTCCCCCTCTCCTTCCGCCTCCCTCTCCCCTCTCCTTCCCCTCTCCAATCCCTCTCTCCTCCCTTTTCCTTCTCCCTCCCTCTCCCCTCCCCTCCCTCTCCCCCCTCCTCTCCTCCCTCTCCCTCCTCTCCTCCTCTCCCCTCCCTCTCCTTCCTCTTCTCCCTCACCCCTCTACTCTCCTCTCACTCCCCTCTTCCCTCTCCTCCCTCCACTCCCCTCCCTCTCTCCTTCCTCCTCTTCTCCCTCTCCCCTCTACTCTCTCCCTCTCCTCCCCCCTCTCACTCCCCTCTTCCCTCTCCTCCCTCTACTCTCCCTCTCCCCCCCCTCTCACTCCCCTCTTCCCTCTCCTCCCTCCACTCCCCTCCCCCCTCTCCCCTCTACTCTTCCTCTCCTCCCCCCTCTCCTCCCCCCTCTCACTCCCCTCTTCCCTCTCCTCTCCTCCCCCCTCTCACTCCCCTCTCCTTCCTCCTCTTCTCCCTCTCCCTCCTGTCTCCTCTCCTTCCTCCTCTTCTCCCTCTCCCCTCTACTCTCCTCTCACTCCCCTCTCTCTTCCCTCTCCTCCCTCTACTCTCCCTCTCCTCCCCCCTCTCACTCCCCTCTTCCCTCTCCTCCCTCCACTCCCCTCCCCCCTCTCCCCTCTCCTCCCCCCTCTCCTCCCCCTCTCACTCCCCTCTCCTTCCTCCTCTTCTCCCTCTCCCCTCTACTCCCCATCTCCCCTCTCCCTCCTGTCTCCTCTCCTTCCTCCTCTTCTCCCCTCTCCCTCCCTCTACTCTCCTCACTCCCCTCTCTCTTCCCTCCACTCCCCTCCCTCTCCCCTCTTCTTCCTCCTCCTCTCCCTCTCCTCCCCCCTCTCACTCCCCTCTTCCCTCTCCTCCCTCTACTCTCCCTCCCCCTCTCTAATCCCTCTCCCCTCTCCTTCCTCCTCTCCCACTCTACTCTCCTCTCCTCCCCCCTCACTCCTTCCCCTCCTCTTCCCCCTCTCCTCCTTCCACTCCCCCCTACCTCTCCCTCCTCTCCTCCCCCTCCTCTCCCCTCTCCCTCCTCTCCTCCCCTCTCTCCCCTATCCTTCTTCTTCTCCCTCCTCTCTCTCTCTGCCCACTCCTCTCTCTCCCCCCTCTCCTCTCCCTCACTCCTTCCTCCCCTCTACTCTCTCCTCCCTCCTTTTCTCCCTCCCCTTATCTCTCCTTCCCCTTATCTCTCCTTCCCCCTCCCCTCTCTACTTCTCCCTTCTCTCCTCCTTCCCCTCACTCCTTCCCCTCTTCTCTCTCCTTCCTCCTCTCCCCCCCTTCTTCTCTCTCCCTCTCTCTTCCCCCCTCCTACTCCTCCCCTCTCCTCCCCCCTCACTCCTCCCCCTTCTCTTCTCTCTCCTCCCTCCTCTCCCCCCTTCTCTCTCTCCTCTCCCTCTCTCTTCCCCTCTCCTCTCTCCTTCCCCCTCCCCCTCTCTCCTTCCTCCTCTCACCTCTCCTCTTCCCTTCTTCTCCCTCTTCTCACTCCCCTCTCTCATCCTCTCTCATCCTCTCTCCCCTCTCTCATCCTCTCTCCCCTCTCCTCCCATCTCCCCGCCCTCCCTTCTCTCTCTTCCCATATCCCTCCTCTCCCCCCTCCCTCTCCCCTCCCTTCCCCTCCCTCTCTCTCCTTCCACTCTCTTCCCTTCTCTCACCTCTCCCCCCTCCCATCTCATCTCCCCTCCTTCATCCCTCCTCTGCCTCCCCTCCCCTCTTATCCCTTCCCCTCTCACATCTCCCCTCCCTCTCCCCGTTTCTCTCCCTCCTCCCCCTTTTCCACTCCCCTCTCTACCCCTCTACTCACTCTATCCACACTCTCCTTTCCCCTCCCTCTCTCCCCTTCCTTTCCCCTCCCTCTCTCCCCTCCACTCTTCCCTCACTCCCCCTCCTCCCTCCCTTCCACTCCCTCTCTCCTCTCCCTCCACTCTCCCCTCCCTTCTGTCTCTTCCCTCCTCTCTCTCTCTCCCCCATCTCCTGTTTCCCTCTCTGACTCCCCCTATATTCACTCACTCCACTCCCTGTCCTCCCTCTCTTCTTTCCCTCATCTCACCTTCTCCTCTTCCCCATAGTCTTCCCCTCTCCTTCCCTCTGTCCTCCCTCTCTACTTCTCCCTCTCCACTTCTCCCTCTCCACTCTTCCTCCTACCATCTCTCCTCTTCCTCACTCGTGTTCTCCCCACTCCTCCTGTCCTCTCCACTCTTCTCCAATCCTTTTCCCCACTACTCTCACCTCACTCCCACCCCATCTCTTCTCCCTCTCTCTCGACAGTTATAAAGAATGAAAATTACATTGTTACATATAATTTATGAAATAAATTTTGCTTGAAGTGAGAAACAAAAAATGCTTACATTGCAAAAAGTTAATAATTTTTAATAAGTTTCTCCTTAATTCTATAGGAAGTTTAAACTTAAGCAAGACTTTGGCTGAACATCATGATGTTAATGCTCTGTGGGCTGAGGAGGATTTGCAGACTTGGGAGGCCTACACTCTTTCTAACATGAAGCCAGTATGGGTATGGAAGGGTTACTCTAACTGCATTTGGAAGAGACCCTGCAATGTCTATCATACAATGTTTTATCTAAAATCTACCATGAGCAAATCAGTGTGGAAACCAATTGGTGGAATGTTTGCAAACTGAATATAGTATTATAAATGTGCATTTACATATGCCATTTGATAAATTAATGGTATTTTTAGAAAGAATGTATTTTACAAGAGTATATTTTGTAATGCAGAAAATTATATTTTTCGTTATGTACCTATTAACTTGTTAATTTTTATCAATAAAATACATTATAATTTCATTTACCTCATATTTAACCCACATGATAAATTATAAGACATTTTCTCAAGAGAATTATCTTCTGGATGAAAGAAGACCAGGGAGACAAAGAGAATGATTTTCAGCTAATAAGCAAGAATTATAGAACTTCAAAATCAAAAAATGATTAGGTAAACTATTGCTTGAATAATCTACTAAAAGGTCTTGAAAGCAAGTTCCGGTACAGGAGAGACCTTATTACACTAAGAAGTTTACTCACTGACCTGCACATTCAAATGTAAAACAGCTGGAAGAAATCACATCCTAAAATCATCCTACAATGTAACAAAGAAATAAGAGCGAGCTACACAGATGACTAAAAATGAGTAAGAAATGGAAACAAATACTGATTATGGAAGGATGATCTACCGAGACTTACATAATTAGATTAGGAGGGATACCACAAAAACTGAGTCCCCTAGAAAGGACATTAAGGGATTGCACAGCTGTAAATTATTTTAAAGCATGTTATCTCAATATAGGTAGTTGATAGTTTGAGATTTAAAATCATAGTCCCGAAAGGGTCTCATTGCACCAAATGTACAGTATAATGCAGGGGGGTGACCAACGTTTTTCTGTAAGGTGCCACACATTATGGTGAAAATGTGTCACATGCCACCTAATATTTTTACATTAGTGGTAGTCTAGAGAGAAGCTGCCATTGTACCTGTTTTGAACATGGACTTATCTATGGTCCTTTTGACTGCGGGTTGGACGATCATTAATACTATCAAAAATGAATATGATATACTCAACCAGGGGTCTCCAGCCAGATGACCGTGATCGACTGATCAATCTTTAGACCTTTTCAAGTCGATCGCTGAATCTTGTCCCAGTGCTATTTACTCTTTATTTAGTAAAGTGAGAAATTTTGAACTGATATAGGTATTGAACTCACAGAATTTTTTTTATCGAGCTATACAGGTGATTTCTATAATTGTGCAAAAATTAAGAGAATGTAGAATACATAAATCAAATAATACAATTTCCCTCGATATCAGTTCTTACAGCGAGACACGAGCATATTGAAGTTTATCTTAATGCTTAATTGTAACTCAGTAGGTGGTATTCCAATCGCAAATTATTGCAAAAACAAAAAATTTAACCCTAACTGCGACTTCATGTGTAACTTAACTAGTTTGTTATTTTTGGTTGATTTCTTCCATCTGTATTAACAAATAGCCTTTTGCTTCAACTTCTAACAGCTTAAAACTTAGTAATACATTGAATTATCCTGGTGGATAAAATTTTAATTTCATTTGAACTAAAATATTCTCTTGTACAGAACTAAAACTCGAATAAAACTTGACTCGATCTTGTTTAACTTGATTAAAAATTTGTTTATGATTTAATTGGATTCACATTTTAAGCAGGACATGTCATGTTATGATGCTGGTTTCAATATCTAGTTTGGGAGAAATTTGTGGGGATCCCCCCTCCCCATGCTCAACAGTATTTCTCACTCCATTGGATTGATCCTCGGTAAATTTTCAAATGAATAGTGGATCTTGGATGCTGAAAGGTTCGAGACCACTGTACTAGACCAAGATTTCCAGCAAAAATTTAATGAAATTTTTGAAAGTTTATCAACTTCTCTCAAAACTCACAAACTAATAAAATACTGAATGTACTATTTTAATTGGTTAAAAATATAAATTAATAAAATGTCGTTATTACTGCAGCTCTACTCCTCCGTTTTCATATTGTTAGTTGTCGAGATGGTAAGAGATCAATGGTGGTTCAATCACAATTCCTGTGTCTCTTGCGGTTGCTGGTTTAAAGATTGACATTGACTTTAACGCAATCAGAAAATGGTAAAAATATTAAGTTAACATACGCCCCATTTCAATATGAAAAAGAGAGAGTTTTTTACGGTCGCACAACTGACTACTTCGAGATAAAGAATCAGACCAACTCATCCTCATGGTTCTTAAAGGATATAGGTCAAGAATAGTAACATTCTAATTTACTAGCTGTAATTTTGTGAACATATGATACTATGTTAGCAAAGCTTCAAAATATAAGTAGCACCAGTATCAACTCTGTCTCGTCCACCTGAGCCGTATAACATGAAACACTAATCACAACTTTTTCAATTTTCACTGCGGAATTTCAAACTTCGTTATAAAAGAGCTTTGTTCCCAAAGGCTTCATTAAGCGAGGTATACCTATATACTATATAGGAGCGAGGAAGCTATTTTGAAATGTTTTGACAACTACCTGGAAAACAAGAAGTCCAACTCAACTCAGTCTTGAAAACTGGCTAGTTTGTGTACACAATTTTCTTGTAATACATTCTCATTTCGTGGGATTAAAGTAGCCACACGCACACACAACACTTAGTCTGTTTCAAAGAACAACACTGTAGAACCTAGTGTTTAAAATTCAAAGATGTTTTTTGTACTATTACTTTGTATTGTGTCTCATGTCTTTCGGTCACGTGATGGTTGGCTGCATTACCTCAGGCGCTGCCATCGTGATGAACAGTTCCCAGTTCAAAAAGACTCTTCCCCGGGACGGACACGTTTTACGGAGCTCCTATCTTGTGAAAAACCGTTATGTGTTAAAACCGTCATAAGTTTGTTCATAAATAAGTGCAAAATCATGAGTTCTTTAATTGTGTTGAACAACTTCTTGTTCCTCGAGTGATTTGAAAACAACACGTACTCATCTTTATAGTGAGCATCATTAATGTGAATTGTGCATTTCTTTGTTACTGTACTCTCAGTGTTAATTGTATTTCTTGTGCTATTATGTTCTCAATGCTATTCGTGTATTTAATATAAGTGCCTCATGTTGTGTTATCAGTTGCATATTTTGGTTGAATGATCCTGTGATTGTGAATACAGCGCCACTATTTCAATTTATACAGTCCACTAATTTCCTAAAAACAAACACCTAGAATGTTAACATTGACATTTTTCAATTTATTTCTATACATTTTATTTTAATTTTTCAAAATGGGAGGATGTGCCAGTGACAAGAACTTCACGTGCCACAGGTTGGCCACCCCTGGTCTAATGAAAATCTGAATTGAATCTCCAGGACTTTTCCTTCGAGGAATATGCCTCAGTTGTTTTTTCAATACGCACAAGTATTAAAGTGTTCAGCAATAATCTTGTAAGAGTTGAATCATATGTTCCTTTCGGCGTGTACACTCAACATTGTAGAACCTAGAATGTTAACATTGACATTTCTCAATTTATATATCTTGAAGTGTATACTATTATTTTTTTTCAGTTTAATACACACAAAAATAATCCAGTGTCTTTGACCAGTGACATAATCCCTCCTTTGCAGTCATAGTATCCTCTGGGAATTTATCAAACTTTAATAGGAAATTCGAACTGCAACCATGATTTTGTTTACATTTCAATCGGAGATAGCTCAATCAGTTGTTTGGTGAATCAGATTCCGGCTTTAAAGGATAAACAAAATCCGGGAGAAAATTGAAGACCAAGTGGGTTGATATTTGAATATACAGTGAGAATGATATTAGTTGTTTCATATTTGATCACACCGTGAGAATGATTTTACATCACCTACCAGAATCCATGCGTACATAAGCTAATCACAATCAACTTGGTAGTGAGTGCCGCAACCATTATTACAGAATCATAAACCAATCATAGAACGATCATTTGTAGAATCGGCAGCAATTGATATTGTGACTTACACGCAGCCTCACTATGAGGAAGGTGGGTTAAATATTCAAGATATCTCTCTGATAAATTTATGTTGTACTAAGAATAACATTTTAAAATTGTTTAATTTGTCAATATTTTTAAATCATGAAAAACCCTTTCAATTATAAAAGCATTAATTATATATACAAGAGATCTCCATGACCTAATGTGATAAAAGGATGATTTCTAATCGCTCTTAATGCTTCAAACTGCGCCATGCTAGACATTAGCTGGACAATTTTTACTTTATAAAATTTGCTCACTGGAGGGTGAGGAAAAATGTGAAATGTGGCCCCCCCTCGCAAAATGTTTGGACAACCCTACGATATACTGTATTGCTATACCACATGTACTTCGGTTTTTAAACCTTGTATATGATACTCTTGTGGTAGTAAGTATTCATATTAAGTACGATATTCGTACTATCAAACGCGCTGTCACAGCAGAAATTCGGCCAATAAGGAACTCAGCAGACTATATATCCCTACAGATAGTCTGCACCATCTCCACTAGGTGACACCAGTAGCCGCAAAGCAGCCTACGAAACTAAGGGGGTAACATTTTTCCCGCCCTGCGCAGTGAGTTTCTCATCCGTGGAAGGGGAGGCGGGGGAGTAAACCCGAGTGGGAGGGAGAGTTTGGACGGGAGAAGGGGGTGGAGAATAGATGTCTGAGGTGGGGTGGGCGTAGTTGGAGAGAGGCGCGCGCGAGTCAGGCGACGAGAGAACCAAAGGGGGGAGGTTGACCATTCGGTGCCTCCCGAAAAAATCCTACAGCGGGGGAAGAGAAAGAGCGAGCGAGCGAACGTGAGCCGCCGGCTGGGACGAGCCCTACGCCGACGACGACGCAGCGAGCCGTCCTACGACGACAATCCCCATAGAGTTTTGCACATACGAAAAAAGGTAGGCATTTCAAAACATACAAAACAATCCCCTCCTGTTATTATTCCCTTTGAAAAAAAATATTTTCGTGCCGACAAAGTGGCGTGTTTTCGCGTGCGAATCGCGTTGCGTCGATGACGGAGGGAGAGGGGAAGAGAAAGAACAACACAGTGTCGCAACGGAAGAGCGGTCGTCAGTGCGTGATGCATAAGCTCGAGGGGCAGCGAGGGAAATGAGGGTTGGTCGAGGAACGCAGAAGGGTCTGAAGGAGGTAGAGGGGGGGAATGGAAGGGAGGAGGGGAGGGGAGAGGAGCGGTCGTGAGGAAGGGAATGAATTCTTAAAAGGTTTGCCACGGAAGAAGAACCAACTGACTCTTGGGCGAAAAGTCTTCCGCTCCTTATTCAGGTATCCCAAACATTGGCCTGCTAGTTCAATAAGTGCTGCGCTGTAATTATGTATGTACTTCGATTCTACTCAAGGTGGTAGAGAGAGTTGACGAGTAAATCAGTAATGTAACAAAGAGATACGAAGCAACAATAAATTCTTTAATATTTATGATTAGTGAGGTAGTTCGTTTTTTTTATTAAACTATGTCCCGTTCGGGACCCTTGCTTTCGTTTTGACAAATTGCATCGGCTCGATTTTTTTATGATCAGCCACCAGCCTCTTATTACGAAATTATTTGTTCTCCATGAAATTGAGACACCCCTGCAAAAATTTTTCTAAAAATCTTTCGCAGAATGGTTCCTTTTACTTCACAAACTTCTTCTGTATAAACGACCACAAAGCGATTGTTTTACGTTGCGAAATTATAAGAGTAATAAACTCCTTTTCAGAGAAGAACAACCAGTTGTTGACGAAGGAGTATTTCAATGTGATTAAAAATCGGAAACAGTGTTCGGAATAACTTCAAATAAAATGCAAATTATTAAATAAATCAAATCGCGAGGCGTTTTTGTTTTTATAATTTTATTATTATATTGTTAATTGTTCGTTTATTTATTGTAATGCCGGCTGAAATATTTATACGTGAACAAATAGCCTCTCGCAATGCGTAGAACAAGAGAGAAATGTTAATAAGATGCCGCCTACATTCAATACATAAGTATGTTCGTCACAGCACAGGAATGTAAACAAAAATAGTGTTTACGAGTAAATACGTAAAATTCACATTGCCGCCAGTGAAAACTTTATATCTAACATATCAAAAGGAAATATAAAAGCCCGCATTGAGAGAAATCCTCGAAAGCGCCCTTAATACATTTGTCGCCTCGTTTTGTAGAGAACTATAGTCAATATTGATATTACGCAAATCTGTATCACGAACATCTGCTTGTCACTAGGTATTTTACTCGTGTACAATTTCTAGGTATTTCCAGTTAGAAGTGTTGGAATTTCGTGCACGCAAACCCAGAAAAACCGAAAAGAGTTCCAGGTTCTTTTCCAGGAACCACTTTTCTCCGTTTCGTAATCGTTGGAGCGAGAGTAGGATATTTTTTTAAATTTGCATCTTAAAAGCGATACCTGAATGCACGTACGGACAATTAAAGAGGGACGGTTCTTTTTATTGTTGATAGAATCTGTACCCTTTCCAAATTAGAACAGTTTAATTTGGAAATCGAACGTTCTTAGTACATATTTTTTTCGTGATACCTTTGGTATTTGAAAGATATTAACCGTTCACTGAAAAGAGCGTTTTATGCGGCCCGCTATGATTTTAATTAGACCAGTGCCGTAACTAGAGTATGGTGAAGGTGGCATTTGCCATAGGCGCCGCTTGCAAACGTTCCCGCAAAAAGTGCGAAAAGTTAATCTTCCCATAAATAAATGTTATTTTAACACTCAAACGTTGACTTATTTATAATATAAACGCTATTATTCTTTATTAAAACGAAGAAAAAATTATACCCTACATAACCAAGGCGCTTCCTAAAATTTTGCCATAGGCGCCATATCGCCTAGGTCCAATAAAATTTAACATAAAAATTCATATCATATGCAATAAAATTATGGCAAGCCTAAGTTTAGCCTTGGTTTTCATTAATGTAATACCTCCGAATCTCTAGTTAACGTCCGATTTAAAGACTAATCCGGCCCGCCAAAACATTGACAACTTGCAATGCGGCTCGCCATGCAGAAAAGGTTCCCCACCACTGATCGAAATCATCTCCGGACGTTCACCACCCATTTATTTTTAATCAGTTTGTTTTATACAAACAACTCACCTTGACATTACATATTCCCCGACTGTCCATTAAAAACGTTGGGAAAATAATATGCTACAAAGCAGTCGCCAGCAATGGCGATTCACGGATAGTGGGTTCTAACGGAACTACATATAATATTATAACCTTTTACGGCTTTGGATATTATACTGTGCTGATTTGATTTTAGCCATAAGACGAACTATATTTATCCTTTAAATAAATAACGTACTCGGTGTACAAATTGCAATAAAAATTTTTTTTTTAATTTTCGATCAAATTATTTCCTTTTAGCTGTTGAACATGAGTCCATGTGTCTTTTACGCAAACTGTAAACCGAAGCCGGAGGAGATCGTACACGATAAATTCAGCAATAAAATAAAAACTAATGGTCCTAAATACATATCTCTTTCCGTACATATTTATACAATGCAGAGGGTGCGATATACTAAATGCTCAACAGATTCTTAAGAGAGGGCCTTTCCTTCTTCCTCTGTGACCCACTGAGCGCTTAAACCTCACGGCAACAACTTCCGAAGCAGACGTGAACATTTCCTAGCCTTTAACGCTTGCCCTCACAGGTTGCTTCGGGGCCCTTGTGTTGATATTTTACAAAGAAGAAAACACTGACCAAAGAAAACGCGTGTTTTCGGCCTATCCAAAGGCTAAGCAACCTCTATGCAGTTGATAACGAACGAGGAACAGTATTAATATACACGGTATATTTCATAGTTGAATTATTAGCCTTAATTTATGGCGGTTCTAACAACTAAAAATAGGGTCGTGTGAATAGGTTATATAAATAGGTGGTTAGTAAAAAGCACTCAGATCGTTAATTATAATTCAGCCTTTTCTTCAATGGAAAACAAATTTTGACCGGAATAAGTTTTCATCTAAATTTATTAAACATGATTTAGGATATAATTATTCATTAATTAATCATCATCGACTGATGATTCCTATAGCGAACTTCTCGTCACATGCCCTACACATAATAACAGATTTTCCCCATATATTAGCGGAATAATCTCATTCCTGACATTCCGAAAATGGTACACATAAATCATCAAAAATCCCAGAACGGCATCCAAACCGACGACTCCATCGGCGAAACTAACTATTCTCTTTGAGACGAACGTATCGAAAAATAAAGGAAAAAAGCAACAGAAAGTCGAGGGAAGACAGCAGAGAGGGAGGAGAAAATTGGTCTTCGTAAAGACATCTTGCGCTACACAGTGGCCAATATGGCGTCTCTCTCGTACGAGGATGGGCGACGTCGGGTCGCCTAAAATTGACCTACACTCTTTCCCCTGAGGGTGCCATCATCAGGGACCGCTACTCCGAAAGTAACAATAAGGGAGTTGGGGAGGTATGTATTATCCGCAGTCGAGAGGATCTGACCCGTAATTTTCTAGTTTCGAATTATCGAAAAAATATTATTTATTGCGCATCCTAGGAATACTTCCGCAGACCGTGGGAGATGCACGATCCCGCTACTCGGAACGACTTCGTAAATTGTTTAATGTAAGGTTCTTCGCAACTGGAGAATTCTGTTTTTTTTTAACTTGACTATCGCTTTGCTTCCCAAATACTTCATTCGCCCGAAACGTACGGAAATTGGGAGCACTGAGAACTAACTTACTGCACATCTGTTTTTCACGCACTCATAGGAGGGGGAATAAAAAAGTGCGAGTGGGTTCCCAAATGTCAACATGCAAAACATTTTTTTAATAGACGTTCTTTAAAAGAAGTAAAACTAAATGAACACCTTATGGTCAGGACGTGTCCGTCTGCCCGCATTTCCGAAACTATTGGGGTGGATTGGCAAGAAGAAAATTATACAAATGGTTCAGATAACATAAGCAAGAGTGCCACCTTTCTGTGGACAAAATTTGAATTGCTATTTGGCATAGCCCCTGATGTATCTTTTTACTGTATTTTTACACATTATTAATGTTTCTTTTTAACCTGATTACATGATTCCCAAAGAACGCCTCTACCTTGCGTGTGTGAGCACATGAATAACAGATGAATGTTTGATCTTCGCAAAAATCACAAGTTTGCATCTTAAAACTCTGTAGAAAAAATATATTTCGGATGCAACTATGACTCAACCAAACTGAGGGCAAGATAGGTAAAAAAAAGTCCGTATAAGTCCGTATCCGTTGGCGACGAACTGCCGATTTATTTATCCATTTAAATGCAAGGCGCTAACAATAAGAGGTAATTCCGTGTGTATAAAAATTATAGTTCATTAATTCTCTGAAGAGGCACGAATGTGTTATACTTCATATACAAATGCTTACCGTTTACTCCAGATTATTTCTCAAGTACGATTTATATTTTCTTCCCCGATTTATCAAAATTACAAGAATTTGTTATGTCGATTTGCATGAAACCCAACTCCGACGGGGTTTTCCGCATTCGTTAACTCCTAAAAATAGCCTTATCAGCGTATTAATGTCAATTTCTTAGTCTTATCATTGTGTTAATTTCACAATTTCATTTCCTTCGCGATAAATAATCTCATGCTCGAATTTCCACATCCATCTTGTCAATACGAAGATTAGACAAATAATTTGTACTGCTTGGATATCTACAAATAATTTATTTCTAACGATTCACACGTCTTATATCTTCCATCTAGATTTAAGCGAGATAAATATTTTTTTGACAATGTGTAAACTCTATAGTACTGCAATTTACATTTGCAGTTTTAAAGACTTGTATACACAAACTGAAAATCTACATCAAATAAGACCTGGGTAGAAATTGTAGCAGGATATCACTTTTCTGTACAACATAGCGGTTTCCAGACTACTTTTCTCTTGATTTCAAAATGAAAATATAATACTTGAAAATCATTACGATCAAATAATTCACACTAATTAATGTAAATTTACAAACTTTCGCGCGCGTATATAAATAATAATGCTTTTATGGATTTGAAAAAGAAACTTTTTATGATACGATTACCCAAATACATGGCATTTACATATAATTGAAGATTCACGAATCGATGAAAGAATGTCAGCGATCAAAATATTTCAGAACATAATTTTCAAAAACAAATGGTCTACGTGCAGCATAACATTTAAAATGTAGTCAATTGTAGTGGTCTTAAAAATTGGGAAAAGGACTTATTATTGGGATAATAATTTCATTAACGTGAAAATGACTATGAAAAAGTAAATAATATTATACTACGAGTACGACATTTTTCTAAATTAACCCATACTTAATAGATCCATACATACGTATGACATGCCATAATTAACTTCATGTAACCCGTGAAAACCCATTCTGCGGCCGCTCGTGATGACCTTCTGACCTTTTTTTCTCGAGCTTCCATCTACCAGTTTGGCTCTTTGTAATGGTCGCATCATAATCGCTAACAGGGACATTGCGAGACCGTCCATCTTGTCGAATCAGTTGCGTTCGGAGGGATAGTCCCTTTAGCCTTCCTACCTCCTGTCACGTGGAACTGACAAAATCTTAGCGACATGGTGTTACTACAACGTAGCTTTACGTGATAAATGCTGGAAATCTTTCCAGATAATATCAAAGTTGGATATTTAAAACATGAAGCAATTCATTCATGGTTTTCAATCCTAAGATTGGTTTAACATGACTAGGGAATAAACACATATGATGTGGTGGTTTCCCGTTGGCTTCCACATCAGACACACACATGAGTGATGCAAATATAAATTATGAGTACGAACACAAACATCCATGCCCTTGGCGGGATTCGAACCCGCGACCTCAGTGATGGTAGGCCAGTGCGCTAGCCCTTCCGCCACCGGAAGCAATGCTCGATTGTAATTCATAGATTCTACATGAAAAATGTTTGTCATAATTACCGTACTGCATTAAAATGACACGTTTCAAGAAAAAGTTTCAGCTGATATATGATGTAAAAGGGAAGCGCTACACTCAAGAAATGTATTATAGAAGGCTGCGAAGTATGTGGTCAATTCGATTAAACTCATAATCAAGGAACCGCCTGCGTTCATAATTCTATAATAGTCGGCGCATTCTATCTAGAGCTCCGACGTGGCCACGTGCGAAACGGCTGTCCTTGTCTCTCCATTCCGTCCCTCCTCTCGCGTTTAATATGGCAACATCGCCTCATCCTTGCTAAATGCCAAAACTGAAGTTTGATTGCGCCGGCAATGATAATTACGAAGGATATTTTCTTAATCTAACGTTATGAAAGGTAATTCCTGGAATTAAAGCAAGATGACATTAAGTGTATAAAATATCCTGTTTTTGGAACGTCGTCGGTTTCATTTACCATTAAAATGAATTTTTTTATAAAAATTGAAGACGAGTCCATTTAGAAGATGAGGAAGAGGGTGGGAAAGGGAGAGAACGAATCCTCGTATTCGTTAAAAAAAGTACCCTAATTTTAGGCGCAATATGAAGCGCCGTCGTGCGTATAGATGATTCCACGAAATGGGGACTCGACATCGCAATGAATTAGGCCCCGTAAACGACGCCGGCTAATTTTTGGAGACATTAATTTCGTCTTTAAATAAACGTATACCGTTTCAGATAGTCTCCTCGGCCATAATATCGGAATATAATTTCTCGGTGTAATGTCACAATTAAAGCTTGCACTTATTATTTTGGGGAGTTTCGCGTAAGGGGAAGAAGCGTCTCAATATTAGTGCCGCAGCGCAATTATAAAATAAAACATTTATTGCATTCATTAGCCCATATACGCAAATTGAAAGTCATCAACAAATATTTTTCAATACATAAAATGTTTTTTCACGCCTGTTGAGTCCTGGAGTTCTGTTTGGTTCTGTTACGAGAAAATTGTTTATGTCAACAATACTTTGGAAACAATGGAATGATTTATCCAATCACAATTTGTAGACAATCTACGTCTAATTATTGAAGTTACTTACGTAGTTTTAAAAACAGCTTGCTTTGGAGAACTCTAAGCCAAACGAAAATATCATTAAAAACTATTTATTAGTAATATTTCATTTAAAATCAACAAATATTTGGTTGTCGTGTAAACAAAGCAAAATCGCACACAAATTGAAAAACGATTTTACGTTAAAAATTTGTCGCACATAAATGCATTGGACTCTCAACTTCGGCGACAATGGGAATTGTCATGGTAGCTTATAATTGCTATTGTCATAAACTGATAAAATCACGTATTTTTCTTATTTTTACGCTAATTCGACCAGGATTCGGATTCTGTCTTCAATAAAAAGAAACTCTGTTCTTTCCTTCAGAGAACGATCCAAGTCTCAGGTTCCTACCTTGTATCTAAGTAATTTTAAAATTCAAATGAAAAATAAGCTGCACTCATCCCTATGTTATTCAAATGGAAAATGAAAAAAGAAAATATTTTTTTATTAGAAAGGTCAATCAAATCGGTTTAAAAACCACACTACACCACTTAACTCTTTATTCCGGTTAAAATGACACAATCCTATTGTTTCTACATGCTGTTGTTGCCGAGTTACAAATAACATACAAACACTTTATAGATATCGATATATAGAAAAACCTCTATATTTCCTTACTCCGCATTTTCATTATTCATATACATATATTTACGATACGGAATACTGTGATATATGAGCTATCTCACACTCTTTTAGCACGGTTACAACTCTCCTGCCTTTCAAGGTTGCAGTACCTGTTGGAAGGAGAGCGACCCAAACTTATTTCCTATTCTCGTACGTCTTCTCGGCGGCGGAGTGTGTTAAGTGACCTCCCCCCCCCCCCAATACCGATGACGCGGGTTCGAACCCGAGCTGTGGAGTTCATTCGCTCCAAAGATCTAGGCTGAAAAAAAACCGTCCGTCGAGAACTGTGTTTACAGCCGCCCAAAGGACGGGAGTTCTTTTTTTCAGCCTATCGGATTCGCTCGCGGGATTGGGCTCGCTTCTGTATTGGTTGGGCAGAGTGACTGCCCACACGCTGACGTGGTCGGCCTCTGTTGCGGATTTTGCACCAGTTTTTGAAGTTCCCGCAGCTATGTACAGGAGAAAAGCGCGGGTTTTTTCGGGACCTTCCGAAAATATGTAAAATTTTCGGGACCTTCCTAATTACGTTCCCGTAACTATTAAATAAATTCTTTAACCGATACATCAAAGATCATAAAAGGGATACGGAGAGTAAATATCTTCTTAGCAAGAGATGTAAACAAAATAATATTATCTCGGACAATACCTGAATTACCCCAATAAATTTCTATTGTAAAAAAAATATTTAATCTAATGACGAAAACGTTTTTATTAAAACAACAAAATATCAAATATTGTTAACTGATAGAAAAATTGTGTAAATATTTTTATTTTCTGCAGTTCACTTTCTAATTCAGATAAAAAATAGCAAGATAAGATGCATTAACATAATTAAAGTCTTTATTAGTGCATTTTTATGAGGAATATTGTTCCGATTAATGCCAAGAGGGGTAACTCGGTAGGACACATTTAGATATTTCTCCGAATATCTTGGATATGGCCTAAATTTATTTCGTAATTATATTTCAAATACATTACGCAACAAATACATGGAAGGGCAAAAATCAGAAGAAAAAAATTAAGGAAGATATCTAAAAAATTAGTGTCTGGGGTAATCTCGTTACCCCCTTTGGTATTCTGAGGGTTAAGTGCCTATATTTTGAATTTGTTTTCAGCAGTAACACGAACTCTATTGAAGCGGAAATTTGTAATGAAAAGAGAGGCAGATTTTTTTTTTCGTTTGGGGCAAATGAAAAATTTTTCTTCCACTCTTACCACTCACTCCCAAGCTTCCCCAAACACACTCGGCCCTTCCCTCGAGCCATTTCCAACTGTCTTCCTTTTTGCCTCGACTCATTCCCTGCCGACCCCCTTTAACCCAACCCTCCTTTCTTCGCCGAACTCTCTTTATCCTCCTTCGAGGGAAAGGGAGAAAGAGGGGAGGAGTATCCTTATAGACCTCGAAAGTCCATGACAACTGTTACGACTGTTCTAAAGGGCTTTTCCTCTGCCTTTCTCTCTTTTCTCTGCCCTTCCCCTCCTCCTCACTCGGTTTTCTCAATTTTACCGCTTCCATCCCTCCATTTCGTCCTTTCTCCAGACTCTCTTATGTCCTTCCTTTGCGCATTAATATATACTGCGCCTCAAAGAAATAACCCTCGTTAAAATCTCCAAATATGATATATTTGACTCCTAGCCATAAAATAAACAGCGTAAAAACTACAGATAAGCCATCCTCAAAGGCAATTCAATGAATTCTTATATGAACCGCCAGACGAAAATCTGTTCTACAGACGAGAACCAGACGCGCATCTCACCTGTACCCGTGCGAACGGATTAAAAGTACGTGCCTCATTTTGAAATCGTAAGACAAAACAATTCAATTAATATCTTAAATCTTAATTAAAACATCCCGCATTTCACTTGTGCATGTCGCATCTCTTTCGAGTTATTTTTACTGTTCAACCTGTTTCAGTGGCTTCCGACCGATACTTGTAATCAGTTTCTTAGCGGAAAAGGCGAATGGGAGTCGGTCATTGATAGCTGTTTTCTATGTTTTCTACCTAGAACAAAGTTTTAATAAGAATACATATTCCGTTTTTCCAGATTTATAATGGAATATCGACAAAGGGAGAAGCAATAATTCTTCTATCTCCGCCTAAGCTACTTCGCCGATGAACCACTTGTAGACTATGCGATAACTATTTGAAATAATGCGGAATAATAATATCATAAATTACTTTTTAACCCTTTATCAGGAACTACAGGTTAAGCTCCGTCAGAGAGGCTATTTCATACACTGTTCTATTATCGTTGGAGAATGATTGTAGTTGATACTGATTTCGTGAGAGAAAAGGTGTCCAGGTGTTTACTAAAATCCAAGAATACTGCATCCGCTATTACTGCCAAAGTTTAACGAGATCACCACGTGTCCTCTCCGGAAAACATTACGACTGCGTTCCCGTAATTTCTAGGAAAACCCTGCTCTAATGAAATCAGTTAATTGAAGCATGACAAAGAGTAGGATTCGATATTTTGATTACTGAGTTGATGAGTAATAAATGAAAAACTGTATTAAATAAAAGGCTCGCGGTGTTAAGTTTAGGAACCACTGCTCTCTACCCTTTCTCACCTTCCCCCCTTCATCTTCGTTTATCTCCAACCCTTTTCATCATCTCCCCATTCTTCCCTCCTTCCTTCCTTCTGTCTTTGCCTACAAGATGAGCAAAATATTAGGGAAAGAGAAGTGAGAAGTGACCAGAAAGAGACAGGAGGGGGGAAGTAAGAAGAGGGAGCAGAGATCGGGGGAAAATGTAGGAGAGGGATGAGAAATGGCGGAGAGAAATAATAATACAATAATTCATCTTTAATTTATCAGCGATGTTTAGGCTATCCGGTCTATTATTGTATCTTATGGCAAATATCCATGCATTCGGCGGGATTCGAACCTGCGACGCTAACATTCGAAAGCATATATTCTAACAATCCACCCACCACATCCAAGGTCCATGGAATGGGAGAGGTACGGAAAAAGAGACGAAGGGGAAATTACGGGAGGAGAGCGAGGAATACGGGAAGAGAAAGGATTGAGTAAAAAGAAACGTTTGACGGATGGGAACAGAGAGAAGAGAAAAAGGAGAAATGCTTTTTCCCCGAGTAAGCCTTTTTTTTTACTTCCCCTCTTCCCCCTTTTCTCCTTTCCCTGTTTGCCCTTTTTATTTATAAACCAGTGGAGCGCGCGCAAAGAAAGGTAGGGAAAGGAAACGAGGGAGGATTTCTGCTTCCTTAGATGACCTTTTCAATCTCGAAAAAAGTAATAATGATTTCCTACATGTGAGCACAAAAAAAGATAAGGCCCCTATGGGGATGACGGAGGATGCAAATAAATGTAAACTGGGAGAAGTTTGTCGACCAATAAATTGTATATATGTATATATATATATATCACCGGATATAGCTAAATTATATAACTCGAAAGCAAATGGTGAGATAAAAATAACAACTAAAATCTTTCCTGAATCTTTATAAGACGAAGGTAAATGTGGCTGCGGCAGTACTATAAAGCGAAAGAGGATTTATCGCTAAAAATTATCAAACCCAAAGATTTCCATGGTGAGCGTGTAAACGTGCGAAATATTTAAACAAACAAAACGTGCATAATCGTCCAAGTCGTCCATGTAGATATTTCACCATCACAATACTTTTTCCATGTATGTATACTTCGTTCGTGAGAAATTTAAAAGACGATGATATTCCAGACCTTTCCCCTTTGCCTTCCATTCCAAAAAGCAACCTTCTGCCCCGCGAGTAAGTAGCCATCTTGCGTAAGGCCTGGACACCACAGATGACCCCCACATAGTCTTGCCAACTCTCCCGAAATAGGGCCCTACCTACATAGAAAAATTTCGTGCGCCGGAAAATGGCAGTCAATGGTGCAGTAGCAGATTTACTATAGGAGCAATTTTTTTATTCAGTCTACTTTACTAATGCATGAAGCAGGCCAAACACGCTGCCGCGGTCGTGCATGCCGTCAATGATCCGATGGGCTGTCCGGCAGCCGCATCCGAAAGTTATTTATAAGAGACAAAGCAATATTTCAGTTATTCCGGCTCATGTGCAAAATAATAGAGCAAGTGAAATAGATCAATCGAAAAATATTGGTACAATATAAAACGTAAATAACAGCGAAAAAATTAATTAAATTTTAATACGTTATAAAATACGACACCTGATAAAGTTACACTATAATTGTGATTGAAATAGAAAGACAAAGAATGCCCTCATTTTCTAATTGTAATACGCACCCACTATAATATGCGCCTGGGTTTTCACGAGAGAAATGTCACAGTTCATTTATCGCCGTGTAAAATATGCAATTTTTTTTTTATTTTTAAAATTTTTGACTTTTTATTTTTTTTGAAATTATATTTTTCAATTTTTTGGAATTAATGGGATTTTTAGATTTATACAATTTTCGAATTTTTGAAAAATCTGGAATAAAAAAATTGAAATTTTTTACCTTTGTGGAATTTTGGATGTTCAAATTTCGAAACATCCCACAAATCCAAAAATTTCATAAATTCTAAATTTCCAGAAATTATAACAGGATAACAATTCCAAAAATAGCGTCGTCATATCACCTCAACCTTTAAGAAGCCGCCTTTGTGAAAAACGATTTTATTCCTTCGACATAGTATATGAAAATAAATTAGTAAATTTGTTTCCCCGTGACTTTTTCAGCGGACGTCAAGATCCACGGCCTTACACTCTTCTCCCGGATTCGTGATACGCATAGTTGGCAAGCCTACCTCGATCCCTTTTGTCGATAGGAAGGGGAGAGGAGATGGTGGTTTTACCAGCCCCCTGTTGACCGTCCGTCAATCCCCCTTTTCTGACTGATGGTGGACCGAACCAACCCTTATAGGATGACCACTCCCCTCTCTTAAAACTCCCTTTTGCCCTAAAATCTTCCATCTTCTTCCCCTTAATTTCCAGCTTGCTATATCTTTGCTTGTCTACAAACTCAATCTTTCTACTGGTTCGCGTAAGCTACGTACCAGTCACTCGTAATCCGCAGCTCGCGAAGATAACATATTCCTTCCTTAACAACTTGTTGGTTCTTTTTATCTAAACTTACTCAACCCTTTTCTGTTTATTGGATGAGATACTTCCCACTAAATAATAATAATTTATTACGCACAGACTGGTTTCCCCATTCGTTATAATTGATTTAATGGCAAGCACATACGATCATGCTATTCGAAGGATTCGAACCCGAAACCCTTGCTGACCAATGCGGCTTATATTATTCGAATCCTAAGTTTACTGTTTCAATTCTTAGAGCACTACGGCAGTTAAAGTTATAACATAAGAAAGGGACTCCATACTGTCGTACAAAACTAAAATTTCAACACTAATCCACTTACCCAGTACACACACCCACAAACACACACAAGGCTGGGCTTCCACGTCTCTCCTTCCAAATATTTCATGTGTATTTTCCGAAGGGCCCATGTCTCTGCTCCATATAATGCTATGCTCCATACGTAGCATTTCATTAGTTTTTTCTCAAATTCAAATTCTTTCTGCTCCTCAGCATAAATCTATTCTTATTGAAAGGAGCTTTTGCCATTGCTATCCGTATTCTCATTTGTGCACTTTGCATCTCGCGATATCACACTTCCCAAATATTTGAATTCTTTCACCTGTTCCAGTATTTATTTCCAATTCTTATATTCTTAGAAATCCTCATAACTTTTCATTTTTCTTTGTTTATTTCCATTCCATATCTTTCCTTAATATCATGCATGCAGTCAGGTTTTTTAACCTTTCTGAAATTAAAGTAATTTTCATTGTATTTTGTCGGTGTTGTACATTTCCCCCCGTTTCCATTTGTTTACTTTAATTTCTTCTGAAATTAAGACCAAAAGATAGGCCAACAAATTCTAGCTTTAGTGTGACAGTGTTAACTAAATTTCGGTGCATGTTTTCTGAGGAAATATTCGAACAATCGTAGTACTTTTTTTAATAAACATGTACGAATCACGTTTTCTCTACATATGGATATCGAAAAATTTTAATAAAGTTACTGTTACTCGTGTATTAATGTATTCTGAAGCCTTTTGGTTGCGTCAATATTCAATAAATACAGTTTATTTTGCCTAAATTCTGCAATCAGGTTGAAAGTTAAATTCTTTTAAAGAATAGATTTTTTAAAACAAACTTCATTGAATGATTTATTAACTTAGTTTGAGTTATTTTCCAGCAGAGCGCATTACGTTTATCTCATTAATAATATGCGTACAGTGTACAAGCAGTAGCCAAGGAGACTGAACTTTCTTAAAAAGGAAAATTTCTGAGTTTTAACCGTAGTTATATGACGTACTGCTATGACTGTCGCTCAAATATGACTGGTAGGCATGAATGTATTCTCACATTGCTAATTAAAATATGCTAAATCTTGCTAAATTTTCACCAGAAAAAATGGGGTAGGAAAATAAGAGGGAAATATTGTCGGGAGCGGGAAAAGGATGAAGTCGGGATGAAATGAAGAGTAGATGAATGAAAAATCCGCTATCTAACAGAAAAGAGAAAACCACTTCAGCTAAAGATATCGCAGCATCCGTTTTTCACCAAACACGCACTAAGTATGAGCGAAAAACCACTTGTCGGATAAGACACCTTCAGAACAAAAAAAAATTAACCTGTGGCAAATAAAATCAGCGTACGCCATCGCGTTAGTGCAGTGGTCCGCAACCTGGTGCTCGCGAGCACCGCGGTGCTCTTTAGTAGTCTTACCGTGCACCTCTACTATGCTAAAAACCATCTTCCCTGGCACCATTAATGTAATTTGTTTGATTGTTTTCTTACTAAACGTACGAAAGATGATTTTTGTTCAATTTATGTTGGTTTGATTTTATTTATGATCATTCCTACTTTAACAAAAGTATAGTGGTGCTCGCTGGGTGCTCTATAATGTAACCTGGTGCTCGCCGCATTGAAAAGGTTGCAGACCCGTGAGTTAGAGAGGAATTCTGGAAGACCCGATTACGGCGACCTCGCCAAATTCGAAAACTCTTATTCAAAAACAGGTTGCCATTCGCTACGCATCACTCATTATACTAAACTTCCCTCAAAAAACATTGGACTAACAGAGTAAACTCCCGATTAACCGAATTTCAATAAATCGGAAATTCGAATAACCGGATTCTTTAAGTTATAACGTGAAAGTATTTTTAAGTGCCTTATGTTTCAACGTAATTTGGCGGGATAATCTTCTATGACGAGAATGGCATGCCCAAATGCAGATGGTGAATTTAGGTTGCCATTGTTGGCCGGGATCTATTATAAAATCTAATTCAAGAATATCCCGATTTTTCAAAATTCCATGAAAGTTGCCATATGGAGTTGCAATGGAACCCAAGTTTATCAGGTATAAAAATAAACTACGCCATTTTTCAGAATTTCGCAAAAGTTCTCACTTTTATCCTCATACTTCATCCCGCGAGGTTTACGCACACCGTCATCTAAAAAAAAGCATTTTCCCGCGAATTTCCTAAGTGATGTTTTTCCGCTCGAAAACCTACCTGGTGGCGTTCTTTTTTTTATGGCGTCCGAGCGAATGACACGGCTTCTTCGAAGAGGTGAGGAAAGTAGAGGGCAATTTTTATAAAAGGCGCGCGGGCACGTGCGTGAGGTGAGCGCACCTTATGGAGAAGAGTGGATGACGCTCTTCGAAAGATCAGCCGAATGCCTCGCCCACGCACTGTGCCTCACTCTCTCCCAATGGAATTGTAAACTGGCTCCTACGGGCGACGTTTTCTAAATGTTATTATACTAAAACAACACTAACATTTTATGAATAAAAACAATTTTTTAAAAATAAACAATTAAAAACAAAAATGTAAAAGAAAGCACGTATCTCAGTTATCTCCAATAGCCATAAAAAGGTTATGTGTAAAACCGTATTTCAGTTGCCAGGTAGTCGCGATCGGTGTTATTCACAAATAGTAGCCAAGTATCACATATTAAATGTTAGAACGAAGTACTTATTTTTTTCGATGTAATTTCTGAGTGCTTATTTTTTTAATTTCCTTTAATTCTAGAGAAAAAAACATTTGTCAAATACTCGCTATTCAGCGTGACATTTTAAGTCATGCATATTTTTATCGGTACTTATACTGATTGATTGGAGATGGAAGATTGCGGGACGAGGTAAAACAACAACATCTCATGGACCTAAAACAAATTCTCACCCTTACCTCTTCTCCCTCCTACTACACGCCACTATCCTCTCTTTATCTCTCCCTCTTCCTTCTCTCTCCCTCTTCCTCCTCTCTCGCTCTCCATCAACCTCTCCACCTTTCTCTCTCTCTCCTCCCCCCCCCTCTCTCCCACACACTATCCTGATATGTAACAACGAACAAACTTCCGAAAATGAGGAGGAGGAAATTTGATGGTGCGCGGTAAGCGTTCGCGCGCACCCTTCGCTAACTTTCAGCAACCAATTACGAAAATCAGCCGATGGAGCCTTAAGGGTCGCCACATATGAGGGGAGGATAAAAAGGTGCAGCCAAAAACATAACCCACCTCATCCATTAACGTCGCCTTTTCAGACTTTGGAATTCGATTGGGAGCCGATCCAAGATGGCATCTCTCCCTAGAAAAATATGGAAAGAAAGAAAACCCACTCCTCAGAGAGAGAGAGAGAGGGAGAAGAGGATAATCTGAGAAAGCCCCTCCCCCTCGCCACCTTCCTCTGGAGCACTCTCCCTTATCCATCAAAGCAAACCTTCAAAAATTAAGAAATAAAGGTGATGGATGGGAATTATATTTCCCCCACCCTGAGGGGATTGGAGGGAGGAAGTAGTAGTCGACCCACCTTTTTAAAAACGAGTAGATTCGCCTGGAGGAGAAGGAGGGGGGGGGGGGGGGCTTTTGGTTTTGATTCTATGGTAGACGCCATCTAGGGATAAGACGGGGAGGGAGGCAAAGGAGGGAAACGAAAGGGCGGCGATATTTGGACGGGAAGGTGTGGCGGTGGAAATCGGAGAGAGGGAGGGGAAGGGAATTAAGTGGAATGGGAGGGGGAGATAGCCGGAGGGAAAGTGGGAGAGGGAGAGTAGGAGGAGAAGTGTGAGAGGAGTATGGGAACTATAACCAGAACTCTCAAGTAGGGTTTTGCAGAGGGTGGAAAGAAAAGAAAGAATTAAAAATAATAATTACCGAAGTGTTACGCTAAGAAGGTTTTTCTTATAATTTTTCTTACGCTTTGTCACCTTTTGTATTAATTTTTTGCCGATTTTTTAATTGAAAATTTTGATTCTGAATTTGTAGCTTTCATATCATTACAGTGTGAGTCACAGCGCAATTTGCACAAATTCCACAATTAATTAACTAATAGAGATGTTAACTCCTGTCAAATCAATTATCTATATGAATCCTTCGAGACGTATTAGGGCTGTTTGTGCATTTCAACCGCGACGTAGCCGTCGTCAACGGCAATTCGCCGTTCTTTAACACTAAAATTCGACACTCCGATTCTACCACATAAGAATGTCAATACTTACTATTTTGATTGGTTTTAATTCTTTAACATGTATAACAGCTTATAATACGCTGATGTTTGCACTGGCATTTTTGGGCATATTTCATTTATCGAACTAGTGATAAAAATTCCCTTGTGCGCCACTTCTTTATAGAAACGAATTGTCATATACATGTATTCCGTGAAAAGCTGAATGCGAAGTTTTTTTTCTTCGGCATAATTTTCCTTTTACTCTTTCTCGACGGTACATTTTCCATCGACTGCCTATGCGTACTTTCCTTCAGTGTGATGAGGATTTGGGATAGAGTGAAACAATTTTATTTTGAGAGCCTTGAGAACTGCAAAGAACGTCTTAACTTCCCACTGAAAAATCGAGCGATATACCGCAAATCATGAAGGAGCGAAAAATAACTTTCGCTGAATTCGAGGAAATTAACTCGGTCACATATCACACCTCACTTTGCTACAGTGAATCCACATACGTTTCGCATATACGTACATATATATGTATATAGGTTTATATATGTATATGAAAGAGCGAGTGAAAGAGATGGTCTTCGCTCATCAATCAAAACGCACGTAACGATGATGGATGGGGATAAAGAAAACGAAGGCCCGTGGTGTAGGGACGAACTTCGGAGGCGAAAATGAATACAATTTGACGAGCGAGGTGTCATTGTTATCAAAATTGAAGGTAAAGTTTGCTTTTACGGAGAGAAGGTGAGTGTGAAAGCTAAAGTGATTTTTGTGAGATGGAATTTATCTTAGGCTTCGTCATAAAACAATGTGGGTTGCTCCAAAAAAAGTCATTCAGCTCTGGGATCCTAGTAAATTTCTGTTGGTCATATTATTTCTCACTTTAAGACCTTAATTAGCGGGTATTTTAATCAGTACAAACGGCCTTAAATTTTCCGCCTGCGTAGTACAGCTGGTTTAGCTAGAGAGAATAAATTCCGATTCCACGCTAAACATACACGAAGATAAAAATAATCTTCTGCCTGCTAAACGTAATATTTCCTGAAATACAAAATTAACGATACTATTGTTTTGGTTTACACGTTACGTTCCTTGGGCGAGATTAGGATAAAAACAATCTAAGGGTCAACCATCGGTGCATAAAATCATCAAAATTAAAATTAGTACAAGGAAAGCAACATTAACAAAGCAGGATAACCATTAATATAAATTAATAATATTACAAATATATTCCACATTTTTACTATTCATTTCATAAATTGAGCTCTCGTTTTCTTTCTTGAAATTGAAACGTCCATTTGATAGGAATGGTTTCCCCGTTTGATCGAGTTACTTATGACATTTCATTTATATGAACAATATTCCATGGTATCAAATGTTTCGTTGTCTAAAAACAGCCGATGGGATTAACTAATCTCTTCTCTCTTAACTGAAATCAAGGGTAAAAGAATGAGGTCACCATTGGAGAACCGCTTTTAATTGTCACAGGATCGCCGCAATTAAGTCAACGTATCGTCCCTCCGTCATCCATTACGATTCTTTCAAAAATTCGATGAAAAAGTATCAGTTTTTCGCCCCTCTCCCCGCCTCCGCACAATAGCCATATTTAACAATCGATTTACCGAAATCTTTCGGCCTAACTACGTCATTACTTACATTAGAAAGCGAGTCGGTATCGATATTTACCTTTCAACGCATCACGTAAAACGTCTTTATTTACTTACATTCGGATACATTTCTTCGCATTACGACAACTATCGCTACGTGGGGCTATTTTACAGAGAAAAAGGTCGGTCGCATTGGACCGGAGCGCGTTACTCAATTTAATACCTCATGGGAATAAACGCGCGTTTATCGCGTCACATACATGCGTGAAGTGTGATGTATGCAATTCGGGATGGCGTATTTTTACACGCGTTTGGTAAATAAGCAGGGCTGTAGTGGAGGGTATACGGTGGTATACGCCGTATACCCTCTGCTTTTTTCGACTGAATAGGGTATACCCTCTGCTTTGTCGAACAAATAGCGTATATCCACGCCTTATGAAAAATTATACAGGTCGATTGACAAAAAACCGTTCATACGTTTTCTCCTGGTATCGTAACAACATTACTATCGTGTAATTTGCTCTAAAAAACTAGGTAAGAACCCTCCCTCAAAGTTTTGCCTTAGTATACAGTATACCCTCTGCATTTTTTACGACTGCAGCACTGTAAATAAGTGCCACATTTGTTCAACCGCGTATAATCAGATTCCGCGTTGATGAAACTCGCGTTGGGCAATGGTTTACTGAGAATTGGGCAGCCTACAGCCCGCGGGCCATATGCGGCCCCAGAGTGCGTTTTTTTTTCGCGGCCCACGAGGTTACACACAAATTCGTATTTTTTGTTCAAATTTTGATAATAAAATATTTAATATTGAACGCTAATTCTAAAAGTCTCATTCGGAATCGACTTTCACTTAAATGATACCTCAGAATTTCTAGATAACTTCCGATTTAAACCCCCGAAGCGTTGGAAACCTAATTTGCAGCCACCAATGCGACCCACCCCTCCAGCTTTGCTGTATTAACTTGCATTTTGAGCTTTGACGTGTAGTAAATGTATCGCGGAACTCTCAAAAACTTCCTCCGGTTAATGCATCGATCCTAATGGAATACATTAAGGTTCCTGAGGGAAGGCATCAGATTCGAGATATCTAGCGTTCCGCTTAATAACCAAATTACCTCCCCTCTTTCGCCGCCGAGGAAGGAGGGAGAGGCGAGATGAGGTGAAGGAAAAAGTTGACGGAGAGAAGACATCCGCCTGTGAAGGGAAACTAGGGAGGAGAAATTGTGAGGGGAAAGAAGGAAGAAGGTGAAGGGATGGAGGTGGGGAGGGAGGGAGGAGTGGGAGATAACTGCCGTATGAAGAGTGAGTACAACAAATACGAGGGTTTCTTACGTCGACCTTACGGAGAGGTGAGCCTAATGCATATTCTATCCATAACCGACCCAAAATATTTCGGCGCCTTATCGCTCCTTAAAAATTGAAATATTGACTACGAAAATAATTATGAATGCCATTGATATTCTGCCTCATCCGTGATATAAATTGTTATAGCCAACATTTGTCTATTTAAAAGCGACGCATAGATAGAACTTTACCGGGGAACAAACCCGTGTCTCCCACTTGCCGGGTAAGTGCTTTAACCAACTAAGCTATCAATCCAGTCTAATTCTCGTTTCGCGAATTGGGGTATTTACGGTGAAGAAAGGGCTAACTCAGTAAGCTTTACCGCATTATATGTCCTCAATGAGGACATCTAGTACATAAAAAGGGCAAAATCGGAATAACGGTGGTAAACATGGGGAAAATCATTCCCAACTTTTTTTGCTAAAACTTTCCCAAGTAGAAATATATATATATATATATATATATATATATATATATATATATATATATATATATATATATATATCAATTAATTTTTACGAGTGTCCCGGGTTTTAAACCTATCAGTGATAATTTTATGCTACCTAAATTGGTTAGAAAAAACGTTAACTTAAGTGAGACAGAAATGGTGCTGCCAAAATATCTACATATGTATGCTATGATCGCGCATTAAGGCAACACACGAAATAAGATATTATTATATCGTGAATCAGTACTGAAAGATATTCACCACAAAGTTGTAGAAACCAATAAATCTTTACCTTTACCTCAAAGAAACACCAAAAAGCTCTATTTATTAAAGCGTTATGGAATTATCTAATATGAAATATGGTTCAATAAAGTAAAAACTGAATGTATTAAGAATATTAGGCGAGAGAAAACGGTAGCACAACTGATGCGGAGGAGGAAGAATAATTGATTCACAAATTTCTTGAGAAGACGCATGATTACAGACGATATTTTGGGGAAAATCGAAGAAAAATGGCACCAAAAAGTTTTCAACTTTTAATCAACTCAAGAGGAAACATTTTTCAAAGAAATTACAAGTCAGAGAGGATATTATGGCGCGAGGTACTCGTTTTAATCTCCAATTACTGTCATATACGAGAGCATCACATGCTATGTAAACGATATTAAAATTGAACCGAGCGATAATGTGATGTAAAAGCATCGCATTCCGTCAAAGTCCTTCTGTCATTCACCTATCCTGAGCGAATGGCGAGCATTTTCCTCCACTTTTGATATTTGCTGAATATGTCCCTGGCGGTTTCAAGTTTTCTTCGTGAGTGGAAAGACTTGTAAAGATCTTCCCGTGTTCCTATGCCCTTCGAAATGGACAGCGAAAAGTCGGAGGAAAGGGGAGTGATCGAAGCAATCGCCCCGGGGTCTTCCGCCTCCGGAGGCGACTTCACTCCGCCTCTTCCTCTCCCCCGCAGAACATCCACCGAATCGCCCTTCTCTTTGACTTGTGCCTTCCCCGCCATTCATCCCTCTCCTCGACCCATGTCTATCTCTTTGCATTACCTCTCTCGTCCAAACAGCCTCCCTCTCTCTTTTCCTTCTTCTCACTTTTCCACCTCCGCTTTATTTCTCAGTTCACCTCTACTTCTTCCTATAACTCTACTTTAATATTCTTTCTCCCTAATTCTTATTCTGCCTCTCTCTCACGCTCGTCATCCATCTTTCTATCTAAAGGCATATGTGTGTGTGTGTGTGTGTAGTGTGTGTAGTGTATATATATATATAATGTATATGTGTATATATATATATATAATGTGTATATATATGTATATATATATATATATATATCATCATATCATCATAGGTAGTCTGTCCATTGAGAGGTCCGTGATTATTCTAGGTTAAACTTGGTTCTCCATAGACTCCTATTTTCCGCAGTTTTCTTCATGACTTGATAGCTCTCTTTCCCTTTCAAGTCGTCTACTAGCTGAAACCTTTTCCTACCTCTTTCTCTTTTTCCATCCAGTTTTCCTTCTAGCACTTCTTTTAATCATGCTCTCTCTCCTCAGGTAATGCCAATCCAGTTCGCCTTCCTCTTTCTGGTAGTCTGTATAATCGCTCGCTTCTCTCCTATTCTTCGTAGTACTTCCTCATTTTTCACCCTATCTGTCCATTTTATCTTCAGCATTCTTCTCCATGTCCACATTTCGAAGCTTTCCAAGTATTGAATATCATTTTTCCTTAGCGTCCATGTTTCTGCTCCGTACAAAGCTACACTCCATACATAGCATTTTATGAACCTCTTGCGGATTTCCTGCTTTATATTTCCCGTTAGCAGGAGTTTCTTTCTTCTGAAAGCGGCTTTTGCTTTTGTTATTCTAGTCCTGATTTCATCTGTACATTTTGCTTCTCTTGTTATGATGCTTCCAAGGTATTTATAATCTGAAACTTGTTCTAATGGCTTTCCTCCAATACTTATGTTCAAATTTTCTTCCTCTTTACTTGATATTCGCATAACCTTGGATTTTTCTGTATTAATTTCCATACCATACTTATATATATATATATATATATATATATATATATATGAGATATCCCTCCATATTCGCGGAGGTTACGTTCCTGCAACATAAGGCACCACGATTACATACGTACGTATATGTAGCGAACAGGGATGTAGCGAAGGGGGCGGTTTTGTCGGTTCAAACCGCCCCCTTTTTATTTCCCAAAGTAATTTTTAAAGGGTATTGAACCGGAACCGAATCGAAAACCGTAACCGAAAAAAAAACGATATTTGTCATATTTTCTTTGTGTTCAATAAATTTATTTGATTTATACAAATCATTCTTTATACTATTAATCAGTAATAGTCCCAATTACAGCGATTCAATCAATGCTTGAGGTATCAAAAATTTTAATTAAAAATTTGTGGGCATTAAAAAACTTCGCTTTCCGAGGTGTCTCCCCCTTGCGGTTAGGCAAAACCGCCCCAAATCAAAATCCTGGCTACGCCCCTGCACCAAATAATATAATTTTGAGAATAATGACGAGAAAATGGGAATGAAGCATTTTCTCTCTTCTCACACTTATTTCATTCGTTTGCATTTTCGAGACATAACTTCATAACAGCATCGCACATAATAAAAATATACTGCAGAAACAACAGTAACCTAGTTATGCGCATGCCAATATATGAGACAATGACGCACAGAGTATAGAATGAGGTAAAATTATGACCCTGTGCGTGAAGCGTGGTTTTGGGTGCAGGAGTAGATAAAAGGCGTCAACTGTGCCCAAGTAAATGCATTTATCTATTTACGTACCGATCACTTTCTTTCTCTCAACCACTCTCTTTCTTCCTCAAATTTTTCTCTAAAAATCTCTCTGTACCTCTTTCTTCCCTTAAATTTTTATACCGCTTTCCAACACCATCACAGGCACCTCAAATATGCGTACACGAAAGATCAACTATTCCCAGGTAAGGAAAATCTTGGGAAGAATTGCAACAAAAGAGAGAGGAGATGTATGGCGGTGGCCCACGGACCAAAAGAAGGAAAATAGAATTGCTTATTTCCTCGCAACGGAATATGTATATATATATATATATATATATATATATATATATATATATATATATATATATAAGAGCCCATACTACCAAACTCTTGCCGGTTAGGTCTCTTTAACGATTCCGAGAAGCGCTTCCTTTCCTATTTTCCCTCCCTCAACCCACGTCCAATAACTCCCCCCGCCCATATCCTCCTCTATACCCTTCAATCTCCATGCTTCCCACGCCTTTAAGAACCTCGCCCTCCGACCCCTTGCTCCCGACCGAACGGTCTCCCTTTTCGAAACCATGTTCCGGACTTATTTCTGATTCCTCCCTACCTTTCCTTTATCCGAGCCAGTTTGTTGCCAACTGGAGAGAAAAAAAAATCCGGCGCGCGAATTCGGAATTTTTTTTTGTGTATTACGGTAAAAAATAATTCTCTCCATCCCCCTCTCCCGAATTCCTCATCATCTCCGACGATAATTGGCAGTTAACATGTGTATATCAGTCGCATTTTGAGCTCAGATTTACTTCCTCGTTTTAAATCTGCTCGTCTGTTTGTTCCTCTCTTTCCCCTATTTCACTTTCCCCTTCGCCCTCTCTCTCCCTCTTTCTTCCTCCCTCACTGTCTATCTAGATACATGAACGTGTCCTGTGTGTAAATGTATGCATGTGTACGTCTCTATATATGTATGCGTGTGGGCTAGGCGAGCGAGGCATCCTCCTAGGGCGCAGCGCGCTTAGGGAACGATTGATAATTTGGACTTTTAAGTGTTACGTTTTATATAAGAAAATATATTTTATTTTACTCGTACATAGTTAATCAACTACTGGTTTGAGAGGTAATATTGCGTACCATGTACGTGCTCGTACTTTCATTAGAAGGGGACGTAATTTTCAAACCTTGTCTAGGACGCAAAAATATGTCTCTGTTCTGCGTGCGGGAATACATGACGGTTGTGTTTGTATTTCTCCGCTTTGTATTCTCTCGTATGAATATTCGATTATTCAATCCTTTTTAACATTATAATTCAGTTTTATGATTTTGTCCTTTTCTTACTTTTATTATTGTAATGTCTAAATATTTAGTTATTATCTTTCAGATACCTTATAAAATACAATCGTTCTTAATTAAAATGCGTACCATTTTAAGTTTCAACAAAATAGTTAGTCTTATTATCACGACGGGCGGCCCGACATATATCCGCCATATATTTCAAAACCATCTATTTGGCCCCAACAAAAATCGACTTCGAGAGGCTCTCACCCAGAATCCGATTTTTCGAACTGCCGAGCCTTGTCCCAACTCATCCTTTTTCACCACTCGTAGCTCAACCCATGGTCGACTCCGTCGGTTATATACATACATATTTTTTAAGAGCACCACCTCTCTCTTTCCGTCGCAGAAATCTCGCCGCTCTTTCAGTCGCGAAGCTTCGAATCGATTGCCCGTTAGGTGCCAGCGGTCATTTATTTGTGACGAAAAAAAATGCGGAAACTTTCGGGTCAATCACGAAAACTTCACCGTTTTCACCATGCGACGGTTATTAACACCTTTAACCCACGCAATCGATTCGAGGCGTGAACAGAGTTGGCGTGTGCATGTTATATTTTTTTAAAGCGCGTTATTTTTATCGTCAATATCGCGATTATCCCCCTCTTACTTCTCTCCTATAAGTGCCCACTTCGCACGTTCATGGGAACGGCGAACCTGTAATTTCGTTTGTCCGTTCGTTCGAAACGATGAATACTTATAATTTCGCTCCGCGTCCTAAACAAATATGATTCGTGCAAATGTGTTCCATTGTGATAAACTAGGCAATGCCTCCTGTCGTTTTTTTCTTACAAAGGATTACATGGAATTGTGGGGGGTTTTCCGATCTTTTTTCCTCTCCGCCCCAGAAAATGGAAATACGTCTTGGAACCAGCCGGAATTTACAATCGTAAGATACTGTGTGCGATTACTGCGTATAGATTCTTCTTCCTTTCATGTTTTAGCCCTCGTGGCTTTTTATGGCCCCAAACTGTCTTCCATCAGGTCTTTCCGCTTCCCCCTCTCGGTCGATATTCACGAATCTGTCTTGAAAAACTATCTTCGGCTATATGGTTATTCTATTCCCTTCGTTAATTATGTAACGATCAACCATAGGCTATTCTATCAAGTCTTCCGTCATTTCTCGACTAGCTGCCCATTCAGCTCCGAAATCGGAGCTTTGTTGGGACCGCGTCGCAGTGTCAGCTGCCTGTAAAGCTCTGTGAGACTGGGGCTGTGTGAGTACATATTAAAATATATAAATAGAACCTCCGCTGCCCAACCCACGCGCCCCCGACACCCGCCGACTCGCACTGACGCTCGCACCAAGCAAAGAAGTTATTATTTATAACTAACTCATAATCTCCTTATGATATTACACTATAGACATTTTGAATTGGTAAATGTAAACCAGATCCGTGGGCCTATATCAGTTAATAAACACGAAAATTGTAAAACATAATTATTTTACTTAAGAAAGTAAGTAAGCTTTCAGTATTCAATGACAAAAGAAGATTCAACTAAATATTTGTTGTTATGTATATAGATTGCTACAACAATAATTTCGATGCTTAAACAAAAGTGCGAAGCGAATAACGCTATTCTTCCGTCTATCTGAATGCTTAATCGACAATAATTGAATAGGAGACAACAATGAGAGTCCCCTTGCAACACCTGGAAAGAGTACGAAAACCACAAAATTTCCAACAAAATGCGTATTTCTGAAAACTTCTACCGTATAACATTTAAACATCGCAAGAATAAGATAGTATAGAGTTTTAGTCGTCGAATAAAGCAAAAACAAAGAAAATCGGTCCATATTTACGTATTTTTATGAATGAAAGAAAAAAACCTTGCACTTTGGGGGTGTGACACCTTACTCAACATATAAGTTAGAAAATTATTTAAAATCAAATTTTTAACATTTTTATACGGGAAAACGTCTTAGTGCGAGTGATTCAGCCCTAATGTTCGACGCTTTGCCAAACACCGATGGGTCCAGGCCCGTACTTGGAAAAGTTACCGGAGTAGTAAATTAATTTAACTTTAAACTTTAAACACGAACTTCCGCTCGAAAGAAATAATTGTTCTCAAAGGGGCTGTTTCCGCAGTAGTTATCAGGATCGGAAATAAATCAGTGGCAAATACACTTCATAAACTTTCTCATATTCATACGTTTGTACACCACACAATAATATTAATAGTTGCATTAATAGACATTTCATGCGCGGTTTCACTCGTAGCAACAACGGTGCTTCTGCTGTTGTGGGGATAACTTGGCGGTAGCTGAGCGTAAAACTCGAAAAATCTACGATGTCATTGGCCGCTACATAGTTATGTTTTGAGAAATATAGCTCGTACATTATTGTTAATGATAATTAGCTCCATAACTGGATCAATTTGAATCAAAATCCACCGTTCGATTTTTTAACAAATTGACATTTTGTGAAAACCGACAAGAATAAACTATACTCCGATGTGGTGTGATATGATTCATTTCAACAAGGCTTGCATTCCTGGTGATATAAATAGGAGATTTTATCAGATTTTCCTGAACCTTAGAGATACTCTAAGAAGACAGACAGATGGAACTGAAAAAATCACTTTTTTCGAACTCGGAGGCACACAAAACAAGCATATTCATCAAAATGTTTAATTCTAACTTTTTAACGATTACAACACTACCTTTCTATATACTTACGAAAGTAAAAGTAAAAATCCGTTTAATTTTACATTTATGCTTTAAAAAGATTTGAGTTCCTTATCAAGACGATGCCATCACGAAGACAGGCATTCGAAGAACGCGCTAATATGAAGGTAAAAGTTTGGAAAGAGGAAACAATTACCAGCGATTTAATCTAATTCGAAGTAGACAGAACGATATAAAATGGAAGAGAAGTTGGATAGAACATTGCTCGATGGAGTTGAGAGACGAAAATCGAAACCCTTTATGTCCTTAATTAACGTCTTTATTTATTTTTGCATGCTAAGTTGATGATATAACTACGAAAATTAGGAGTCATTTTTATAGTTTATTTAGATCGATATTTGTTGATTTTGAAGTCGCCGACAGGATTTTGAATTTTTGCATGATTTGTAATAAAGATTTTACACATTCGATCCAATAAATACCATCACATCTTAATAACTGATTTAAAAACATCTCGCGAAACAGAACTGAGAAACATCTTACATAGATCTTTTTTAAAAAACCGACCAACTGCGACACATCTAAGTGATTGAGGCCTTCAGGAAGAACTTTCCACGTATCTTCGCCTAAATTTAATAGTGCTACGTGCTTATCCCCCTTTTCGTATCATAGGACACAAACTGATAGGATATCTGAGTACATATGATCAATTTCGCATCACTCGAGCTTTTTTTAGATATGGGGATTTTAAGGTCCCGAGAGGACAAATGGTTTCAAAGAACACGGGATGACAATTTTAAATAGCATACCCTTATTACAAGAGAGAATAAAACAAATTAAATAATTTTTTTTCAGGGAATACACTTTTATGTGAATTAAAATACACTCAAAAGCAAAAAATAATTTTTTTTTCTAGATAAATATTGTTATTGAAAATTTTGTATGCTTCATAAAAGTGGATGGCTTATTGTGGGAAATGATACTGATAGAAGAAATTAGTTCGTTGATAAAAAAAGCCAACTAATTTATCCTATCATACCAGTATCATTTCCCACAATAAGCCATCCACTTTTATGAAGAATACAAATTTTTCAATAACAATATTTATCTAGAAAAAAAATTATTTTTTGTTTTTGAGTGCATTTTAATTCACGTAAAAGTGTATTCCCTAAAAAAAATTTAATTTGTTTTATTTTATACTTTTTAGACTTTTTATTAAAATTATCTAATATTATTATTAAATATTCTTTAATAAAAAGTAGCCAAAATTCGATTTGTTTTGAAAATTTTCAATTTGGAAAGAAGTGAGTTGGCAACCCTAAATGTCGGTGACATACAAGATCCTCTAAATGTTGCTGACAAACAAGATCCAAGTGAAAATCAATAAAAGTGTAGCCAAAATTCGATTTGTTTTGAAAATTTTCAATTTAGAAAGAAGTGAGTTGGCAACCCTAAATGTTGGTGACAAACAAGATCCCCTAAATGTTGGTGACAAACAATATCCAAGTGAAAATCAATAAATGTTGGTGACAAGATCCAAGTGAAAATCAATAAAAGTGTACTTACCGGATGCGTTGCGAAGGTTGTGGTGGACGTCAGCGAAGATCGAGAGTTGAACGGATGAAGTTCTTGTATGATGTCGTTTTCAATATTTTTGAGGATGATGATGGTGTCCGCGATTCGCCAGATCGGTGACGCAATTTGATTTACAAAAGCATTACAGTAAATCGCCTGAAATAAAAAAAAATATACAGGTGTTAATTACACGGTTTCTGATGCAACGACAAATTGTATTATTGTCCCAAATAGCTGTAAAGTAAATAAGAGCGAGAAACCTCTAACAGAATAAATAACTTTGCCGGAAATTTTTATCTGAAAACTCATTATTGTGATCTCTGCCCTCATAAACTCTCAAAAAGACCGCGACCCGATTGATGGTCGAAAAAAATAATAGACGTATTTCAGTCCTCATTGTAATCTCGTCGATATTTTTAAAGGCGTTGAGAACGAACCACTCCGTCCGATGCATCTGCTATCCGGCTGCTTTGGCAACGCCGCTTATCAATTCGTCATCTAGATAATCATGAAAACCCTTTTCCTTTTGTTAGCTGCCTATCGCTCGTTTTCAGATTGCTAACCGAGAAAATTGTATTCTCCCACGTACAGATAAAGATTCTTTAACCCTTTCAGTTACGAGTGTATTGGTGGAAGGAAATATTTTTTTTTCCTAGTGGAACTCTTATTCTGAACATTTTAGTGACTCCCTTATCAAAATTTTAGACCTTGTACTGTACTCTCTCCAACATATTTTCCATGATCATGCTCGGTAGAAGTTCTTGAAACAATTTAACTAATACAACTAATATAAGATAATATAAATGTCCATAAAAATTGACAGTGTAACTGAATGGGTTAAAAAGCTTCTTGGGCGTATAAAACGAAATACTGAGCACGAGGCTGATGTAATATTTCCATCGATATAAAATAAACGAAGTTTCGTGTCGAAGCTGCGCAGCCCAGAAGAGTTAACTACTGGTATTGCGCAAAGCATTTTCATTAAGAGATCCCAGCGGATTTCTTGGACCCACACAAAATTAATGTTAATGAACCCCACTAATTCAATCACCCGAAACTATCAAAAAAATTAATGAGGTTCACCCTCATGGTTGTCGTCAGGATAATCAGGATCACTACGACACCTATTCAACTACTGGAAAAACATGACGCGAATGTCGACTAAAAAGAGGCCGTCATCTGCGAAACAATTGCCACCGAATTATCGCCAATAAATTGATTTGTTACCAAACAACCGTTTCGTGTAATCTGGAGTTATCTAGATCGTAATCTCTAAAAAAATGTTTCTGTTAGTAAAAACTCAGATTCTACTACTACTACTGAAGCCTAGGTATACAGATTACAGTCTAAATATTATTTAAACCTTGAAGGATATGCAAACTGTTAGGTTTTAGACTTTATACTCTCCGAGATATTTTCTCATTCTTCGCAATCTTACAATAAGGTACTTTGACATTAACAAAAAATATATCTCCCGAAGCATTTTTTCACTCTCATTACGAATCTGAAATCAGAATTGTTATACGATTATAACTTTTTGAGAAAAAAATGTTAAATTTAAACATTTATAACCAACTACGGAAATCGATATAATCTAAAGTCGATAGTTCGTGAAGTCACTAGCCGATAGACAGCAGCGGAAGCAGTTTCTGATAGTACACGTAAAGTAAACTCATCTGATCGTTACGTTGCAAAACTACATACCTACATTTCTCATCTTTGATGGAAATGTTATTTTTAGGACGGTTTTACTCATTTTATATCCTTAAAAATGGAGGATTTAAGGAAAATGGATAAAAAATACAAGTGTTGCTTTGTTCCGTTGTGCACAATTACCGAGTATAAAAACTCCTGATAAACTACGTAATATGTACTGTAAATTATTTAATAAATGTAAAAATCTACGATATAGAATAGATATCACTAAGGTATAAAATTCCCTTCGCATTCACAAAACAGGTACAGAATAAAAACCGCTTGACACACACGAGGAGCACGAGAAATACCGGATCGTGACGTCACGTAGCAGAAACGAGTCAGAAACGATGAGTCGATCCGACTAACATTTTAAAACTATTTAAAAAAATATTTATAAACAATTACTTTTACTTTTCTTTGCAACGCAATATTCCTTTTTATATACAGTTCTATCCTATAGGGTCTTCCCGAAAATTAAAATTTTGTGGAAGTACCTCATGGTACCACGAGAGAAAATCGCCCTATAGACTTTTAACACGCGTGATTTTTTTCCTCGCCTGCTAGAAACGCTGCTCCCGACACAACCAGAGACTCCCAAGTTAGGATTTTTTCCACTCTCTCTCTCTCTCTATCTTCACCCTTCGAAAACTCCCTCCCTCCTATATTTCCTCCCCTCCGTCTCCAAGGATCCTTCCCTCCCACCACCCAAAAACCCTACCGTCATCCCCAATTAAAAAATGGGAGAGGGGAAGAGAGAGAAATTTCGGGGGGAGTTAAAAAAATGGGATGAGGTACAAGGTTAAACCGCATAGGAAAATGGTGTGAGGAAAGAGAGAGAGAGAAAAAGAAGGGTTGGGGCGATGAGGGGTGAGGCGATTTGAAAAGAGTGCGCGAGTGGGGTTGAAAAAAAGCGCGAGGGGTTGGTATTGATTTTGTCGGTGTCTATAGAAAGGGGTTGCCGATGCCGGGAGAAGGGGTAGTGATGGTGTGTCTGTGTGTGTGTGTGTGTGTGTGTGGATGGTCTACGCGCCACACACACGGGGGTGGTTGATGGAGAGGGAGCCCTGGAGGGAAAGAGCAAAGGGAAGAAAAAATTTTACGTAGCCCGATATTGCCCTTTTTATCCTTTGGAAGAAACGGGGTTTTTTTCTCGTGAGACATTTGACGTGTTAGTTCCTCGATGCTTTCTTCCAGAGCACATCATCCGATCCGGATTTTGAAAAAATGCGTGAATTCACTGTCTACGTCTAAATTTGACGAGCGACGATTGGTTTTCGTCGCTAAAACATAACGAAAGAAAAGATATCTTTGCATAATAACGCACAGTAGTACGTCCGTGGAGATTTTTAGTACTTCCATTTGTAATCAACTGCTCAAATTTTGTGCAAACATAGGAAATCGTAGGAATAATCGAAAACCTCGGAAAGAAGACCCGGGTTCGATCTCAGGAACCATTCTTTTCTCCACTTGATTTACTACTGGAGCGAGTATAGGAAATTTTTTAACTTAAATTATAAAAAATGTATCATATTCGTGATACGAGCTTAAACGTAAGTAAAAACAGTAAAAAGGAGTTATGATTTCGCACAAGAGAACTTGGATCCATTCCGAATTAGCCCAAAACTGAATTTCGAATCCATCAATAAAACAAGTTAGGAAGGTGTACAACGTATCACAAATGGGCGCGTTTCGTGCAATGGAGTATTAGAAAGAAATTTTAAAATAGTGCATGTACACGTAAGTAAATTAAACTTTGTTTGTGAGATTGTTTATGTTAGCAACAATGAAGAAGTAACCATGCAAGAAATTTTCTAAGTTCAACTCGCTTTAAGACTTTCTTGTTCGATTTTATGTATAACGGCTACTCCTACGATAAAAATGTATAGGAAAAGAAATACTCTAATTTATTAGTTCTACAAGTTTTATTTGAAAAATATTTTAATATGAGCAATATTTTACGAGATATGACGGAAACTTGATTTTTTTATCACCAGTACAGTGGTACCCCTGATTATCTTACGTGATTCATTTTTGCGATTTTCTTATTATATTTTATTGTAAGTCCTTAATATCAAATATCATGAAAATCCGTTCTGTAGAAGCCGAGAACGAACATGCGGACGGACCGACGCGTCGGACGCGACGCGACGGACGGACTGACCGACGACAATAGACGCTCACGCTGTAAGCGAAACGCGCCTAAAAAAAGAAACTGCAGTTTTTCACATTTTTAACAAGGAGAAATTTTAACTAACATGGCGGCTCGAATTCTCGCCACATGCGAGCCAAATGCTTTTATGTGAAACATTTCTTAGTAATTCGGTTTCTCAATTGTTTTATACAATTTCGCTTTTCGCAAAGGTAACAACAAAGAGTTTATTAATTTTATTTTCAACCGTATTTTAGTTTTGCGTTGAGACACACAAGGGAACGGTCTGGAAAAAGACGTAAGGAAATTTAATCTACGTTTAAAATCAAATTATAATAATAACCATACGATTGACATTTATTTTGTAAACTCCTCTACATGTCAATAAAGGAGACGGATTTATTTAACTTGCTATTTTGAATTGGCGATGATCTAACTTAAACCATTTTAATTTAATATCTCATTTATGCTCAAGCATCGCTTCGAGGCTACCGGTTTCGGATAACCACGCCATCATCAGGCCCGGATGATAATTTTAATTTGAAAATCGAATTAAAAGCTAAGATTACGACTTGATCCTTGTATTGATACAAGAATGTATATTTGGGGTCGACATTGGGCGAGGATTGACACTTTGTAGCTGGCATGCGCACATGGCGTACGAAGATCATTCTGTGACTACAAAAGGAGTTGCTTATTTAACTATATATTAAAGAAAGAATCATCCGGCTCATCTTTTGGATGAAAACTGAACTTTTCTAATAGCCATAAAAAAGATTGGGAAAACTAGATGCACATTTCGGCTGCAAGACAGCCGTCATCAGTGATTATTCTCCGCTAATAGTTTCTAAAAATTTTGTAAAATTTATAGAAAAATACTTAAAATCTACTATTAGCGAATCAATAATGATGACGGCTGCTTTTTAATCGAAATGCACATATGGCTTTTCTAACCCTTTTAATGCTATATGAGAAACATTTTTTTCAATTTTAATAGATATTAGTAAAATTAATGGCAAAAATGTTACGATGTAAGAAACTTTTCCTTCTATATAGGTTTTATAGAGGTTTTTTGGTAAAGTTTTTCCAAGGCGCTAATTGTTTATCTTTTAATTGGAAATTTATAACGATACGGTTTGGTGAAGTTTTTGGTGCTATCCAATCGCATAGAGTAGCACACGAAAGCATCTTGATGTTTTAGAATCGTATATACGATGGTGGGCAACCTTTTCTGCACGGTGGGCCGCATTAGTGGCATTGAATCCTTCGGTGGGCCGCATTGGAAATTGCCAATGGAGTTTAGTTAAATCCTAAGTTACCTAGAGATTCTTAGACACCATATTCGTGGAAATCGCGTTAGAATTAGCTTTTTATGGTTAATATTTCAATATTAAAATTCATGATGGAATTCAATCTTACATTAGAAATATCTTTGAGAAAAAATCAAAAACAGCACTAACAAGAACTTACTTGAATTGAGAAATATTTACTAACAAGGGGACGTTGTCAAGTCAAGTCAAGAATCCGGTTGAAACTTCTTGAGGTAAAACTAGAGACAAAATAAGCGGAAACGTGTTCCGGCTTTCTTCCCTATAGGCTCGGGTTCGAGAAAAAATGGGCAAAATAGATTTACATGCACAACGTATACCAGTATTTAACTCACTCATTTCACCGAGCGCCGTGGCTGCAGTCGCTAGGGTGTTAGGAGCGTTCGTTAGGATTGGCAGCCTAAGGTCGGTGGTTCGATTCCCGCTGTCTGCAAACTTTTTTCGTTTTTATTTCCGTCTATTTTTTCAAATACCAAGCTGGGTACGTTTCTCAACTTCGTTGTGATTAAATGTTTTTTTTTTTTTATAGTAATAAAATAATTTTTCATATTTTAATCTTTCATTTTTTATTTGCCAGCGGTAAAAAGAGGTGGTCCACTCACTATTCACCATTCAACTGAATATTTTTAAGGCAAAGGCTTGGATGGTATTTATCGTAAAAACAAGGAAAGCACAAATATTCCTTGCACCACGCTCATCTTACGAAACATATTGCGAAACACTTGCGCTTCCGTTTGCGTAGGTCATGGGGAAAACAAACCTCCCGAACGTTCATGAAAACACTTCTGGTGTCCGCTAATTTCGATGCATACCATGCATTCTGGAGCATTTCTCGGAATGCGGGTGAAGACAGCCACAAGATGCCATATTAATGTAAATTGCTTACCTATAAAAAAACGAACATCCCCCGTTATATCTTGTTTATCGTGATTATCTGATAGAAACGAAGCATTGACGACGTCTTCACCGTTCGGTGCAAAGCTACTTTCGGAGGGTCCGGCAACTGGATTGATCTCCATCGATAAAGCGAAATCGTCCATGAAGGCAAAAGTCGAAATCAGGGAGGTAATCAAGAATCGTAAAATATTACGATAATCGTAAAAAAAACGAAAAATCGCAATACTGAACGATCAAACGGCTAAAACGTAATCCAAAAAGAGCGCAGAGGTCGTTGACGGGAGAGTAAGTGATCCAGGAGAGCAGAGGTCGATACCAAAAAAGCAAATCAAAGGAGTAAAGCGAGAGAAGCACGTAGCAAAAGCAGCGAACGGCAATAACTGAATTGGTATACAACTAGCGTGCAGCGACAACTCGGGAACAACCACATTAGAAAATTGTTAGGTCAGTTATTCTCAATTACTCTCCTCATCCAATCGTATGCTGGCGACATCACAACTCAATCACATTGACGACAATTGACTAACCCGTTCAAATCTTGTAAATTTCCATCTTGAGAGGCTTCGACGAGTGCCTCGCGGTATTTTTTTTTTAACTGCGCGGTTTCGCTCTATATCAAATTCAACCCTCTCTTTCCCCTTCCTCTGAGTCACTCTAGCGTGCGTGTGTGCGTGCGTGTCTCCTTCCCGCCCCCCTCACACTTCCCTCTCACTCTCCGCGCGTCGTCGCCTAACCGACCCCAAACCCCAGAGCTCTTTTTGGTCCCGTCCTAGCACGCACACACGACCGCGACCCTTGTCTAAACATCGCTTAGCGTTAGAGAGGGGAAAAAAAGCATTAATCTGACGAAGCGATGCTCCGCCGCCGTCGGATTCGCCGCTCACCCCACGTAGGCGCGACAGTCGCGCTTCGTCCGCTTTTTTGGAAATTTATAAGAGCGGCTTTTTTTTACATCGCGTGTGAAAGGTTAATATATATTCCGAGTTAATTGTTCGATAAACGATCTAGATACTACGTATGCGAGTCGTTAGCTTCTTCCATCTCGGTTCGGAGGGACGAACGGCCGCTCGTTTGCAGACGCGAGATTATCTCAACCTGTTATATTTTATACTCCTCGGAGCCAAAAATGCGGCGCCGGCGTAGGAAATCGCCCAAACGCTTTTGGATAATCGTAGCCGAAGACAACACATTTTTCATAACTCGAATAACATGTATTTATAAAGAAAGACAACGAACGTTTCTTTCGATACCTATTTCCATAGAAAGAACCAGTATCGAGATGGACGAAATGTGTCTTATAACATACAGGATTAATGGGTAAAGGTCAACTCAGACCGAAAGCTAACAATTTCAGTTTCGGGGGAAGTTTTATTGGTCGAGCTAATACTTTTAAACGATTTATACTACTGTTAAAATTAACAAAAATATCAATCCGACCAAAATCAAGCAATTCTAAATCCTAATATCGCTCAGGCATCCGATTAAACTATTGTGAGGAATAATCGTAATACAACGCGATAGAGCCGAGAATGGTATACAGCCATAATCTTACACCCATTAATACCCAACCGGCTTAAAATATTTTTTTTAATCCAGACAATTATTTATAGACAAGACCATGAGGATGAAATACGTGAGATCGACTGCAGGACAACGCGTTATCGAGATTCGATTTTTCGGGGACATTGCGGGATCATAACATTAAGAGTCATACCTGCGAAAGAAAATTAGGCTTTTGTACATTGCACTCCCTGATACACACCTCTTCGGCGAATTGTATTATATGTAGATTATTTATTATAGCTACACATCTGTAACTCCTTAGAAATTAAAACTGTACGGCTGGTCAGTACACAACCTTAATAAGTTCCTCATTAACGCTCCAACGACTAAAAAATAACACGAGATGTCTCGGCAGTGTGCTGTTTCGGTGTATGGTGATTTTTTGTATCTGATAAGGAATGCGTGCTGTATAGAAAAACCACACCGGCGTACACGTGAGCTACTTGCATTAAGATGAGGGAAGATAGAAGGATGTAGTGGTCGGATGAAGATGGAGAGAAAGAGTAATGGGGAATAAGGAGGAGGAGGGAAAATAAAAACCTCTTTATTATCGGCGATATAAAGACCATCAACACCATTTTTATTCTCCCGTCTTAAAAAAGAAAACCTTTCACGAGAGGAAGGAAGAAGAAGATGGAGGAGGAATGGCAGATTAAGAGACAATAAATGAGGAATGAGAAAGGAGCGTAAAGGAGGGCAGAAGAATAAAAGAAGATGGACGGAAAGTGAATAGACAAAAGGATGGAAGAGGGAGAGAGTGAGAAACTACTGCCTATACGTGAGAGAGAGGATGAAGATTTTAAAATCCCCACTTACACCCAACTCATTCGCCATATTGTAAACTTTAACAACACTACCCAGTAAATATATAAAACGTAAACGAGATACACGATAAAACAAATTTTCTGATGCAAAATATACTAAAGAGAATTTTATCATATAAAGTCATATAGGAGGGGTTCTCTTAATTCTTGGTGAAAATCCTTGCAGGAAATCAGCCACTAACATGGGAGAAACGTGTTCAAACTTGCTAGGAAAGCTTTACCTACCCATGCACATAAATAACATATAACTAATCGCATATATTTTTCCCTACATCAGGGTTATCACACTTCCCAAATATCTCTGGAAAACCACTGATTTTGATAGACAGTTCCGGCATCCTGGCCGAAAATATCCGTATTATTGAAATTTCAAATTAAAAAAAAGACTTCTGAGGAGAAATTATATCCAGACTACGTAACACCCATTTTAAACATGAATGCTAAAGACTTCAAACTGAGTATTGAGCCGAGTCTTATTCTCCAAAATATGACCAACTTACCCTATTACTTAAACTATAAAAATATTACGCTAAGTTGTGGCACAACTGCTTTAAAATGGGAGAAGTACGAACCGAAGCAGTTATTTTAGATGATTAGCCCAAAGCAATCTAAAAGACTATTTAGTATAAGTAATAAATAACCAGGACTATAAATCCAGAGCACTTCTAATTAATAGACGGCAATGGATTTGCTCTTAATGTTTCCTACTTTCTCCGATTTGATTTATAGTTGAGACGTCGACTTCAATCAAATTTGCTGCGTGATTCACGTTAAATATTTTTCTTATATACGCAAATACGACTAACACAATACTTTAACTAACTATAAATAATGTACTAAAATTAATATTTTCTCGTCATTTTGGGCGAGCAATTTTGATCACATATGCGCACACCATAATTATAGTCTACTTAATGCATCACGACAGTGGAAAAAACACGAAAACAAAAACAAAAAACGGGAGTAAAAAGTGTTAAAAACAGAGGAAAGAAACGCGAAGAAGAGCAAAAAGGAGGAAGACAGAAGTTAGAAAGAAAGAGAGAGAGTGAGGGAACAGGAGGGAATTGAGTGAGACTCATTTAGCGTCTGCAATCACTTCCTCCCCCTCCTCCTTCCCTCCTTGTTTAGTGCACCCGAAGTATCCTGGAATCCCGCGGAGAGAGAATAGGGTTCGGAGCGTTTCTGCGAAGAGCTTGTCCGAAACGAGGAAATTGCACAAGAGAAAATACCGTTCTTTTTTTTTAAAGGCACTTAAACTCGCAAAGGAGTTTCTACGACTGTCAAACCGAGCGTCCTTTTGTTTGCCGGTCCTGGAAAAACCTTTGCTCTCTTTTCTCTTGACCCTGCTGCTCTTTCGGGAAAAGTGGGGCGCCCCGAAAAAGGTTTTTATTGCCCCCGCAATGGAATCGGGCGCGTCCTACGTGAGGCGGAAGTATTTGGAGCAGCGAAGGGTCCCTTAGAGAAGGAGGTGGTGGGCGGGGAAGGATGAAGGGACCGAAGAGAGAGAGGATTTTGGCGAGAAATTTTGGCGGCTGGTGTCAACATGGGGTTAAGGAAATTTTGGCGGCAAAAGATGGGGAGGGAGGGAGGGAGGGGGTGGTCCTAGAGGTGGTGAGAAAGAGAGGGTTTCGCACCTTGAAGATTCGTTCGCTGTCCCGCGTCGAAGCGATTTTGCACGAGTGTCGAGAGAAAAGTCAACCGACGTGACGACAAATTCAAAACGGCGATTGTTTCCAATTCACCTGAATCGTTCTTCACATTCGGAACGAGTTTAGTTTATCGAGTACCTATCGCTCACCACTGATATAAGATGATAAAGCACGAGTTTTAAAATTTCTTCGATTTACAACGCTGTATTTTAGTTGGAGCGAGGAAAATGTAAAAGATACGTAGAAATAAGTTGCCTCGGAGCATGGCTCCCTGTAAGCTGCGCGACTGCGCGGCCGCGCAGCAGTTCTTGAAGTGCCGCGCACTACATTTTTCAAGCGCGCACGATTGTGTGTATTTCAGAATATATCGGAACAGGACCGCGTCAACCCCGGCGCATATCCGCGCACTATCGTCATGTAGGCGCGCATAGCGATATTCATTCCGCCCACGGATGAAAAAAAGATTAGAAGGAACTATGCCTCGGAGTGATCTTCGAAAACCTATTTGGAGAATGGATGTTTCACCTCCCGGTCATTTCCTGTCAAACAAACGTAAGCACGAAAATCCTACCCTAAAGGACTCCTAATCCGAACAAATAAAGATTCAATTAAGACGAGAGTTTAACTCGGATAGACTCGGTCGTTCAAAGAACAGAATTTCCCTTAGAGGTCTTCTATATTATCCGTCATTTCCGGATAGTTCGCTCCTACTCCCCACGTATAAAAACAAAGGACTCCCGGAAGAGCGTTTTCGTTGCGTGGGTGTAAAGTTTTCATTGACGACGACTTATCTCTTATAAGGTACGAAAGGGCACTCGAAGAAATTTCCCGCCAGCATTTCAATGCCTTCCTTCTCTTCTACCTCTTAGCTTCAAGGGGTTTTTATGCGTCTCGCATTCAAAAGTCCATTCTCTCCCTCCCTCCTCCTCTCGCCCCCTTCCCCTGTCCTACTCCACGCTCATTTCGTTTTAACGTACGCATTCTCTTCCTACCTCTTCCGTATCCTCCCGCCATCCTTCTCTCCACATCTTCCTCTCCCCCTCTTCCATCTCCCTCCCCCTCTTCCCTCTCTCTCACTCTCTCCACACCGTCTCTCAAGCACCTCTTCCTTGGTTGTATACCGCACTGCCATCTTCACTTTAACCTTAAACTTACAAGGGGAGTCCATAACATTAATATTGAAATTCGTAAAACCCTTTTAGGAGGTCAAACTAGAACTAAAATATCAAATATATCTCTCGGCCTTTTCGCCAATGGGCCTTTGTTTAGAAGATATTAACAATTTAACATTCAGGTTTAAGTATGGATGCGTCATATACAGTCAACATTAACGATTCAAGTATAAGTAGTGATAGCCGAATGGGTAGCGAGACGTTCTAGTTAATCGGATGGGCCGCGGTTCGATTCCAGCTGCCCCCGTTCTTTTTTCTTAATGCATTCATCAGAAATTAGTCTGCATATGTATTTTAACTAATGTTTTTATTGTGTTTTTTCTTTTTTCACGTACTTTTTTGTACTTGATTTATTTGCATTTTCCACATAATTATCGGATTGTTCCTCTTCTATCTCACTTACTTCTATGGGATTACAATATTTCGGATGATACAATTTATAAAACAAGGAAAACAGTTTCTTTGTACCTTGAACATCTTATAAATGCTACTTTTCACATTGCATTTTTGTTTACGTAGGTCATTCGGAAAGCACACCTGGTTGATGTTTACAAATATATTCTTTGTGAAAATCAGCTTTGAAGAAAACCACGCGTACATTAGCATGTCTTTAAAGACTGGAGCGCCCAACAGATAATGTATCAAAGAATGCATTTTAATTTTTAAAAGAAAAAAAGTACCAAAAATACTCGAAAAAACAAAAAACAAATAAAAATGCAATTAAAACAGTAATAATACAATTTTACTAGTTAAAATACATATGCAGACTACTATAAAAAAAATGCTGGCAGCTGGGATCAAACCCCGGCCCATCCGATTAACTAGACAGTCCCGTTAACCGTTCGTTTATAACCGCTTCTGTTTGAAGCTTTAATGTTGACGGTATAAATATGATGCATCCATACTTAAAAATGAATATTAAATTGTTAATATCTTTTACACAAAGGCCCATTGGCAAAAACGCCGAGAGATATATTTGATATTTTAGTTCTAGTTTCACCTCCTAAAAGGATTTTACGAATTTCAATATTAATGTTATGGCCTCCTCTTGTTAGTCTACTCGTTTCTCCCTTATTCTCCTCGCTCAATCTCTTTCTCTCTCTCTCTCTCTCTTGGCATTTTCTCCACCATACATTTCCTCAAAGAATCCTTCCTCACTATAAATATTAATTATCCACAAAGTGTAATTTTACGTAAAAATGGAAAGAACAATCTCAATTCACTTCGCATTCTGATTGCAAAAAATCGGCGCAGTATGGATTGCGCGATCCAGATCCGTGAAATTTATTTTGCGAGTTACCGGTGTCTTTAAAAAAAATGTGTGGCGGCCATTATTTATATAAATAAATCTCATTGTTGTGAGAAAACATTTAAATCTAACTTCGCTCATTTTTTTTCGGCACAGAGTGTTCATCAGCAAACAACGTTTGCCAACATAGAAAAAACACAAACGCTCTTGGATTACATATTTTATGAGCATAAAGTTTTCCCGGCATGAAATACGATTAAAAAATGCAACGCTTCCTTATCAGCCTATTGGTGAGCGAGTCATATATTTCGCTGGATTTGCTGCCAACACAAAACGATGAAACATGCCGCGTGAATGATTTCACTGGGCGATCTCCTAAATATACCGTTTCACTTACTCTCCTAAAATTCCTATTGTTACTCGCTTATCACGCATGTTGATTCCAACTCTGACCCGCAATTAAACGCACAATTTTTATCCGAGAGATCTAAATGTCGCGATGTAATCCACATCCTCCTTTTTGTGGAGTTTTCTACCCATGAAGCAATTTTCGCGTTACGACCTAAAGATTAAGTGTCTGTTCATCAAAAAAATAAAGATCCCAATTATACTACCTCTCCCACAGACCCTCTAATAAAAAAAATACATCGTATATCTCTTCGGAATCGTTTATCAACGATAAATGAAGAATTATGAAGAAAAAACCCCTTTGGGAGAAACTTTCCAATTTCTTTTAAAACAATGAACCGATAACATTCATTAAAAAATTTTAATGATTTCGACAGATGTTTTATTTGTTTGTTTGTTTCAAATTTCTTTTTAGGGTTTTTACATTAACAACTATATGGTGAATATGTTTAGCGAAGGTGGTGGTGTAGCGGGATAAGAGGTGGCTTCGTAACGTTACTGTCTCGTGTTAGATTCCGATTATAGCAATTTTTTCAATTTCTATTATTTTTAAGCTGGTTAGACGATCCTCATTACATAAAATTAATTTTTTTTCTTTTGAAGTACTTTAAAAAATATTTTTTCTTGTTTTTTTCTCAAATCCTCCAACGTTCCGTAATCACGCGAAGACGTTCATGAAATGAAACGAAAAGAAATACTATCTCTCTTTCCGAACGCGAACGCATGCCACATCTGGCGAGCGGATGCCTTATTTTCTTTTTCCTTTCCCGTCCCGAATGAAGCGACGAAGTGACGATAAAAATCGGATATCATTAAGAAGCGAACCCCTTTTTTTTTAGCTAAGAGGGAAGGGAAGGGGGAGAAGGGAAAAAATAAGATTCGTTAAAAGAGTTTGGAATGGAAACACGATACAAGCCGGCGAGACGGCGATAGGCCCGAGACAAAGGAAGTGCGTGGAATAGAAAGCAGCGCCGAGGAAAAGTTTTGAGAAGGGAAAAATAGAACGCGCCGAGAAAGAAAGGAACGAGAAGAGATGCGTATCTTTCTTGGTTCGGAAGAAAAGTTCGAAAGAACATTTCGGCGTGGCCGTGAGAGGCTGTTTCGTTATATAGCGTTAAGCCGTTTAAAAAAAAAATCGGTGCTACATCCTTATCCGCAAACTTTCTCTCATTCGTTCGCTTCTACTGCATACAGTAATCAAAATCAGCTTGGAAAATGGCCGGCACCGGCTAAAAATTTTTAATTGTAAATTTTAATAAATGAACCAACTTTCTCATTATGAGTGTTCGATGTTTTTTTCGGCTTAAAAAAAGTAATTCACATGTAAAATAAATATTTTTTTAGAGAGTTCGGGGCTAAATTCAGTCGTGCCGTTGGCACCGCCATGAAGCCTTATAATCATCTCACGTATTATATTAATACGTGTTTACAGGAATTTTGACTCGTACCATCGATGCCGCTGCTGTTAATGAGACCTTGGAGGTAGATGAGCTTAAAACAGGAAAATTTACAATGTCACTTTCCGCTATACGTTTTTGGAAAATGTGGGTAATATATTATTGCCAATGACACTCTTTAACTGAACTAAATTTAATCAAAATCCTTTGAGTCACTTTTGAGTAAATCGACTTTTTGCGAAAACCAACTAATATAAAGCAACCTCCATTGTTACGCGATATAATTCATTTCAATAAAGCTTCTACTCCTGGTAATGTGATTTTTTATCATTTAGAGATTTGTATACCTAAAAAATTAAATTACTCTACACTTATAATCTGCCCGTCGGTTGAAAACTTTATTTCTATCCATAAATATTGCAACTTAATGACCACGCATGCATCAGTCTCCTTGAAGAGACTAATCAAGAAATGGAATTAAAACTCGGAACTTTACAAAGGGAATGCAATTGCAGCTATAGGGAGAAGATACTTAAATCGAAATGCAGAAATAATACATGCGTGGCTTACAGAAAAACTATCATTAATGCCTCCATCCGAATTCTTTGTGATAGTCTCTTGAGCCATAAATAGGTAAAAATTTAAGCGAGGCATTTTACACGAAGTGGTCGAGAACTTAGAGCGATCCTTTTCATCGATTGCACGAAATTCATTAAAATGAAATATTTCTTAATGAGGTTAGCGCTTGATGAGAGAATGTTGCAGTGATAGACAGCCGATAACCGCATCAACATATCGCCAAAGATTCTCTTATGACTTTGCGACTTCATTAACTTGCTTCCCAGACTTTCTGGGCTATCCTTTCTGACCTGGATAACTCCGTCCTGACTTCTTCCTTGTGTCGTTCCGAACGCTCGTTACAATGGAAAAGCGAAAGCGCACCTTTTAGGGATGCAGTGCCCGGGTTACCGGTCATATCTCAAAAAGTAAGTTGTTTGTCCGGGTTGCCTCTTTCCTTACCACCCCCCTCTTTTGCCTCGTACTTTCCTCTCTACCCCCAACTCACTCTTCTCCTACCCCTCTCTTCCCTTTACCCTCTCCTTCCCCTCTTTCTCCCTCTCTCTCTCGTAATTTATCTCCTATCTTTTCCATCCTTCCACTTCCTCCCTTCTCGCTCACTCGTTGCTAACTATGTGTGTTTTAGTGTTTGCTATTCCTAATAACTTATATTACAACGAAGAGTTACGTGTAAGATGGAGCTAATCGTCTCCGTTTCCCCAATAAGAAGACTTATCTTCCAATCGCCATTCATCATTCTTGTCTTTTCTACATTTCCATTCCTTCCTTCCTTCCCCTGTCACCTTCACCCTTTCTCTCCCCCCATTCATTCGTCCTTCCCGCTCCCAACTTCCGTTCCAGACGTTTTACTCTTCCGCCTGACAGAATACTCGCGATTTTCGTCGTGATGACAATCTCACGAAACTCTAAAAAACAAATGAAGTCCCTAAATTAATTCATTTCCATTGTTCGAATTACTGCGACCATCCCGAAAACGATACAAATTTTCGGAAATAGAATTTAGGTTACGCTAAGATTAAATCTGTGGTTTCTTTTTTTTTCAAGAGCGCGTAAATCCGAAATTATCATGAAGGGTTAATTTTTTAATACTTGTATTTAAACCGATAAGGATAATTAAATAATTAGTGCGACTTTGGGAGAGGCAGGAAAAAGGGGTTGAGAAAAATGGTTGAGGAAGATACCGCGAGCGGAAATATTACGTTGAATGAGTGCATGACACGAACCAAGCGAGAGGAAAAGGTCATAGCTATAAAACGCTTGAATAAAAACTCATACCTACAATTCATCGGTCAAATTAGTCGATTCGTTATTCCCATGGACGGATCTCAAACATGCGGACCCACGTTAGGTTCGCGGGTTGAAAACCGCGGCCCTCTCTTTAGTTCGACTTTACGGAAATTAATTGGAATAGAGATCCTGTACTAGACGGCAGGGGCGGATTGGGCCGCCGGGACACCGGGCAAAGTCCCGGTGGGCCGATGCTGCTTCTGGGCCTTTGAGGTTGATGCCTCGGCCAGGAGCTGGTGCTTTTCCGTATTCTAAAGTAATGTTTCGCAAAATATGGACCGCGGCCTCCTAGGGGGCCGCAACATTATTTTAGTTATTAGGTGGGCCGATATCCGAGTATTTGCCCGGGTCGATTTTTGCTCCCAATCCGCCCCTGCTAGACGGCCATGAAATAGCGATACGAAAGTAATCTTTTTTAACATAAGAATTTGTACAATAGATTGCTTTGATAAAAATATTTACCATTCTTATGTTATTTAAGTACATGGCGGTAAAGATCATTATTGTTAAATTCGGCCATGTAGCTCAAAATTATCAATTTTGTCCGCAAACAACTTGAGTTTGAGACCCATTGTCTAATATATTTGCCACTTCCGCCTAAGATATAAAAGGGGCGAAACAAAATTTAAAAGACAAATTACTGGACGTATGCAAAAGTTTTCCATTAATGCGGTGGTTTCAACTAAAGTTCTCAAAAGATTTTCAGTGTCGCGGAGACGGAAGTTTTTTTAAAAAATTCACATTTATACCCATAAATATATTTAGAATAAAATAATTAATTAATACAATAGGTATTTATAATATTTTGAAATTAATACTACCCTTTACATTTATTGGTTGGTGGATAGGGTTATGGTGATAAGATCGTCTGCTTTAAGAGGGGAGCGCAGATTAAGAAGTTTGAGAACCGCTGCATTAATGTCTCGATTCCTCGACGCCATCTTGCGATAGAATCATCCCAATTTAATCCTAACCGAATAAAGGAAAGAGAAGAGGAAGGAAGGTGAAGAAAGAGATGATAGAGGAAGGAGGGAGGGAAAAGGGAGGAAGTAGGGAGGAAAGTGGGAGTAAAATGGGAGGAAAGAGAGGGAGGAGGTAGCGAGTGGAGAGGAAAAAGGGAAGGATGAAGAGGAAGGGAAGAATGGGAAAAGGGAAGAGCTAGGGAGGAAAGTGGGAGGAGGTAGGGAGTAGAGAGGAAAGAGGGAAGAATGAGGAAAGAGGGAAGAATGAGGAGGGAGGGAAGAATGAGGAGGGAGGGAAGAATGGGAGGGAGAAAAGAGGAAGGGTGAGGGAGGGAAGAGTGAGAAGGGAGGGAGTAAAGAGTGAGGAGAGAGAGAGAAGAGTGAGGGAGGGAGAGAAGAGTGAGGGAGGGAGGGAAGAGTGAGGAGGGAGGGAAGAGTGAGGAGGAAGGGGAAAAAGGAATGGGGAGTAAGGAGTTAGGAAGAGGGAGGGAGAGGAAGAAAGAAGAGAGACTGGATGGGACGAAGTTGGAGCAGAAGGGCGGAGGAGTAATTGTAGAGAAAGATGAGAAAAAAACGAGAGCGGAGGAAGCGAAGGAGAAGAAACCCTTTTCGTCCTTCGTAGGGTTCTTAAAAATCCGAGAATGAAGGGCAGGAAGTGAGGTTAAAGGGGCGAGGGGGTTAGTGTGGGTGGGAGTTTTAAGGTCTTAAGGAGGTGATTAGTGCTGAGGTTTTTGGGAGAAATGGGGCTGAAAGGGGAGAAAGGGAGAGAGAGGGGCGTGAAAAGGACAAAAGAGGAAAAGAAGAGGGAGAAGAGAAGAGGCGACGAAGAGGAAAAGGCTTTAAAAAAATCCCTCGCACTCCTCATGGAAGAGGTAACGAGTGGAGTGAGGGAGAGAGAGAGGAATGAGAGAGAGAGAGAGAGATGACGAGGGAAAGGGTAGGGTTGCGGAAGGAGCTTAAAGTGAACGAACGCCTTTCGCTTTTTTTTTCATTCGAATTTATTTGTTAAGCAGTGTGCCTCGACCGACGTTTGCCTCCTAGGAGGACGAGTTTTGAAACTTGACCTAACCCAAGGAGGGCTCAAGATGGACGCATTCTCACCGCCAGGAGGTTTCGCCGGACCACACTGAAAGCGATGCGATTATGCCGACTCGTGCAGGCAATAGCCGGAAATCGTGTTCCATGAAATAGATGGAATGGATGCACCGAGAAACCATAACTTAACATTGATAATGTACAATGTACGTACGTCTAACCCAGAGGTCTCCAACCGGTCGATCGCGATCGACCGATCGATCTTTGACCCTTTATAAAGTAGATCGCTGAATCTTGCATCAGCGCTATTACTTTTTATTGAATAAAGTGAGAAATGTTAAGCCGATATAGATTTTGAACTTACAGTTGGAATTATTTTATCGTGCTATGCAGGTGATTTTATAATTATTCAAAAATTAAGAGTAATGAAATGCATAAACCAAGTAATACAGATATCTCTCGATAATATTTCTCGCAGCGAGACGCGAGCGTATCGATATTTATCGGACCTTGAGTATGCTTAAGTGTAGCTCGATACCTGATGTACCAATCGCGAATTATCGCAAAATACAAAAGTTTGAGGTTAACTGCGACTTTATGTGTAACTTGATTAACTAATTCAAGTTATGTTTTGATTGATTTATTCCGTCTGTATATTTATTTAATTACCTTTTTCTTCAACTTATAACAGCTTACGACTTGATAATACATTGAATTATTCTGATGGATAAAATTTTAATCAATTTTATTTTAACTAAAATATTCTCTTGTACAGGACGAAAACTCGAATAAAAAGTTGTTTACGATTAAACTGACGTGTTAAACGGGACATTTCATGTTATGACGCTGGTTTCGATGTCTCTTAAAGTTGGGGAGAAATTTGCGAGGATCCCCCCTCCACCCTGCTCAACAGTATTTCTTGTATCAAGCCTCACTCCGCTGGGTCATTCCTCCGTAAATTTAAAAATTAATAGTAGATCTTGGGTGCTGAAAGGTTGGAGACCCCTGATATAACCGATAGTCACAAATAAGCTGATGCAAATTTCGGCTACAAAGCTGACGTCATCGCTGGTGTTTCTAAAATTATTTTTCAGAATCAAGATCTAAATAGAATTTTATAATCTGCTATCGGTGAATCAATCATAAAAATCAATTAAAGACAAAGTTATTAGTATAGAAAATTGATACAATACGTCTCTTCGAGAGCAGCAAAATCTGATACGTATATCGGCTAAGCAGCAGTCGTCATCAGTGGCGATTCACTGACAGCAGAATATAAATTTTTCTTTTTAGAATCTGCCACTGATAACGGCTGCCCCGTTGAGCCAAAAGGCACATATGTTTTTCACAGTCATTTTATAGCTATTGGAGAGTCAGTTTGTCAATTTGGTTTTAGCCATAAGACCGATATACGCATGTTCACTGGGTGGTGGATGACGCCAACAAAATTATGGCTTGTTTGAGGAAAGTGACGCGAAGAAGTACTAAATAGAGTGATATAAACAATAATGCGATGAATTAAATAAAACCACTCTTACTCGTTGGGCCAGAAGAAAACAAACCCTCGAGTAACTGTATATTGGAATGGAAAAATCGGAATAATGTTATCTCCGGAATATTCCCAATTTCCATATTACTGGAACTAGACATATTAATTACGACTACTTATATATTTCCGTAATACTCTTTATCAGTTTCCGATCCCAGAATTATCGGTAAAGAATGTCAATAAGCCTTCGGAAAGTACCGATAGTTTGGGCAGGAAAAATTAACGTTTCCATTTGATAACGCTATGATGGCAAAATTATAAAAGAAAATATTGAAAAATATGACAGATAATAATAACAAACTTGCTCCAAAACAAGACATATAAATGGCTAAATTATGTTGCAACATGCTGTTGAGAAAAACTATAAATAGCTTCGTCGGTCTAGCAAGAATATGTATACATTTAATCCTGCAACTCAACATATTGGTGGATGCCAGGAAGTTCAACGCACTAATTTTACCCTAGACATCGATATCACGTAACAATATTGGGCCATCTTTTGCCACTGATTACAACACTTTTGCTCTTCAAGTGCCCATATGACTTACTCTTTTAAATGCTAAAAAAATTGAAACGCTTATCCATTTAATTTTAACCATAAGATAAGCGCGTTAATTTATTTTCAAATATTACGAGATGGAGAACAATTTATATCCTAATTTAAGCGTTATAACCAGCTCGTTTTCAAAAGGGAAGCAAAGTCCGAAACAACAAAGGGGAACCCTGGAGTCAGGGTTACCATATTTCCAAAACTACCGTGCGGGACATTTTTTACGTGTCGCCAATAATACCGAAGCTACTGCGCGGGACATTTTTTACGCTCGGCAGTAATAAAATAGTAAAATATTACCGAAACAGAATAATGTTGAAATAATACCAATATATACCTGACTTTTGAAAGTGAAAACATTTATTTATTTACAATCAGTATTACGTAGTACAACCACAAGCTTGGCAATAATAAACTTTTAGAAAAATCACAAAATATGAAAATATAACGCCAAAAGCACATATAAAACAGAAGTGCAACCGTCTAGTGTCCAATCCTTTATCGAAAGGAGAACTGCGCGGGGGTGGGTAAATCAGTCATTCTCTATTGACCCTAAGTTTCACTTCCCATTAAGCTTCCCTATCCATAACGGCCTTTCCTAAATCACGTGACTTTTCGCGCAACTATGTGCCCAAAGCTTTCAATATGATTATACACCAACGCACTAACGCTTTCTATTTATAGTGGGCGCATTCAAATCTTTAGTTTCGAAACGGTTTAGCGGGACATTTGTAAGTCGTGCGGGACGCGGGACGATTCTTTGTTGTGCGGGACTGTCCCCCGCATTGCGGGACGTCTGGCATCCCTGCCTGGAGTGCACTTGACGCAAATTCGCAATTCTTCCGGTCACGAAACCTTTTACTCCAATTCTTCCACCACTATATAACATCGTTTTTGCGACCCCCACAGTAAGCCGCGCGTAATATTGCATCCTCAGTCTCTCTCACCAACGGCCACTCACTCACTCTCACTCTACGAGAGAGAATTTATTTTTCCCTACCCACGCTCTCCATAAGTTTCCAAAACCCTTTTCCATCTCCCCCTCTCTCTCTATCCCCCTCTCGCCTGAAAAGTCACCTACCCCAACATCCCCATCGGCCCCTTTACATTTTAAGAGAGGTGGGCACACTGGAGTAAAAAGGGGCGCCCACGGCTGGACCTCCTCCTACGCCATGACTCGCCAACATTTGCGGTCATAAATCTCGAATACCTTCCGGGCTACCCGACTCCACTAAGTCACCCAGGGACCCACACTCCTCCACCACCCTTCTTCTCCTACTCCATTACCACGCAACCTCCCTCCTCCCCCCCCTTCCCCCTCTCACCCTCCCACGCACCCCATCCGCTGACCTTCCTAACCCACCGCCTCCTCGCACGGCCAACGCACACGCAACTCTTTTCTCTTTTTTTCTTCCTGTCCCTCCCACCCACTCCCCTCCTCCGACCCACCCCCGCAACTCGAAAACCAACCACCAACCTCCCACACCTACAGAAGCAGGAAGGGAAGGCAGATGTGGAGAGAAAGGGAAAGAGAGAGAGAGAGGTCGCCTTGGTTGGCTGTGTATGAGGCAGAGTCGGAATTCCTTGGTGAGAGCGGGTGGAGAGAGGAAAGGGGACGGCGGATTTCAGACAGAGTGGAAGAGAGGGAGAGGAATGACGCGAATTGAAGGAATACGTAAAATACGGAAATTTTTCGTGTGCGGAAATTAGGAGTTTTAAAAAATTGGAAAATATAGCCTAAAGCGTTATTAAATGACGCATGACCGTAATAAAGTTGAATAAACCCTCCTCTCAAAATATATAACTAATTGAGCGCTATCATTCGTTATTTAATGAACGTTTAAATGAATGACTTCTGTTGAGAGAGAAAAGATAAGAAATGGTGATAACCCTTTACACTTTACCAGATTATTTAAACCGCTTCCTATTAAATATCGCTGTGTTGAAGACGACTCCGATGCGATCAATATAAGTAAATTGATTTGAGGAATTCAAATATTGGATAGGTTCCTAAGCCATCAAATTACAAAATAACTAAAAAAATTATTAAGCCATATTCTGTACAGGTGATGAAATATCCACCCATTCGAAAGTAAAGAAAAAAACTTCAACGTTAAATCATCATAAACGTCACCCATAAAAAACCGATCCATTCTTAATTAGTATCTAATTAATTTCATTCAAATTTTACCAGGTTCTTTATTATGTGAATCTTTGTGAGGATTTCTGGTTTGTTACAATAAACAATTCTGTATACATATGAAGTGAAGAAGAAGGGTGAACAAATTGTGAAATTGGATAGGAAGGAAGGAAATCCGGGATGCTTGCTGTGGAACCGACAGCGTATGTATTTGTATATATTTTATGTAACTGCATGTAAAATTCTCTGCCGCTGACGAAGGACGTAGCTCGAACAGCTTCCTACATCAACTCAGCTTTCCAATGTGCCGCTGTCATTTTCACGAGAAACATGCACTGGATTTACCTAACTCCAATTACAATTATCTTCCCATACGTATACCCGCCGCCGTTTCTAACCGAGAGTACCCCCCAAGTGTTGTCCATTCTTAGATATCTCCATACGCACGTGTCGCACATTGGCCACTAATGAACGAGCAAGAGAATAGAAAAAACGACAATGCATACATTCACACCCCATTGGAAAGAGCTTTTTCCGCTGGTGAAATTAGGTGTCGGAGCAAGCGCTCCGCATCTGTTCCGCATGAAAATCCTCTCTTTTTTTAAGGGACTTCCCTTTCCTTTTTCCGCACCCTTCCACGTTCTGCACCCTTTCGCAGCCTCCCTTGACCCTCGGTCGCTCCCACCGCAGCGATGGAGCGAGGAGTGGTTGGAGGAGGAAGGGGAAAGGAGGAAATGGGTAGAGGGCCTGGACTCACTCAAACGTGGAGTAGGGGACTTCAGGAAGCAGCAGCATCTTTGTCCCAAATGCCGTAATGCCCGAAATTCCACCAAAAAATACTTCGACACCGTTTTAAATATGCGCGATTTCCTATTTCGGTGAGATAAGGAACAGGGCTGCAGTATAAGTTTCGCGATTTGAAAATCGACCTCGTAAGAACTGGGAAATCAATGTTTAACAATAGACGTCACTTCATTTGAAAAATTACCTGTTCGGTTTATTGCTAAAAATCACATTGACTGGACGAGTACCTCCAATAGCCGTAGAGTCATTTCTTCATTAAAACTTGCTATCTACGACTTTCGAATCACCACTGATGATGGCTGCTTTGAGGCCGAAACGCGCACCTGGTTTTCATAACTGTTTATCTATATTAGTGATTACTATTCCGTCAACAGATTTTACTATCCGTGCCCAAATGCAAAAGCAGACAGATTGCATGAATTATACACGTATGCCCTCCCCATGCATGTTCTCCCCAGGATTCCAACGAACCACAACAATTAAATCAAAGAATGAATTACGTTAATGGTAGTTTGGTGCATTGCACCTCCTGCCAACCACCTATCTGGTGAATTTCATGTTAAAATATAGACATTCAGAACGGTAAAACATTTATCGACTGGAAACTAATTATTCTGCAGAATACGCTTGTTTTCTGTTTTTTTTTCCGAAAATCCACGGCGAAAACTTTCACCACAAATTCCCTAATGCCATCTCTTTCCGTAAAAATTTATCACCCTCTCCTTCGGTCATGCGAACGGATAAAAATTGCTAAGCACTCCCCTCCCCTCACCCTCCCATTTCCCTCTCTACCTCTTTTCCTTTCGTCCCTCCCGCTACTTTTCTCTCTCCGACTCCTTTCTCACACACAAAAAATAAAAAAAGAGTACAAAAAGAGGAAGCAATAGATATTGCACTAGCATGCCCCTTTCTTGCGGGTCGGACATTTATTTCTTTCCTTCTTTTCAAAACCGCATCCCTGGAATTCTCTCCTCCCACTACCCCTTCCTACCCTTCTTTCTCGCCCTTCGCACTTCCCCCTTTTTTTCTTCCCTTCTAGGCCGCATCCATTCTCCCCTTCTGACTATCCTTTCTCCCGTCGCATCCATTCCTCCCTATCTCTTCAGAGATTCGGACTATCCTTCCCAGTAACTCATGTGCGGGAGGAACGATGAAGTGGTTCTCTCCCCCTTCTTCGCTATAGCAACCATACATAATATGCATGATTATATATTATACTGGCTGAAAGTACCCGGCGATGCCCGGGTTATGCCAGACATATATTTTAATGTGAACTGACACCAATAAACTTGATTCGACTTACGTAGTCCGATTTACCTGACAGGTACTGGGTTTCATTAAATTACATTCCTTACAGTAGCTTATTGATAAACATACGAAAGAAACAAACATGTCATTTACCATGGCAACGTGACGTAAAATCGTGTGTATTTCGGTTGAAATCTCGATTTCGAATTTTTTCATGAAAACAATACTTTCTCTATACTACCTATGTATATTGGAGAAAGTAAAAACTAATTCTGAGATATCTCTGATACCTATGAATTGGGCCGGGAGGGTCCGTGGAGGTCCGGAGAGAACGTGAGCATACGTGAGAGTAATAGGATTTCGAGTTTAAGAATGTAATCGGTTGACAAGGCAACTTCACGTTAAAAACGCTAAATTTTGTCAAAATATGATATTAAAACGTTAAATTCGAAAGATTTAGATTCGAAAGCGATAAAAGACGATAAGAATAAGAAACTGCATTTATTTTTCTTTAATACAGTTCAAGTCCGAAAACCGTAGGTCAAATATGCGAATTTTAATAAGCAAAATAAAATAAGGTTGCAGGTCGAAATATCGATTTTTCCATGTTATCTTATGAGGAATGGAAATCATTCTCGGGAATCGAACCCGGGTCGATTTTGGAAATTTTTTTCGTAAATGGCTTCTACTTTAAGAAACGAACATTCCTACCAAATCTCAATCTTCTAGCTACTCGGAAAGTTTGTTAAAATAGCATTACATAGTTCCGATTTCCCACCGACGACGACGAAGTCAATTTTATATATTAGATTCCTGAGGAAACGACGATATATACTACATATTATGACCTCTATTCGCAGTTACGACGTGGGTCATTCGTGTTTACGACTCAGGCGCCAGTTTTCGTACGCGTAACTCGAGGTTCCGAAGGACTTTGGTTCCAACGAAATTTTTATAATAATTGAAAATGGTGAATCACCTATTTTATTTTTTAATTTTCTCTGAAATTAATTCATCGCGTATCTGAAAATATGTGCCAATCGCACAGTTGCGTTTGTTTCAACATTTATGGCCCGTGGACCTTTGGCCAAATCAATCCATTACAACACTGTTTCTATGGTATTGTAATAATAGCATAGCGACGTTTCGAACGGAGACGCATTTTAATGGAACGAATTTACACGTCTTTATGCGAGGGGTGGCAGTATTATTTATATCGTGGTGGCATTTTATCGCCGTATTACCCTTTTATTATCACGTTCTCTCGACCACTCTCGTCCCTCTCTTCCCTCTTATCTCTTAACTTTTTCATCTCCGAGCATTATTTCTTTTTCTATTACTCCCATCTCATTCCTTATTCCGCTATCTCTTCCCCTCCCTCTTCGAATCTCTCGTTATTTCCCTTTCAAATGATTATACTCTTCTATTTCTGCTATCTCTTGCTCTCATTCTTTCCTATATGTGCTTGGGATCCGGTTTTTGCTGATTTCGGACCTCTTATTTGCACACAGCGAACGATTGAGGTGCATTTGGAGGAAATGACGAGCTTACAGTCCCTAAAATTCACAATCCGCCCCTTCCATCTCTCTCTCTCTCTCCACCTTCCAACCTCTCCTGCATGGGTTTGAAATTTGAGGTTTTTTAAGGATGAAGTTTTTGCTCTGCGACTACTCCGAATGTATCCAAACATTGAGATACTCGTATGCTGGGGCGACCCGAGGAATTCTGGCGCCCCGGGCGAGATGGCATTTCGCAACGCACCCTCCGTAAATGTTTGTTGAGATATTTTCGAAGTACAAGTTAATTTATTCATCGCTATGTAAAAATTATCGATAATGAAAAAAATAAAAGAGATTATTGCCTGTTCCGCGATATAAATTGGTATCCAGTATTTATTCACTTGCGAGTGGTGCATAGAGAGATGGTATGGGTAGCGTCCCCGAGACTTTGGCGCCCCTGGCATCCGCCCTGATTGCCCGTACTTCGGGCCGCCACTACCCGTATGCATACATCGCCTGCTTGCAGTATGGGATGACACGAAGCTTTTCATCTTTGGAATGGTGTCGCGCTTATGAAAAGGTTTAGAATCGCTGTTTTATGAAGCTGATTCTCAATAGAATGCGTACTTCCGCAATGTTACCTTGGCGAAGGATTTTTACTCTATGCGTTTCTCACATTCTTTCAGCGGACAGTTTTAACTTAACAAAAAGCTCTTTGGTGAAAATCGCAGAGGAGCAAGAAAAAAAGAATACCTCCCCTATAAAAAAAATCGACAGCTACTTGCGTCGAATCCCGGTAGCGTCCGCTCTCCCATAAGAGAGCAACGCCTTTAAAACCTTCGGCTAAGGATGCGGGCACAAAGACGCAACGAATGGAGGCAAAGGAGAGAAGAGGATGGGAAAGTGTATGGACGGGGTGAGAAGAGTGAAAGAGAGGAAGTGGTCGGAGGGACATCGGTCAGCTTTGGGAGAGATACGGCCAGAAAGGGTCAACGGGGGTCCATGGAAAGAGGAGAAAGGGGTCATCCGGGGAGGAGTAATGGTCTCCATGGCAGCGCTAGGGAAGGATTACCGTGAGAGTGAGAGAGGGATGGATTGGAGCAGATAGAATGCGCAGAGGCGCTGATGGAGGGAGGGAGAGGGGGCAGCTGAGGCGGGAGAGGCGCGAAAAAGGAGTGAGAGAGAGAGAGCGAGGAGGGAAATGGGAGGGAGAGTGATATAGGGGAACTTTCGGTAGCAATGGCGTCTCTCTCTCGCATCGTATTCCTTCACGAGTCAAGCGATGGAGTGCTTGTATCATTTCTTGTTAGAAAAACATACACACCCTTTCGGCTCCATATGCCGCCGCGTTCATTTCCTGACGAAAATTACTCAGGTAAACCGCGTCTGTTGCCGTTAACAAGTAAAATGAAGAGTTAACAATTATTTTGGTGAAATTTTAAGTATAGAGCAGACATGTCATACTGACGGTCCGCGAGCCGTATGTGGCCCGAATGCTAATTTTTGCCTCGACTAAATTGCTCGATACTTTCTATAAATGCTTTATTTATCATATTTGAAAAAGAGACGAGATGTTTTTCGTGTTTTTCGGGGCACAATATAACACAGTTTTCAAGCTATAGTTTATTTGCGAAACAAGCGTTCTGGCTTCTAGAAAAAGTCTATTTTTTTCCTAACTCAAGCCCTCATTAAACAAATGTAATCCTAATTTAACGCGGCCCTGACTTTAGTAAGTAATTGTAAAGAAATAAATTAAGAAGAAAATACGCACGCTAAAGTAACAGAAAACGTAACAAATGAAGGAATAAAAAGAATGAACGAAAGAGACGCATATCGTGAGAAAGAGGAAGGCTAACTGGTTAGCGTAATCCTTGAGATAAACTGCATGGTTAAAGATATGTTTGAAGAAAAATGTCGAAGATAAAAGAGGAAGTGTTTAGTTATTGAACAAATTGAAAACGAACGTTTCCAAGAAATGAAGAAGATCGCGGATAGCAAGATGACATGGAGAACTCGTTTAGCCTACAGATAAACAAAAGTCGACAGACAGAGTGGTAATTACGAAATCTTACTTATCAGTCTGTCTGTCGCCATAAGTTGCGATCCAGTGATGGATACAAATCTATTACGGGTAATTAGCTGTTAAAACGTTTATTATTTATCTAATGGCTCTATATGTTCTCCATACACTTTGACTGGATTTAAGTTGAACCCAATATATGAATTTTACATTCATATCTACTAAAGTCGTGCCGAATAATGAGTCATTTAATCCCTTTATTTAATTATTTTGGGCCAAAATCCAGGTAAATCGCACTCACTTATGATGTGCAAATATTGAGTAAATGCGTTTATTAGAGTTTAGAGGTATAAGATAATACTATAAACAGTGGAAGTGTTTTTGACACAATTTAGAACTATAAATCACCATTAGATTAAACATCCCGCTGTTCCTATAAAACGATACACACTACGTGGAATATGGCCCGAATTCCTTTCGAAACGAGAAATAAAATAATCTCACTTTGCTACACTTCCATTCGATTGACCGCGCAGTCGGCGAAGAAGCTTTCAATGAACAACGGCTTGGGTGTACAATGTGTTGCCTCTTTAGAGGGTAGATCCCTAGCTGAGGAGGAAGAAAAGAATGCCTGGAAACTTGGTGGGCACCTAAGAGGCGGTGTCAGAGTGACACAACCCGAGATAAGACCCAACACATGGTAACACCGAAGAACGTTAATAGTTCACTCAGCTGCCACTCTTTCAGTATTTACTCCAAAAACAAAATAATTTCATTTGAAAAATTCTTTGAGCGAGATTTTCTCAATCCGAACGAGGAAGTTCTATTCTGAATTGGGTATCTTTGATTCGAACTGTCGTCAGTCGTTGAAATCTCCGATAATTGGAAGGAATTATATCGGATTAAGTCAATCAAAATCACTGGCAATAGGGAATGGTTTCTTAAAACTCGAATAAACAAAGATTTGTGTCACGAACTTCCATGATGATAAAGCCCATGAAAATCTGGGAACGAACCTAAGAAATATAATAGATCCCTAATCTAATCCTAATTTATGCTTCAATTAGAAATACCGTCAATGGAGAAGAATAGAACTGCAAGAAAAATACTAAGAAAATGTAAAATACGACGTTGTTTAAACAGAAACCTTATTCCCTAAGACAATTACAAAGCGATATACGACACTTCTAACAAGGGGACGTTGTCAAGTCGATATCAAGAATCCGGTTGAAACTTCTTGAGGTGAAACTAGAGACAAAATAAGCGGACACGTGTCCCGGCTTTCTTCCCCATAGGGTTCGAGAAAAAATGGGCAAAATAGATTTACATGCGTAACGTATACCAGTATTTAACTCACCGATTATATCGATCGCCGAGGCTGCGGTCGCTAAGGCGTTGGAAGCACTAGGATTGTCAGGCTAAGGTCGGTAGTTCGATTCCCGCTGTCTACGAGCTTTCTTTTTTCGTTTTTATTTCAGTCTATTTTTTCAAATACCAAGCTGGGTACGTTTCTCAACTTCGTTATTTCTGATTACGTTTTTTTTATAGTAATAAAATAATTTTAATCTTTCATTTTTTTTATTTGCCATCGGTAAAAAGAGGTGGTCCACTCACTATTCACCATTCAACTGAATATTTTTAATGCAAAGGCTTGGATGGTATTTATCGTAAAAACAAGGAAGGCACAAATATTCCTTGCACCACGCGCATCTTACGAAACGTATTGCGAAACATTTGCACTTCCGTTTGCGTAGGTCTTGGGGAAAACAAACCTCCCGAACGTTCATGAAAACACTTCTGGTGTCCGCTAATTCCGATGCATACCATGCATTCTGGAGCATTTCTCGGAATACGGGTGAAGACAGCCACAAGATGCCATATTAATGCAAATTGCTTACCTATAAAAAAACGAACAGCCCCCATTATATCTTGTTTGTCGTGATTATCTGATAAAAACAAAGCATTCACGACGTCTTCATCGTCCGGTGCAAAGCTACTTTCTGAGGGTCCGGCAACTGCATCGATCTCCATTGATAAAGCGAAATGGTCCATGAAGGCAAAAGTCGAAATCAGGGAGGTAATCAAGAAACGTAAAATATTACGATAATCGTAAAAAACGAAAAATCGCAATACTGAACGATCACACAGCTAAATCGTAATCCAAAAAGAGCGCAGAGGTCGTTGACTGGAGAGTAAGTGATCCAGGAGAGCAGAGGTCGATATCAAAAAAGCAAATCAAAGGAGTAAAGCGAGAGAAGCACGTAGCAAAAGCAGCGAACGGCAATACCTGAATTGGTGATGATCTGCGGCCTTTAATTGTAAGAGCGATCCACAATAGCACGTGTATTGCAACATTGTCGCGGGGAAATAGGTAGAGTTTTAGCATGCGCGTCACGCCGCTTGGCGTCACGGGCACCGTGAGAAACGCTCATTTAACGGTGTGGTGTGGCTATCTTTGCGTTGCACGTTGTTTTTCCGTCATAGAGAAGCAAGGTCGCCTTCGTTTTTCAAGCTTCGACGATGCGTTGCTTCTAATTTTGGTAAACCCGAAGAATAGTTCATAGTTTCCCAAAAATTGTTATTTAACTGGTAAATACTATAAAAAAACATTTAATCACCAATAACGAAGTTGAGAAACGTACCCAGCTTGGCATTTTAAAAAAATAGACAAAAAAAAACGAAAAAAAAGCTCGCGGACAGCGACAATCGAACTACCGCGCATATGCTTACAATGCTAACGCCTTAGCGACCGCAGCCACGGCCCTTGATGAAACGGCCGAGTTAAATACTGGTATACGTGTATGTAAATCTATTTTGTCCATTTTTTCTCGAACTCGGGCCTATGGAGAAGAAATCCGGGACACGTGTCCGCTTATTTTGTCTCTAGTTTCACCCCATGAAGTTTCAACCGGATTCTTGACATCGACTTGACAACTTCCCCTTGTAAGTCGATTTTCCCACGCCGTGCCTTTTAGAAAATCATTCAGGCCTAGATTTACATCACCGCATCGGTTTTCAGAAATAATTCAGCGGGGAGAAGGAAACACAATATATAGCAGAATTTCGCGCTTCGGGCGATTTCTCTGTTTCCCAGATATCTGTTCTATCACTCCTTTAGGCACTTTTAGTACGGTTTGCTTAATCTCTTTTCCGGCAAGACCCAGATAACGAAGTCTCCTCCTTTACCTTCGAAGCGGGTCGGACGACGCCTTCTAGGAAAACGAGTAACTGCGACAGAACTGTCATCTCTAGGCAGGAGGGGGAAACGGATCGGATTTTAATTGCGAAGACGGTCACTCCTCGGAGAAGACGCCTGTCCCCGATTACATATTTTATATTAAGAAAATGTCTTGGTTTTTTCCGGCTGTCAAAGTTTGACTCGGAAAAATTTTCCCAATTAAAGGCTTCAAACGCTTGCATGGCAAAAATAAAATCTCCTCAAGAGGGCTGTAAAAGTACGCAGTCATCATGATCCACCGACTGTCATTTCAATCATAAATACGAAATGGAACAGTATTATAATTTGAAAAAATGTGACATTCCACTGCAAGAAAGCCAACACCGCTTGCTGTAACAACATCACTTTCACAGTTTAAGTACAATTCCACGTTATACTATATTAAAATTAAGAAGTTAAAATACGTTGAATAGACAACCGATAGAATTTAGTTGATCTATAAATAGGTTACTCCTCCAAAGTAAGATAAAACTCCACAGTCTCTTAGAGCCGTAAAACGGTTAAGTTAATTAAGTAAGAACGTCAATTACTACACATTTTAACGGCAATGCGCCTGTCATTAACGCTAATTCACCGATTGCAAGCTATTGAGATATAAGGCCCAGGCTATAAAAAGATTGAGAGAAACATGTTGAATAGTTGGAGAAGAGAGAAACTTAATTATAGTCATTGGATGGAACGGAAAAGATGAAAATATTATATTTTGAGAGGCTACGGATTATAATAGAGAGGATATGAGAAAATAATAGGGATATTGAACATTTAATAAGGGAGGAAATGATATAAGAAGAAGGCAAGGGTTTTTAGTAGGGTAAACCGGCAAGTGTACACCGAAACTCATCCACCTAATTTCAAACCGAAGAGGATAAAACGACGGATCTCACCGGCTATCAGTTTTCACGTGTAAATATTCGGTATTTATTTTTGCAAAGGTGCAGTAATGATGAGAAAGACACGAAAAAAAGGCTCTTATTTGCTTTTCATCCCGCCCACCCTTCTGCCAACCCGTGTTGTCACCTTTGGCCTTCTTCGAGACTCATCACGCCTCACAGGACCCTCTCCTCCTCGAGGCGAGGTCCTCCTCGAGGCGAGGTCCTCCTCTCCGAGTCGTCTTACAAGAAAAGAGGCACGATTCGTGTGTGTGTTGGGGACGCGAGGGGCTACAAGGTGCATTCCCCATCGAGGAGGAGGAGGAGACGGCGGCTAAGTTAGGTGGGGGCGTGTGGGGAAACGGCGGATGGGAAGAGGACAATACAGGGTAGGAATGGACGGAGAGTAGAGAGAGCGAAATCCTTTCCTTCTCCTTCCCATCCCCTTCGCGTCGCTCTTGCGCTTCGCGATTGTCATCCCTTCCAATGCGTGTCCCCCACCTTCCCCTACAACCCCCGCTAAACTCTCCGAGACCCTTTCGATTCTTGAAGAGGAAGGAGGAGTTCGGAAAGATCGCATCTCATACTCCCTCCTTCGCTACCTACCTACTCTCTCTCTCTCCCTCCCCACTCTCTCCTTTTGCTTCCAACCTCGTTGAGCGTGAGTAACTGTCCGCGTGATTCCTCACGGGACGTCGCTCGCCTCCTTTCCCGACAATGCCTTTAGCCGATCGGTTAAAGAGGAGGAGGAACTCCTACTACGTTCTCCGGGTACGCGTCGGTTAAATCGATCGGAAAAATCGGCGCACGCGGACGAAGTGGAAAAATTCTGAGCCAGCGCAATTGCACGAGAACATTCTGGAATCTATATTTCTCCTATGGTTACTCAGGAGTTCTACGAAGTTCTATTTTTCACCTTCATACGTTATTTTTAATCGAAAAGTAAATGTTGGTTTATTTTCCATCGTTTCTGATCTAGTCGTTGCAATTGAGATGTTAATGGAAGCCTATAGAAATTCATTTCTTTGTAGACTTTTCACGCGATATCAACGAATAACTGCATTTTACGGGAGTGCCAAAAATTTCAGGCAGTACTCCAGTTACGACGTTCCTTAATTACTGCTTTTTTATAATGAAGAAACATGCTCTGTGCGTGAGGCGTTGATCCGCAAATACAACGCTCAGCCGAGCCAAAACGACGCCATGGCAACAAGTAAGACATCGAAAACGACGCCGTAAATTGGATTAAGGCTGTTGTATACAGTAAGTAACGGTACACTATAGCTTGATGGACCTATATACATAAGATGTGGAAAAAACTAAAAGAATTCAAAATCGCCAGATTAAGCTTTTAAACTACTTACATATGTTATCATTCATTTATAACTGTCAAAAGACAGTATTCGGACTTGATTTTGGAAATAATAATTTTGCTTTCTGGTCTTTCGCCGAGGAAGTAACCCCATTTTATAACATATGACCCATGGTAAAATACGCTTCGACTTATACTATATATTAGAGGCGTTTTTCAACAACGCAACCGCGTCGTTAAGTCAAAGTATAACTGCGCTTAGAAAACATCATCATTGGGAGTTAATTAGAGGGAAGACAGGCTTCCCAGTTCACGCAAGATTTACTTGAGATATCTTAAAATCTCTTCGTGCAACTTCATTTATAAAATACACAGCCGGAAAAAAATAATAATAATTCCTTCCATCCTTTAAGGGATTACAATACGCTATCCAAATACATCCGCAGACAAAAGAGTACCCATGTACTGTAGGGTCTATGGAGCCGTACGTACCGAAAGAAAAAAAATCGTCCGTTAAATGATATCCGACGAGAAACGTCACTCAACGACCGTCGTAATCCTTCCGAACTTCCCATTAAATGGAAGAGACGCCTACCCTTCAAACGTTTCCTTCACGCAACCCTAACCTATCTTTCAAAGATTTTTGGGGAAAAAGGGTGAGTTTTTAAATTCATGGCCTCGGGGATAAGGGAGGAGGAGGATAGGGCGTCTCTTTCTCCTTCCTACTCCTTTACACACCCCACCAGTCACCATCATTCACCGCAAACAGATGGGTCGGAGACCCCGAAAAGACCCGCTTTTGCGACAGACAACGGGTTGTGCAGCGCTCCGCTCTTGGGGAAAGAATCACGAAACGTTATGGGGTTTGGCGAAGGAGAGATAGAAAGAGGAAGAAAGGGTACGGTTGGTTTGCCTAAGGAACCTTTGTCGCCAGAGGGGGCGGGGCAGGGGGAAGGAGGGGGGGAGAGAAAGGAAGAGAGAGCAAGGGTAAAAACCCCTTTTTTCCCCCAGAAACGAAGAAAGGGGGTGGGAGAGAGCGTGCACGTGGAGAATCTCAACGGAGTCCTTTACGGATTCCGCTTTTCACTTTTTTTATCTCGCCCCTTTCCCTCCTCCAGCCTCTACCCCCATCTCCTCCCCCCTTTCCCCCTCTCCCTCGTCCCACTCTTCCCTCAAACATATCGTACGACCTTTAGTAGGAAACCCTTACGTCTACTCGCACACGACGCCACCCCCTTCGCCACGCCCACCCCACCACCCTTCCTCACGTCGAAGATTTTCCGATCCGCGGGACACACACCGACATAGGATTGCCGATATGGGGAACTCCACTCCGCCTCCAACCCTCCCCCCCTTCTTCTCCTCCCCCATCCACTCCCCTGATCCGAGTCCCTTGTGTAAAGCGTGTGCAACTCTCTTGGCCCACCCTCCCCCTCCTTCCCTCCTCACTAACCCGAATGGCATTTTGGGACAATCTGGGACAAATTCCTTCGAGGTATATAGAGTCGGGAAAGAGAGAGGAGTGTGTTCTTTGTTCATCTTTCTCTCTCATCTTTCTTATTTTAAAAAAAATACATACCACCGACAACACTGACTCGATTCCAAACCCTCCCTAGAGAGGAGCAGTTTTGGAAGGAAAGGGAACGGAATAGAAAAGAAAGCGAGAGTTGAAATGAGATGAGAGAGAGAGAGAAAAATAAAATGGAAGAAGTTGTAGACATATAGAGAGATCGAGAACGATACAAGTTTTCGCTTTGTCCATATTGGTACCAAAATCTCCTTCCTATATTTTACGCTTATTTACACAGCAGAAAGAATGACAATTGCAAATGAGAATGATTCACTTTAATTCACCCTTGTTCGTGTAATGATGTATATTAAAGCCTCGATACAGTGTAATCTCATTTATGAGTTTAAACCTTCATAGTTTTTTTTATAGGAACAGCGTTATAAAAGTCAACATTTAGCTATTCGAATGTAAATTTAGATTCTAAATTTTGCTATGACCGGGAATCTAACCAAGGTCTTAACTGTATTTTCGCACACTGCTGCACAGTTTTTATTACAGGAAAAGCTCGATAAAAAGAGCATTTGTATTATATTGGCAAATGCATTAATACACTCCGTACCTTTTGGAGAAGGTTGCTTCAGTCCCTTGCGAAAACATAGCTGTTTACATATATCGTTTGTCAAAAAACCTCGTTATTACTAATCATGATAACTTAAGTCCTTTGAAGTTTTTACTAACGAGGTTATATTGTCGAATCTTTTGTAAATCAAGAAAAAGAAATCACAAAGACCATTTCCGTAAGTTATCCGAATATGAGAAGATGAGGTTAAATAGAACGAGAAAAGAATATACGAAGTCAGAGAGATGGAAGAGAGAGTTATGACATGAATATTTTTATCAGCGGAAATATTGCGACTTTCAACTTCCATGTAACATCTAACCCACGAGGCATAGAATTATAGAGAAAAAAGGCACGTCAAAAAAGAGAACCAAAACAAATTCTTATAGCAACAATGATTTTTATGTTAGGATCTCGTGTTTTCAATATTTCTACATAATACTACACCATATCCAACAAGAACGAGTAAAAATTATATGAACGCTTCATGTATCCCTTTATAAAAATTGTTATGCTTAGAAGCATATAACTTGTGCGTAAATATCCGTTTTTGAGTTAATAGTGCATACAAATGTACACATGGATATTTATATTTAAATTTAAGATATTTTTGTGCCATTGCACAGTATTTTAGCAAGCATAATAAACTAATATTAATATGATAATTTTCTTCAGGTCAGTTTCGGGCGCAAGCAGTCACTCAAAATATTCTCATGTTCTGTTAATTTTGGTGTCATTATTTAATAAGAATATTTCACGTCCAAAGCTTTACTAAGTTTATCGAAACTGCCTCTCCTTAAGTTTGATATACCATATTATTTTAATTCTCTCATGCCATTTATTGAAAATAGGTGACTCGAGAGATAATAGCCGAGTTACTTAGGATACCATTCGTAAATACACGATCACTTCAAATTTGAGCGCGTTTCGATGACAAAGATACTTGTTTACCTGTCTTGTTTCTAATTTCATTTTTTGTCGCAGTAAGTATTTATGTGAATGCCATGATAGCGAACACGAGGATTTCATTACAACACGATGCATAATTCTTCCGCTCAGAAAGCATCACCGTTAAAAAATGAGGCTGGTTAGGATGACTTTTGTTTTTGGATCATCTTTCCAGAATTCCAATTCCAAACGACTTTATAGATAGTGTTTAAGACGTATTTGGCATAACAGTTAAACATGCAAATGTTTACTTGAGTCGTGCTGACAGAAGTTGGTTTTACGCTTGTGAACCTTTGGGCATGCGCGTTTGCCTCGCTATATTTAATGTAGTATTTAAGTTTGTGATATTTTTATTACTTGAAGACTTTTAAGTGGAGGAAAAAGTTTTATAAACTTTCCTACCCTATGCTGCCTCGTAGGTTCTGTATTAATACGTATCTCTGTATCTAAAGTGCTGCAGCAATCCAAAGAATGAGAAATAGGATAATATTTGAGTAAGAGCTAGAGCCATATAGGAAAAGAGAGAGAAAATGTACGTGAGAAATGGCAAGGGGAAATGGATGGGAGTGGGAAAGGGAGTGAGAGAAGGAGAGTTGTAGTGGGTGTGACCTGCCTCAACTCCAACCGTAGAGAGTGCGAGTCACTGCTGTGCCTTCCACCCCCCCCCCCTCCCTCCTCCACATCCTCCCCTCCTCCCCTCTCGCTCCCGATATCGACTCTTCCACTCCAACTTCCGCCCCGAGAAGCGTTTTATCGCTGCGATACCAATATACACACACGACCTATGCCACGCCACACACACACCCAGGCAGTGTCATCGAAGCACACGAGAGAGAGGTACGTATTTCCATGGCAACGAGAAGAGTCAATATTTTATTTTTCGATTAATGGAGAATACGCCTTAGGGACCCACTTTCCCGGAATCGTTTTTTTTTTGGTTTATTTAACTTGAAAAGTTTAAACTCTTCCTTATAGAAATTTCTGAGAATGACGACACTGGCGTAGGTCTTCATTTCTGAATTGCCTTGGTAGCTAAGTTGGTTAAAGCACCAACCCGGGAAGTTGAATACCCGGGTTCGATTCCCGGTCTAGTTCAGAATTTTTCTCCTTCCGTCGCGGTCGTCGTGGTACCTTCGTCATCAATTTGTCATAATAGCATCGTCTTCGCTGCCATCTAGTCTATTATTTTTGCCAGTGTTTATCAACCTTTCTGGAGCCGCGGACCCCTATGAAGTCACCATTTTACTCTTGAAAAGTTAATACACTTTTTTATGCATTCTCACGTGTTTTCAACTTGAAAAGTTCATCAGAGCTGAGCATAGGACCAACAAGTTATAGATACAAATGAATATCATATCCTACTGAACTCGCGAACCCCCTAGAAATAAATCTCCAGTTGAGAAACACTGCACTACGAAAGTTCACTTTTGAATTTAATTTCTCATATTCAAAAGGTATTCGATAATTCACCGTAAAATGATAAATATTTGCGGCACAGATAATTTGCTAGAATGCATATGAGTCTTATAAACGGTTATGTTAAATATTCCTAGAATTTCAGCTCAGAAACCTCCCTGCGTGCTATATGCGGATGCATCTTATAAACGGGTATTTACGGCATTACCGCCGAAGTTTTCCATCCACCTTACAGGATAGTCTTCGTCGGAATGCAGCGCAAAATTATATATTCAACCTTTCTCACTCGATTTTTTTGCATAACTTATTTTTTATGTAAGATTTTCCATTGAAATCCGAGGTTTTTTCAATAAGTTACAGCACACACAATTTATTTATTACTCTTTTGGCTTGCTCTTCTCACCTTGTGGTTCGCGGTTGACTTTTCTAGGCGTATCGCCTGCATTTCTCCCTTATAAATAAGCCAATTCGAGAATCAACAATTATGGTGGCTAAATCACTCAGTTCGCTAAAACACCTGCCCGGAAAGTTATTTTTCCATTTATCTACTTTGTAATTTACCTTGTCAATTTGATTTCAGCCATATGATAGGCTCATTAATCCTCCATAGAATTTTTCTAGGTAAATTAAGATTTGCATTTTTCGGCATTTCGCGGAAAAAACGTGTCACGTTTTCTCTCTCTCTCTCTCTTCCTATTTATCACCCTGCGCTTCTTCCTCGTAATTCCCATTCTACGTATTTCCCATCCCCTTTTCCCTGCAACTCAACCCATCTCAAATCCCCTCCCCCCCATCCTCCCACATCCCTTCAGAGAAAAAGAGGACCGAATACCAAATTGGGCAGCGGGGAAGACAGATGAACATCGAAGTAGGAAAATATTCCACAGAAACTAAAACCCTCTGGCTGTATTTTCTCCTCTTACTCTCCCTTCCTTGTTTTTTCATCTTTCCAGGCGACTCTTCTCAGAAACCTGCTTTCCCCTCCCCCTCCCCAGCCAATACCCCTAACACACCCCCAATATACAAAACCCGTCCCACCCCGTCCCCCTTTCGATCTCCTCCCTCCTCCCCTACGCCTCCATCTCCTCCTCCGGTACAACTCTTGGAATTCCATTTTCCAACACTTCGGCCCCCAGTTCCACGCGACTTCCGGCTCGTGCCGAAAAAATGCACTTTCGTAAAAAAGAGGGAGACGTCCCCAACAGTCATTTCAACCCCCTTCCTTCGCCGTTACTTCACCAAAAACACAATAACAGTAAAGGATGATGGCTTCAGAACAAGAATGCGTGGAAATAGGGACGCCTGCCTGAGTGACTACGCCCTTTACAGTACTAAAATAAAAAAATTTATGATAAGATTTCCGCTTTCAGTTTGAGTCGAAATGTAAAAGAACGATTCCGAAAGTCATCTAAAAACGTCAAATCATTCCCACCACAAATGCAAGGTGGCCGCCAGCAACGGCAATCCAAGTTTTTAGTCGGCTCTATGATGGGTTACCACTGACGGCGGCCGTGCTGTATCGGAAATTCCTATATCGATTACTTAACCATGAACAAATAAGTTAACTATGTAAGCTCCCGATTTACCGCATGACTCGGGATCGAGTCCATGCCGATTAACAGGATATTCCAGTTGGTTTACATATACCATAGTACGCACAAATGAGAAAATAATTAAATATAGAGAAATCAAATTAGACACGGAAAAGTTAATCATTAACTCGATTAATACTAAGTTTTAACACCTATACTACGGAATATGTAAGCACGTAATGGAGTATAATTTTTTTAAATTCCAATTAATCGATATTTTGGTCATCCGTTCTCTGATTAACTGGGAGTTTACTGTGCTGTTTATAGATAACGCACAATAAAATCATCTAATTGGTAGAAGCGACGTATTTATTTTGCGGCTAGAATGTGGAGTATTTCCAAAAAGAATAGTTTCTTTTCTGTCCTGCGGAGGAATAGTAAATTATTTCCAAGGAAGAAAGAGCGTAGGAGTCTGTAGGGACTTACGGACGGCTTAGAATGGACTGAGACAATGTTTTAGGGATCAGAGGATGAAACAAAGGGACATTCTTTTGTCGTCCGTCGCGTGGAGCCGTAGGGCGTTTGTTTACGCGTATTGGGAGGAATGTGTAAAGGGACAGTCAATGGAAACAAGATATCCTGACAAGATTCAACCAGGTGCGCTGCTTTAATTGACGTTTTTTTTTTTCGGAAAGACCGCGAATGAATTAACGTCAACTTGGACGTTTGGGACATGAAATTCTCAGAAGAGATCTACGAGGAAGAGAGGGGGGATCTTTAGTTCTAACGTGAGATGAAAGCAGGAAGGCTTGTAAAGGTGAGACTTGAGACATTAATAGATAAGATTGGAGATAGATGTATGACTGGAAGTGAATAAACAAAGATGATAAGCTCCAGTCATTAACATAGTTTTCGATAAATCGACAAAAACTTATTTCCACACGTTAAACTGCTAGTTATATTACTTGAATATTTTTATTTGCCATAATGTTCGAGGTATGGAGATTCACCCGTATAAAGTTTTGCTTTGGCGCGCACAGATGAGGGAGCGTGCAAAATACGGCATTTAGCATTTTATGCGGCCTCAAGCTTTGTTGAAAAAACGATTCATGATATTTTATACGCAATTATTTGATTTTTTCAAAATCGAAGTATGGTCAAGAAAACCTCGACAGGAGAAGTTTTAACGTAGAAAACATTGTTACGGCTTCATTTTGCTTTCATAATAACAAAATCTCTCGAGTAAGTTCCGATTTAGACTCATCTGGCCCGCCGAGGCCCTCGAAAACTTCTAATACGGCTCCACAAAACACTCGTAACTACGAATTCTGCCATCTATATAGCGTTTGCATCCATAAAACGGCAAAAAATATACAGTTCAGCAGAAATAAGTGTAAAAACAAAACGTTAATATTGGACTAAAACGTGAGATTTCGATGGGCATCTTACTGTATCTCCGTAGCTAAAGTTTTATCATCGTTGCAAGATGTTTCAACTTTAAAACAAAATCATTATCACGATAGCAGAATACGAATTTGAACTTCATGCCCATGAAATTTGGAGCACCAATCTATAATTCAGTCAAATTCATACCTCATTCACACGAGCGAATTCTCTATAATAAAAACGTTGTTCTCGAAGGAACGCTAGATGGACGACAGCGAAATTTAATTAGACCACTTGAAAGTATGTTTTGTCAGTTAGCTAATACTGAACGCATTCTATCAAAATATATTTTTGGTAGTTGTTAATATTCAAGTGGCACATTTATTTGTTAATGTGAATATCATACCTATCTATTATTTTCTCAACGTTATATATGTATACATATAATTATTTCCCTGTCTTTGCACACCGACAATTATATGTAGCATTGACGAGAAGAATATCAGAATTTTATAGCCGAAAATAAAAACCAAAGGCATTTACTAAACGACAACAGAATATTCACTATAAATGCAGTATATGACGAAATATTTCATATGTAATAGTGAGCTATTAATTATTTTAAATGCAAATATTAATAATCAATCTATCTATAATTCTTCCGTTGATATTTCAACGATAATTACACTCGTTATTAACAAAATGACGCATCTCAATTCTGAAAAATTCACCATCATCTAGGTAAAAAAAATAACTCTTTTGACACCACCTATATCCCCTGAATTAACACAGGGTCGACATTTCCCGGAAACTAGCGGGACCACCGTGGTAACACCAACTCCTCCACCATTCCGCGTGATATCTAAAAATCCAACTCGCCTCCCTAATTCCTCGAGATAAAAAACTATCCGGAAGACGACGTGGAACGTGTCCCTGATTATCCCGCTACCCGCTCGCTCCCGTTACCATCCTCGTCTTCCTCCTCCCCACCACCCACCCTTTTTTTTGACAGAGAGAGAGGATTGCTAGTGGTATAACATAAGGACAAAAAAATCCCCCTCGAAAAAACAGAGTCCCTCACCCCCTTCATCCCTCACGGCCACATTTCCCTCCGCCCACACATCCTTTTTTCTCTTCCGCCCAAAAAACAGAAGAGAGTAGGGAAAGGGGGAGGGTTTGGTCAGGAGGAGGGAGAGGATGAAAAAAATGTGGCACGCTTTTTCGCCATGCAGCTGGAGATAGAGAGAGAGAGAAGCTGAGGATCGGTAAAAAATACCGCCGGAGGAGAGAGGGGGGCGGGGTTGGAGGGGCGCGTGCGGGGACTGCAACCCCAATCTCTTTCCCCCTCTACCTCCTCAAACTCATCCCATCTCCCTCACCATGGCCGCCCTACATCATCCTTTTTTTATACTCCCGACCTAGCGCACTTTCACACACGCGTGCGCCGGTTGAAAAGAAAGGGAGAGAAATGGAGAGGGAAAGAGTTCCTAGCTGTCTCCCTCTCCCTCGCTGCATCTCCCCTTTCCTCATCTTTTTCAGCGTCCTCCACTTCCCGCACCCTTATGAAAACACCCTTCCTCTTCCACCCTTTTTTTTCAAAAAAGAAATAATATAAATGTTTCCGAAGAAAGAAGAAAGGGGATCCCTTGGTGAGAGTACACGACACGGTAAACACGGAGGACTCCCTTCCCACTCGAGAAAGACACCCATTGTGCTCATTATATTAATGGTCCAAGTTTACTTCGGAATCGACGACTTTCTCGTTATATTTTGTGAGAGATTCTGTAGAGGATTACCGAGCTCTCCTTATCGTTAAAATCAAATTGAAGCAATAGGTATCTGCAAGAGAGACAAAAAAGACGAAATATGCACCTGGTTTTTATAACCTTTGAATTGGTTTGATGTGATTAGTGATCAGGATCTACCAAGCAGCTATAAAGTCGCACTGAGAGATATTTACAGTAATTTAGGAATATATTTAGAAATTTTCGGCACTAAAAAAGCAAAACAGTTAACCCACCCTCCAAATTCGTCGGATATTAAGTCATTTTAAACGTGTTAAATACTCAAATTGATCCTCCATGTAAGCAAAAATTCATTCGTGTCAATACACTTTCAATTTTCTATAGATTTGTTTCGTCTGTGCAAAAGTGAAATGCATAAGAGGAAATTTAGGCAATGTTTAGCTGCCAAATAACATCATTACATCATTATCAAAAAATCTGATGTGGCCAATACATGACTTTCTCCATATTTGGGGTATAGATATTTAAATTATTATGAATATCATTATGAGGCAAAATTATCATTTCGTATCGTAAAAGAATACAGTCGTCCTTACTGCCGTAAATTACGTATATTTTGAATATGTTTACAGAATTCACCGCTACATGGTGGTAGCGCTGTATACTGGAAATTTACGAATAAGCAACATATATCCGAAATGGATGGTTCTACGAAAATCTGTTTCAAACAAAAGTTGGGAGAAATATTATTCTCTACAACTTTAGTCCTCACGAAGATTACGAATAACGACGTTTTTAAGGAGATAGTTGATGGAGACCAAAAAACCGATTATTTATAAATAATTCCTAAACAGTAACTGCTATGGAAAATTGTTTGAAATAAAAGATGTAGGAAATTATATTTTCTAAATTTTTTGTAATGGTCAATGTATACAATAATGACGTATTATCGGAGAAATATCGCAAAAACCGAATTGAGTTTCGAATAAACCTCGACTTCCGGTTAACCGGTATTGTCCAAAAACTAATCAGTTCTTTGTGCTCATGCTAAAGTGTTATATATTAAATTTGGTATTAATATGACAAGTACTTTGCGAGTTAGAGCGCCCACAATCACATACATCCACACAGACATTCCGAAAATAGTCTAAACGTGTTCTAGAGACCTCAAAACGTGTATTTCCGTTGAAATCTCGAAGTCGATTTTTTTCGTGATTACTACGTATGGAGAATGTAAAAATAACAATGAAGGTGTTAATAGAAGTAATGCTCGCGTTATATGCCATTGGAGTTCATATTAAACGTGCTCCAAGATCACAGCTTAAATAACTCCGAAATAAATTGCTTTGCATAATAAATTGTCAATACGCACACAGCCTTGCCCTCAGCGAGATTCGAATCTGTGGACCTTACCTATACCGGGGAAATGCATTATTCGAGTTATATGTGAATTATTGAGATCACACACTTATTTTTTTATAAATTAATTGAAAAAACCGTGAAACATTGTACAGCTAGTTGTGCAATAATATTGTACAACCTACACTACGCAATATTTACTGCTACACGTTTCATTAATATTGCACAAACTTCAGTCATTGTTCAACCTTTAACAAGTGAGGTAAACTCGGTGCGCAAATGTAAAAAAAGAAGTGTACTGCAATTATAACATTATTTGCTATTTCGCATTCAAAAAAGAAAAGGAAAAGAAGGCTTTGGTCTAAAGCAGGGTTCCCAAACTGTTCTGCGGAACCTAAGGGTTCCGCAGAAGCTAAATGGGGTTCCGTGATAGACGGAGGAAGAGACCCGGTACGCTCTTCTTTCTCTTATTTACAGCAGGAAACATGAGCCTCATTTTAAAACTGTATATCTAAGCTATGTAAATAAGCATTACAATGATTTTTAAAGTTAATTTTATGGCATTTTCGCTAGACATCTCATAGCTAGAGTTCTGCGAGAAATAATATTTGAATATAAGGGTTCAAAAAGTTTGGGAACTCCTGGTCTAAAGAATTGTACAACAGAAGTGCTTTTTCTTATATAGACAGGTGCGTAACTTGGAGGGGGGGGCGCAGGCCCACGCAGTGCGTGGGGGCCCCAAGATATTTGGGGCTCCACAAAAATACTTAGAATTTTTCCCGTAATCTGCCGTAAGTTATTTGAGGAAGTAATATCCTTATTGGAATGAAAGATTTCATAGCTCGAAATAAAGACGAAAATACCCATCTCAAGTGTTTGGAGTTGTTTTGTCCTGTCCTTATAATGTTAGAATTATAGAAATCTTAATGTATTTTAAAAATTAAAACGTAAAAAAAATCGATGAAAATCAAAACGGTATAATAATTTCCTATCTTTTTATGTAAATGAGGGCCCCAAAAACTTGATTTGCGTGGGGGCCCCAAAACCGTAGTTACACCCCTGTATATAGATCTTTTAAAAGAACTTCAATACAGTACGGAAGATGACTACAAGCAGGGCCTGATTAAGAGACCTATGGGCCCCACGCACAGCGCGTTTAAGGCCCCACCGAAATCGTCAATTTTTTTAAAAGTAACATTATGCAAGGTTTTTGATCTGAGCGGCAACACTTGGAAAGGATTTCGGCAAGACAGGGTAGGGTCAGCCCACTTTGGGCCCCCTTGTCCTCGCGTGTTTCGCACACCGCCTAATCCGGCCTTGTAAATAAGTACGCTAGAATAAATTCAATTCTCAGAGTAGCTTACCTCGGCAACGGCCATACCACGATGAAAACACCGGTTCTCGTCCGATCACCGAAGTTAAGCATCGTAGGGCCCGGATAGTACTTGGATGGGTGACCGCCTGGGAACACCGGGTGCCGTTGTTATTTTTGCAAAAGTTTTACCTCGTGTTTTGCGGATTCTGTCGGGACGATCGCTATTTTTCCGACTTACATCATTTCCACTTTCTTTCCTCCAATGCATTTTGTTGAACTGGATCCGAAAAGTGTCCGTTCTATTTAAAACTCGCCCTATATTTAATACTGACAATTTTATATTCGTTTCAATAAAAATTATGGTTATCAAACCTTTCTTGTGCCGTTTAAACGTTAAAAAAAATGGTAATAAGCTCCGTTAAAAACCGTTATTCGACCCCCGTGAACCGAAATTTATAATGTGCAAATAAAAAGGTTGCACACTCATTTAATATAATATTTCAAAGAAGCTGATGTTTTGCAGTATTTCAACCAGGGATGTTAAACGAAACCGAACCCAAAGAATAGTTTCGGTTCGGAACGAAACTATATCTTTTCTCTTGCCATTTAGTTTCGGTTCGTAACGAAACTGCATGTTCCGTGATGGGTTTAGTTCCGTTCCGAAACGAAATTGTTCAGTCGGAACGAAATATTTCGTTCCGGAACGGTTCCTTTTCTTGAATGGGTTCGGGTTCAAGTTGAGAGTTATTAGGAGATACGTTCAGTAGTTTCGTTCCAAGCAAACTGCACCATTATTCTGGTCGTGGGGCGGAGAAGAGAGTGACGTACTCGCATAGAGTAGAAGCCCGCAAATCTTAGGGGCTTAATTAGGCTTAATTTTATTCTTCTAATGTAAGCCGTTTTAACATATTCAATATCTTCTTCGTTTTTTAGATCCATCCCCAATGGCCAACCGAAATTTCTCTATTTTTTTAAATATCGTTTTTCCGGAAAAATTCGCTCTAAATACAAACTAACCGATGAGCAAACTGACAAAACTAAACTGAGGAGCCGGCTTTCTACGAGGAGCCAATGTGCGAAGCCGTCGCTTAACGGTACGGTTAGGGGCCGTCCATATATTACGTAAGACGTTTGGGAGGAGGGGGGTGCGGATGAGTCTTACAAGGGGGGAGGAAGGGTCTACGATTGGTCTTACGTAAGATTTTACTTTAGCGAAAACGCAGTTTGCGTCCCAGAACAGTACTCTGAATGAAACGCATTTAACACCGCTAATGCGGCGCTCCAGCGATAGCAGGACTCACTGTCAGTCGAAGCGGGCGCCGATGCTCTGCCACATGGGGGCGCTGCACTTTTATTGCTGAGCTTTCTTGTACCCCCACCCCGCTCCCTGAGTCCCACTCTGCATGATGCACGTGCTGCAAGTTCCAAGCTGACGCGAGCCGCTACCGGCAGACAGGAGTGCTGCGCGAGGGTAGAGCGGGTTTAAATGACTTACTTTCGTTCGAATGATGGGGTCTAGAGCAGATCTCTATAAAAGGCTCTTTGAAGCTTTCAAGAATTGCTACCCAAGCAAAACTCCACAACAAGCCCAGGAGGAGGCAAATGTCATCTGGCGAAGAACTAAAACTGAATTTGGGAAGGATGGTATGGCATTTGAAAAACACATTGACAGTAAAATTCAGCAACTGAATCAAGAAGCTACGAAGAGGAAAGCTACTCTCAAGAGCTTTTTTGTGAAGGTAAGCATTGCGGATGACACATTTCAGACATGTTTTGCAATTACAGCCTGTCTCTGCATGCACGAATGTCTCGTAGAATGCCCCTCCGCATGTCTGGCCCATGTTTATTAGTTTTATTCGATGTCTAGGGGGCTCACCACAACAGGGGTGCCAATACGTCGACATGTCTTTATTTTTGTTTCGATGCTCCAAAATCTATGGAAGGTTTTTATTACTTATTTTTTTATGTTGTGAAAAAAGTTTACCTTTATGTGACTGTTAGCCAAGTACGGCTTCTCACTGAAATAATAAACATTTGTTTATAAATAATAGGGGAATTGTTTACTAGACCAGCTGACTACCACCCCTGAAAATTATCTAATACTCATTCGAAGTGAAACATCAGTAGTGGTGAGCTCGCGAGTGAAAAAAACCTCAGATTTCTTACGTAAGATTTAGGAGGGGGAGGTGGTCCCATTGGTTCTTATGTTTTCCTACATGGGGGAGAGGGGGGGGGGGGTCAAAAAGTGGCCTAAAACGTCTTACGTAATATATGGACGGTCCCTTATTACGGAGCGGGAGACGCGTCGACTACGCGTCGACGCCGGTCGTCTGCGCGCGGTAGCAACCGTCGACGGCGGCATTGAATGTGTTAATGATATGGCGATTTTTCCGCGAACACCCATTTTCCGTCAGCGAGAAAAACAACTCCGTACGAGGTCGGCGTTCACTACTCACTGTGCACTCTACATCTTCCCGGTGGTGATATTAGGAACTAAGATCCCCCTCCTATCCCTGACCACCCCTCTCGCATTCCCCCCTCGCCCTCTCCTCTCGCCGTTAGACGCGAGTAAAAACCATTGAAAACTGGCTGGAACCAAAGTTGGAACCAAAGTAGAAGGAGCCGGAACGAAATTATTTCATGTGCGAACCCGATCCGGAACGGTTCAGTTTCGTTCCATCGACATTTCGTTCCGAAGATTTCGTTCCTCTTTCGTTCCGGTTCCACTTTCGTTCCACGACTTTGGTTCCTTTTTCGGTTTGGTTCCTGTGAACCGTTCCTTGAACCGAAACCTATCTGGAACCGTTCCTCTTTAGTGGGTTCGGTTTCGTTTAACAACCCTGATTTCAACAATTTGAGGAAAATAGAAGAAAGAACAGCTCGATGAACAGGAAAAATTATGGTTTGGGAGTCAGGAGCGTAATTTAATAATTCTATCCACGAATAAGAGACCCATGGGCCCCAAGCACAACACATTTAAGGTTCCACTCAAATAGAAAATTTGTAACAAGTAACAGTTATTGTAAGGTTTGTCATCTGTGAGGCAGCACTTTGAAAGGGCGAGGCGAGACCCCACGCACTTGCGTGTTTTGCGTGCCGCTTAATCCGGCCCTGACTACAAGAACTACTTACGTATGAACAATGAAACATTTGAAGAGCTTTTGGATAAATTATGTAATTAAAAAGACAGTCGTGAGAGAAGCTATACCTCCGAGAACAAGATTGGTTGCCAAGCTCAGATTTCTAGCTAGTGGTAAAAGTTTCAAAGACCTCAGATTTTTTCTGAGAATATCGCACCAATGCTTTGGAAAGATAATTATTGAAACTTTTGAAGTCATAATAAAAGGACTGAAGGTCCAGAAGAAACTGCGGGGCTCGTAAAGATCATCACTCCCGGCTCCGGATCGTTTGGACTGACGTATTTTCTTATCTCCTTTCGAAAATTAGTTCGCAATGAATGCATTTTTTTAACATGCGTATCATGCGTTGTATTAGGATCTTGCTTTTTATAAACTTCTAATAATTGTTCATATGCTGCGGCCTTCGCATTTCTGTTGCTGGATTTTGGGTCATTATTGTTCCACAGCATTGGAAGATCACGGTAACAGTGAATTAATTCCACAAGAAATGTTTTCTTTTCTTCAGCCATTATCGCGGAGAACAATTTTCAATCAGATACATAGGAAGCAACTGGTAATATCGCACAATATTACTGAGTTGCGAATATACACAAACAATATATTGCGCAATAACCTCAATATGTTAAGCACAGTTCAAACTACTTTCAACTAGCTCAACCTGACATTTATATTGCACAATACATATATTGTACAATATAAAAATAGCTCAATATATAGCACAATAATGACGTCATAAGTATTTTGCGCAATATACTTGAACGTGTATAACCTTTAGAACATACATTTCTAACAAATATCTTTCTAAATTGACTGATCCACTGAACAAGCATACGAAAATAAATTACGTATTCTTTGATTGTCGCGTAACTTCCAAAACCACTTTATAATGGACGATGTTACAACAGACCGAGTTATAGCGAGATTTTTTTAAAACTTCTCTCTCAAGAGTTAAAAAAAATTGATCAAAGTCACTTTTCCTCCCCGTTTGAGACTTCACAGCTTCGTATCGAAGTCCGTGAAATTGAAAAATCCCACAGAAAATTCGGAGTGTGGCGTAATGAGCGTCGAGAGTGATCGCCATCTGCCGGAACTTTTTCCAAGTAATGGTGCGGAGGAATTTTTCGAAGATGTGAGGAGAGAGAGCAGTTGCGGAAGAGAGTGGGAGGTTGGGAGAGGTTAGAGATAAGAGGATGAGTTCGACAGGAGGAGGAGTTGCGAACGGAGGGATTGGGATTTCCAAAAGTCGGAAGAGGCAGGAAGTTGTAATTGTCAGCCCCACCATCTCTTCCCCCACCCACCACCACCCCCTTTACGACCTCCTCCCACGCGTTCTCCCCCCTCACCCCCTCCCTACCCTCAAACCACCCTCCGCGCGCTTCTCTTCTTAACCCATCCCTACGGCCATTGTCTCCTCGTGTTCCACCCCGCCCCTTCCGTTTCTTGAGCAAGATAGTCTATTTTTTTAAAAGGTTTTTAGTCCCTAAATAGGCGATTCTGTGGGTCTCTCTATTTTTTGAGAAAAAAGCGAGGCCGTGTGTGTGTGTGTGTGAGGGGGGAGGGGGAGGGAGGGAGAAGGATGGAGCGTGCAGGATATAGAGAGAGAAAAGGATGCTAGCGGTACAAAAGGTCAGAGGCGAACGTCAACGCGCGCTTCCGTAAACCTTCCATTTATACATCGTTCTTCCGAAACCAGGTTGCGCCAAACGACTCCTGACAATACTAATAACTTGAAGCTTCAAAGTCTGACGATTCCCGATTTAGAAACGTCTAAAAAAACAAAATAAGATTGATATGCACTTACCTCGTAATAAAAACTTTCTAAAATGATAACAGAAACCTCGAAAAACAAAAAGACATCGAAAAGAGTAAAAGACTTTCTATTTGTGGCCTTAACATGTAGAGATTATTCACTCCGTAATACAAATGAGAAAAAGAATAATTCCGGATTAAGGAAATAAATCATTTAGACAATGGAATATCCATTTTTGTTTAACGCAACGTGGAGTGCAATAAAAATTTCCCGAATTTTATAGTCATTCATCCGGGAATTATTACCAAATACAGTTACTTTGTAGTTGAAATTGTCATATTGTTCATTCTACGGATTTATAACTAATTGGGGCAGTGACATAAATATTTATTTGTATAAGTTATTCACCCAATAATGAGAATGCCACCTAGGACACCTTAATGTTACCGAGTCTTTCGGGAAAAAATTCGCTTACTGGATCCATTACCTCACAGAATTATTTTAATGAACGATTCCGAGAAAGTGAAGGCCATTTTAAATGGGTGTTTTATGATTAGGATTCCCAGAAATTGTGTATTGCTTGCATACCCCGTTTTTTAAACTTTTTGGGAAATGAATGTTGCTTTTCTCACTAAAAAATTACAGTAAAATACTCCTATTAGATTTATAAGTGGTGATTTATACGTTCCAGTCGCTGATGATTTTTGTAATAATTTATAGCTTTTGTAAAACGAGTTAAATTTTACTTTTCATGGCAAGGATTTCATCATGAAATAATGAAAAAAATAAATTTCCTGTCTAAACATAATTAGCTCGAAGAATTAGACCAAAATTATTATTTTCATTCTAACTGAATTATTCTTCCGAATTCCTTTTGATGACAGTTAACTTAAAACTTCTCTGTTCCGCCTATCATACGTCTGTATAAACCCATTTCCAAAGAAACTGTACTCCTCTCCCTAAAAATGCATACCATAATAAGTTCTTTTAAATCTATTTTCTTCGAAAATATCACAAAACGAGAATCAATTGCAGCCATAAAATGCGAATGCATTCCATATTCCCAAGTTTCTCGTAAAAAATAATTAAAATGAAACTTCCTTTTTTCCTTCACTCATCGTAAAAACAGAACCATTAAACCCCCTACTTTTTTCAACTTTTTAAAAAGATTTACTAAATTCAGCTTTCCTTAAGGTCATAGCTTTTTTCACCGGTTTTTTCACGTGAAGTTTGACAAGATTTAGCGCTGTCTTCTCCTCTCCTATTCTCTCAATTTTCTTTACCTCCGTTCTTTGTAACGATGATTCGATTGAAAGCAACCGTCTATAGAAATCATTTGTTGAGAAGACCTACTTTTATATAAAACCTGACATTTATACCATTTGTATATAAAATAGTACTAATTATTATGAAAATATCGATAATGCCCGAAAAAATGACGGAGAGATATTAACATTACGTAATAATTCAAAATTAGTCAAAAATTGTGTTAGTTGAAAATCTTATCGTTGCCAAATACACGTCATGACTAGAATTTTGGATTTAATTATACTACAATCATTTATTATAATACCCCTATATATTAAGTTTATAGTGTGCGTGCGTCACACGCCAATGACGGCCGGAGGAAAGCGTGTACCCTCTCAAGGCGTCCACCGAATGGACCTAAGTTTTATTTTATTCGAGCTGCAGGACGAGAAATTACTCTTTCTCAAAAGTAACTGGATTCGAGTCCAGGTGATTTTACAGTGGGCATGCGTGTATCACATCTCATTGCACACATCTGCATTTTTCGGCAAAAATGTTTTCCGTTAAAATTTATTTTGGATCACGCTGAAACATCCACAACCCATTTTATCTTGCAGGTTTTATTTATTCAGCTTGCCTAATAGTTTTTTTTAAATAAATCTTAGTTCGCTTTTCACCCGTCTTAAAATAATGGGGCGATAATCGAGATTTCTAGAAACATGCAGAGCTACCTAGTTAAATTAGAAATAACGCAGTATTTTCTGTTATCCTCAGCGCAGTGAAAAAAAATACTTTTTTAACGCTTAACCAACCTCCAAGTTTGGTTTCCTATCACATTTCTATTCTATTGGAGTCGTTTTAAGTCAGTGCCTACAAGAGAATGAGAAAAAAGTCCAAAGTCGAGGCGTGTATTTCTCTCTTTCTTCCCTCCGCTATTTCACACCCACACTCTCTGGCCGACACCTCCCAAACCCGTTTTCACCTCGAGCGACGTGGCGCCGTTGAAGCGAGAGGCTATAACATAGTATGCGGCCCGCTTCATATTTTTTTCCCAACGGATCCGAGCCGTGTGATTAACAATCTATTAAGAGCGGCGGTATTCCCTCTCAGCTTTGACGACAGATGTTATGGGCTTCGGCGGAGCGATCCTTTCGCACATGACACGGAGATAAAAATAAGAGGGACGGGAGTAATAACTCGTGGCTTTTTACGCGCCATAAAAAAGCCTCTTAATGTCGAATCTGTCGATGGTCTCCATGGATGAGATAATCGCCCTAAAATGCGCGGTTTAGCAGGAAACACCTTTCGTGGCGGGTTAGACGAAGGAGGTCTAACCTACGACAATTATATTTCCATCCGAGAAATTTGATACGATCGCAAGGCTATTTAAAATAATAACTCGTTGCCGTTCCTGAGTAATAATCAATTGCGTTATAATACGGCTCTGTAGCAGAGGATACAGGGGCTTAAAGGAATTAGTTTTGAAGACGAGGTAAAAAACTTTTATGGGTGGAAGGAAGAATCATGAAAGAAAATTCCTAAGCCAAATGTTTTGAAAGAAGAGGAAAATAACTTCTTTGATTCCCAGAGACAAAAAATGATTTTGCACTCCTCCCAAATAAAAAAATAGTTTCTGAATAAAAAACAAAATAGATTTATTCAATTGTGATACCATTCGAATTCCTCGCAAAATAATTTAAAATAAAATGTAAAAATTCAAGAATGAAATATTTCACAGCTCATAAATAATTGGCATTGATAACTAGGCAAAAAACAGCCGAGTTTCGATTACAAAACAGCCATCCTCCACGGCTTCTCGAATTTTAATTGATGTAGAATTATCGACCGCTTAATTTCCCCTGATGATGGTTGATTATTTTTTTCGAAATGCGTATCTTTGTCCTGCATAATCCTTGCATTCGAGGAAAGTATGACGATGAATTATTTATTCGTTAATGGTGGAGGCAGGAGGTAATTGGAACTTATTTTCAGGAACATAGCTGGAGGTAGGGATGACAAATATTTACTTCTTTAATCTAAATCGTTTACATATCAACCAACCTCGAGGGGTATGGATTTAAACAGGTTATCCTTGATCTCTGTAATGTTTCGCCTCTTTCAGCGGATGAATTAAGCGACCAAACAAATGAGACGTAAGTGGTCAACTTGTTTAGCGCCTGGGGAGGTGGCGTGGCGAGTTGGGGTTTTAAATTTCGGAGTGGAAAGTGGGAATGGGGAGGAGGAGAAGGAAGGGGGAGAGGGGGAGGGTAGGGGGGAGGAGGAGTAGGACGGGGTTAGTGGGGAGGGGGAGGAGTGGACGGCGGCGAGGGAGAGAGACTGACCTTCCTCAATCCAAGCGAGATTCATTCAGTCTCTCGACATTGCCTCCTCCTCCTACCTCCTTGCGCTCTCCACATCTTTCTCTCTCTCTCTCTCTCCAATTCCGGTTCTCCTCTCCCTGCTCCAAACTCTTTTACATTTCAATTTATCTATCTTTTCTTCCTTCTTCCATCTCTTCCCCTCTCTCTCTTTCTCTGCTTGTAACTTTATAATGACCAACTAGAACTATACCACCACTGACAACGAGAGATTTTAATTCGTGTGGTTATGACGTAGTGAAACCTCCTGTCATAAGCCATTGGCAACTTGCGGTGTAATAACTCGAAAGTAAAAAATGTTAATGTGATATTTAAACTGAGGTTGAAACTGTTTATTTAACTGATATATGCAAACTTCATGCGCTAGAATGTTAGTGCCCATTACTAGTCGCGTAACTCGTAAGAGATTTGCAGAGTTGGACGGATAACCATCAACAATTTGTCTCGGGAAAAAATTGTCGACATCTATCGCACGTAACTTTGGATACAACAATTTATATAAGTCCGCAACTAGGTTTTATTGTGAAGTTACGTGAACTATAAAATGACACAGAAAGTGAACTTGTTAGAAGAATTTATACCATCCTAGTTAGTATGTGCTTACGGAAGAATAGGTCGATGGACAAACTACAAAATTTCACAATCTCATAATTATGTTCTTCATTTTTAACGAAAATGTAAATGTATATCATTAAACCCAGGGGGAGTGGTGGCGGTGTGGCTTGAGTGTTGTCCTTCTACTTGGTACTTTACGCAAGAGTAAACTAATGCCGGATTCCTTCCTCCCTTCAGTGTGTGTGTGTGTGTCCATGCGTGGGTAAGATTTCAGGTTGGGAATTAAGCACTCCATTCGGTTAAAAATTCGTCGTGCTCATCTAAAGGGTACCGGAACAGCCCTGTTAGTCTAATCCGTAAAGATAAGATGATAATTAATATGAAATTTTAATTAAGACTGAATTTTGAATATGCATATATTTTTCAAACAATAATTATTTTTATAAACACCGTAATTGGCAGGTTACTTTTTCACTAAATTTCGCTTTGATTATGACTATTCGAAGATTATTTAAAACGGATTGACCAGGAAGCCACTTGTTTATTCCAAGACGACACGGCTGCGGCACTAACTCCGTGTCATGTCATGGCAATTGAAGAACTTTATTCCTAAGTCTACACTTATGGTACAATTACACAGTTAAAACACCAAAAAACGTCGAAAACTTAGTAAAAAAGAAAAAAGGTGGAAGAAAGTACCTTTCTTAGATCAGCCGTTTACAACCTTCACGTTATTCCCTTAATACCAAACGCAACAAAATGTCCTCTATTTTCGCCTTCGGGTTTGTCTATTAATATTACTCCCAGAAAATATAGCCTCGGATCGTCCTACGGTCTTACGTATTTTATTCTCGTGATCGTGTTTCCCGATACTCGTGGATTTTTCAACTATGCGTACACCCTTCTCAGCTACATCTTCCGACCTATACTTATCCAGAAGCCTCAACCTCGAGTGCAGGCGATTAAATCTTCCTCGACATGCGCGGATTAATCGGGTGAATCACGGAATCCGACTTTCGATCTATCGATATATATATATATATCGATACGTTGAAAAAAAAATCCTCAAGCAGGAAAGAGGAGGACGGGAGAGATGGATGGTTCGAGGTAGGAATGGGAATGGGGAGCCGAAAAAGAGAGAGAGAGACGGCAGGTGAGGTGATAGGGAGGAGGAGGAGGAAGAAAACACATCTGCCATCCTCCCCACCCCCAACAATCCCTCTCTCTCTCTCTCCTCCTTTCCTCGGTTTCCGAACCTCCTTCCCCCCATACCAGACCGCGTTCTGTTCTCCCTAATTATTGCCAAACTGGAGAGGGCAAGTGAGAGAAGGATAGGGAGTGAGAGGGAGAGAGAGAGAGCAGGTGGCTTTATTTACTGCCTCAAACTCTCTTTTTACGTAGACGGGAGCGCGGGTGGGAAGAGAAGAACGGAGAGAGAGAGAGAGAGAAGAAGGAAACAATGGATGGAAATAAACCTTTTTTTTCTTCGGACACTGGTCTCGTGCCAAAAGAATCTTACGATCTGGAGAGTAGGCAGCGTACTAAATTTTTTTTTCTTTACGAGCTGATGTGTGTGTGGAAGGGATGGGGGATGAGAGAGAAGACGGGAAGGTTGAAAAAGATGGGGTTGGAGAAGATGGAATAGAAGAGGCGTGGCGTTGGTGAAGATAAGGGGAAGCGGGGAAGGTGAGGAGGGAAGGAGGAGATTACGAGATAAAGAAAGGGAGACTTCGAAAAGCGATCGGGAAAAAAACGGAACGATGAGGGGGTGGTGGGAGGAAAGAGGAGGAGAAAGGATAGAGGAGACGGAGAAGGATATGTGTGAAAGACGATAGATAAGAGAACAGGGAATTAAGGGAATAATACAGGATGGCAGAGAGAGAGAGAGAGGATAGGATAGGTTAGGAGCAGAGCGGGCCCTACGTATCGACGAGCCGAGCCATGGGCCAGAAATTTAGGGGGCGCTTTCTCAACGAACTTGCTGTAAATTATTTGCAAGTACATGCATAAATTAGGGAAATCGTGGGGTATGGCTGTATGAGCACGCACCTTCAATCGCACTTCCTTAATTTTTCGCCACTTTGTCCAATTTAATCGAGATTTTTTGCTGTAGCAATATCCGAATTATGTTGTTTCCGCAAAATTTCTTAGAAGAGTGTGCTGGAATGTATCCTTCCCCGGAGCGCTTAATACTTCGGTATTGATTATTGTTATTATTATTGTTTCTTTTTTTCATAATTTTGGCTTATAATTGTAAACATTTAAAATTTGATTGTTATTACTATTATTATTATATTCTGTAAATTTGCCTTCATTTTGTATCAATAAACTATTCATTGTATTAAATTTAGTGTTACAAGGAGGCCAAACCGGACAGGTGGTAGCGATACATTTTTTAAAAAATCATTGCAAATTATAACCAAACTAAGTACAACCCTATTCAGCAGAAAGTCTCTAATGAAACTATCGCCAAATAACTACGTATAGATAGATACTCGTCTTTATTTGGGCGAGATTGAGACTAGGCTGTCTCTTCTTCCATACAGAAGAAGCAAGTGGTTTAAAACTTGATGCAGCACTACAGATCCTAAATACACACTTAAAATACTTCGGAAGAATATAATTACCCTCAAACGGTCGACTATTCTTCGCATTTTACGGAAATATTATTTCCCGGAATAAATCCATACAATTTTATTTTATTATCATCAACGTTTATTGAAGGCTTTCACTATTACATTCATACGTATAAAATCCGTATTTCTAGTAAGAGGAGGGTGGAGATGTGAGAGAAAATGAGAAAGATAGGAATGAATAACAAAGCGCATAAAGAGAAGATGGTTTATACAGCAAATTGGAATAAACTGGCAAAGAGAAAAAGAAGAGATGGAGATTACACGAGAAGTTCTCGTTGGTAAGGGAAGGCTAAGCAGTAGCACCGTAAAGGTTCCGACCTTAGCTCATTTTTATCCTCGTCCTTTTTCTTTAACCTTCCGCTCCATCTCCCTCCTTTTTGTTGACTGTTTTATATAAAGAGCCCACGGAGTCGCTTTTTTTACGATTCCCCAATATTTTCGCCCTCTCACATTTTCCCTTTCCGAGTGCCGGAAATTTCTCGGAGCGTAAAGATAACTCGTTCCGTTTAATCAGCGAAAGGCGCGCGGTGATATTCGAATCCCAACAAAAAGGCCAATCTTCCCTTTCCTCTTTCTTCGGGTTCTCTGTTCCAACGGTTGAAAAGTTGTTTTTTTTTAATGGCTCCGAGCTGAAAATTAATTGGTCGTTTTATGGAGGATTTCGGTGTTTCGGCGTTTTTGATACGGTACATTCATCGTGCTTGCGTAAACATTATTTATTGTAATTGACTGCTCTCAACTCTTGTATAAAACCCCCGTGAATGTTAGTTTTTGTCGGTGCATCAACAATGTTTGATAAAGGATGAAATGTCGATGAATAAAAACTGGATTTGTTATGATTCGTTTACTGTTCAATTACCTTAAGTTCTCATTTTTATAAGGGGCTTTTAGGGTATGGCCATGGGTCTTCGCGCCGGATTGACCTTTGTTTCATCATTAAATCGCAATAAAAAATACATTAAACCTGGAAATAATAATTATTATCCAAATAGTTAACTTTTCAGAATTGTGTGATATATTTAGTTTAGTCCCAAAATACCGTTGACCATCGGCCTCCTAAATTTAGCATCCGCCTCTACCTTTCATAATCCAAAAATACGCAATTTTGGTTAGTCATGAACTAATCTAAACAAAAGAAGAACAGTTGGATAGGAACGTTTATTGTGACTCTCTTTAAAGACAATCCACAGAATAAGCCTTTGCTGAGCTTCGGAGGAAGTTAACACAATGAAACAAAAAACAGGTGACAACTGATTTAACTGTAAGTCTCTGTTCAGTAAAGACTTACCAATGAAATGACCGCTTCTAGCTACAGGTGCGAAGGAAGCAAGATATTTGATATATTTCGCACGACAAAAGAGCCCGAATTCTTAAGAAATAGTGCGTAATTTTCGTTAAACGATCGACTGCTCTTCGCCTCTTCCAACACTGCTTGATTGTTATACGTATTTAGTAAAAATGGCAAAGACTTATTACAGGCTCGAGGGCCACATGCGTCCCGCGGGCCATAGTTTGGAGAGCCCTGCACTATAGTATCAAGATTTCGAATAGATTAAAGTGGTAAAAGAAGGCAAATTTGTATTTCGACAAATAAGAAGATATCATTAAATTGTCGTATATCAGAGTGAACTCACAATCAGTCTAAGCTCAGAAGGGCACGACTCTTTCTGTGTTATTAAATGGAATATAAAATACGTTTATCCTCCTCCTAAATTATCTATTTTATGATATTTAAGGGCAGTTGGCGTATCTCATTCGCAACTAAATCTCTCTCTCTCTCTCTTAAATCCTCTAATTCGCTGGAATTAAAGTCGCTTGAACAAAGATGATGAGTTGGAGATATTTGTAGAGATTCGCTGGGGCAGAGAGATAAAAAAAATTGTTTACAACGAGTCTGATGAAGAGATTCGAGAAAACACTATGCTTTCCAACCAGTGCATGAGATACGATCGCTAAGAGAGAGATGGATTGGGGTCGGATTCAATTAGAAGCTCCGTAGTATAGACGTATGTTGGAATAAATCCAAGAATTTGGGACATTCCTCTCTCCAACCTACGCCGTTGATCATTTCTCTATGACACGTATTAATTAAATAGAAAACCCATCTGGAAAATATGATTAAAATAAGCGATAGGTTCAAATAATTTCCGAAACAAAATTTCTTACTAAACGATTATTTCCTATTCAATTAGACAGAATGCTGCAAATTCCAATTCGCAGTATTTCTCCATGAATGGATATATATAATCAGCTGGCCGATAATAATGAGAATGAGCCCCATTCACCTATTAAACCGTCAAACAAGTTTGTCCTAATAGAATATGAGTGAACTACTTTAAATGGCCACCAAATAAATTTCACTGGTTTCTCATAACGAATCGTACAAGCCTTGTCATATTATAATATCATATCAAATGCCTTCCTTTTTATTCTTTTGCTTTTTTAAAGAAAGCATAAATACTTATTTATTTGGAAGTAAAAATGATCGATCTAGCCATCCCTTAGAGCACATTGTTAATCTCATTAGTAAATTCTTAATTCTTATCACAATATCCTAAGTCTGCGGTAAAAAAAATTGTATATGTAAAAAAATGAATAATCCAAGTCAAACAAACATAAATAAATTTATGTAAAAATACATATCAGTACAATCGATATGTACTTTTATTACATTTTAAACGCATTGCAATTTAATTTGTAATAAAAGCACGAAACTGAGAATTGAAAACACTACTCATTACTTTTACATACAAAAATTCCTCAATTATTGCTTGAAAACATTACTTTGTGTATATTTAAAACACTTAACGCTGTACAATTGGCAGCCTAGATTAAGCCAAGCATTCGATGATTTTGCAAAAATAAAGCGAAGCGGATACTTTCGGAAGAAAATAGGTTTGGTAATATTCCTAAAGCACGCATATTCGAGATGATTTTTGCGAAAATAAAGCGAAGCGGATACTTTCGGGAGAAAATAGGTTTGGTAACACTCCTAAAGCACGCATATTCGAGATAATTTTACAAGGACTTTAATAACTGGTCGTAAAAGTTGACTAGCTGGTCTAAAAACCTAAATTAAGTCACGCAATAAAAATATTATGCTTCCCACGTATTTGGAACATTTTTATCGCGATGTATGCAACAGACACGCTATAAGAAACTCCCTTTTTGATTTCGGCTATTACACCCCGAAGCAGTATAGATGATGATTAAGATACTTGATGATAGACCATTGTTGAAATAATTGCTTTATCACAAACACGTGGGAGTATTCGATCCTAATACGCGCAGTAACAATACAGTGACTCTGCTATAACGCGTTCTGCAATTGCGCATAACTCGGTATTTTGTGGAACCGTCTTTGAATGCAATTTTTAATTATATTTATTTATTTCGGAATGCAAATACAGCCATTATCGCAATCTCTGAGCATTGTTGAAATACGAATGTTTTAGGAATGTCATACTTACGCCAGATAGCTCACATCGCCATCCAAATAGACAATTTATCAACAATAAACTTCGTTGAAATGATTTATCTATTTCAGAGCGTTAACCTTTCACATTCCTATTTGGAGAACGTACAATATTAACTCAAATTTTAATAAAACTTATGTTTTCAATAAAATATATCGCGTCCTTTAAAAATTCATACACTTTGTTTAAAAACGGTAATTAAAGTAAATCTCTGTCGATTATTAATCATTTTAGTTGATACATGTGGCCTTTGAAAAAAGCTCGTTATAACGCAGACCCACCTAAACAGTGACATCGAGATTCCACCATACTAATGAAATGAATGGTATAACATATATTGCACAATTTTTTTCATATACGCAAACGTCTGGTCTCAATACAATATTTACTAACTGGAACGAACTCATACTGCAACAAAAACAACAAAACTATCGGGAAATGTATTATGCACGTAACAACAGCGAATACAGAGTGGGGTACAGGGGGTAATTATCCCTCCCCCCAAGATTTCTGAACACTAGAAAAAATTAACCCCTAAACTTCGTCCTACGTGCTGAATATGTCAGGCGAGAACTATACCGTTTTACAACATTCATTCTGCTGTACAAAAAGTTATATATTTCCTTTTTCTGTAGTAGAACATACGTGAATTGCGGTATTTTCAAATGGTTTATTTTTTCATTCCTGATTACACTCCCCCTCCCCTCCCCCTAATGGATCAAGCCTTGGTCCGCCCTTGGCACCTAAATGGTATTAAAATATTGATTACCTCATATTGTGAAGATCAAACTTGATGAATAGTTATACCATACATAAATTTCAATTACTATGTGGATTAGCGAAGCCACATAGGCGCTAAAGCATTACTGCTGGACGAATATTGTTCAGAGAACTGGGGAGAGCTGGTTAGTAGCTGGGCGTAATAATCGATATATTTTAATGTAGCTGGACGCTATTTAGTTATTTTTTTAGTAATATGGCTTATGTTGTTTATGACTTCAAGCTCTATAACTGAGTGAATTTTAATCAAAATCGTTAGTCATTTTTGAACAAATCGGAATTTTGTGAAACAACAAGATTAAATTACCCTTCATTGTTTTGCTATATCGTTCATCTCTTCATAGTTTCTATTCTGGTTAATAATATGCCTAAATACCAAATATAATTTGACTTCGTAATATTCTTTAGTCTCTAGAGCCGCCTGCAGACAGTCGCCATGGCGAAAACCACTTTCTTGATCTCGGGAGGAAACCTAAAACGTGTATTTCTGTCAAAGTTTCGAATTCGATTCTTTTTGCTATCACAATACTTTCTATATATGAGGAAGTAACCATAAAGAACAAGATTATTGGTACTGTTCTGAATAAGTCAGAACATGTGGCGTCGTCGCAAGTTTAATTTTCAATGGACTTTTTGAGTCCATAATTTTTAAGTTTGAGAATAGACGTTCTCCGTGTACACATTTCGATCATGGCTGTCAGACATTATCTCTCTCTCTCTCTCTCACTGTCTTCCCCACGTCCTCTCCGTAATCTTCTCTTTCCAAAGTTCACGAGAGAAAATACATTCTCACAACTACACATCGGACCAGGAAGTGTTAAGAATTGCCCAAGATAAGGTCTTTTCCGTATTTATGCTTCTATCTCCTTAAAACATAAGGGATGGACTCCCAGAGGACACCTTCCCTTCCCGATCTGGAGTTCCTTAATCTTATTGGACCAGCACCTTACGTTGCTTTCCACAGACAAGTATTGCGCTTTCGAAAACTGGAAATTTTAGTGACCGCGAATGTAATTCGAATTGTAAAACAATCGACAGTTACTAGATAGGAACGCTGGAGGTTACAACAAATTTTTTTCCTCGAGTTATTGAAAACTCGAGTCGTAGAAGTTTCATTTCCTAATCGTCTATTACTTCCGGAGTACTTAATCGCGCCTAAAAACACGAGACAGTGTTAATTGACGATCATCATATAGGGTGGGCCAAAAAATGTATCCGATTTCAAAATTAAAAAGAAAATTAATTGAATTGTGATGTGTGTGAAACAAAATCCAATTATTAAATGGATCTTTAAAATTTATTTCTAACAATACAGATTTTCAAAATGCCTTCCATAACTTTGAATACACATGCATCGGGTAGGTACAGTTGCTGGTTACAGCGTATAGGATTTCATGTCTAACATTGGGTATAGCTGTTGCTGTGAACTTATCTGAGGCATTTTGAATCTACAACAAAAAGGGCAATTTAGTAAAAAATATTTTGAATTTTTCCTGATTATTCCACTTTATTATTCAATTTTATCATATATGGTTATCCTGTAATTTCATTTTGAAATTGGGTACATTTTGTGGCCCACCCTATATACTTAAATAAGTATCAAAGAAAAATTCTTTGATTACTCACGAAAATGGATTTCGATATTTTTCAATTTACTCTTCAAAACTCTGGGTTTTATAATTTAATCGGCATCTCCCGATCGGGCAGACATTAATTTAATAATAATATGTTAAGACATATGGAATTCCATGTAATATGGACAATATAAGAGTCCTTATTAGCCGTCTCGACTTTTACGGATCGATTCATTTGGTAAATGATTTAACTTGAGGTCTCCGAATCGTTATATGTACGTACTTTATTCAAAAGAAAATAATAAAACAAAAACAAACAAAAATTTTCCCTTTGATAAAAAAAGTTTGTTTAACATCAACGTCCCACGCTGATTGCCCCAATTAGTGCGGCGAGCTTCCTGTTATTCAGAAATCCCGGAAACGATTAATTTCTCACTGGGATATTCTCTACGACATCCACCTCGCATTTTTTCGCTCTGGAAAAGATTTTCTACCAAAAATATACGAAGCAAAGCAAGTTTAATGAATCCTTTCGATCGGCATCTTCCTCAACCACGATAACAATTCATTCAAAGAATGTTTCATTTCGAGAGGAACGTCATCTTTCCCCGGGACGCTCGTCTTTGTTATATCTTGCGAACCGCCTCGAGCTATACGTTGCAGGAGATTGTGATCGATATCCTAATACGATGTCAGCGAATTTTTTGGAAAATAGATGATTTGAAACGACCTGTTTTTCGGTGATTTATGACCCTTAAATTTTCAACTAATTTGGAAGAATAGTTAACGAAACCATTCCTTCTTAACCCTCAAGTACAGGCATTGACTTTAATCACACTTTCACAGGCATGGAGTCTTACAGACTCCAACATAAGTTATATTCTGGCGTTGTTTATATATTTTTTTTCACTTTGACCTAGTAGTTTGGAATAAAAGGTGCTATGGATAAATTAAAACAACTAATAAATAATAATTGTTCATTTCAAACAACTGTTTTTAACAATTTTTCAATACACCTCCTGTCAAAATGTATTTTTTTCAGTTTTGATATTTATTTAAATGTTTAAATAGACACTTAATGTCATAAATGTATAGGAGAAAACACAAAATAACTAAGTAATCGAACAAAAACGAAAATAACAAAAAACAAATATTAAAAAACCACTTAAACTTCGCTTACTATTTTACATTTGCAGTCCTTACAAATACAAATCGAACACTGTAAACATATAGGACTACTGCATAAATAGCACTGGTAGCCTGTCTTGCGTATATTTGCTGGAGGACAAAAGCAACAGTACAATGGCGCGAATGTCTTCCATGTCTGATTTAAAAATTGCTCTGTAGTACCGGAGAACAAAAATGCTCGTAGCTCAACTGCATCAACATCGGACAAATCTCTAGACCGATTTGCGGACAACAGAAGGTTCACCATCACTGTTATAGGATCTTTTTATGCGAGAGCAGCATGTTTTTAAACAGGAGTTCGCAGTTCGTAACCTTGGTCTCCCGAGTATCGTTGTGCACTTTATCAACCTTACCGGGCACTTCTACGATGCTAAACATCTTTCCTAGCACCAGCAATTTAATTTGTTCGCCTGTTTTATTTCTAGACGTTCTAAAGGACATTTTAAATCGTTTTAACGTTGATTTGATTTTTTTTTGGTCGTTCCCATTTTTACAAAATTATAGCGGTGTTCGCTGAGTGGCTCTCAAACGTAAATGGTGCTCGCCGCAATGAAAAGGTTGCGGGAAACTGTTTTTTAAGAACCGCAGGTTGCCGACCCTGCCCTAACCCGTCGAAACGACAAGAACGTGACGCCTTTGCGTGCGCAGCGCTCGGGTTTCGACGAGCAGCCGCACTCACGACCCTACGTGCTAGGGATAATCACGACAAACGTTGTCCTAGGTCACGGCTCCTGTGGCGTCCCTCCGAGTGAAGGAGAGAGGGTGTGTCTGTGTTCGTGCGTATGACTACCAAGCTCTCTTCTGTCTCCCATCCGTGGCCTCTGTTACCCGGGCAATCAACGGAGCCAGTTCACCCCTTCCATCTGCCCTCCCCCAATTCCGCTTCTCCCTATTCTCATCCCCCATTTTAACAGCGCGCATGCGGCGGATTCGACTCCGAGCACGCCCAAATGAGACTAGTTTCCACCGGCTCTCTCCTATAGTTGCATCACGTCTGTTCCCATTATCCCAAAGGGAGAGAGGATAAGAAAAGAGCATGTTGAAATTACTATGGAAAAAAGTCCCGGAGTCCACATATCTTGTGCGTTTATTTCGTAGATCTAACCGGCCTCTGTTAACAAAGGGAGTGCGTCAGTATTAGAGGTTTTATTAAAACCGACCCATTTTCGCGGAGGCACGTAATTTTCCCTCGTTGACCTCGGAAAAGCGTGCCAAGAGAATATTTTGGAAAAGGAAGATGAGAATCTTTTCGGGAGGGAAATTTATCTCAAATAATTTCGCTCTACTTTCACTGCAAATACATCTCTCGGCTCTCGCGACCAGGGGCGCTGCGTGCCACACGGTCGCCCGTGTGCAAGTCTCTCATTTGCCGCCCTTTTTAGGCGTCCTATACAGAAATTATTAAAAAACGCCTTTTGGTTCGATACATTTCCGTAACCAATAAATGTGAAAGAATATGGCATATTATAATACAATCCGCATTACTGTTAAAAAATACTGTACGTGCCCGACGATAAATCGGTCGCCCCCGTTGTTTGGCCGCCCGTGTGCGTCGCACACATGACACAAGGATGGCGCCCCTGCTCGCGACGCACCGAAACAGATATCGAAATTCCATTTTCTGCCGCCAATTTAAAGAGTAATTAAATCCTATTTCATATACATTTGAAAAAAGCCTTTGAAATTAACCTGTAACTATAGAGATGCGGTCTGTGAGACCACCTACGTTATAGAGTCAAATTGCACCGCTATTTATCTTTCCGCTCGTTTATATTTTACAAATAAATTAAATCATTTCTTTCTTTTAATTGCCTCTTAAACCTCGTGACCGATTATTAAAGACGAAAAATCCCATTGTAGATAAAGCCAGCTATAAATAATTTTAAAAAACAACCGATCTGGGAGACCGCACCTCACAATGTGATCATAATGTCGCCAAACTAGTTGATGCTTAAAATAAGAATTTGAAAGAAAATTATCTTTTATTTTGGACAAATGCGAAAAATTAGGAGATACGGTATGCAGTATATGGAGAAGTACATTTTCCATCATACTAATTGTAAGAACGACAAATAATTCACACTGAGAATCAAAATAACGGTGAATCCACGAAGCTTTGAATTATACAAAGGACTGTCAAACACTATCATTACAACAAGTATAGGAAGCAGATCATTCATAGCTTTCCTTGCACAATCCACCATATGAGATGTATTGAAAGAATTGCCATCAATATAACTCGGGTTACTCTTTCCTACTTGAACAATAGTGAACTTTTGGGTATCAAGTAGATGAATACAACTTCCCATCGAGTATATGATCATCTTTTGGGAATGGTATCCTTCATAATAATCCGTTCTGTTTTTAATCTCTTTAATTTTCACTCTCCTAGTCTCCTCTTCCTTTCTCATTTCTAGTTCCGTTCAAAATATTAATTAACCAATTGAAAACACCCTTTTGAAATTAGGCTTAATGACTATGTTTACACATCTTACCCGTTTCATTAAATGATTTCCCACACGAGTTCATTCAGAATTCTCCAGGCACCAAATTTTCCATTTCCTATACCCCTTAGAGATTCCCACTCATTCATGTTGATTTTTTTCCTATCTCCTAAGATCTTTTCAGGATGGAATTGAGTTTTAAGCGAATAAAGTGTCTGTCGAAATGTTGTTACTAGGATGAACATTATTTGAGTAACTGTGCAAGAGTTTGGTACTGCAACAGTTTGGTCACCGTAAAAATTGCCTTGCGTAACTCGCAAATACATATTTACTTTCCTCGCTTTTTCCCGCTGGGTTCAGTCGACATTTTCAGCTGATAATTGCTAATAGGATTTAATTTCCACCTCATTCTCATTACGCACTACACTCTCTCACCTGCCATCGGCATGGAATTCACCTCACGCGCGGTTCAGAGCAAGGCGCGAGGGGCGGGGCGCCAAGAGGGGCCCATTTCCCCATCCTCATCACACTTCTCCCAGATAATAATTGGTCAGTTATAACCGCATAAATATTCATATTTCGGATTCATTATGATCGAAATATTTTTGTCGGAAAAAATGGATTCGAAAATTTTTTTTATGGCCTCATAAAAAAGTATGCTCCGTAATTTTCACCCTCTGAGAGTAGCAGGAGAGGTGGGGAGGAGCGACTAGCCAACGCGCTCGAGGCGGAAATTACGTCCATCATCTTTATTTAATTGCCCAAATTACACGTTTTTTTCTCGGCGGAAGATCGACTAATGTTTTCCATTTATTACCCATGGAGTCGCAATTTTTCACGGACGATGATTGCGCGAGTACAATAGGAAGCAATGGGACGCGTTGTGTAAGACTCCGAAAGAGAGAAGGAAAAATTTATATCGGATAAATCTTTGGAATATTAAAAAAAAAAGCGAGCGTTATTCACGCGTGACTGCTCTGGAAGAGCAAACTTAACGATTAAAAAGAAACTCGGAATTTATAAAAGGTAATTAAATCGGTTAAAGCAATTAATGGATATACATTTTCACTGAACCCATCCTCCGAGAATCAGATCCATAGTTAATTTCTTTATCCTCCCTAAAATGATGTGCTAATCGACTGATGTGAATTTATCTTCTCTCATAAAAAAACACCTTTATCTTCAATCCCGATCGATTCCGTAATATCTTCAGTCAAACGTTTTATCTTGGCGTGTTGAGTAAAGCATGATTCCTCAATGGTACGTTCTGGGTCTGGTGCCCTTCAAACTTTACGGTCACCAACGGCCCTTCGCTCGTTACGATCTTGAGCAAAGACAATCAAATCTATGATCTAAAACGAGAAAAGTGAAAACGTAAGCAAGAAAAACGTACGGATTGAGCGTGCTTTCTGGAGACTTGAAGAAAACAGATGCACCTATCTGCATTTATCGTGCATTACAAAATAAATTATTTATAGGTAATGGCGCTAAATTTACGGGGATTAAACTTTACGACCTAAGTTCTTCTCCCGAGAAAGTTACCGCATAAATTTAACAATGACATAGAGGAAGTTTGTGTTGCGATTAATGTCAATTCACGGACGAGCTATTTTTATTAACCCGCACACAATCCGACGAAGGTAACCATAAACGCGGAGCTCCAAATGCTAAGTTTTTTTAATTCATAACGGCTCAAAACTGAAAGTGGCCACTTTTGCTTCTCGTAATGAATCCTCCAAGATTTCGTGAGACCTCTTAGATCAGGGACGGAAATCGAAGTAAAAGAAGAGACACTTGATTCAAATTCGCCATAAGAGGAGCCACAGTAAAGATAAGAATTTGAAAATTCGCCATCCACCAATAAGGTAACATGCAGGGTATCATGTAGATGAAAATATAAATTCATGTATAATAACTACTTCTGAAAAAATCCTATACACACACTTCAATGCAATACACGGTAAATTCAGAATATTTTTAGATGTTTTGTAAGTCCCAGTTCAACGTTTTCCACGCATTTAACAAACACCTCCATCTTTTTGTCGCAGTCTTCATTTTATCTGCAGATTCCACGTTATTCCTGTCACATTCGCTATATATATAAAAATATTCCTTGTAAAACAGGAGCACTTCCAGTACATTAGATCGGGAGCGAATGTTTCGTTCCAAGCGATTTCTCCGGGAAAAGAACTTGGTTCAGGAAACCGCATTCGCTTTCGGCGTTACTGATGTTCCCGTGAATTGGCTATTGCCTGATATCACGTAGAGGTACTTGATAACAATTCCCTCCTTCCACCCCCTCTTCCTTTTACTCCCACCCCCACCTTCTCAAAACCTTTCCCAACCCTCTTCCCCACCCTCTACCATACTTCCCCATTTCCTTCCCCTTCACAAACCTAACCTTTCCCTCCCACTTCCACCTCCATTTACCCGACACACTCATTCAATATTCTCTCCCATCCCCTCTCCTACACGCACTCTTCTTCCCCTCCTCGCCACTCACAAATTCTCCCTATATAGAAACCTTCCCATTACAACCTCCTTTTCCTCGTGTCCCCAGACAATATCCACCTCCACCGTCTCCCTCCCATTCCCTCCTCCCCTTTCTACCCTCTCCCACTATCTCCTTCCCCTAACCTCTCCCAACCCCTACCTTCAAAAGCCCTTCCCTCCCACACACACACACCCATATCCCTCTGGAAGCACCATCATCCATCGTCCAATTTCCACCTTTTATCACGGCACCGGACGCTGACTGGCATGTGTGCACGCCATCGTTTCGTGGGAGTTATTCCCATTGCCCGTAATAAAAAAAAAGTCGACGGATGGTTTCTCGTGAGGCCGTATCGACTCCTTTTAAAAGCTTCTATAACCATTAGCGAGAAAAATTAGTATTTCGTATCGGGGTCTGCTGGTTGCAGAATGGATCAAAGGTTGATTCAACGAATCAAGAATTGGTAAAATCGAAGATCGTTTATTTTAACAATCTCCGACTCTCACCTCCTGCCCCACACGTAAAAGTTTCTTTTGGGGTGGATTATGGAATGACTTGGTGCAAATTGTTTTCTTTTATGACGCACGCTTATGGAATCCCCGTGGGAATGAACACGTATTACTGTCAGACAAAAATTCAATTCGCTGCATTAAAGCAATTAAACGGACCATTGATGATGGAAAGTCCAGTAAGAGCTATATTTAAGCAATAATGTAAATATAAAAAGAAAAAATATTCACATCCTAGGATATATTTACCGTTATTTAAGTGAAACGTTAAATAAAATATTAGGGATAAAGTGGCTCTTTTAACTGGCAATCTTATATTCCAGAACGAATGTGTTAATTGTTAGAAAGGCTATGAACCTGAGTTTACACACCTCTTGGGCAACAACATTAATTGTATATCTACGAAATTTAAAAAATAAACTAATGAGTTATCGACCTTACCTTTAGTCCTGCATGCGAAAGATGGGGCATCAAGCACGTGGTCAGCCGTTTGCACGAATGGAACTCTTATCGCTTTCATCACATTGCAGGTAGATGGAAGACGTCGTGGTCATTTGTATTCTGAAATTGAACGGTATTGGTTTTTTCAATTAAAATATACACTATTGTTAGCTATTCGTTTAGTTTCAACGAAATATTTCAGAGACGTTATTATCACACGATTAACATTTAGAATCTTATCCCTTTCATTCAATTTAAGCTTTAGAGCACGTCATTAGCTGGTATAAGTTACTACTTTAATCAGCTGTTTGATATTTACAGGAGTTGATTATATTACCAAAAAAACAATGTATCCATATGAACTTCATTGTTAGATATTTCAAGCTTAAATAAATTCCTATATATTTATTACTATTTTTCTATGGTTAAATAATACAAGATTTTCAATAGCAGCATTGTAAAACATATACAAGCAGCTATTAATGCGCATGGTGTTATTATGTAATAAAGATTACCGGACATTGTTCGTGTGAAAACTTAATATGTACCACTTTGCTAAAGAAATGGCGACGCTTAACCACCTTTGAGTCGGAATTTTTATACCCGATTCTTAACTTATCCCAAACACATAAAATTAGCGAGTAGATAGATGAATATAGTCACCTATTAGAGGCAAAATTTTTAATGTAAGTCATTTAGAACAATCTCATGAATTAGCTAATTAACTCAGTTACTCTTTAATAACCCTACCTGCCTCGTCCGCATGCAGTCTGAAAAATAGGAAAAAATTTTAGGCGAAGATTTCCTTTGTTCTCGATTCCCAAGGGCTTTTTCCATTATTACAGAGGTCGCCGACATTTATAATAGAGCGCAATTAAGGAAGTGCGAGATTTCCCTTTCGGGCGTTATATATAACGACCCGCTTCATATGTTCCCTTCTCGTCGTTCGTGCCTTCAAAACTTCTGCTGTGTATGGCTAGAGGCGTCACGGAATGCGTTTCTCAGCCGTTTTTTTTTTCGCATTTCGTTTAGACTCAGTGGTTCTCAAGTGCGGCCACCGGGCAATTTCGGTGCGGCCCCCAGAAAATTTCAATAATTGCAATTATTTAAAGTAACCGTTGGCATTAAATTAGAAGGTATGTGAAAGTTTTTACATGCTTACTGTTACATTTTCTTTAACCTTTTCTTGATGCGGTCACAATAAAATATCTTTGGAGATCCACTGGTTTAGACAGTCGAGTTCTTTTCATGACGCTGCTTTTGTAAGGAAAAGAAGGATGCAGAAAATGAAAGAGAGAGAGAAGGAGAGGAGAGAGAAAAAGAAATAGAGAGAAAAGGAAATAGATAAGAAAAGAAGAGAGGATGCGAGGAGGAGAAAAGGAGGGAAGGAGAAATAGAACAAAAGTGTCGAATGGAATGAGGAAAACTGAATATTAATTAGAAAATTGAGAAGTCTATACTTCCGCCGTCATGAGTAAACTTTATACAGTAAAACTCGTTTATTACGTATTTGAGAGGACCGACTCATTGCTTCAATATAAGCGTGACTTCGTTATATACGAGAAACATGGTTTTTGGCCTATACATCCCATATAACACGTAGACACAGTAAAAGCTACGCTATCCGGCTATTTAGAACCGGCCACCGTTAGATACCGGCAATTACACAAATACAATTCATTTTGGATTTATTTTTCTTTTTTTATGAATGTTTGTGTGAATTGTATTTGTGTATTACCACAACTTCCACTTTAAAATTTCTTAAAATATAAGATGTATATATTACGTGTCTACTCCGTATACTTCTGGGACCCTGAGTAAGCATGGCGTTATTGTTTACGTAAGCTATTTGCATTGTCTAGATGTTTTGGTGTACTTCTACAATTTCCAGTTTTATCGTTTTTTATTATTAAAAAAAATTACTCATCCATTGAATATGGCATCAAAATAAACACCTAAAAGCAAGGGACAGGGGGGAAAAAGTTGTTTTAACGCTAACACAAAAGCTGGAGCTGATCAAACGAATGGAAAAAGGAGAAAGTAGAGCAGCCATAGAAAAATAATTCAACATCGGATCTTACAAGCTCTACGATACCAAGACTCATAAGGCTAAATTAATGAAATTTATGTCATCTTCTGAGAAGAGTAAATCAATTAATAAACATCATATGCTTCATAAGCCAAAAATGGAGGAACTGGATAAAATATTATGACTGGTTTTCACAGAAATGTTCAAAAGAATTAAATAATTTCGTCCTTTTCTAATAGAGTAAATAAAGATAAATAAGAAAGATATAATCCAATAAATTCAATTTTGGGAACAGTTTCACTGTCGTAGTCCCCAAACTTCCCGGACGCCCTAAACTTTTCAGTAGTATTCTGTTTTGCATGTAAGCGTTGCAACGTATGAAATAAGAATGGGTAAATAGTATCTAGATCTAACTGCGCGTGGAAGAATTATAATGGAATATGCAAACTCCATACATAGTTATGTTTAGGGAGCACGATAGTGAACCTAAGCCCAATTTCGTTTGGTTATTGCTAAATTAGCAATGTCAAAATCGAAAAACGCTCCCCTAACCGGCTATTTCTCCTAATCGGCTTTCAACAATCCCCAAGATAGCCGGATAACACAGATTTTACTGTATTTGCAGTAAGTAGACTTCAATGCCGTACTTACATATGCAAAGAGATGCTTATCATCTTCGCGGCATGTAAAATGTTCGATTGGTATTACATACGATTTTTAAATGGCCAATTAATATTATTATTATGGTCATCAATTAACAAAAATTTCACATTTTTAATATCAATTTCAATACAAAGGGAGCATGGAAATTCCTATGGAAGGGGTAAGGGAGGAAGGGGACCTCTACTAACAAGTGCGAGGTAAACGGGCGGAAACTATTCATTACTTATCGCTCCGCTCGGCAAAATTCGTTATTTAGTATGGGTCATTTTTTGCCACGGGACCAAACATTTGTTCGTTACAGCCGAGAATTCGTAAAATGTGTGTTCGTTACATCCGAGAAATTTAACCAATGCCCTTATGGAGAAGTCCAAGGGACCGAGACATTTCTTCGTTATAGCCGAGATTTCGTTTTAGGCGTGATCGTTATAAACGAGTTTTACTGTAGAAGTTTCGAATGCCTTAATGTTATACTCAGCAATTTGATTAGTGTTTTACTGCTAGTTTCATAAACTGATTTGTTAATAAATAAACTTTTCGCTTTAGTTACATGTATGATTTATTTATAATTCGAAAAGTATAATTACAAGTAAAAAATTACATAACTTCATTTCCTAGAATGTGCTTTTCCCACACCATGAAATAGATACACTACTTGTTCGGCTGCGTGTGTGGTGCATCAATCTTGTTTCAAGATAGAAAGATGAATTCGATGATACATTTTAAGATAAGTTCAGTATAAAAAACGTTCATCAAGATGCGTGTGGGAACATTATTTCTCGTAGAAATCTAAATGTTCGTGTCGTGGTGTTCTTTCCCATTCACCCATACAGTAGGGCGGGCGATTCTTCAGGTTGGACAGAGAACTGTGCGAACTACGACTCTTTCATTTCGCATTTACATTTTAATTTTATTTCTTCAAGTGCCAAAACTGAATTTAAAATGAGTGGCGCGAGAAAATTCCAATCTCATACAGAGTGACGCTACATCTGAATTTAAAAGAGCACTAATGCTCTTTAATTCCTTCCCTTAACCATAAAATTTTTAATTAGATTTTGCTGTAAGAATGGTTTAAGAGAAATACTACAAAAGTATTTACAGCCGAGGTTTTTATGCAGGATTCGTGGCGAGTGTTAAATGGCTATGCGGAAATACCAAAGGTATAACTTTTGACCTTGTTCCAACTTTTCTGCATGACTTTGGAATCAAAGGTTGTAATATCATGTCTACGGATGGCTTTATAAAATGTTGTAGGAACAGTTTCACCGTAAAAAGGATGCCGTACTTCATAATTTCTATATTATGGGTCATCTTTTCAAAGAAACGTGCTTAATATAACATTAATTTAACCCTAGATGGGTCGTGCCCGTCGCTTTAGCTTTGTCGGAATTTATTCTAAAAAAATAAATGTGCCAAATTATTTCCTAATTATTTGCATCCATAAAGACAAGTTGAGTTGTTTTCACTTAATTATCGTTTTAAAACTGACTAGGAAATACGTGTTAAATAAAAGAGCGCTCAAAGTGGAACGCCAGAAAAATATAGTTTAAAAGTTAGAACGAGAGAAAAAAGGGGAAATGAAGAAAAACGCAGTAGAAAAGGACGACGTAAAGCATAATGAAGAAAAGGAAAGAGAGTGAAAGCGTCAGAAAAGGGTGAGAGAGAATGGCTCCTGGAACCTACACCGGCGTGGACGGCGGGCAACTCCGGATGTCCCCCACCCAACGCGCTTCGGATTATGCTTCCCTGTCGGCCCGTGTAACCCTGCATTAACCGGAACAAAAGAGAAGAAAGAGGTAAGGTAAATCCCTTCAACAGATCGCCGATGCGTGTATCGGTCGAGTTTTCGGCTCCTTGTTGCGCAACCTATTCTTTATGGGCGATCGCTGTGCGGATATGCATTGGTTTTCCAGAGATGGGTGGGAAAGGGATCGGTGGGCGAGGAAGGATTGGCATTGTTGGCCGTGGTCCACGTGAAAGGTCCTCTCCGGAGGGCGGAAAAGGAAGGTCATCGCCCCTTCGGATGAAACTGGAGAGTTCTCGCAGAATCTCACTTTCCCACAGTGGGACCCGGCCGCGTAGACTGCGACCATCCCGGATGGCCCTTCCGACGTTTCATCCGAAAACATGCGAAAAGGGTCGACGAACCCGAGTATTTACCCATTTACTCGCAGATCTAGTTTCTGCGCAAATAAGAAACCGTAATTTCCTTGCACACCTCTAGAGAAAACTCGAAACTTCATGTTGTCTTTCTTTAAAGAGTCCATAAGGGTTTATCTTGTGTTGTTGTGCGACGGAAAATTAAATTTGTTATTCCCAACGCCACTGACCGATTAAATTGAGCGTGACGGAAAACGAATGTGTCCGGCTTGAACTCGAATGTCTAACGTTGTTATTGTGTAAACACCCCATCTGGTGGATACCGTTTAATTAATTTCTCATTGGTTGTCGCAGATTATTATAAGGCATTACTGAGGTATGAACGAAATTTTTATAATAAGTTTATGTAATATGTTTTATTTTTCTTAACATAGGTTTAAGATACGTTATAGATTTCAAAGAATTCCCGAAATTATCAGATTGGAATTTTCGTCCGGTCCAATCATTTTCCATGTGGCCCGCGGCACATTCTCAAAGTTGAGGGCTCAGGGCGATATTAATATTATGGATTCCTGTCTTCCTAGCAACGTTCAATAGTTGCTTTGTTTTCCTTCAAAAATCGACGAAGATGATCCAACAATTACTACTGGCTAATGCATGTCACATTATAGCACGTGTTTTTTATTTTTATATTAATTTTTCCGTCTTATTAATTTTCCACAAAAAAACTTAGTCTTATTTGGGATCTTTTAAAATGTGGGTGTCCCTTGCGGCCGCCCAGAACACCCTCAGTTAAACCCTTTCCTTAACGTAACCCGCCCTTTTAGTAAAACGTTTGTTAACCCCTACTCTAAATGGAAGAAACCCAATGTAATCCTCTTTGTCCGAGTGCAAAAAAGACATTCTACATCTTCGCAAAAAATTCACTTAACTCCTCACTCGCTACTCAAGCATTCGGCACACAAAACCCTTTTCCTCCAGAGAAACAAATTCAACCATTTTTCAATCCCGAGTCAAAAAGTTAAACATATAAACAACCTTTTACAGATGGAAAATTTATCGATCTCTTTCACAATTCCTGTCCCAACTACCATCAAAACAGAGCATAGAAAGATTCACAAAAAATACAAAAGGGGTCATTTTTCTCCACGTCCGACTCTAAGGGAATCCAAAATAAGGAACTCCAGCCCTTTCCATCTCTTTCTCCCTCGCTCATTCTTGCACATATGATCCGCAACGTGCCGCGATGGTATCTAACCGAGGCATTCTAACCTCGTGTGGGAGGCACGACAAAAGGGGGAACCAAAGAGAAAAAGAGATTTCGAAGTTGGAACGGCGGTTAGGACTCTCCCGAAAGGGTTACGTCGCGTCCCTTGAAAAGCAAAGAGCGGAGGAAAAAGGTTTTCAACCTTTTGCAACCTGTTCCGACCTCACGTGCTATTTTTTTTGGCCACCCTTGTTTTCGCGAAAGGGTTTTTCTCGTGGAGGCCTACGCAGTGATCCCGAGTGAGGTAAGTCCTTTGTAAGGTTGAGTTAGGGATTTTTCCAAGTGCGGAGGGTTGAGTGTGCAGAAAGGGAGAAAGGAAAGAGGTCGCCGACCTCCCTTTCGGAAATGGTGCGAAAGGCGAAGAACGGGCGCATTCGAGAGGAGAGTGGGCGGGGTGAAGAGTTCCCGAAAAAGGACGAAAGGGGGGTGGAGAGGACTAAAGGGGTTTTCCTTTAAAAGCGAAGAGGTTTTATTTTTGCAGAAAGCCCCCTTCTTCTCCTTAAGATTCGGCGGACTTTGGAGATATGGACGGGGGTGGTTGACGGCGGTTGAATAGGGATGGGCGGGGAACGAAGGGGGGTGAGTGAATTGGGGTGGAAACGGGAGTAGTAGGGGGTGTGTAGAGGGTGGAAAATGGTCCCTCTCCTTCCACTCCCTTTTCCTTTGCTCCTCCTCCTATTACTTCGGCTAGGGTCAACGTACGAGGGCAAAACCGACGCAAAAGTTGAGCTGCAAATGGATGAAAGAAAGTTAGGGAATATTGTTCGGGCCCTTCTAGGGAAGGGATCTTTAATCCTTAAAAGAGAAGGGAAAATAGAAGAGATTCCATCGGTGCTTTCGAATCGGGGTCTTCGCGGTGGAGAAGTGGACGAAATCTATGAATTCTCTCTCTCTCGAGTGAGGCCGTAGGAGGAAGTTTTTTTTTTTTTTTAGCTCCGAATCAAACAAACTCGATCAGTTATTTGTGAAGATTATTTCCTTAAATCGACGATAATGATCCCAAGAACCTATCGAAGAAAATACCCCATCCTCCGGAAAATTGAAGAACTTTGGAAAAAGTATAGGAAGAGGGTGGTCGTAAATGAATATACCAAAAATATAGTTGAATAATTCTTTTGTTGGTTGAGAAAAATAAAAAATTAATAATAAATGAAAGAGTTAAGTTTCCAGTTTTTTACTTTCATAAATTTTTCCATTATTTTCTAATTATTTTTTTGTTTTGTTTCGTGAGACTATCTTATACATTTCTACTGCTGCGCGGAAAAATGTTTACGCAGAATTACATTAATTATGGCGAATTATGATAGGCACGTAGAGGTCTATTAATTAATGAAAGTAAAAATTACGAACTTAACTCTATATATTATTAATTTTTCCTTTTCTCTCAAGCAACAAAAGATTTATTCAACTTTATTTTTGATACGTTCATTTACGAATACACTGTATATAATAATTCATCAAACGTGTGGATGGCAGTAGGTGCAGCACACAAGAGTCCATTAAAAAAATCTTGTTTGCAGGTTTAAACATCCCTTTGTGACCTCTAATCGATCTAGGAAAATAAGATCCTCTATATCAGTGGTTCTCAACCTTTTGCCTCTTGCGTCCCACCTACCACCTTTTCAAGAAACCCTAATTCCACAAAAATTTATTTAAAAAAAATATTGTGGAATTACCAAATAAATCTGTTATATTTCGACAATATGAAGAAATTCCATCAATTTACGCCAGAGACTGTTAACTATATAAAAGAGAAGGTGCCAGAAAGTGTAACCGATTGTGGTGCCAAAATGTCTTCAGCCGGCTCTGGTCCCACCTAGACGGCTTTCAAGTCCCACCAGTGGGACGCATCCCACCGGTTGAGAAACACTGCTCTATATCACTCCATCCTAGTCTATCGCGCGCACTTTATCATTGCGGTCTTGCATTTCTATATAAGTGGACGCTTAAATTATTCCGAGTACTTCCTCAGCTAAGCGTTTAGATCTGTATTTCTTGATACGTGTCAATGACGTCCAAAATATTTCCTTGAAGAACGTACCATCAAATTTTATTCTTGTCCATGCGTGTTTATTTGCAGATATATCCGAGTATCTCGCCAGTTAAAATTATAACGACAGATATTGTATCTATAAGAATGAAAATTATGCCCAATTTCGAAAAATAACACCTATTAAAGGCATGATTGGAAGGACCAAAATTGCGTCAGTAAAGGGAATATATAATTGAACTCTTATAGTGGACGGTGTAGACGAATCGCAAAATTTTCCATCTTCGGAAAAGGTTATAAAAATGAAAGTATCCGGGTTGTTTGCGTTAACAATTTTACGTAGTTTACCTAGTGACTCGGAGATTTCAGAGAGAGTTCACCGAACTTTTGAAAATGCTGACGCAGTGTTAGAGGGCAAGGGAAGGACTGCACTTGTTGTTGACGATTGGGAAAGGTCTGGCCAGAGGAATGAAAACACACTAGTCTAAACCCTTCCCATCCTCCTCTTCCCCTTTCCGCCCCCCACAGGTTGCATTTCACCCCTTTTCGCCATTCCCAACGACGGCTAGACCTCAGCGAAGCGAAAAACCCCCCATCCCATCCTCCCACATCCATTGCCAAAAACATCCCCTCTCATCTAAAAGCCTCCCCCCGCCTCTCCGTCCTCCAAACCCCCTCCATCCTTTCCCGTCTCTTCGCACGTAACCTTGTTTGTGCCATCTCGAAGCGGTCTTCGACCTCCATGCCTCCCTAGCCTTCCTTTCCTTCCCCTTTCTCTCATCCTCTTTCTCGCTCTCTCTCACTCCTTTTACTCCCACCACCTATCGAGTTCTGCTGTTTCTATGTACTCGCTCTCATAATTTCTCTCTCATTACATCTTTCTCTCGGCCTCATTTACCCCTCTCCTCCCCTCCATCCTAACCTCTATCTCAGCCTCTTCCTTTCCCGCCATCTTTCTTTCTACCTCCCTCCCTACCCCTTCCTTTATATACCTTTCTTCCTCTATATACCTTTCTCCTATATTTCTCCTCATTTCTATACCTGTCTTCATCTATATACCTTTCTCATTATCTCTCTACCTTTCTCCAGCTCTCTCAATTTTTCTACCTTTCTCTCTCTCACTACATGTATTATTCCTTTATTTATCTACCTTCCCCCTCTACCTTTCTCCAGCTCTCTCTCAATTTGTTTTTCTACCTTTCTCTCTCTCTCTCTCTCTCTCTCTCTCTCTCACTACATGTATTATTCCTTTATCTATCTACCTTCTCCCTCTACCTTTCTCCCCCTCTCTCTCTGCCTCCCCCTTTCTCTGCCTCCTTTCTATCTATCTCTATCACTCTCTCTCTGTCTATCTCCATCCCTCCTTTTCTTCCCTACCTTAAATGGTTAAATGTAAGAAGGGACCACCGTCTCAATATCTCCCGAATACACTGTTACTGTCTGTCACTTTTCCCTTACCTCCCTCTTTCTTCCCTCCGCCCAATATCCTATCTTTCCTCCTCCTCCCTCTTCCTCCACCTCTTTTTCGCCCTTTATCCCTCCGACCGCTCTCTTTCCTCCCACATCCCGATCCTCCTATTTTCATCAACAGGACGCTTTCGTCTTCCCGACGAGATCTTCCTCCCACTCCCTCTCCTTTCTCCATAGTCAATATGTTCCGTCTCCCAGCAGTAGTAGTAAGACGGGGGCACTTGCTAGTGTAAATACAAAACACGCCACTAAGCGCATCCATCGGACCGTTTAATTTGTTTGCGCCCCGGCGTGACTTATAAATTAACCTTAAATATTGACTCATGAAAGTGAATGCTGTTAACACTTCATATTGTTTTTACAATAAAAGTTTGTGAGAGTAGTTTTCCTAATCTAAGTTTTTACTTCGACCGTTTATCATAGAATAATAGACAACATTAGAAGAGAAAATTTTCCTATTCTATGTATATTAACATATTGATGGATAAAAATCTTCTGTGGCTATGCAAAAATTCTAGTTAACCAGACGTACATTTCAGCCACGAAATATTCGAGTTTGTGAGCAATTCATCTATAGTTAATAAAATCATAATAAAAATAATCGAAAATATGGTAGCTGTGAAGCTGAGATCCTCTACTGATTCATTCTATCGCTTTCTAACTATATTGGATTGATTTCTTGATTGTCTAGAATAGATTCACGCCATTAGATGATTCTGAATTTTCTAGGAATCTTTATCATAATAATTAAAGCGCATCGTCGATTATCTGAGCTAATTGGGCATGACAATAGTTCGTTAGGACTGTCGATACATTCAATTAATCGAACATAAGCAATAGAGCCTCTGAGGAAGAAGTAGTCTGTAGCAAAAAAAACTATTGTTCTTGGGATGCTCTAAATTTATCGGCGCTTTTTGCGACTAAATTTCGAATTCCTTTAACAAAGAATAGACGCGCGTATAATCGCTCTACCGCTCTAACCATCGGCATGGTTGCGCTCTTGAACTTTCACATATCTTTCCTTGATTTCCAACTGCGCACCATACATTATTTTTTGTACCTATCGTTCGCTACCAAGCTGCCCATCCTCATACTTTCTTTGGCCTTACAACTCCAAATCACTGCTGACTGCGTAACTAACAACACAACTCCAAAGATGCGGATCGACCTTCACCTCATTTTTTTACATTCACATTTATTACCCTGGATTACGCCAATGGCAAATTGTGTCATTGCACCATACTTACCCTAGTTAAAATCTCTATCGGCACATTTGAGAAGAACATCCTGTTGTACCTCTCGGTTCTAGCAATTATTTCAACCTATAGGTGGTTAAAATTACGCCGCCCACAACCTGAGCGTATTCAGGACTATTAAACTTCTCGAAGAGTTCTACTCGTACTCCATACGAACAATCCATGGTGTGTCATGCCAAATCACTCTGATACACCATGTATTGTATCTATACTAACCCCTAACTAATCGACCCTTCCTCGTATTAATCCGATCTCGAATAACCCACCCACGTGGCGGTCAAAACAACAACAACCATAACAAACACAAAGTATCCCCTTTCATACAGTAGCTCCATCCCTTTCATACCCTTTTTGCCCACCGTTCCGTGAATGCCCATCCAAAATCCAGTAGCATCCCGTAATTCCAAAACCGGGCATCAAAATCCCATTCCGTGCGTGCGTTCCGGTCGCCTATCCGTTACCCTCCTCTCCCAGATACCTTTCTTCTGTATACCTTCGGGAGACCGGATTATAACCCCTGCAAGGATCACGTGAGAGACGGGATGAGTTTCCGGAGAAAATGGTTTCTTAAATAGACAACCTACCCGATTGTTCGTTCTAAGCGACCGCGGTACAGTACTTGGATGACACGTTCGAGTAATGGGTTAACGTCATCTTATCCCGGTCCATCCATTCTACGCCATTCATATTCCCCCTTCGTGGCTTTCAACGTGATCTCTTTTATGCTGCCTCGCATCCTCAAGATAGTGGAGAGACTAGGCTATAGACTATTTTACAAAGAATTTTTTTTCTCGGACCTGAGAAAGTTCCATCTAAAGCATACGACCGATATAAACGAAACAAAATAACTTAAAACTTTTTGAATTAGAAGTTTTTTGCGTACTAAAAAGCTTAAAACAATAAATTCTTAATCAATAAATGTGCGGCTTTTTTAGGTTAAATATTGTATTACAACTTACGGCTTCTTAAAATAAAATGTGTATTGCAATTTAAATGACAATAGAATATAGCATAAACAGCAAATTTGTGAAAAATCTTAATCAAAATAATTTGTGGCTTTTTGAGGCTGAAAATGAGATTAGAATATACCATAAGCCAAAATCACATTACAACTGAGGCGCGTTCTCCCTGATCGCTATTGTTTTCTGCTATTTTTTATTCATTAGCTACATCTACAATTGGATTATTCGTCTTTAATAATCTGTCGTGAGGGTTAAGAGGTAAAAAAGAACTTAATATTCACTACTTCTCTGTCAAATTTTAACTAGCGGAAATTAAATAAGCGGGCAGAAAATAGACTCTAAAACTTTTAGAATCTATTTTCTATGAATTACCAATGAAGACGGCTGGTTTGTAGCCGAAATGCGCATCTGGTTTTTTATAACCTTGTTATGGTTATTGGAAATCCCTGAGTCAAGCATTTACTAAATGTTTGTTCTTGAATTTTTCAGCCATAAGGCGAGATCGATAACTCTCTTCTGAATAACACTTTTATTATATGTATTCGCAGTTTCAGCAAACGTGAACCCCGCGAATACGGAGGGACTGTTGCACTCTACCACATCATAGCCTCGGATAACTTTTGCAACATTTCGGAATTTCAAGAGGTCAAATATGACCCTTTCGGCGAAGAAATGTGACCAAAGTCTGCTTTTACAGCGCCGACTGAAATTTAAGTTGTCCTTCGGCCGTAAAAGAGGTTTTTTCTTCTCTTTTGAGTACTGCCGTCCAATATACTCCGAGGCCGAAGCGTCTACCTCCACATCATTCGTCCCCTCGATCGGAAAAACAATATGTATAAAAATACGTATACGTATAAGCCCGCTTTATGGGAGGTCGCCAAAAGGAAAGCGCCGCTTTTATTTGCTACCGTTGCACGCGGTTTGACCTTCGAAAATCTATTTCGCCTTTCACCCCTTAAATCTCTTACGCCTTCCTTTCAAGTTCTGCCGACGGACCCTATCCTTCCGTCCGCCCTTGCAGAAAGGAACGGCAGAGACCAAAAAAGGGTTAAAGGGATTGGGGGCCCTCGCAGAATTTTATGACCCTGCCGAACGAGAAAGTCGACTGCAGATGCCAACCACGAACGCGCGATTTTTTTTCGCCTGGTGCTAACGCGTTACTCTAAGTACAAGAATAGAAAAGCCAATTTCACACTATATGAAACCTGGATACAGAAATGTAAAAGCAATTTGTAGAAGAATAAAATATCCTAGTAAATTACATTTCGTGTATATTTTTAAATACATAATAGAATCTGCTCCGACATACGCAAAGCGGTTGAATCCATTTGGAAACAATATTGTCGTCTACAAAATTCAACAATTCGGTTGGAAACTTCTGCATAAACTACTTATTGTTAGACAAAATTACTATTCGGTTGGAAACTTCTGCATAAACTACTTATTGTTAGATAAAATTACTATTCTCAGTAAAATAAAAATAATACTTTTGCGCATCAGAACCACCGATTATATTTTTTCACTGCCATAGAAAAATGTTTAGATGGATTATCACTAAGTGACGACTCAAACTCAGAGACTCGAAATTCAAGGGAAACAAATTGTTCATATTACACTTTCATTTTAACGTGCTTATATACGAATATGTCTACTTCAACTAATCGAAATTTTGCCGAAAATAGGGCGTTCGCACAATCGAGGTTTGAATATAATTTTTATCAGTTCCTTTTAAAAAGGCGCGCTCCTTTAAGATAAACTCAGTCATTCTACACGCATAGCATCGAGAGGCTTAAAAATAACAAGGATTGGGAATGGACTTCAGAACGCGAGTTGGTAGTGGAATGAAAAGTAGTTATATATATAAATACTAAGGAAGAGGAAAGATAAGTAAGGATATTTTGGGCAACTAGGTGTTGAAGGAAACCCAGTGAACACTTACCGGAAGTAGAGCCGCTGGGGTGTTGGAGAGACACATTTGTAGAGGTTAGAGCTTTCGGGATGATCCCTTCGTCAGCACAAGAGAGACACCTAGTTGCCCAAAATATATATATATATAACTCTTATTTTTCTTATGCTAGGACCACAGAAACTAGGTACATATCTCTTTTGATATAATTTCTTAGGCTGTCTCCGCTACTTGAAACCGAAATCAAATTGCATCGTAACTGAAGAATTGAAAACTTTACCATAGGATTATTTCATAATCCGAGCTAAACAATTTGAAAAATTGTAGATTTTATCAATAAATGACTTCATCTGTATGTGAAAGGCGATTTTTATCTTTTTTGTTGGTTACAGGGTGGTATAAACGTTATACGCAGTATCGAGAAATTTCGTTCGGTGTGCCGCGAATTTCGAGAGAACCCCAAAGTACGCCGTGAAATTTAAATGGTTGCGGAGAACTAAGTTAGAGGACAGGGAGAGAGAGGGAAGGAAGGAGAAAGAAAGGGGAAGGAGTTAGAAGAGAGAGAATGGGGAAAGAAGGTTAGCAGACGTGAAAGGCTGACGGTAATTGAGAGGAGGCAAGTTTTAGGACAATCGGAAAGGCAAAAAAGGGTTAAGAGGTTCGTGTAATGCGCGGTGTACGAGTAGGATAAAGGGAGCGGTTAAATGGGAGTGGGTGTGGTGGAGTGGGAGGTGGAAGGGAAGGAGAGAGGCAAAAAGGGTTCCTTTTTGGAAGGTTTATTGCCCCCTGTCGTCACGGCACGAAAGTGAAAGCGAGGTAGAGAGAGGGAAAGGGTAGGGTCAGGGAAAGAGAGAGTGAAACGAGAAAGGGTTAAAAAGGGGTTTCCCCCCCCCCCCAAAAACCTTAAAGGGTTGTTACAATAGGGATAGAAAAAAAATGGGGCCAGGCAGAGTTGGGGAGGGAGAGAGTGGTCGAAAGGGTTAGGGGCAATGTTGCTGGGGAAGGTTAAGTAAGGAAAGGGGTAGGGGTAAAGAAGAAGTGGAAAGGGAATGGCGGAGGGGAGGGGAATAGGAGGAAGGGGAGGAGGAAGTAATGGGCTTTATTTTTCGGCGAGATTGAGACTATACAGTCTCTTCTACCGTCTAACTCATAAGGAAGGGGAGGACGAAGGGGGAAGCAGAGGAGATAGTGAATAAGAAGTGGAGAAAGAGATAAGGAGAGAAGAAAGAGGATAAAGAGAAGAAATAGGGTGAGAAGACGCGGAGGAAATGGGGGATATGAAATGAGGGAGATGAAACAGGGGAGGGGAAATGGGGAGGAGAGGAGAAAGTGGGAGACGGAATGAGGGGAGGAGAAATGGAGGCAGGAGAGAAGATATTGGAAGAGAAAAGGAATACTAAAAGAAAAAGGCAAGGAATCGAGGAGAAGATTACAAGTGAAAGAGGATAAGAGGGCGGGGGGAGGAGAAAGGAGGATGGGGAAGGGGAGAGGAGAAAAGGGTGCAGAAAGGGCGGATATACTATAGTTCGAAAGCGTGTGGAAAAGTCTTTAGGTAAGGTCGGATGTGAAAAGGACTGCACTAGTGGTCCCAGGAGAGGAGGGGAGAGGGAAGAGAGGAAATGAGGGTTTTGGGGCTGAGTGAGGAGAGGGTTAGTTGGCGAGAGTTGTATCGTCCTCATCCTGCGTTTTTTTGCCGTCCACTCTCTGCGGCGTGCGGTTTTTATACAAACGACTGAGGTGGCGCGCCTAGTTAAAGAGGAAGGGTTCTGGTATTGTTGATGATTGTCACGGACGTATTGTTGCGCGAAAGGTAGCGGTCGCTGAAGCAAGTGGCTGATTAGGGCATTTATGTCGCTATTTTTTTCTAAGTAGCATCAAAACTAATCGAAAAGACAATGTATACAGTCTGCAGTCTGAAGCATAATCCATTGAATACTCGGATTTTTTCAAAAGAATGAAGAATTATCCATTTCGACTATATATTTTAAAGTAAGATTCTAGCAAGAAAAATTCGACAATATAAATTTAATAATAAAAATTCAATGCTAGAAATTCAATGATAAAAATTCAATTATATAAATTCAACAATAAAAATTCAATGATAAAAATTCTAATCGTTTAATGGGAATGCGTTAATGTGAATAAGTAGGTTATATAAAGATTTTGCTGTAGTTCTACGGCAGTGCTTCGAAACAATTTAAATTCCACGACACTTGGGCTCCCTCGACATTCAACCAAATTTTATGAGAAAAAATATAAAAAATCAACTACTTTCCCCCATAGATTCATAAAATTATTGCTAAAATCTACATTCTTCAAATCGTTGAAATGTTTACTGAGAATTACGAAATAATTGAATGATAAATATTACAAATTCTCCCGTTACGAATCAATTTATTTTCGGTTTAAAGTAACTGACATCATTTCTGTGGTCTTATCTCAAGAATGATAAAATAGTATTTTCCTACCTTCTAACCACAAATGTAGCGCGACAAACCAAGTACTTGATAGCGGCGCAGCTGTGTGGTGCACTGTTCTAGGGCAGCGTAATTCAGCCTGGGATAAGTGTACCCCCAGGGGTACGCGAGGTATTTCCAACGTGTACACAAATATGTTAAAGCCGAAGGCTCGTGTCTTTCTATTTGCCAACCTATTCCTCATCTTCCTTGAAGTAATCTTCCTTTTAATAATTTCCTCCTGGTTAAATAAACCAACACAAAGAAATTTTGGCTGAAATTTCACTTAATTAAATAAAGAGTGCAGGGGGGATGTATAAAAACATACAATCGATGGATGATTATTAAAAGACGATGTAGGAGGATGGCAGTAAGAGCGAAGAGGAGAACTCCGCAGTAATTAAAGCTGTTATAACGGATTGATTACAAAGTTTGAATACTAATTGGAGGCTGTGAGATATTGGGAAAGACTAACTCATTATATACCATGTGGTAAAATTTCTTCAGAAATCTTTTAAGGGGCAATAAAAGGTTGAATATCACTGTTCTAGGACAAATTTTCCATAATCTCTTCGCTACCATGGCTTCGAGAAAAGAAAAACCCTCCCTCATACGCATACGATACACCAATCCCAATAAGGTTGGCATTACTAATTAGTGGTAGGTACTACCGAATATTTGTCATTCTCATATTGGAATTTCGTTCGGTCTTTACCGAAATACTGGTGGAATAACTTTAAGAACGTGCATATGCACGAATCGGGTGTTGGGTTGAATTAAGGGAAGAGGGGTTTGAGCATGATGGAAGACTGGAAAAGCGGAAACGTCTCCGACACAATGCCCCGTAAAGATTGATGAATGGGAGGAGTGGATGCGCGTATCGCCATCTTGATCCGCGGCACATGTTTCTCCCGGGAGGCGCCGAAGAAAATAATATTTAAAAAAAAAAGCCACTCTCACGAGGAAACAGGCCAGCCTAATCTCTTTCGAATCGCCGTATCCCGTTTTTTTTCACGATCTTATCGAATTCTAAGAACGTTTTAGGAAGTCTTAATTAAGCCCGTAATCTCTCTTCGCTGAATTTGTTCCTCCGTATTGTTTCCGTGAAAGCTTCCTCCTCCTCACCCATGCCGAAGCAATTTGAAATTTACACGTGTGGTTTAAAAGTATTTCGATAAGGATGCGTAAAAAGCCTGGGAATTGCAGTGTCACGTTTTTCTCTTCGGCGCCTTGGGTCATATCGGGTTGAAGGTGTGTTTTTATTTGCATTTTATCGCACTTAGGCGTTTTTCATGCTTCCTTACGCTAAGCCTAAAAGAAAAACGCCTGCAATGCCTATCTTTCTGTCGCATCTTTCGATACCACAAACAAAGATTTTTTAATTATTCCAAGAATAGCTTTTTGGATCGCCAAAATCGATCAAGACTTGCCGAACTTGTGGGCAAAATTTTATAGATTAGGCTCATAAATCCTGTATCACACGACTGGCTGAAGAACATCCTTAAAAATTTCTCCGAGAAAATGGCACGTTTGAATGATGTCGCATAATTAGGACTCACGCCTTGTGAACGGGTAAGCTTCGTTATAATTCCTCCGCTAATGTTAAAAATGCACTTTATCAAAGGCATCTCGTAATATAGCTAGAATATGCTGGAAATTGAACTGCCTTTTTCGTCTCAAACATTTTTAATAGGAGTAGACTAACGAAATAAAAAAGTTCTTTTATTTAAGCAAAATTGGTTCGCCTTTCCTAACCTGCTGCGACTATGTCGTAGGCGCTTACAAAATCCAGTAATATTAGACTAAATAGGAATACTCGCAATAAAACTAACGCCGTAGTGGAAGAACAAAAACATTTCTCTGAGGCATTGGCTGTGGCTGGGCGAGACCCGATGCAAGAATTGATAACGCTCTTTAAATAATAAATATAATTGCAGCAAAATACAACAGTCAATTTTTGTTAGAAAACAAGTAATTTTCTTAATTATTATTTCCATGTAGAAGTAGACAAATATCACACTGTACGTGCCTTTATAGAAATAAATAAAAACTCATAATTTTAGTGTTTCTTAATGGGTTCCTCCGCAGGTGGGTCCCTACGCACCAGACACGTAGTTGCACTAAAATGACGAATGATTAGTTGATCCGGTTTGACATTGGCATTGTAAATAACGCCGTTGGAAAGTTTTGTGTACCTCCGTTGAGCACACATTCTTGTTACGGGCGTTTATTATCACCAGTTTACATCACCGTCACAATAAACTTTAGGAAGTCGTGAAAGAATGGGAAAAGTTTAGAAAGTAGGAAAAAAGGAAGAAATATTGGATGGGTTTAGGGAAAGGGAGGACTTTGTACTATTATTCCTCATCCTCTGCGCATGCTCGGAACTTAAGAGGAACGTATGTTCTCACGATGGAAAATAATACATTTCAATGGATCAGGGCATCAAACACTAGAGCTTAACAGCTAAAAAAGTGCGGCCCCCTCATCATTAGTTAAGAAAATAAACTATTCGATAAAATGGAACTAAAAACTGATTTATTGATTGGAAACGGCAAGAATACCAGGACAGCAATTCCCTTCGTTTTATCCTATAGCAAAAACAATACAAACTCATTAAGTATTTGTAAAGAAAAACTTGATAAAATTAAACCGACGACTGATCAATTGGTAAAGACAAATAAATAGGAAAAAACCGTCCTTCGGTAGTCAATCTCAACTGTAGTAACCGACTCATTTCTATCGAATTCCGCGCCGGACACGATTCGGGAAAAACATTCCGGGTAGCTACAACCTTGAAAGGTGACGGAGAAACAGGTAGTTTTTCAACCCCCTCCTCCCACCCACAAAATGGAACCCTGAAAGATGCGATCCCTCGCCATTATTTCGCCAGTTCCTATCCTTTCGCCTCTTTCAAAACTCCGCGGACGTACAATCAATGTGCCAGACTTTCACGCACCGTCGATTTTGTATGGCGCTCGAGAAATATTCGCGTTTGGCCTTGAAAATGTATGAAAGGGAAGGCAAAACACGGCGAAACGAAAGGAGCAAAAACACGTCCGACCAACCTAACACGTGCGGAGTGACCCGAGTGTCAAAGCGAAGAGTTCCTAAAAAGCCTCACTCGGGCATCGTTCCCAGACCTTATATTTCGCGAGCGCACAAAATGACCTTTCGTTCTTTTTTGTCTTGAGTCATATGGAAAAAATGAAATCCATCCTAAATTAATGCAACCTTTCGTTAACATAATTCCAAGAAATTATGTGCCTAGCTACGAAAACTATTTTTGAAAAAATAGGGCGACGTATGCTGCTGTTCCACCATAGCGTGACGTCCTATCGTTCAGTTTTGACGTGTCTTCAACCTGCGGAAATAAAGTTTTACGACTTAAATATCTTCTAATAACTATAACTGATTGATTATGCTAAGAGGGAATTACAGCGACAAAGCGGTCTTCCTCAGTGGCAATTCACATTATATCTTACAATTAAATATAACCCATTCCGAATACGTACTTCAGCCCTCCTCATTAATTCTTACCTACTCGATTCTTTATGAATTTTATTTTTAGATTGATGATCCTTTTTATTTACTTGAGCCAGTGGCGGATCCAACGGGGGGGCGATCGCCCCCTCCTTGGATAACCCCATTGCACTCCATTGGGCGCTTTCTTAAATTCTTTCCTCGCAAAAATCCTCAATTATACGTCGCAGATTAGGTCTGTATAGCAAGGGAAAGAAGGATTCTGATAGGGGTAGGGATTTTAAAAATATAGGGCAGTTGGCAGGGGCGGATTCGATAGGAGGAGGGACGATCGCCCCCCCCCCCCCCCCCCCTTGAGATGTTTCTGGATCCGCCCCTGACTTGAGCCTTCTGGTTAAAGGTCATTAACTAGGTTCACGTCTTAAGGTGAACTCATAATTCATACCCGAATTGCCCATTTTTTTCTGAAACACGCGAAAAATACTTTTCAAAAAATCTACCGTTATTAATTCCTTATCTATGCTGATTCGCCTAAATACGTTAAATATTAATAGTAATTCAACACAAAGGAACATAAATTAACGCGAGCGTATTACAGTGAGGAAGAAAACGTGGACGAGAGGATGTACATTGGAAAAGATTGAGAGATAAGAAGAGGAAGTGAGGAATGAGAGGAACTGAACAGAGAAACGAGGCAAAATAACAGAGAAAAAGAAGTGAAATGGAATTTAAGTGGGAGGAAGAGTTGGACGGATGTATGAGTGGATTTATAAATAGATAAAAGAATCGCTTTTCTCAAAACTAAGATTGAATGAATGTCATATCCTCGGCCGCAGTCTCAAATATTCTGATATACAGAATTTACCCGCGTAACTTTTTCACACGACTTTTTTTACCCTAAAACGTGAGCGGGGGAAATACAGTTTTCTCCTTATGAGGTCTTTTCATAACGAAGTACACCCGATAATGCAGCTTAAAACATTAATTGGTATTTAAAGGAGACAGTTGTTGCCGAGCGATTTAAAATGCTTTACTACGTAATAAGAGAGGTTTTCAAATTTGTTTGAATCGAGTTAGCAACTCGGCCTATAAACGTATGTACACCCAAAAGAAACATCTTGTCAAAGTAAAAGAGAGGAAGTTACGCGGTGCAGAAAATAATCTTTTATTTCCTCCTCATAATTCGGGTGAAGCGATTAGAGGATGCAGGTAATTACGCGAGTAAATGCGGCACACAGGAAAAAACAGATAGGAAACTGAGAGAGGCTGACTTAGGACAGACGGATGCTTACAATAAAATGAGGTTGCGGTAGGGCAAGCCTCCTTATCCATCTACACTAGAAAGTGATAGAAAAAGAAAGTGGAAGAGAGGGAAAGATGGGTGGAGAGAGAGGTGGTGGGGAGAAAGATAGGCGAAAGGGTAAATAGGAGTGAGGAGGAGATAGGAGTGAGAAGATAGGAGATACGAAGGAGAGAAAGAGAGAAACAGAAAGAGGAGAGGGAGAAAGAGGGGAGAGCAGAGGATTGGTTAGCAATGCTTGAGGTGATAGAACTTCCGGTCCGGGTAGCAGCAGTCAGTCAGCAAGCGACCCTGAAAGCAGGTCGACAAACAGTTGACAAGAGTAAGGCGAAAGTCTCCTCTCTCTCACTAGATTCGAAGAAAGAAACAAAAGTGTTCCCTCGCTCTCCCTTCGCTGCGAGCGAATTCTTCGCAAGGATGAAAATCTGATTTTCTACTCCCGAAGACTCTCGTCACGCTCTTCCCTTGATTCAGTACGAACTCAGCCACCCACTCACACTTGACCTTTTCGCGAACGGAAATTGGACATTTTTCAAGTAAGTGGAGCCTTAATTTTGGGATCACTCCCAGTCTCTACCTAATTGGCATTCTCGACTTTGTACGCAAACGCCAGTCATTCAAGTCTACACGTTAAAAGAAGTCTTCGCGAAGCTATAGAGATAATTAAAGGTAAGGATTTCATTTTATCGCGACTGTTATTTTTCTCGACGAGTTAATTCGCCCCGAAAGAAGGATAAACGAGTTAACTCGTCCGCCGGAAACGAAGGTTTTTGGAGGGGAAACGGCGCAGATAAGATTTTAAAATTTTCCGGGATGGGCAAACGTTGCCTTAACCCGCTCTGGTGTTTTGTCCGAGTCAAGAGTTGTGTCATAAGCTCTCTCGTTCTTTATTTTTCATCTGTTGACAAGAATATCCCGAATACATTAACGGCACGTCGACCTCCTTAGGCATACGTGATGACACCTTTTCCCCCAAAGCACGAGTTAATAGCTTTAGGAGAAAATGAGCGAGTTGAGTTTGACGCGTGATTACCAATGGTTTATTTCGTCTGTCTTTCGTTTTTCGTATATTTCCTGGAGGCATCTAAGTCCGCCTTATAAGTAAGAGGAAGCAACGATAAGATTGAGACACTAACGTTATGTCTGTCATTAACTTCTTTAGGCCATCAAAGCTGTTCATTATCTGAGCGATTACAAACAGTGACAATTATTTTTGACGATGAATGATATATAATACGACAGCATGTCACTTTTATATGGCATTTTATTACTTTTGAAAATGTGAACGCTACTATGACCTTGTTAGGTAGGTAGCTCAAGGCCATGGGTTCTGATCCGCAGAGAATGTTTGTATTTGTCATTGCAGGATGACGTTAGAATTGAGTCGATAGACTAAATCTCGCCCTTAAACAAATACGAGGTATTATTGTTATTACTTAAGTCTATAAAACATAATTCAAAATCTTATAAGCAAAATTGGTGGCACTCTGCTAACCGAATGATAGTGTATGTAAATAATAAATTTGCACATCTTCTCAATAAACCTCTACAGATGATAGATTTTTAAAAAATATTTACCCTTTCAAGCGCATTCTTGAAGCAGATGCTAAGATATTTTCTCTAAAGTATGTATGTACTTTTTTTCATGCAACTCCATGCAGTTATGGTAGTCAATAAAATAATTCTGAAAAATGTTGGACTTTCAAGTGAAATTTTACTTTTTACCTCGTAAATCCAAGCATCGTTTACTCATTCATTTTCTGGGTATAAAAATAATCTGTAAAATTTAGGTAGAACGAATTTTGAGAGCATCAGTTCGGCTAAAACTACTTTCTAGAGCGTTTACATCAAATAAGTGAATGCAAAATTGTACTGCGAAGGGTTTGCCTAGTAGGATATAGGAAATGGGGCCATACCGGAAGAGTTGCTGAAGGAAATATCGAACTGTCACCAACCACAACGACGCTTAACGTCCCTTTCTCCTCACTTGCTCATTCCTTTTCTTTTTCACAACACTAATAACCACTCACAATTCAATATAATGAAGTCTGCTAAACAGCTATCGCAATAAAACAATGAGACTGGTTATCGTCTCGCAGAACAAAACAAATAGCAATAGTATCCTTCCATTTATGCAACCCCCATGCAAAGGCACCGCTTTCATACGATTGCCATTTGTTCCTGTGAATAACAGTCCATCATCACGCTAGTATGGCTTTGGACGAGGAGGAAAGAGTCAACGGAAGGGTCATAATTGGTCTGGGAAGTGAACTTCATCGATGGGTCCCATTTTTGGAGGAGGTCGTGTGCAGCCCAAAACGGAAGTTGAAACGGGAGGGGGAAGGGAGTGAAGTGAGGAGGGGAGAGGAAGAGAATAACATTTCCAACCTCCCTTTTAATGCACACGACGCGATTGGTCGGTAGTAGTTGGCCCTCCCACGCGATGACAGAGCTCATTTCCTACTTGGCTTGGGGTTTGATACACCAACCCATCGTTACACCCCCTCCTCTCTCCTCCTCTACCTTCGTTCCTATCTTTAACCCTCCCCTCTTTACCTCTCTACCTCTCCCTCACATCCCACCATTTTTCTCTCCCATTCTCCCACTCTCCCTCCGTAATTAATTGACGGTTTTGATTTTCTGCCATTTCACGGATAATGGTATACGCTTAAGTGCCCGTAATTCAATTACCTTTTTGATTGCTAAGTTTAACTTTGTGAAAATCGCAAGTAATGGAAATGATAGATTACTCCCGCACGGATTCCTCTCAATTTGTTCTCGTATGCCAACAAGCATTTCTCATTCTCAGCGACGCGACTACGTTATGATTACAAATAACTCGGAGTAGATGGGATAAAGTGAGTAGCATATATTATATTTAAAGTTACAATGGAAAAAATATAAAGACTTTCATATTAAAACTTATATGGACTTTGATTTTAAATTTATAGATCCAACCACCTTCCCAATATGCGGTGGAATAAATGATAATTGCTATTACGCGCAGATAAAATGCAAAATTCTCATTCAATAATGTAATGTGCCAAGTCTATACATTTATGAAGTTAGCCGTCTTGAGCGAAATTAGACTGGGCGACCACAAATATCACAAATGGAGTGTTAGAAAGAAATCATATACTACCTGTACGTAAGGGAAATAGCGTTTTGAAGTTCTTTTCTTCATCATAAATAATCCATTTTCGTCCTATTTAAAAATAGTGCATGCACACGTAAGGAAATTAAACGTTTGTTTGTGAGATTGTTTATGTTAGCGAAAATGAAGAAGTGACCATGCAAGAAATTTTCTAAGTTCAACTCGATTTAAGACGTTTTTGTTTGATTTTCTCGATAACGGCTACTTCTACAATAAAAATTATAGGAAAGGAAATACTCTTCTTTATCATTTCTACAACTTTTATTTGAAAAATATTTTGATATGAGCAATACTTTACGAGATATGACGAAAATTTAATTTTTTGTCACCAGTAAAGTGGTACCCCTGATTGGCGTACGTGATTCATTTTTGCGATTTTCTTCTTATATTTGATTGTAAGTCCTTAATATCAAATTTCATGAAAATCCGTTCTGTAGAAGCCGAGAACGAACATTCGGACGGACGGACGGACAGACCGACGATAATAGGCGCTCACGCTGGAAGCGAAACGCGCCTAAAAAGGCAGGTACGTTAAGAAAGGTATGTAAGTAAGGTGTGCATGAAAACAGGGCTCGGACAGTACACCTAAGTAGGCATGGCATTCAAACTAAAATCTTCGGGATATATACGCCATTATCTTATAGCAAGTACGTGAATTTGCACTGTTAAAAGAGCATATCCCTCGAATTATACGGTCCCGTCTTACATTTTACCCTAAGATAAATATCGAGCATTGCATGGAAATCAATTTCACTTTACTTCGCACATACTTGAAATAGTCTCCCAGTATTATAAATAAGCATTAAATGTTTCAGTTCGGCTCAGAGGTTGTAAGATAGGATAAAGGAAGTAATGCTTCCTAAAATTGTTCCACGTTGATGTTGAAATGTAAGCCCACGAATTCCTATGGGGAAAACCTAACTTACTTTTTAGTCTTTCCCAGAAACTTATGCAGACAGCGATTGGTGTACAAGGTTAGTCTAGTCGTATAACATAGCTTCGTATAGAATCATCGACTTCTCTTTTTAAAACTTAACAAAGGAGAGAGTAATTCCCTCCCATGCCGAAGACCCGAGTGTTCTCCCTGCATTTACCTGTTAAAATTGCCATTTAACCCAGCCAGAGGTTCGTCATATTATCGTTTAGATCTTTTTTGTAGCCCTCGTGCCAGAATAACTGGAGCGTGGAAAATAAATGGAGCAATGACGTTTATGAAATTCTACGTGCGCGCTCCAAAAAAAACTGGAACGGTCGAGACGGAATATTATTATTAAGGTAACGCTCGCTTATGTTGGCCAAGATGACAAGGAATGTCGAGATAATGTACTCGGAATGTATACAATAGAATAATAGGGATGGCGGCCGGCGATAAATGAAAGGACGCAGGTTGGTGAAACGCACCTCGTGCCACCAGGCACTGCGCGTGATGAATTGATAATTAAAATTGCGGATTCCCACGTACACCACTCGTTATCTAAGACGAAAAATCCTCTCATGATTAATATTCCGTTTCATTTTTTTCTTTACATCCCCCATCCCACTATCTCCATCTCTCTCGTACTTATATCTTCTCTGCTTTATTTCTACCTTTATGCCTCAACTTCTACCATTATGTCTATGTCTCCATCTTAATTTTCCCTCTCTACCTTTCCTCTTCCTCTCTACCTTCCCCCTATATCTTCACTATCTCTCCTCTACCTTTCCTCTCTCTCTACCATTACTCTTTCTCTACCTTCCCTCTCCCTCTATATTCGTTCCTTCCCTCCACCCTATCTCGCACTCGCCCAATCCCTGTCGCTCTGCTTCCCTCTCACTCTCTCCCTCTCCCCTCACCGCCCTCTACCTCCCGCCCTCAGCACCTACCACTTTATCTCCCACCCTCCCTCTCTCCCGCCCCTCTACCACTTCCCGCCTCTACCTCACTCTCCTCATCTCCACTTTCCTCTTTCTCCGTCTCTCCATTTCTCTTTACCAGTCTCCCTTTCTCTCTTTCCTCCTCCCAATTCATCCACCTCTATTCTATCCCTCCATTTCCTCGAACGTAACTTCCCTAAATCTCCTTTCATCTCCCTCTCCATCTACGCTCTACCTCCCCACCTCTCTTCCCCATCTACCTCTTCCCATATAGTTTTATCTCTCTTAATTACCACACCTCTCTCTCTCCATCCCTCCCTCTTCCACTCTCATGTCCTTCTCTTTCCCTTCTCTCGACCTCTCCACACTTCTTTCCTCCATTATCTCCCTTCTTATCCAACTTTTTTATCCCCCTCATCCTCCTACCTTTTTCTATCCCTATCTTT